>CM038677.1:167981824-168581824 GCA_021605205.1 Aegilops longissima | reverse complement strand
TAAATTTCCATAGGCTCGATATGGTAACATATGAGTTGCCGACAAGTCCGAACAGCTTTATAGCACACTTCGGCATCACGAGTTTGGCCTTATATGCATCAACTCCGAATCATGTCTTTGGTCAATAGTTGGGTTGCCCGGCTCTTGTGCTTACTACCTTACGTTCCGTCCTATCGGCTAGGGTAGTAAAGGGAGAACTACTGCGATTGTGTTTCGGGTTCATCTGGTCAAGCACCTCACTAGAGAAAGCCGAAAACTGACTGCCATGATGCGGCGAGAGCTGGTCAACCACTCGATGACTTATCAGAATCTTTCGTGATTCCTTCCGTATTACACAAAGGACCGTTCTTCTGGTCATCTATGTAACGAACCGTATTCGGATAACCGCGTACATACCAGGGGCTATATCCTAGACCCACCGTCAAACTCCTATGGCTAAGTGAAAGTGTTAAAGCCCTATAGTCCGATTGCCTAGTTCGCCACATTGACACCTCCTTCACGGACCAAGATGTTGGGTCAAGAGTGATCAAGTGCTTTTCCGAACACCCCCGTATTATATGCGAGGGGGCCGAAGCCGACAACTGGTAAACTTTCAGGTTATACAAAAAATGGCCGCATAGGAGGAACCAAAACTTTCAGGCAAAAGTATAAAAAACATAGCCTTAATATTTTTACAATTTCAGGCACATTCACTTGAATATCATATGCTTCGAGCACTGACCCTCTATCAAGTGGGCGCCCTCTAGGACATCCTCAAAATAATGCTCCGGCGTATGATGGCCCTTCCTCCCGCGTGGACTCTTTGCCGCGATGTCGGTGGCCTTCATCTTCGCCCAGTACGTCTTGACGCGGGCAAAGGCCATCCGTGCACCTTCAATGCACGTTGACCGCTTAACGGCGTCGATACGTGGCACCGCATCAACAAGTCGCTGCACCAAACCGACGTAACTATTCGGAATTGGCTCAGTCGACCAGAGCCGGACCACGACGTCCTTCATGGCAGATTCGGATATCCTGTAGAGCTCGGTCCACTGGGTCATCTATTCGTTCAGCAACAGCGGACGCTTTGGCGTGCTGAATTGTGACCAGAAAAGCTTCTCCGTTACATGCCCTTCTTGCGCTTGGAAAAACTACGCCGCATCGGAGACACACTTTGGCAAGTCCAAGAATGCGTCTGGAGAACTCCACATTTGATTAAGCGGGGCATACTTCGGATCGCCGAATTTAGTCTGTAATAGAAAGGGCTTACAGGCTGCTATCTCCCCAGCTTGCCGGATCTCCTCTCGAGCCGCTCTAGACTCGGGTCGTGCTTCTCTCGCCTCTTGCAAGGCCTTGACGAGTTCGACTACTTTGGCTTTGTTCTCCTCCTTGAGTGTTTGGCATTTGCCAGTGGCATCCTTTAGCTCTCGCTCTATGGAAGATATTCTCTCCTCGCACTGGCGCCGAGCAGCCTGTTTGGCATTTAACGCGTCACCTGCCTTCTTGGCAGCCGCGTTACTCATCATGGCTTGCCCCTTGGCCCGGGCAAGCTCAGCCCAAAGGGTCTCAACCGCGGCGGCACTATCTGCAGTTATGCATATGTCAGTATATAATTCTCAGCTTCGTGTTCATATTATTATACATGCATATACTGACCGCCCCCAAACATACCTTGTGCCTCGTCGATCTGACTGTTAATAAGCGTGATGTCATCATCCGCCACATCAAGTTTCTGCTTCAAATCTGCAACTTCGGTAGCTTGGGCAGTCGCCATGAATGTAACAACCTGTGTTCAAATTAATCAGGTTATTTCCTAGGCATATCTTTTTTGATCCTCTGATCGCCTCCCTTTGGATGCCAACCAGCGTCTCAGGGGCTACTATTTATACACAGGTGCATTTTGCACGTATAATGTAATTGAAGATATTTCATTGCATACCTCGAAGCCTCATAGCAGGCCCGTGAAGGCTTCATTTAATCCGCTTCTTGCGGACAGAATCCTCTCAACTACCATACCCATTAAGGTACGATGTTCCTCTGAGACGGACGCATGTTGCAGCATGTCCATCAATGTATCCGGCGTCTCCGAATTCCTGGAAGCGGCTGCGGGAGTACAGACTCCCTGCAAAGGGATATGTTTACTCGACCCCAGAGTCGTCTCCGGCTGTAAACCGGATAGTCCGGGGCCTTTCTTGTTGGTCCCCGTAGGGGCCGCACTCCCCGGACCCTGGGTGACCAAAGTTTCACCTTTGGGCATTGTCTTCATTGTCCTCCGCACCACTTGTTGATCGGGAGAGATCCTATGGGACGACGCCTCAAAATCGCCAGCCTTAATGGGCGAGGAGGTCAGAGGAGGCGTCTCGCTCTCCATCATCTCCGGAAGAAGATCCCCTAAGGAAGAGGACTGTTGGGGAAGACTGCGTGCCGGACTGCAAACGTATATTCTGGATGTTACCCTTGTAACCAGAAAAGAACGGGATATGTTTAAAGACACCCTTGTTCACTTACGACTCGGCTAAAGGCTTGTCCTTATGGCGGAACCATGCGGCAACGTCGTCTTCCGAACCCAAACCGCCTGACAGGGGCATCTTCCCTCGCTTAGGAGCCTTTACCTCCAAACCTTCGGAGGTGGCCCTTTTCTTACCATGGGGAGAAGGTATGTCAGTTTCTCCTTCTCTTTGTCTTCGGAAGAGGGAGTCCCAATCTCCCCAGACATGTTGTCTGGTGTACCTTCAGAATGGAGGCCACCTTTGGCCTTCTTGCTCTCCTCCTTGTCCTCCTTCGCCGGCACTTGATATGGTGTCGGAGCCAGCATCCTTGTTAACACAGGATCAGCTGAGTCTTCGGGAAGAGGGGAGCCTTCTTTATCCAGCCCTGGTCGAAAATGGTTTTCTCAGTATCTTAGTACGGTATATTTAACTAAACTGTGTTCGGGAGTTGAGTGCTGACCGAGGTATCCGGGTGGCTGCAGTCGAGGCTAATGTCCTGGTGGTATCCGGCCACTGTTTTCGTGTCCCAAAAATAACTTCCACATTCCTCTGTGCGTCGTGCTGAAGAAGTGTTGAAGGGTTCGTGGTCCTTCCGGATTGAACTCCCACATGCGAAGGGGCCGTCGCTGGCACGGAAGGACCCGGCGGACTAGCATTACCTGGATTACGTTGATGAGACCGGTGTCCTTCTCAAGGAGACTACGGATGTGGCTTTGTAGAGTCTGCACTTTGTCAATTGATCCCCAGTCCAGCCCCTTATTCATCCATGATGAGAGCGGTACTGGAGGGCCAGATCGGAACGCAAGTGTAGCTGACCACTTGGTACCACGGGGTTCAGTGATGTAAAACTACTCCCGCTGCCATAACCTGGAGGATTCCATGAAAGAGCCTTTTGGCCAAAGAGTATTGGTAAGCTTGCTCACCGTGGCACCACCGCACTCCACTTGCCTCCCCTCTATTACCTTCGGCTTCACATTAAAGGTCTTGAGCCATAAGCCGAAGTGTCGGGAATACGGAGAAAGACCTCGCACATGACGATGAACGCGGAGATGTGAAGAAAGGAGTCCGGAGCTAGATCATGAAATCTAGCCCGTAATAGAACATGAGTCCGCGAACGAAGGGATGGAGAGCGAACCCCAGCCCTCGGAGGAAGTGGGAGATGAATACGACCCTCTCGCTGGATTTGGGAGTAGGAATAACCTGCTCTTTAGCAGGGAGCCTGTGGAGGATTTCCGCGGTCAAGTATCTTGCCGCCCGGAGCTTCGTGAAATCCTCCTCTGTGACAGAGGAGGCCACCCACCGGCCTTGAGGGCTGGGTCCGGACATGACTGGGAGGCTCTAAGAAATTAAGTTGAAACCTGGGTGCTGGAACTCGAGGTTGGAAAGCTGAGGAAGAGGCAAGCGTAGAGGAGAAAGATGGGTGTGTGCCCCTTTATAAAGACGATGAATATCAAACGCCTCCTCGTAGGCCTTAAAACCTGCCTATTCCCAAGGAATCATGCCAACAGGACGGTTGGGTTGCCCACACTCGTATTGATGAGAATCTCGTAATAAGGGGACATGATCTCTGCTTTGACAAGACGTGCCAATGAAACCGCATCTCAAAACATGGAGCGGCAGGCCGAAAAACAGTTTGAAATAATGACCGGGTGGTGACGTGGCGTCATGCTACAAAAGTTGTCAGTAGATTGGACTCATGAAATACTATACTCTCTGTGGTTGTGTGTGGTACTTGTTTTGCAGAGTCGGACACGTTCTTTGTGTTCGAAGGCTGTTTTGGAGTATTCGGAGAAGGAACTTGCCTTGCAATGCCGAAGACAATCTGCGCGCCGGACACCTCGTCATTGAAGCCTGGTTCAGGGGCTACTGAGGGAGTCATGGATTAAGGGGTCCTCGGGCGTCCAGCCTGTTGGACATGGGCTGGACTGATGTGCTATGAAGATACGGGACTGATGTGCTATGAAGATACAAGACTGAAGACTCTCGCCCGTGTCCGGATGTGACTCTCCTTGGCGTGGATGGCAAGGCTGGCGTTCGGATATGAAGATTCCTTTCTCTGTAACCGACTTTGTAGTCCCCTCCGGTGTCTTTATAAACTGGAGGGTTTAGTCCATAGAGGCAATCATAATCATACAGTCTAGACTTCTAGGGTTTTAGCCATTACGATCTCGTGGTAGATCAACTCTTGTAATACTCATATTCATCAAGATCAATCAAGCAGGAAGTAGGGTATTACCTCCACAGAGAGGGCCCGAACCTGGATAAACATCGTGTCCCCTGTCTCCTATTACCATCGATCTTAGATGCACAGTTCGGGACCCCCTACCTGAGATCCGCCGGTTTTGACACCGACAGGGAGGATTCCTCCTCCTAGTAGGAGTAGGATTCCCCCTTTCCTAGTCCAACTAGCAGGAGGAAGGGGGAAGGAAGGAGAGTGAGAGAGGGAAGGAAAGAGGGGGCGCCGCCCCCCCCCCCTGTCCAATTCAGACTCCTCAAGGGGGGCGCACGACCAGCCCTATGGCCCCCTCCTCTCTCTCTCACAAGGCCCATGTTGGCCCATTAGTCCCCCCGGGGGGTTCCGATAACCCCCCGACACTCCGATAATTATCCGGTGACCCTCGGAACTCATCCGGTGCCTGAATATAGTCATCCAATATATCAATCTTTATGTCTCGGCCATTTAGAGACTCCTCGTCATGTCCGTGAACACATCCGGGACTCCAAACTATCTTTGGTACATCAAAACACATAAACTCATAATACTGATCGTCACCGAACGTTAAGCGTGCGGACCCTACGGGTTCGAGAACTATGTAGACATGACCGAGACACGTCTCCAGTTAATAACCAATAGCGGAAACTGGAAGTTCATATTGGCACCCACATATTCTATGATGATCTTTATCGGTCAAACAGCATAACGATATACGTTGTTCCCTTTGCCATCGGTATGTTACTTTCCCGAGATTCGATCATCGGTATCTCAATACCTAGTTCAATCTCATTACCGGTAAATCTCTTTACTCGTTCCGTAATGCATCATCCCGCAACTAACTCATTAGTCACATTTCTTGCAAGGCTTATAGTGATGTGCATTACCGAGAGGGCCCAGAGATACCTCTTCGACAATCAGAGTGACAAATCCTAATCTCGATCTATGCCAACTCAACAAGCGATCGGAGACACCTGTAGAGCACCTTTATAATCACCCAGTTACGTTGTGACGTTTGGTAGCACACTAAGTGTTCCTCCGGTATTCGGGAGTTGCATAATCTCATAGTCATAGGAACATGTATAAGTCATGACGAAAGCAATAGCAATATACTGAACGATCAAGTGCTAAGCTAACGGAATGGGTCAAGTTAATCACATCTTTCTCTAATGATGTGATCCCGTTAATCAAATGACAACTCATGTCTATGGCTAGGAAACTTAACCATCTTTGATTCAACGAGCTAGTCAAGTAGAGGCATACTAGTGACACTCTGTTTCTCTATGTATTCACACATGTACTAAGTTTCCGGTTAATACAATTCTAGCATGAATAATAAACATTTATCATGATATAAGGAAATACAAATAACAACTTTATTATTGCCTCTAGGGCATATTTCCTTCAGTCTCCCACTTGCACTAGAGTCAATAATCTAGATTACACAGTAATGATTCTAACACCCATGGTGAGGGAGTCCTGGATTAGGGGATCCTCGGACAGCTGGACTATATTCTTTGGCCGGACTGTTGGACTATGAAGATACAAGATTGAAGACTTCGACCCATGTCCGGATGGGACTCTCCTTGGAGTGGAAGGCAAGCTTGGCAATACGGATATGTAGATCTCCTCCCTTGTAACCGACTCTGTGTAACCCTAGTCCCCTCGGTGTCTATATAAACCGGAGGGTTTAGTCAAATGGGACAACAACAATCATACCATAGGCTAGCTTCTAGGGTTTAGCCTCTCGATCTCTGGTAGATCAACTCTTGTAACACTCATATCATCAAGATCAATCAAGCAGGAAGTAGGGTATTACCTCCGTCGAGAGGGCCCGAACCAGGGTAAACATCGTGTCCCCCGCCTCCTATTACCATCCGCCTTACACGCACAGTTTGGGACCCCCTACCCGAGATCCGCGGTTTGATACGACATTGGTGCTTTCATTGAGAGTTACACTGTGCCGTCACCACAAGGTTTGATGGCCCCTTGATCATCGGAGCGATGCGATCCAGGTGAGTTTTCCTCCCGGACAGATCTTCGTATTCGGTAACCCTTCGCTGACTGCGGCCAACTTCAGCAGCCATCTGGAGCAGATCGAAGCTTCGCCCCAGCCATCGGGTCAAGTTTGGAAGCTTGAACTATCTGCCGACATCCGCGGATCGTGATCTTGACGGGTTCGAGCCCATGTCAGTCGCCCGCCTGATCCACAGCGAGCATGACTTAGCTTTGACGATGGACAGTATTCGAGAGATCCCACCTGCAGCTACTCCGGCCCTCGATCCGGAGCAGATTATTCCGTCTGAGGACGGGTGGATGGACCCCGCCACGGAGGCCGCACACTCAACGGCGATAGAGCTGAATACTTACTTCACCTCTTATGAGACCCGTGTTGCCGGATATTTGGATTCGTCCCCGGCCACGGGCTCCGAACCGCCTGCGTCTGTGCCTATCGAATCATATTGGGCACCGATCATGGAGTTTTCCTCCGCGGATATCTTTCAGCACTCACCATTGGGCGACATGCTAAACTCATTGAGGTCTCTCTCCTTGTTAGGAGACCCTTGGCCGAACTATTTCTGGCTAGAATGGGATGCGGACGACGAAGAAATTCGCTGCCCACCCACCACCCACTTAGTAGCCACTGTCGACGATTTAACCGACATGCTCAATTTCGGCTCCGAAGACATCGACGGTATGGACGGTGATGCAGGAGACGAACAGGAACCACCGCCCACAGGGCACTGGACTGCCACCTCATCATATGATATATACATGGTGGACACCCCCAAAGAAGGCGATGTTGATAAGACAACGGAGGATAATCCCTCCAAGAAGCAATCCAAGCACCGACATCATCGGCGCCGCTCTAAGTCCCGGCATTGCAAAAGCAGCGATACCGGCACAAGAGACAATAATGCTCCGGATAGTGCCGAAGACGATGACAATCCCCTCTAGCCAGACCTCGAGTAGGAGGATGAATAAGCTAGCCCTCCGGAACAGGCAGTGTCGGGGGTTGGGTGCGACATATGCCAAAGGATGGCTTATCATGGAGGGGACGAGTAGTACGTCGCCGGTGCCTGGAAACGGAATGAGGTGAAGGCATGCACGCCAGCGAATCTTACCCAGCTTTAGGGCTCTCCGTGGAGATAACGCCCCTACTGCTGCTCTGCGGGGTCTCCGCATGATCACTATGGCAAAGTGTGTACAAGGTTGCTCCTTGAGCTGTTCGGGGTGAGGAAGGAGAAGGGCACGGCTAGCTCTTCTCTCCCTCCTATGTGTGTGTCAAACTACTAGGGTCCAACCCCTTGCATGGGTGCCCCGGGGGGGTTTATATAGGCCTACCTCCTGAGGGTACAATGGTAATCTGGCTGGGCGCAGGTCCCAGCCGTCAGTCTCTTTAGTCGTCGTCTTCTCCGCCGACTTCTGGGGCCCGCCGACTAGTGGGCCCGCCGATCAATCCAGCATGGGGCCGACATCCCTTGTCCGCTTGTGGTAGTCTTGCGAGCTGCGGATTCTGTAGCCGTGCTTCTAATGGCCGAGAGCTTGGTCATGGGGTCATGGCAGCATGCCACCGTCTGACAGGCGATCCTTTGTTGCCACTCCTGTCTTATGCAGTTAATGGCGCTCGGAGCCGTGAGAGGGGCGGCCGACACTCGAGCCGACTCTCAGCGGGTCCGTCTTGGGTGCTCTCTCCGTCTTCGCACTCCCGCCGACAGTAAATCCGCCGTCTTTGGGTAAATGCAGACAAGCCATCATGGGTACTAGGATCTGCCCAGGGCTGATGTCGAGGCAGCGTGCTTGATGCGCGCGCGGACGGAGATCTTCGTCGATCTGGCGCTCTGTGGCCATGCATGTCCTTTGTGAGCAGGGCGAGGATGGGCTGTGAGGCGCCCCATCCGTCCGTCGATGAGGTCGCATCGATAGGAGGCGGTTGGAGTCGCGGGCCGACTCCCCATAGTCGGCTTCGCCGGAAGTCGTTGGCTGGGAGTCGTCTTATCTTGCGGCCGTCTCTGGGACTCGGCTGGGAGGGGCAGTCGGCGGCTCTGTCGCCGACTCTCAGAAGGCGGCTCTTCGTCTTGGGATCTTGAGGGGCGCAGTCTGCCCCGATGTTTTGAAAGGTCCAGGGGCTCGGGTTTGCCTACCCGTGGGCCATTACTCCGACAGTAGTCCCCGAATCTGGTGAGGCGCCGAGGGCAACATGTCGAAGAGCCTCAACAATTTCATCCCTTTAATGGAAGAATCTGGACTCGGCTCGCCATCTCTCTCTTGAGCCGACTAGCTGGAGTCGGCCTTGCAGGAGGCCGTCTTGCTCCTCAAAGGTTTCGAAGGTCGTGGCGGGATCCGGGCAGCGTGCCTGATAAGCTTCCAGGAAGCTGCCCGTTGCGGGCCCGCCACGTGACGCCACGCGGCAGGGCCAGTCTGCCCGCCCACGCGCGTGACTAGACAGGCCCGTCAGGCGGGGCCCGCCACTACCGCGCCTCGGTGCGCGGGCGGATCCGTTGCGGCCGTGCGGGCGGTTGGGCTCCCCCGTTCGTGCTGCGCGATAACGTCGTGGGTTTAATCGTGAGGCGTGGGGCGTGGCGCGATTAATCCCGCCCGCCCCTCGGCTTCTCAGCCTAAGGCGCCTATAAGTAGGCGGGAGGAGAAGCGGCGCGCGCACCCACTCTCCCGCTTCCTCTCCTTCCTCTCTTCGTCTTCCTCTTGCCTCGCGCGCCCGAACCACGCCCGCGCGCGCGAGATGAGCTCTTCCTCCGCCGCCGCACCTCCCGCTGCGCGCTCCGGCGTGTGGGATGGTTCCATAGTGGGCGGCGACATCATTGAGTTCCTCGCCCGACGCGCGCGCATCCCGGCACCAACCTAGTGCGGACCCGCACGCGCCGGCCCGGCGAAATAACGTTGTCGCGCGGAGGAGGCGGCGGGTCATATTCGCTCGCACCTCATGCGCGAGCTAGGGCTGCGGCGGCGGCTTCTTCCACGCGTTCCTGGAGTTCCACGGGCTCCAGCCGCACCACCTCACCCCAAACACGGAGGTGCTGCTGGCCGCCTTCGCATCCTTGTGCGAAGGCTTTCTTGGCGTTCTCCCCACCATCGAGCTGTGGGGGGGATTCTTCCAGGCCAAGCTCGGCACACACGTTGCTCGCGTGCCGCCTCTGTGCGGCGCTTTCATCGCCATGAGGAGGCCGGTGCCCGACAACCCCTTCCCTGCCATCCCACTCATCAAGTCGGTGAAGATGTGGCAGCGCACGTATTTCTACGTGAAGAACGTTGCCCTAGAAGGCGACTAGGTCAACCTGCCGACTTACATGGCCGGCGAGTTGGCGGGGCGACTCCCCAGCTGGTCCCATCGGGCCAGGACGCTGACTCCCGTAGGCGCCGCCGCCGTCGCGCGGCTCCGAGTGCTGACGCAGTCAGAGGGCCTGACTAGGGCCGACTTGCTGGCCGCCTTCATGGCGCGCCGAGTTCTTCCTCTCCAAGGCCGACCTCATATGATCTGTCAGATGAGCGGCCGCCGGGACCCCAGTCGGCTGTGCTCCAAAGATATGCCCCACACGGAGGTGGTGGACACGGTGAATTTCCTGGCGAACTGCGGCCTCATGGAGGAATGGCAGTTCGGCAAGGAGCCGTACTCACGCGCCAACCCCCCGCCTGTGGTAAGTCATCTCTCTTGCTTTTCTGTTTCCTTCTTCAGCCGAATCCGACTCTAATTTTCTTTGGTCTTTTCCGAGTCAGAACCCCCTCATGCAACCCCGGCGGCACTTGTGAGGCAGCTCATGGTCGTCCCGGCCGGGCGGAGAGTGACACCGGCGACCCGACTTGGGGTGGCGGCGATGGAGACCGATGCCGAGGGAGGAGGAGGGCCGGCGACTTCAGGCCTTGGCAACCTTTCTTTGGCTTTGGCGACGACGGCAGCGAGAGGAAATCGTCCCTCGCCGCCAACCGAAAGCCGGCCATCGGTAGCGAGCTCCTCCACTGTCTTAGGCGGTCGGCGGCGCGAAAAGCGCCGGGCGGGCCGAGCTTGCCAGTGGCGGGCGAAGAAGTTAGGGGCGGCCGCCGCGACCCAGCGCGAAGAGGCGGTCGCGAGGCTAACCGCTTCCGCAAGGAAGTGAAGAAACGCCGCTGGTCTCCAGCGTAAGTACTTCTTGTTTTGTCTTGTTTCCTCCGGTCCGTCTTGTCCAAGTCTTTATATGTCTTTTCTTATCAGGGCTCCTCTCACCATGGAGAGTGCCGCCGCCTCCGTCATGGGGTCGGCGAGACATCGCCAATACTCGGCGGATTGACCTCGCGGCCGACCTCCGGAAGCGACCAGAGAGAAGCGCAGGAGAAGCGCGACGAGGAGGAGGCCGCTGTCTGGAGAAGGCGGAGGCGAGAAGGCGGCTTCCGCCCGAAGAAGCTGGAGGCGAAGCCGCCGTTGCAGCCAAGAAGGCGAGCCGAGGAGGCGCGCGCCTCGGTCGGCGCTGCTCGTCACCCGCTGAGCTCTGCGCCGCCGCCGTCGGAGTTCACGGGGCAGACGGAGGGAGTCGGCGGTGAGTTCCCCGTCGCGGATAAGGAAGGCGGCGAGGCCTCCCTGTCGGGCACGTCCGTGCCACCCCCGCCGCCTCCACCGCAGTCCAAAGCCTTGCGAGGCAAACAGCCGCGGACCGCTGTGCCGCCAACCGGCAGCGAGGCCGTGGCGGCTGCTTCTTCAAATCGCCTCGCCGGTAGCAGCGCGCCGTCTTGAAAGCGACTTTGGCGCGCGCCCTTGAGAACCGCCGCCGCCACTCGGCCATTCCGAACTTGGCGTCGAGCGCCGCGCCCGTTAAGTGCGTGGAGGTAGCACATGCCCGCTGAACACGGCGCTCACGGGCGTCGGCGAAGCTGCGGCTGAGGGCGGCGCCATCGAACTGCTCCAAAGCGCACTGGCGTCGCGAGCCGCCGTCGGGTATGTTTCTTCTTTGAATTTTTTCGCTCTTCTCGTAGAGGCGCTCCAGTACCCTGCAGGTGTAATCCCGAGTTTGGGCGGCTGCTAAGCGGTGACTCGGAACTCTGTTGTTAATCTTCAAATTTTATCTTTGTGCGAAATTCTTGTCGCGGGAGTATCACAACCTCCGCGCCACTGCCTTCAACCATAGCGTTGAGGAGCTGGGCAGCGGACTGCCAACAGCAGGAGCGAGGTGAGTTTTCTTCTTGGTAGCATGGCGCCACACCGGGGTTGTAGTCCCGAGATTCGGGCCGGCTGCTGTGATCGGGCGGATCTTCTGGCGACCTTCTTAGGCGGCGACTTTCGTCCTTCTTCCTTTTATTCTTGAGGCCAGCGCCACTCTTGGCGGCAGCTGAGTGCGCCAACACCGCCTTTGCGCCAAGGAGGAGGAGTGCAACAAGCTCGCCCGCAGAGCGCGACCTGCTGGCTACGCAGCTAGTGGAGCGAGAGGGAGCTGCTTAAAGCGGCGCAGAGCGAAGCGGAGAAGAAAGAGGCTGCTCTCTGGCGAGTTTGAGGCGAGCACTCCTCTGGACCGACAAGGAAGCGCTGCTGACCTCCGGCTTCCATGAAATCGAGGACATCGTCGACGGTGAGTTTGTTTTTACTTCTTCCTTTGGGTCGCCGACTATGGGTCGGGCCGACTCCTTGTTTTCTGACTTGCTTCTTCTTCTTCTTGGCAGACTTCTTCCTCGGCCACACGCAGGCGGCCAATCAAGCCATCGTGGCTGATCGTGAGGCGCGAAGGGCGGGTGGTGCTGAGATCGCTGCCGCGCCCGGACCCTTGGCGAGCAGCTCCACGAGCATTGAGGCTCGTCGCGGCGGCCTATCGGATGCTGCGTCGGCTTCAGCGTGTCGGCGCCCAGGCGATCGCTGCTCTGTGGCCGGACATGCCGATTCTGCGCACTCCCAGCCGGACCGCCGACTGGGTGGAGGTTGCGGTTGGCCGTCTTGAGGCCTGGAAGGGTTCAGCGGCTCGGCTGGGCGCGTCGGGCCACAGAATTCATCAAGCGTGGTATCGAGGCTGGATCGACCGGTGGCGCGTTCGGTCGAAGCCCCAGCGGAGCTGCTGCAGCCCTGAAGGGCGCCCTCGTCGGCGGCGGCAGCTATTGCCGATTACATGGACACCAGCGTCTTCGTCCTGGCGGGCTGAGGGCGGTGGGGGCGCCGCGGAGTGGTTCGAGATGAACCGGACTACGGCGAGGACTTCGGCGGAGGTGATTGACTCAGCGCCGAGGAGGAAGGCGAGGCGGAGGGCGGAGGCGAGATGGAGGCACCCGGAAGGCGGGCGGGCGACCAGCCTCGGCTCGACCACGCCTCCGGCAACGAGCGCGCCCGTCTGGGCCGGCTGCGCTGGAGCGACCAAGCCGAGACCGCCCAGCCGGCCGCCCGGTGCACAGCGCCGCCGTCGCCTCCGGCCTTCCGACCCCATCTACCGCTTCCTAGGCTGCTGTCTCGCCTTTATTTTATCTGTTTTGATATTCTTTGAAAGAACTTGTTAATTCGCACAATTCCACCCGCGGGGTGTATTCTGAACCTCTGTCCGAAGATCCGGCCAAGGGCCTAAGCTGTGTAAATATTATCCTAATTTTATCTTTCCTTGCTTATTGCTCTTATGGCTTTTTCCTTTGCCGCCTTCACTGAGTTGCCGCCTTGCCCCAGACGGCAACGCTCTGGATGCCGTCTGGGTCAAGTGCTTGGCTACCTTTGAGAAGGCAAGTACTTGGCCACTTTTTAGAGTCTTTAAGCAAGTTGGGTAGAAAGCGGCAAGCCGACTACTTAAGAGTCGGTTTTTGCAAAATGGGGCTGGAAGCCGACTTAAACTATGTTTATGCTTTAGGTCCTTCGCCATTTTTTCGTGTGGGCGCCCGTTCTTCCTTACTCCTGCCCACCAAACAGTCGCTCTGCGAGCTGCGGCTTCTGACAGGAGACGGCTTAGGCACCGCACGTTACTTGTCTGACTGCAGGAAGCATTTCATAGCCCGAGGCGGCGAGTCCCCGGGCCGATTAGTCGAGCCCGGTGCCAAATAGCATAACAAAGAGTGACATACTCGAAGGCATGATTCTTATCATATGAGATAACAAAGAGGCAGTCCCCGAGCTCGTCTCGGGGGCCGAAATCTTAGTACTTTAAACACAAAGGGTAGCGTGGTACATCTTGCATCAAGCTGTAAAATCTTGGAGGAGATTAGCATTCCATGGTCGTTCCGTCTCTTTGCGGAGTCGTCCCTCTTGCGTGCTCGGGCTTCGGCGTCGATCGGGTAGTAGGAGTCATTGCCCGACACTTTGGCGATGATGAATGGGCCTTCCCAAAGGCGCCCGACGACTTGTGATGGCCAGCTGTTATTTGGATCAGCGGAGCACAAGGTCGCCCTCTAGGAATGATCTTGGCTTGACCTTCTTGTTGTAGTAGCGGCGCGAGCTCTGCTGGTAGATCTTTGGACGGTGAGTGCCAACAGCGGCCCTCTTCGATGAGATCGGCGCCGTCTTGGCGTGCTTCTTACGCTTCTTCTTGATTGTACATGGTGACTCGTGGAGTCGAACTCTATATCCGTTGGGATGATGGCTTCGGCACCATAGGCGAGGAAGAAGGGTGTGAAGCCGAGTTGACTTGTTTAGAGTCGTCGCAGACTCGAGAGGCGGTGGCAACTCCTCAAGCCAGCTGAGCCGTCCGAGCGCTCCGATGGTTCGACGATCGAGGCTTGATGCCCGGCGAGGATGAGGCCGTTCGCTCGCTCCACCTGGCGTTGAGCTGCGGATGGGCAGCGGGCGCTAAGTCGATCGGATGCCTTGCGTCGCGAAAGCGGGCGAGGCGCCTTTTGGCAAAATTTGTGCCATTGTCGGTGATGAGGCTGTGTGTGTGCGCTGTGCCGAGTCGTGATGTCGGCGATGAAAGTCACTCTGATAGGACCATTCAACTTCTTGATGGGTTTTGCTTCTATCCACTTGGTGAACTTGTCCACCGTGACAAGTGAGTTAGGCCGCCTCGTGCCGTTTTGAATAGTCCCACCATGTCCGGGCCCCAAACAGCAAAGGGCGGCGATGGGGATAGTCTTGAATCACGGAAGCGGCTGAAAGCGGCTTGGGCGAAACACACAGCACCTTGCATTTTGAACTAATTCCTTGGCCTCTTCTAGGGTAGTCGGCCGGAAGAAACCGTGTCGGAAGGCTTTGGCAGCAGAGTGCTCTTGAGGCTGCATGATGGCCCTTTTCGCCTTGATGAATGTCTTGAGAATCGCTTGGCCTTGCTCGGCTCGGCCTTAGTGTTGATAGACACCGGTGACAACTGCGCTGACCAGCTCTCTGTTGACTATAGTGTAGGCTACCGCTTGCCGTTGTACTTGCCGAGCCAAGGTCTCATCGGTTGGTAGCTCTCGACTTACTAAGAACTTGAGGATGGGCTGGGCCCATGAGGTGCTTGCTATTTCTTCATTGCCGATCTTGCTACTTGGGCGAGGGTGGCTGGGCTGGGGCGGCGGGTTGGAGTCCATGACAACTTGCTGGGTTGAAGAAGTCCTCGGGCCGTGGCGCAGTCCCGGGCAATCTTTGGAGTCTTCGCAATGGTCGCCCGAGTCCCGGGCGGGTTACGAAGTCCCCGGGCGGCCGATTGCAGCGTTCTTGGGGCCGTCTGGAAGAATTCTTGTGCCGTCTCTCGAGGCTTTGGAGTCGGATCCGACTTCTTGAAGTGTTGGCACAAAATGGAGTCGACTCGGTGGCGGCAGCAGATGGCGAGGAGGCGAAAGGCGGCGCGGATGGTATTTCTGGCGGGTGGAGCCGATTCTTGCGAGGAATCTGCTTGGTCGTTGTTGTTCCTTGCACGTGGAGAAGTCGCACCTCAAAATATCCACTCAGCTCTGTACCAGAAGCGGTAGCTCGCCATGTTTGCATCTTTGGCGTCGATCCGCGGATATTCTTTGGACCACCAAGTCGAATCGCCATAACACAGAATCCGGCGAATGCCAAGCTCTTTGCAAGCGGAGCCCATGAATGAGTGCCTCGTATTGGCGGACGTTGTTGGAAGCGGCGAAATGGATCTGCAGCGCGTGCTTGAGCTTATCGCCTTTGGGGAAGTGAGGACCCGCCCGGCTCCCAAGTCGGTGCGCATCTTGGAGCCATCGAAGTGCATCCGCCAATGGGTGGAGTCGGGCTGGCGGCAGTCTTGGGTCTCGGCCCGGTCGGCGAAATCGGCGGTGCTTGCGACTTGATGGCGGTCGCGGGGCTGGTAATAGATGGTGTAGGGGCCAACTCTATGGCCCACTTGGCCACTCGACCGAAGCATCTCGGCTTCGATGATCTCTGCTAGTGGGGCGTGCAAACAGCGGTGATTGGATGCTCTTGAAAGTAAGGCTTCAACTTCTTGGCGGCAAAGTGCGCCATAACACATCTTCGGTAGTGGGGTAGTTACGCTTGGAGGTCGGCGATTACTTCACTCGGGTAATATACCGGTCTACGGGCGGTGGCGCCTTGCCTTCCTCCTTGCGTTCAACTACAATGGTGTCTTGACTACTCTCTTTGGTGGCGGCGATATCTGGAGCATGGGCTCCTTGGGGTCGAACCGCCCGACACCGAGGGGTAGTCAGCATTTTCTTCAGCGGAGAAAAGCTTCTTCCGCCTTGTGGTTCCATTCGAAGAAGGTGGTCTTCTTCATGAGCTGATACGGAGGAAGAGCTTTCTCACCCAACCGGTGATGAATCGGTGATGGGCGTAAACAGCGGTGAACTTTTGCACATCTAGCGATCGTCGGGTACTTCCATCCTTTCGATTGCCTTGATCTTCACGGGGTTGCACTCTATGCCGCGTTCGGAGACCAGGAAACCAAGGAGCTGGCCGGCTGGTACTCCGAAGACGCACTTCTCTGGGTTGAGCTTGATCTGGAAGCGGCGCAGATTTTCAAAGGTCTCTTTGAGGTCTTCCAACAGCGTTCCTCGCTTCTCCGTCTTCACCACCACGTCGTCCACGTAAACATGGGCGTTTCTGCCAAGCTGCTTGAGGAGGCACTACGCATACAGCGGCTGAAAGGTGGCGCCGGCATTCCTTAAGCGAGCGTCATGGTCGGTGGCGAAGGCTCCAAACAGCGTGATGAAGGCGGTCTTCAATCTGTCGGCCGGGGTTCAGCTTGATCTGGTGATATCCTGAGTATGCATCTAAGAATCTCAACAGCTCGCATCCCGCTGTGGAGTCTATCACCTGATCAATTCTCGGCAAAGCGAATGGGTCCTTGGGGCAAGCTTTGTTGAGGCTTGTGTAGTCAATACACATCCTCCACTGCTTGTTCTTCTTTAGTACCAAGACCGGGTCTGCTAACCCTCTGGAAAGAACACTTCCATGATGAAACCGGCTGCGAGGGCCGGGCTATCTCTTCTCAACAGCTCTTCTCTTCTCTTCGACAAGCGGCGCAAGGGCTGCTGACGGTCTTCACATCGGATCGGGCGTGTAACTTGTGCTCGGCGAATTCCGTCGGTACACTGGCATGTCTTTAGGGACCATGCGAAAATATCCGATTCTCACGGAGGAAATCGGACGAGCTCGCCTTCCTATTCTTGTCAAGGTTTGCACCTACAACAGCGTACCTCTCCGGTGCTCCGGGTCCAAGGTATCTTCTTTGTCTCTTTGGCGGCAGAGCGAGGCCCTCGACTTCCGACTTCGTTGGGGTTGGGCGACATCTCGGCTGCTTGCGGCCATTGCCTAACCAATCAAGCTGCTTCTCGGCTGCGATCACCGGGGACTCGGCCAGCCGACTACTTTCGGTACCTGCAGGCGGACGAATTTTCTGTAGTCGCCGACTCTGGTCGAGAATCCCTTGGTACTCGGCATCTTCATCTTGAGGTAGGCGTGGTGGGGACCGCCATGAACTTGGCCAAAGCAGGTCGATAGCGAGCATGATATGGGCTCTCGAGGTCCACCACCTCGAACGGACTGGCTCTCGGCGAAAGTGATCTTTGTCCCCAAAGAGGGCGTCTATCGAGGATCTTGCCGATCGGTGGCGGGAAGGCCGGTACAATTCCGTGGAACACAGTCCGGCTGTTACGAAGCTGTCTTTGCTTGATTCCTAACTTCTCCATCGTGTCCTTATGCGGGATGTTGATGCTCTTGCCTCCGTCTATCGGCACTCGCGAAGAAAGCGGCCCGCCTATCCGCGGCAAGGTGGCTCCCAAGACCGGGCGTGGAGCCGGATTAACATCACCTGCGGGTGATCAGCTCGGCTCAACTAATAGGTTTCTCGGACCCGATGCATGAATTACGAGTATCGGCGCTACTACATTCACTTCTTGCTATTACTGACCGCTTTCTTTGCAGCGATCATCGGCCACACTGGTGAACACTACATAAGCTCCATGCTCTTACGGGTACTCGTCTTGTCTGCGCCCGGCCCTGGCACGACAGCCGGCTCTTTGAAGCGATGGTGGGCGGCGGCCCAGCGGCGGAGAGGATGAGCCGTCTCCTTAGCGATCTGGTGAGCGGTGGCACTTCGGGTGGTGTGGTTCGGCGGCTTCGCGCGCTATGGAACTTCGAGGGACCATCTAGAGTGCGCTTTCGTAAGAAGGCCGGCAACCAGTTGGACTTGCCGCCTTTACGCGCTTGGCGGAGGTTGCCTCTCTGGCTGTTGGTCTTCGGTATGCGCCACCTGCCGGCTGTTGGAAGCGGCTGCGGGCCTTGTGCTTCGATCATTCTGCTTTGTCGCCCGGCTGGTGTCGCCAGCCGGAGTTCAGGGAGCTGAGAGCCACCTTGCGGTCGCCTTGACTTGATCTCCGACTTCATGGAGGAGTCGGCTGTGGCGTACTTATGCGCTATGATCGATAGCTCGTTGAGGGTCTCGGCTCGTCGCAAAGGCTTGTGCTTGAGGAGGTGCCTTCTACGCACCCAGCGGTGAAGTACTCGATAGCCTGCACCTCGTGCACTCCCTCGCAGGAGTTCGGGAGCTCGGCCCAGTAGCGTGAGGTAGTCATGAGTGGACTCATTGGGGCCTTGCACGCGCTGGGAAAGCTGGCGAGGCTTGGGAGGTCGCTTGTATGTGCTCGTGAAGTTGCGGACGAAGGCCTCGGTGAAGTTGACCCAGCTGTTGATGCTGCGGGGCTTCAAGCTGTTCAACCATGTCCGGGCCGTGCCCTGGAGCATGAGGGAACATACTTTATAACAGCGCTTGTTGCCGTTAAGCTATCTTGGCGGCCGTGGGTAGTCCACTAGCAGTCCTCCGGCTTCCGGAGGCAGTGTATTTGGGTGTATCTGGGAGTGTGAACCCTCTGGGAAGGGCTCGTCTCGGATCTGGTCTGGCACGGCGGGCCCAACTCGTCTTCTTCTTCCAGCGCCAGGGATCGGTGGAGCCGCTCGATCCGGTGGCGAGCGTCGTTTTCTCCAACACCCTCTCGGCGGCCAAGGCGGTTGCCAAGAGTCGGATGCTCGACGGGCGGCGGGGAGACTCGCCTCTCTCTGCGGGGAGGAGGGGGTAGATAGTCGTCCCGCTGCTCCACCGCCCTTGGGCGGCCGTCTTCGTCACGCTCGATGGAGATGTGAGTCCGACTATGGCTGACAGCCGGATCCTTGTTTTTTCTTCCACGGACACCGCCAGTCAGCGTCCGAGATGTCGCGCCTTGATCTCGGCGGGGAGGCAAGTCGCTGTGTTGTCGTCGCGGCGCCTCCGTGTGACAGCCGGCTTCGTCTTGCGCGGCAACCGCGTCGAGGAGCTGCTGGACTCGCTCCGTCATCAGGCGGCGCTCCTCGCCCTCGAAGTTATCCAGCACAAATGCGCGCCCGCTGGCGGCGCGGATATTTTCATGGCGTGGCGTACCGCAGGCGATTGGCCCCAAACAGGTTGGCGATAGCTACGCGCTGCTGGACCGCGCCTGGCGGCTAGGCCCGGTCGGGCGGCGAGCCGCCCAGCGCGATCCATCCGCCGCTGGTAGGCTTCGACAAGCGTCTCATGCTTGCTAGCTTCTTGGCGCCTACGAGGCTGGGCGGCGCGCCTCCAGCACCCAGCGTCGGCGTCTTCCGGAATAGGCGCGGTTAGGTCTTGCAGAACCGCGTCGAGAGGGTCATGAGTTCCTTCGCTGGAAGGCTCGCTATGACCGATGATGAGCACTTCCGTGGCGGTGCTTCCGCCGCTCTCCGCGCGAGGCGGCTCGCCGTGAACCACCACGTTGGTGGGGAGCAGCGTCGGCGGCAGGTGTCGGTCGACCAGCATCGGGTCGGTGGAGCCTACGGACTCCAGTCGGCGGCAGGCTTCGCCGGCGGCGTGGAGCTGCTCGAGAGGCCGCGAGGAGGCTCTGGGGCGTCCGTGCTGCGTCGGATGCGAGCTCGTCGGAGGCGAACCGCCCGACAAGTTGGCGAGGCAGCTCGCCGTGCAAGCGACCTCAGCGCCATGCAGCGTCGGCGCAAACTCCGTCTGGCGTGCGGGCTGGCTGCGCTTCGCCGAGGAGGAAGAGGTTCCCGTCGAGCAGGTCTCCGGACGGCGGTGCACCTGGCCCCACGGTGGGCGCCAAATGTCGGGGTTGGGTGCGACATATGCCAAGGTTGGCTTATCATGGAGGCGAGTAGAGCGTCGCGGTGCACAGAAGCGGAATGAGGCGAAGGCATGCACGCCGGCGAATCTTACCCAGCTTCAGGGCTCTCCGTGGAGATAACGCCCCTACTGCTGCTCTGCGGGGTCTCCGCATGATCACTATGGCAAAGTGTGTACAAGGTTGCTCCTTGAGCTGTTCAGGGTGAGGAAGGAGAAGGGCACGGCCAGCTCTTCTCTCCCTCCTATGTGTGTGTCAAACTACTAGGGTCCAACCCCTTGCATGGGTGCCCCGGGGGGTTTATATAGGCCTACCCCCCGAGGGTACAATGGTAATCTGGCTGGGCGCGGGTCCCGGCCGTCGATCTCTTAAGTCGCCGTCTTCTCCGCCGACTTGAGGGCCCGCCGACTAGTGGGCCCCACCGACGATCGACATGGGGCCGACAGCCCTTGTCCGCTTGTGGTAGTCTTGCCGGCTGCGGATTACGTGCCGTGCTTCTAATGGCGAGCTTGGTCATGGGGTCATAGCAGTGCACGCCGCTGACAGGCGATCCTTATTGCCACTCCTGTCTTGTCGGTTAATGGCGCTCGGAGCCCGTGAGAGGGTCGGCCGACTCTCGGAGGCCGACTCCAGCTGAGTCCGTCTTAGGGTGCTCTCGCCGTCTTTCGCACTCCCGCCGGCGGTAATCCCGCCATCTTCAGGCGTCTGGACAAGCCATCGTGCGTCACGAGGATCGCCCAGGGGCTGATGTTAGTGCCGGCGTGGCAACAGTGCCGCTCCGGACGGAGATCTTCGTCAGTACGGCGCTCTGTGGCCATGCACATCGTTTAATGAGCAGGCGAGGATGGGCTGTGGCGGCCCCATCCGTCCGTCGATAATCGCATCGATGAGGAGGCGGTTGGAGTCACGGGCCGACTCCCCGTAGTCGGCTTCGCCGGAAGTCGCTGGCTGGGAGTCGGCTTATCTTGCGGCCGTTTCTGGGACTCGGCTGGGAGGGGCAGTCAGCGGCTCTGTCGCTGACTCTCAGAAGGCGGCTCTTCGTCTTGGGATCTTGAGGGGCGCAGTCTGCCCTGATGTTTTGAAAGGTCCAGGGGCTCGTGTTTGCCTACCCGTGGCCCATTACTCCGACAGGCAGCAAACGGAAAATAAGAGAATGACAGTTACATGCCTCTCTCCGAAGACGAGGTGAGCCTTGGCGACGAAGAATTTATCATGCCTGAGGATCCCTTCGAGCAGGAGCGCTTCAAGCGCCGACTTATAACCCGACAAACAGCACTGAAGAAAAGCAGCACCGACTTGAGCTGATCAAGATCTCGCTAAGCGGATAGATGGGTGAAGTCTGGCGGCGAGGAATCTGAACTCGGCGCCTAACTAAGATTTACCCAAAGCGCAGGTTGCTACCCCAACTTGAGGAGGAAGCATTGAAACCTACATCACCATCGTATGATGCGGCTGATCGGCCACCTCGTGGCCGAGACAGAGAGGCATATCAGCCCGAAGTCCAGCCCGCACCCCGCCGCCATTCAAACAAAAACACCAAGGCCCGGGGCAACACGCGGGACCTGCGAGACGTATTGGAAAACAAAGCAACACATGCAAGATCGATCTACGGATCACGGGGGCGCGCTCCAACGCGGGACGATGACCGTCATGCCGGATATACTAAAAGCAAATCCGGGGGGGGGGGGATACAGCAGACAAGACTCGTATGAACTGCATCGTGATATAGCCCGGCACAGGGGCGCCGCACCCCCCCTATGCTTCACTAATGAAGTAATGGATCACGAATTCCTAGAGGGTTTTAAACCCGTAAATATTGAATCATATGATGGTACAACAGACCCAGCGGTATGGATAGAGGATTTCCTCCTCCACATCCACATGGCTCGCGGTGATGATCTACATGCCATCAAGTACCTCCCACTAAAACTCAAAGGACCAGCTCGGCATTGGCTGAATAGCTTGCCAGCAGACTCCATTGGTAGTTGGGAGGATTTGGAAGATGCATTCCTTGACAACTTACAGGGCACTTATGTGCGACCACCGGATGCTGATGACTTGAGCCATATAACTCAGCAGCCAGCGGAATCGGCCAGGAAATTCTGGACCCAGTTCCTAACTAAGAAAAACCAAATTGTCGACTGTCCGGATGCAGAGGCCTTAGCGGCATTTAAGCATAACATCCGTGACAAGTGGCTTGCCCGGCACCTCGGCCAGGAGAAGCCGAAGTCTATGGCAGCCCTCACGACACTCATGACCCACTTTTGCGTGGGCGAGGATAGCTGGCTGGCTCGCAGCAACAACACATCAAGAAGTCATGGCAATTCAGATGCCGAAGATAGCAACAGCAGACCACGTCGCAACAGACACAAGCGCCGCAACAACGGTGACAACGCCGAAGACACGGCAGTCAATGCCGGATTCAGTGGCTCTAAATCCGGTCAGCGGAAGAGGCCGTTCAAAAGATGCAACCCGGGCCCGTCCAGTTTGGATTGCATACTCGATCGCTCATGTCAAATTCACTGCACCCCCGATAAGCCAGCCAATCACACCAACAGAAATGCTGGGTGTTTAAGCAGGCCGGCAAGTTGAATACCGAAAACAAGGAAAAGGGGCTGCATAGCGATGATGAGGAGGAGTCCCGGCCGCTGAACACAGGAGGACAGAAGAAATTTCCTCCCCAAGTGAAAACGGTGAACATGATATACGCAACCCATATTCCCAAGAAGGAACGAAAGCGTGCACTAAGGGACGTCTATGCGATGGAGCCAGTCACCCCAAAGTTCAAACCATGGTCTTCTTGTCCGATCACTTTCAATCGTAGGGACCACCCCACTAGTATCCGTCATGGCGGTTCTGCCGCATTGGTCCTTGATCCCATCATTGACGGATTTCACCTCACCCGAGTCCTTATGGATGGCGGCAGCAGCCTGAACCTGCTTTATCAGGATACAATGTGCATAATGGGTATAGACCCCTCGAGGATCAAACCCACTAAAACCACCTTTAAAGGTGTCATCCTAGGTGTAGAGGCCCGTTGCACGGGCTCAATCACACTGGAAGTGGTCTTCGGATCTCCGGACAACTTCCGAAGCGAGGAGTTAATCTTCGATATCGTCCCATTCCTCAGCGGCTATCACACACTGCTCGGACGAACCGCATTTGCTAGATTCAATGTGGTGCCGCATTATGCATACCTCAAGCTCAAAATGCCAGGATCTCATGGGGTTATAACAGTCAACGGAAACACAGAACGCTCGCTCCGCACGGAGGAGCACACTGCGGCCCTCGTAGCAGATGCACAAAGCAGCCTTCTAAGGCAAACCGCCAATTTGGCGATAAAGCCCTGGACACCTTCAGCGAGTCGGAGTAATCTGTGAGATCGCTTGCACGTCGAGCTTGCCTAACAATTCGGCCTCCGTCCTAGTCCCAGTCAAGCGACGAAATCTGCGCCGAGCGTACATAATTACGCACTAGAAACACCATGGGCATAGGCGGGGGCACGGCCAGGACCGCCCCACAATGCGGCTCAACCGCCCTGTGGGTTGTATACCTTTATCATTTCTCTCTTCGGGACCTTATTCTCTGGAAGCCCTTTTCGGCGGTCGATTCTTTGGGCGCATTACTGGGAAGGAAATACCAAGGAGGCAAGAAGCTAAGACGTACAAGGGAATCCCCAGATGGTCTCTGATAACGATCGAAATACCTATTTTAAATACCCATACGCAGCTTGCCCTTGGATAGGACATGTCAAATAGTCCTATTTTTTGCTTATTGTACTACTTGTATCCGTACGCTTCGACGTATTAATAACAATGCATAGGGTTAGTCTATTATTGCATTACCCTTTTTTTTCCTTGCCTGCTTATTTACGACAAATTACACCCGTACATTCTGGTACGACCAGTACGCCTGGGGCTTCAGTATAGCCCATAAATACGGCGTGAGAAGTTCGAACACTTTCGATAGTGCGGCACCCCGAACTTATAGCACTATATGCATCAGCTCCGAATCATGTCTTGGGTCAATAGTTGCGTTTGCCCGGCTCCCATGTTTTGGTACCTTACGTTCCGCAATATCGGCTAAGGTAGCACTGGGAGAACTACTACGATTGTGTCCCGGTTCTTCCGGACGAGCACCTCGATGAAAGCGGCTATTTGTCATGATAAGGCGAGAGCTGGTCGCTATTCGAGAGGTCTCAAGTCCTTAAAGACTTTTTCTGCTTCGGGCGAGGAGTCAGCCTTGCCCAACTTAGGCGTATATAGCAACCCAAATTTGGCCTTCCGAATACTAGGGGCTTCGCCAAAATTTAAAATTGTAGACTTCTATGGCTAAGTGAGAATGATAAAGCCTTATAGTCCGATTGCCTGGTTCGTTGTGCTGAACACCTCCTTCGAAGGACCCAAAATTGGGATAAAGTGTTCTCAGGTTTATCCCGAACACCTCAGTACTAGTTACATGGGGGCAGAAGCCGACGACTGGCCAACTCTCAGATTTTATAAACGGCCGCACAAAAGGTAATTTTTAAATTCACAAGCATTGCATAGAGCAAATGAACTCGTTTCACATTACAGGAAGTACATTTATTCAAATATTACATCCGGACTATAAGACCCCTCATGGCCTGTTCGGCCGCCTTGTGAAGCTCGACCAGTTGCTTCAACTGGTCGCTCAAGGGCATTGGGTGTTCGGTCCCAGTATACTGAGACCAGAACAACTTCTCCGTCGAGCTCCCCTCCTCGGCCGGTAGAACTCGCGACATCGACACCTGCGGGGTAGATCTGCGAGCAGCTCTGGAGAGCTCGAACTCGGGTAAGTAAAAAGAAAGTTTCCTTCACATGCTTGCTTTGCATAATGAATGCCTTACCCGCCGCTATCTTCTTAACCGCCGCAATTTCCTGGAGGGCCTTTTGCGCTTCGGCCTTGGCGTGTTGTGCACTTTTGAGGGCCTTCGCAAGCTCTGATCCTTGCGTCTTAGAGTCAAGCTCCAAGGACTCGTGCTTTTTGACGAGAGCCTGGAGCTCTTGCTGCACCTCGCCTACTCAGGCCTCTTGTTTCTCTCGCTCGATGCGCTCCTTGGCCACTTTGTCTTCGGCCTCGGATATCGCCTTCTGTAGGGCCGCCACTTCGGTCGTGGCCCCTAGCAAAGTTCATGACGATCCTATTATTCCAAAACCAAATTTTTCTTTATCAATATTCAGACGGGGTGTCACTTACCTTTGTTCTCTTCGAGCTGCCTCTTGGCAAGGCCAAGCTCTTCCTTGGACAGCTCAAGGTCCCGCTTCAGTGCGGCGACCACAGCAGTACGAGAGGCGGCGGCTAGCAGTGAAGCCTGCTTATTCACATAGACACATTTTGATTAGACTCCTGCGGTTATTATTTGATCCTCTATTCGGCCTTTCTTCGCGAACGCCAAACAGAGCATCAGGGGCTACTGTCTATACTGTAACATTTTCTTACAATTTGGTTACTTACCTCAAAGCCAGTTAGGAGGCTGGCACAGGCTTCAGTCAGTCCGCTCTTAGCGGACTAAACCTTCTTGACTACCGCACTCATGATAGTGCGGTGCTCTTCGTCAATGGAAGCGCCGCGAAGCGCTTCCAGCAAGGTGTTCGATGCCTCTGGATGGATAGAGGCCATCGGCACAGACGGCTTGCCCCCCTTAGTGAGGGGTTGCCTGACAGAATCCGGAACCACTAGAGGTTCCGGTGTCGTATTCGGCTTGGGGCTAGACTTGCCGCCCCCGGCGATAGGGCCGAGAGGAGTCTTGCCCCGTGCGCCCAGTGCCTGGAATGTCGCCGGGCGCCTCCGGAACTGTCTCCCCTTGGTTCAGTTCCCTTTGAGACAACACCTCGGCGTCGTCCATAGGGTGGGGGGAGGAGGCGGTCGGGAATGAATCTCTGTTCACATCTGACGGGCCCAAAGAATCATCTGACGAAGACACGTCGATATGGCTCCGGATGGACTGCATAATCATGCGTGGCGTGATAAGAAACAGTACAATAAGACATACCAAGAACTATTATTGTATCAGGATACTCATGACTTTGCATGGGGCTTGTCCCTGGGTAACCACTCCTCGCCACTGAAAGCGGCCGTCGTGGGGAAGTCCGGGAGGAGGGTCCTCACCTTCTTGGACCCTTCGGCCTCCCCTGATGGGGCAGCCTTCCTTTTCCTGTCCTCCCGGCTGGGGGGAGAACTTTCCTCTTCCTCCTCCTTGTTTTCGTGGGAGGAGTGCGCCTCGGTGTTTTTGGACGATGAGTCCGATATAACCTTGCGCCGGAGACCCTTCCTAGTCCCCGTGGCCTTCTTCTTAGCCTTCTTCTCCGGCACCTCATAAGGCGCCGGAACCAGCATCTCCATTAGGAGAGCATCTGCTGGATCTTCGGGCAGGGGAGCCGGACAATCGATCTGCTCTGCTGTCGCTACCAAGTCCTGTCAAATGGCATGGAGGCTTAGATCCCATGCGTGGTTATACTGGGGAAAAGAACATCTTATGAGATGTAAAAGACTTACCGGATTGGCAGGGCACTTTGCGCTGAGTCCGCGGTCCTCGGTAAGGGGAGGAGGTACCTCGGCGGTACCTCGGCGCCCTTGAACAGCACCTGCTAGATGTCCTTGTGCGTCGTGTCGAAGAGCTCTCGCAACGTCTGGTGCTCGGCCGGCTTGAACTCCCACAAATTGAATGCCCGTCTTTGACATGGGAGGATCCAGCGGAAGAGCATGACTTGGACCATGCTACCTCTTGAGCACTGCGTTGGATTTCCTTGAAGAGGAAAGGGTGATGCAGCAATGTAGCGTAAGTATTTCCCTCAGTTTTTGAGAACCAAGGTATCAATCCAGTAGGAGGCTACGCGCTAGTCCCTCGTACCTACACAAAGCAAATAACTCCTCACAACCAACGCTATAAGGGGTTGTCAATCCCTTCACGGTCACTTACGAGAGTGAGATCTGATAGATATGATAGGATAATATTTTTGATATTTTTGTGATAAAGATGCAGAGTAAAATAAAAAGCAAAGAAAAAAGCAAAGGAAATAACTAAGTGTAGGAAGATTAATATGATGAAGATAGATCCGGGGGCCATAGGTTTCACTAGTGGCTTCTCTCAAGAGCATAAGTATTTTACGGTGGGTGAGCAATTCTTGTTGAGCAATTGACAGAATTGAGCATAGTTATGAGAATATCTAGGTATGATCATGTATATAGGCATCACGTCCAAGACAAGTAGACCGACTCCTGCCTGCATCTACTACTATTACTCCACTCATCGACCGCTATCCAACATGCATCTAGAGTATTAAGTTCATGAAAACAGAGTAACGCCTTAAGCAAGATGACATGATGTAGAGGGATAATTTCATGCAATATGATAAAAAAAACATCTTGTTATCCTTGATGGCAACAATACAATACGTGCCTTGCTACCCCTATTGTCACTGGGAAAGGACACCGAAAGATTGAACCCAAAGCTAAGCACTTCTCCCATTGTAAGAAAGATCAATCTAGTAGGCCAAACCAAACTGATAATTCGAAGAGACTTGCAAAGATAACCAATCATACATAAAAGAATTCAGAGAAGATTCAAATATTGTTCATAGATAATCTTGATCATAAACCCACAATTCATCAGTCTCAACAAACACACCGCAAAAAGAAGATTACATCGAATAGATCTCCACGAGAGAGGGGGAGAACATTGTATTGATATCCAAAAAGAGAGAATAAGCCATCTAGCTACTAAATATGGACCCGAAGGTCTGAAGTAAACTACTCACACTTCATCGAAGAGGCTATGGTGTTGATGTAGAAGCCCTCCGTGATGGATGCCCTCTCCGGCGGAGCTCCAGAACAGGCCCCAAGATGGGATCTCGTGGGTACAGAAGGTTGCGGCGGTGGAATTAGGTTTTGGCTCCGTCTCGATCGTTTGAAGTGCGTAGGTATATATAGGAGGAAGAATGCGTCGGTGGAGCAACAGGGGGCCCACGAGGGTGGAGAGCGTGCCTTGGGGGGTGGGCGCGCCCCCCTACCTCGTGGCTTCCTCTTTGGTTTCTTGACGTAGGGTCCAAGTCTCCCGGATCATAATCTTCCTAAAAATCACGTTCCCGAAGGTTTCATTCCGTTTGGACTCCGTTTGATATTCCTTTTCTGCGAAACTCTGAAATAGGCAAAAAAATAGCAATTCTGGGCCGGGCCTCCGGTTAATACGTTAGTCCCAAAAATAATATAAAAGTGGATAATAAATCCCAATAATGTCCTAAACAGTAGATAATGTAGCATGGAGCAATCAAAAATTATAGATACGTTGGAGACGTATCAAGCATCCCCAAGCTTAATTCCTGCTCGTCCTCGAGTAGGTAAATGATAAAAAATAATTTTTGATGCAGAGTGCTACTTGGCTTAATTTTAATGTAATTCTTCTTAGTTGTGGTATGAATATTCAGATCTGAAAGATTCAAGACAAAAGTTTAATATTGACAAAAATATAATGATACTTCAAGCATACTAACAAAGCAATCATGTCTTCTCGAAATAACATGGCCAAAGAAAGTTATCCCTACAAAATCATATAGTCTGGCTATGCTCTATCTTCACCACACAAAGTATTTAAATCATGCACAACCTGATGACAAGCCAAGCAATTGTTTCATACTTTTGACATTTTCAGAACTTTTTCAATCTTCACGCAATACATGAGCGTGAGCCATGGATATAGCACTATATGTGGAATAGAATGGTGGTTGTGGAGAAGACAACAAGGGAGAAGATAGTCTCACATCAACTAGGCGTATCAACGGGCTATTGAGATGCCCATCAATAGATGAGTGAGTAGGGATTGCCATGCAACAGATGCACTACAGCTATAAATACATGAAAGCTCAACAAAATAAACTAAGTGGGTGTGCATCCAACTCGCTTGCTCACGAAGACCTAGGGCATTTTGAGGAAGCCCATCATTGGAATATACAAGCCAAGTTCTATAATGAAAAATTCCCACTAGTATATGAAAGTGACAAAATGAGAGACTCTCTATCATGAAGATCATGGTGCTACTTTGAAGCACAAGGGTGGTAAAAGGATAGTAACATTGTCCCTTCTCTCTTTTTCTCTCATTTTTTGGGCCTTTTCTCTTTTTTATGGCCTCTTTTCTCTTTTTTTTGTCCGGAGTCTCATCCCGACTTGTGGGGGAATCATAGTCTCCATCATCCTTTCCTCACTTGGGACAATGCTCTAGAAATGAAGATCATCACACTTTTATTTTCTTACAACTCAACAATTACAACTCGATACTTAGAACAAAATATGACTCTATATGAATGCCTCCGGCGGTGTACCGGGATATGCAATGAATCAAGAGTGACCTATATGAAAGAATTATGAATAGTGGCTTTGGAACAAATACGATGTCAACTACATGATCATGCTAAGAAATATGACAATGATGGAGCGTGTCATAATAAATGGAACGGTGGAAAGTTGCATGGCAATATATCTCAGAATGGCTATGGAAATGCCATGATAGGTAGGTATGGCGGCTGTTTTGAGGAAGGTATATGGTGGGTGTATGATATCAGCGAAAGGTGTGCGGTATTAGAGAGGCTAGCAATGGTGGAAGGAAGAAAGTGCGTATAATCCATGGACTCAACATTAGTCATAAAGAACTCATATACTTATTGCAAAAATCTACAAGTTATGAAAGCAAAGTATTATGCGCATGCTCCTAGGGGGATATATTGGTAGGAAAAGACCATCGCTCGTCCCCGACCGCCACTCATAAGGAAGACAATCAATAAATAAATCATGCTCCGACTTCATCACATAACGGTTCACCATACGTGCATGCTACGGGAATCACAAACTTTAACACAAGTATTTCTCGAATTCACAACTACTCAACTAGCATGACTCTAATATCACCATCTTTATGTCTTAAAACAATTCTCAAGCCTCATAGTATTCAACACACTCATAAGAAAGCTTTTACTATTCTTGAATACCAAACATATTAATATTTTTTAAGCAAATTACCATGTTATTTAAGACTCTCAAAATAATCTAAGTGAAGCATTAGAGATCAATAGTTTTTATAAAACAAATCCACCACCGTGCTCTAAAGGATATAAGTGAAGCACTAGAGCAAAACTATATAACTCAAAAGATATAAGTGAAGCACATAGAGTATTCTAACAAATTCCAAATCATATATGGCTCTCTCAAAAGGTGTGTACAGCAAGGATGATTGTGGTAAACTAAAAAGCAAATACTCAAATCGTACAAGACGCTCCAAGCAAAACACATATCATGTGGTGAATAAAAATATAGCTCCAAGTAAAGTTACCGATGGAAGTAGACGAAAGAGGGGATGCCTTCCGGGGCATCCCCAAGCTTTGGCTTTATGGTGTCCTTAGATTATCTTGGGGGTGCCATGAGCATCCCCAAGCTCAGGCTCTTGCCCCTCCTTGTTCCATAATCCATCAAAATCTTTCACCCAAAACTTGAAAACTTCACAACACAAAACTCAACAGAAATCTCGTTAGCTCCGTTAGCGAAAGAAAGCAAAAGACCACTTCAAGGTACTGTAATGAACTCATTCTTTATTTATATTGGTGTTAAAACCACTGTATTCCAACTTCTCTATGGTTTATAACTATTTTACTAGCCATAGATTCATCAAAATAAGCAAACAACACACGAAAAACAGAATCTGTCAAAAACAGAACAGTCTGTAGTAATCTGTAACTAACGCAAACTTCTGGAACTCCAAAAAATCAGCCAAAATAGAAAGACCTAGGAAATTTGTTTATTGATCAGCAGAAATTGGAATCACTATTTTACCAAGTTTTGGTGATTTTTAACAATTGTTTTTGTGAACAGAAAGATCAAATAACTATCATCCAAGAAGATCCTATAGGTTTAACTTGGCACAAACACTAATTAAAATATAAAAACACATCTAACCAGAGGCTAGATCAAAGATTTTTTTCCTAAACAGAATCAAAAAGCAAAAAACTAAAAATAAAATTTGGTTGACTCCCAACAAGCGCTATCGTTTAACGCCCCTAGCTAGGCATAAAAGCAAGGATAGATCTAGGCATTGCCATCTTTGGTAGGCAATCCATAAGTGGCTCTCATGATAGATTCATATGGTAATTTTATTTTCTTCCTAGGGAAGTGTTCCATGCCTTTCTTCAATGGAAATTGGAAACTAATATTCCCTTCCTTCATATCAATAATTCCACCAATCTTCTAAGGAAAGGTCTGCCGAGAACAATAGGACATGAAGGATTGCATATCAAGAATAATAAAATCTACGGGCACATAGTTCCTATTTGCAACAATAAGAACATCATTAATTTTTCCATAGGTTTCTAAATAGTGGAATCCACAAGGTGCAATTTTTGAGAGCAATCATCAAAATCATGGAAATCTAGCAAATCGCACAAAGTTTTGGGAATAGTGGAAACACTAGCACCCAAATCACATAAAGCATGTAACTCATGATCCTGAATCTTAATTTCAATAGTAGGTTCCCACTCATCATAAAGGCATCAACGATATGTTTCGTAAAAGCTTTATTTTGACTATAAGCATGAGGAGAATTTAGCACAGATTGCAACAAGGAAATACAATCAATCAAAGAGCAATTTTCATAATTAAATTCCTTGAAATCCAAAATAGTGGGTTTAGCAACATCTAGGGTTTTTAGTTCTTCAATTCCACTTTTATCAATTTTAGCATCAAGATCTAAAAACTCCGAATTTTTGGAACGCCTTCTAGGTAAAGGTGGATCATATTCAGTCCCATCATTATCAAGATTCATATTGCAAAACAAAGATTTAATAGGGGACACATCAATAACTTTTAGATCTTCATCTTTATTTTCATAGAAATTGGAAGAACACGCTTTTATAAAGCAATCTTTCTTAGCACGCATCCTAGCGGTTCTTTCTTTGCACTCATCAATGGAAATTCTCATGGCTTTGAGAGACTCATTGATATCATGCTTAGGAGGAATAGATCTAAGCTTTAAAGAATCAACATCAAGAGAAATTCTACCAACGTTCCTAGTCAATTCATCAACTTTAAGCAATTTCTCTTCAAGCATAGCATTGAAATTCTTTTGCGAATTCATAAACTCTTTAACACTAGTCTCAAATTCAGAAGGCATCTTATTAAAGTTTCCATAAGAGTTGTTGTACGAATTTCCATAATTATTAGAGGAATTACCAGGATAAGGCCTAGGATTAAAGTTTCCTCTATACGCGTTGTTACCAAAATTATTCCTACCAACAAAATTCACATCCATAGATTCATTATTATTCTCAATCAAAGTAGACAAAGGCATACCATTAGGATCAGAAGAAGCACTCTTAGTAGCAAATAATTTCATAAGTTCATCCATCTTTCCACTCAAAACATTAATTTCTTCTATCGCATGCACTTTTTTATTAGTAGATCTTTCAGTGTGCCATTGAGAATATTTAACCATGATATTATCTAGGAGTTTAGTAGCTTCTCCTAAAGTGATTTCCATAAAAGTGCCTCCCATGGCCGAATCTAAAAGATTTCTAGAAGCAAAATTCAATCCGGCATAATTTTTTTGTATAATCATCCACAAATCCAACCATGCGTAGGGCAATTACGTATCATTAATTTCATCCTCTCCCAACCTTGTGCAACATGTTCATGATAAAGTTGCTTAAAATTCATAATATCGTTTCTAAGAGAGATGATTTTAGCGGGAGGAAAATACTTAGAGATAAAAGCATCTTTGCACTTGTTCCAAGAATCAATACTATTTTTAGGCAAAGATGAAAACCAAGCTTTAGCACGATCTCTAAGCGAAAAAGGAAATAGCTTCAATTTAACAATATCATTATCAACATCTTTTTTCTTTTGCATATCACACAAATCAACGAAGCTATTTAGATGAGTAGCGGCATCTTCACTAGGAAGGCTGGCGAATTGATCTTTCATGACAAGATTCAACAAAGCAGCATTGATTTCACAAGATTCAGTATTGGTAAGAGGAGCAATCGGAGTGCTAAGGAAATCATTATTGTTGGTATTGGTAAAGTCACACAATTTGGTATTATCTTAAGCCATGTGACAAACAAGCAATCCAACACACGAGCAAACAAAAAGCAAGCGAAAAAGAGGCGAACGAAAAAGAGAGGGCGAATAAAACGGCAAGGGTGAAGTGGGGGAGAGGAAAACGAGAGGCAAATGGCAAATAATGTAACGCGGGAGATAAGGGATTTGTGATGGGTACTTGGTATGTTGACTTTTGCGTAGACTCCCGACAGCGGCGCCGTAAATCTTCTTGCTACCTCTTGAGCATCTGCGTTGGATTTCCTTGAAGAGGAAAGGGTGATGCAACAAAGTAGCGTAAGTATTTCCCTCAGTTTTTGAGAACCAAGGTATCAATCCAGTAGGAGGCTACGCGCTAGTCCCTCGTACCTACACAAAGCAAATAACTCCTCGCAACCAACGCGATAAGGGGTTGTCAATCCCTTCACGGTCACTTACGAGAGTGAGATCTGATAGATATGATAGGATAATATTTTTGGTATTTTTGTGATAAAGATGCATAGTAAAATAAAAAGAAAAGTAAAAAAGCAAAGGAAATAACTAAGTGTAGGAAGATTAATATGATGAAGATAGACCCGGGGGCCATAGGTTTCACTAGTGGCTTCTCTCAAGAGCATAAGTATTTTACGGTGGGTGAACTAATTACTGCTGAGCAATTGACAGAATTGAGCATAGTTATGAGAATATCTAGGTATAATCATGTATATAAGCATCACGTCCGAGACAAGTAGACCGACTCCTGCCTGCATCTACTACTATTACTCCACTCATCGACCACTATCCAGCATGCATCTAGAGTATTAAGTTCATGAAAACAGAGTAACGCCTTAAGCGACATGATGTAGAGGGATAATTTCATGCAATATGATAAAAAAACCATCTTGTTATCCTCGATGGCAACAATACAATACGTGCCTTGCTGCCCCTCATCCTTTGGGAAAGGACACCGCAAGATTGAACCCAAAGCTAAGCACTTCTCCCATTGCAAGAAAGATCAATCTAGTAGGCCAAACCAAACTGATAATTCGAAGAGACTTGCAAAGATAACCAATCATACATAAAAGAATTCAGAGAAGATTCAAATATTGTTCATAGATAATCTTGATCATAAACCCACAATTCATCGATCTCAACAAACACACCGCAAAAAGAAGATTACATCGAATAGATCTCCATGAGAGAGGGGGAGAACATTGTATTGAGATCCAAAAAGAGAGAAGAAGCCATCTAGCTACTAACTATGGACCCGAAGGTCTGAAGTAAACTACTCACACTTCATCGGAGAGGCTATGGTGTTGATGTAGAAGCCCTCCGTGATGGATGCCCTCTCCGGCGGAGCTCCGAAACAGGCCCCAAGATGGGATCTCTGGGTACAGAAGCTTGCGGCGGTGGAATTAGGTTTTTGGCTCCGTCTCGATCGTTGGGAAGTGCGAGGTATATATAGGAGGAAGGAGTGCGTCGGTGGAGCAACAGGGGCCCACGAGGGTGGAGGGCGCCCCCTACCTCGTGGCTTCCTCTTTTGTTTCTTGATGTAGGGTCCAAGTCTCCCGGATCATAATCTTCCTAAAAATCACGTTCCCGAAGGTTTCATTCCGTTTTGACTCCGTTTGATATTCCTTTTCCGCCAAACTCTGAAATAGGCAAAAAAACAGCAATTCTGGGCTGGGCCTCCGGTTAATAGGTTAGTCCCAAAAATAATATAAAAGTGGATAATAAAGCCCAATAATGTCCAAAACAATAGATAATATAGAATGGAGCAATAAAAAACTATAGATACGTTGGAGACGTATCAGACCATGTTGACGAGCTTGATTTTCTTGCTCATCATGTTTTTGACGCATGTCTGGATTCCGGCCAGCTCTACCGAGGAACCCCAGGACAGGCCCTTCTCTTTCCAGGAGGTGAGCCGCATGGGGATTCCGGATCAAAATTCGGGGGCTGCCACCCAGTTGGTGTCGCGCGGCTCGGTGATGTAGAACCACCCCGATTGCCACCCCTTTACTGTCTCCACATAGGAGCCTTTGAGCCAGGTGACGTTGGGCATCTTGCCCACCATGGCGCCTTCGCACTCCGCTTGCTGGCCGACCACCACCTTCGGTTTAATGTTGAAGGTCTTCAGCCACAGGCCGAAGTGGGGCTTGATGCGGAGGAAGGCCTCGCACACGACGATAAACGCCGAGATGTTGAGGATGAAATTGGGAGCCAGATCATGAAAGTCCTGCCCGTAGTAGAACATGATCCCACGGACAAACGGGTGGAGGGGAAATCCCAGTCCGCGGAGGAAATAGGTAAGAAATACCACCCTCTCATGGGGTTCTGGAGTAGGGACGATCTGCCCTGCATCTGGCAATCGATGCGTGATATCCGCGGCCAGGTATTCAGCTCCCCACAGCTTTGAGATGTCCTCCATCCACTTACCTCCCGCTCTGGACATGCTTGGAGTGGTTTGAGGAGAAAAACGCGAACTTGGGTGCTGAAGCTCGAGTGCGCAAGAATGGATGAGCAAGGAGGAAGAAGGCGTGGGTGAAAAAGGTGAATCCGTGTCCCTTTATAAGGGCGGAAGAAACTATGCGCCTCCCCACCTACCTGGTAAACTTGCTCATTCCCCAAGCGCCATAATTGAAGGCGCGGTTGGGTTACCCACACCCGTATTGATGAGAATCCCGTGATAAGGGGACACGATCTCTGCTTCGACAAGACGTGCCAAGAAAACCGCCTCGCAACACATGCAGTGGCAGGCACGGGAAAAACGGTTCGTCATGACCAGACCACGGCAGTACATCACGTTATGAAAAGTTGTCAGTAGATTAGATTTGTGGAAATATTATTCTCTCTACGGTGGTATGTGGAATTTGTTTTGCAGAGCCGGACACTATCCTTGTGTTCAAAATCTTCTATGGAGTATTTGGAGAAGGAACCCGCCTTGCAATGCCGAAGACAATCTGCACGTCGGACTCATCGTCATTGAAGCCTGGTTCAGGGGCTACTGAGGGAGTCCTGGATTAGGGGGTCCTCGGACAGCCGGACTGTTGGCCTATGAAGATACAAGATTGAAGACTTTGACCCGTGTCCGAATGGGACTCTCCTTGGCGTGGAAGGCAAGCTTGGCAATACGGATATGTAGATCTCCTCCCTTGTAACCGACTCTGTGTAACCCAAGCCCCCTCCGATGTCTATATAAACCGGAGGGTTTAGTTCATAGGACAAAAACAATCATACCATAGGCTAGCTTCTAGGGCTTAGCCTCTACGATCTCGTGGTAGATCAACTCTTGTAATACTCATATCATCAAGATCAATCAAGCAAGAAGTAGGGTATTACCTCCGTCGAGAGGGCCCAAACCTGGGTAAACATCGTGTCCCCCGCCTCCTATTACCATCCGCCTTAGACGCATAGTTCGGGACCCCCTACCCGAGACCCGCCGGTTTTGACACCGACACATGGAGTCTTGGTGCTGATCATGTTTTTCTCCTGAGAGAGGCTTAGTCAACGGGTCTGCAACATTCAGATCTGTATGTATCTTGCAAATCTCTATGTCTCCCTCCTTGACTTGATCGCGGATGGAATTCAAGCGTCTCTTGATGTGCTTGGTTCTCTTGTGAAATCTGGATTCCTTTGCCCAGGCAATTGCACCAGTATTGTCACAAAAGATTTTCATTGGACCCGATGCACTAGGTATGACACCTAGATCGGATATGAACTCCTTCATCCAGACTCCTTCATTTGCTGCTTCCGAAGCAGCTATGTACTCCGCTTCACACGTAGATCCTGTCATGACGTTTTGCTTGGAACTGGACCAACTGACAGCTCCACCGTTCAATACAAATATGTACCCGGTTTGTGACTTAGAGTCATCCGAATCAGTGTCAAAGCTTCCATCGACGTAACCATTTACTATGAGCTCTTTGTCACCTCCATAAACGAGAAACATATCCTTAGTCCTTTTCAGGTATTTCAGGATGTTCTTGACCGCTGTCCAGTGATCCACTCCTGGATTACTTTGGTACCTCCCTGCTAAACTAATAGCAAGGCACACATCAGGTCTGGTACACAACATTGCATACATGATAGAACCTATGGCCGAAGCATAGGGAATGACTTTGATTTTCTCTCTATCTTCTGCAGTGGTTGGGCATTGAGTCTGACTCAACTTCACACCTTGTAACACAGGCAAGAACCCTTTCTTTGCTTGATCCATTTTGAACTTCTTCAAAACTTTGTCAAGGTATGTGCTCTGTGAAAGTCCAATTAAGTGTCTTGATCTATCCCTATAGATCTTAATGCCCAATATTTAAGCAGCTTCACCGAGGTCTTTCATTGAAAAACTCTTATTCAAGTATCCTTTTATGCTATCCAGAAATTCTATATCATTTCTAATCAACAATATGTCATCCACATATAATATTATAAATGCTACAGAGCTCCCACTCACTTTCTTGTAAATACAGGCTTCTCTAAAAGTCTGTATAAAACCATATGCTTTGATCACACTATCAAAACGTTAATTCTAGCTCCGAGATGCTTGCACCAGTCCATAAAATGGATCTCTGGAGCTTGCACACTTTGTGAGCATCCTTTGGATCGATAAAACCTTCAGGTTGCATCATATACAACTCTTCTTCTAGAAATCCATTCAGGAATGCAGTCTTTACATCCATTTGCCAAATTTCATAATCATAAAATGCAGCAATTGCTAACATGATTCGGACGGACTTAAGCATCGCTACGGGTGAGAATGTCTCATCGTAGTCAACTCCTTGAACTTGTCGAAAACCTTTCGCAACAAGTCGAGCTTTGTAGACAGTAACATTACCGTCAGCGTCAGTCTTCTTCTTGAAGATCCATTTATTCTCAATGGCTTGCCGATCATCGGGCAAGTCAACCGAAGTCCACACTTTGTTCTCATACATCGATCCCATCTCAGATTTCATGGCCTCAAGCCATTTCGCGGAATCTGGGCTCATCATCGCTTCCTCATAGTTCGTAGGTTCGTCATGGTCAAGTAACATGACCTCCAGAACAGGATTACCGTACTACTATGGTGCAGATTTTACTCTGGTTGACCTACGAGGTTCGGTAGTAACTTGATCTGAAGTTACATGATCATCATCATTAGCTTCCTCACCGATTGGTGTAGGAGTCACAGGAACAGATTTCGTGATGAACTACTTTCAATAAGGGAGCAGTATGCGATTACCTTATCAAGTTCTACTTTCCTCCCACTCACTTCTTTCGAGAGAAACTCCTTCTCTACGAAGGATCCATTCTTAGCAACGAATGTCTTGCCTTCGTATATGTGATAGAAGGTGTACCCAACAGCCTCCTTTGGCTATCCTATGAAGACACATTTCTCCGATTTGTGTTCGAGCTTATCAGGTTGAAGCTTTTTCACATAAGCATCGCAGCCCCAAACTTTAAGAAACGACAACTTGGGTTTCTTGCCAAACCGCAGTTCATAAGGTGTCGTCTCAACGGATTTAGATGGTGCCCTATTTAGCATGAATGCATCCGTCTCTAAAGCATAACCCCAAAATGATAGCGGTAAATCAGTAAGAGACATCATAGGTCGCACCATATCCAGTAAAGTACGATTACGATGTTCGGACACACCATTACGCTGTGGTGTTTTGGGTGGCGTGAGTTGCAAAACTATTACGCATTGTTTCAAATGAAGACCAAACTCGTAACTCAAATATTCTCCTCCACGATCAGATCGTATAAACTTTATTTTCTTGCTACGATGATTTTCCACTTCACTCTGAAATTCTTTGAACTTTTCAAATGTTTCAGACTTATGTTTCATCAAGTAGATATACCCATATCTGCTCAAATCATCTGTGAAGGTGAGAAAATAACGATACCCGCCGCGAGCCTCAATATTCATCAGACCACATACATCAGTATTGATTTCCAATAAATATGTTGCTCGCTCGATTGTTCCAGAGAACAGAGTTTTAGTCATCTTGCCCACGAGGCATGGTTCGAAAGTACCAAGTGATTCCAAAAGTCCATCAGAGTGGAGTTTCTTCATGCGCTTTGCACCAATATGACCCAAACGGCAGTGCCACAAATAATTTGCACTATCATTATCAACTCTGCATCTTATGGCTTCGATATTATGAATATGTGTAGCACTACTATGGAGATTCAACAAAAATAGACCACTCTTCAAGGGTGCATGACCATAAAAGATATTACTCATATAAATAGAACAACCATTATTTTTCTGATTTAAATGAATAACCGTCTCGCATCAAACAAGATCCAGATATAATGTTCATGCTTAATGCTGGCACCAAATAACAATTATTCAGGTCTAAAACTAATCCCGAAGGTAGATGTAGAGGTAGCGTGCCGACTGCGATCACATCGACTTTGGAACCATTTCCCACGCGCATCGTCACCTTGTCCTTAGCCAACCTTCGCTTAATCCATAGTCCCTGTTTCGAGTTGCAAATATTAGCAACACAACCAGTATCAAATACCCAGGCACTACTACGAGCATTAGTAAGGTACACATCAATAACATGTATATCACATATACCTTTGTTCACCTTGCCATCCTTCTTATCCACCAAATACTTGGGGCAGTTCTGCTTCCAGTGACCAGTCCCTTTGCAGTAAAAGCACTCAGTCTCAGGCATAGGTCCAGACTTGGGCTTCTTTACTTGAGCAGCAACTTGCTTTGTTGTTCTTCTTGAAGTTCCCCTTCTTCCCTTTACCCTTTTTCTTGAAACTGGTAGTCTTGTTGACCATCAACACTTGATGCTCTTTCTTGTTTTCTACCTTCGCAGCCTTTAGCATTGCGAAGAGCTCGAGAATTGTTTTATCCATCCCTTGCATGTTATAGTTCATCACGAAGCTCTTGTAGCTTGGTGGCAGTGATTGAATAATTCTGTCAATGGCACTATCATCAGGAAGATTAACTCCCAGTTGAATCAAGTGATTATTATACCCAGAAATTTTGAGTATATGTTCACTGACAGAACTATTCTCCTCCATTTTGCAGCTGTAGAACTTATTGGAGACTTCATATCTCTCAATCCGGGCATTTGCTTGCAATATTAACTTCAACTTCTGGAACATCTCATATGCTCCATGACGTTCAAAACGTCGTTGAAGTCCCGGTTCTAAGCCATAAAGCATGGCACACTGAACTATCGAGTAGTCATCAGCTTTGCTCTGCCAGGCGTTCATAACATCTGGCGTTGCGGGTTTGGCACCTAGCGGTGCTTACAGGATGTAATTCCTATGTGCAGCAATGAGGATAATCCTCAAGTTACGGACCCGGCCCGTGTAGTTGCTACCATCATCTTTCAACTTAGCTTTCTCTAGGAACGCATTAAAATTCAATGGAACAACAGCACGGGCCATCTATTTACAACAACATAGACATGCAAAATACTATCAGGTACTAAGTTCATGATAAATTAAAGTTCAATTAATCAAATTACTTAAGAACTCCAACTTAGATAGACATCCCTCTAATCATCTAAGTGATCACGTGATCCAAATCAACTAAACCATGTCCGATCATCACAAGAGATGGAGTAGTTTTCAATGGTGAACATCACTATGTTGATCATATCTACTATATGATTCACGCTCGACCTTTCGGTCTCAGTGTTCCGAGGCCATATCTGCATATGCTAGGCTCGTCAAGTTTAACCCGAGTATTCTGCGTGTGCAAAACTGGCTTGCACCCGTTGTATGTAAACATAGAGCTTATCACACCCGATCATCATGTGGTGTCTCGGCACAACGAACTTTCGCAACGGTGCATACTCATGGAGAACACTTGTACCTTGAAATTTAGTGAGAGATAATCTTATAATGCTACCGTCGAACTAAGCAAAATAAGATGCATAAAGGATAAACATCACATGCAGTCAATATAAGTGATATGATATGGCCATCATCATCTTGTGCCTCTGATCTCCATCTCCAACGCACCGTCATGATCACCATCGTCACCGGCTTGACACCTTGATGTCACATCCCTAGTTCTGGTATGCACTAGGCTAGCCCTTCATGTGAGCATCATGTTTAAATTCAAATGAAATTTGAATTGAGGAATTTTCAAAGCCTCAGAAGATCTCTAAAAATAACCAAGATTTAAATCTCATCAAATGAGTCCAAGAAAATGTTCCCGTTAATCTCTGGAAATATTGGCAAGGGATAAAATTCAAACCAATATTTCTAGAATCTCAGGAACAATTATTTTGGGCCTTTGGATTAAACCAATAAATATTTGAATTGGATCTATATTTATTATATCATAAATATATGTTCAATAATTCTGGAAATTGTTGTGTAGCTTTGGATAAGTCCATTTAGTTCACACAATTATTTTCATGAATTTTAAAAATGGTTTAGTATTTTTATTAAACCAAACAAATGTCAGAAAAATAGAAAAGAAACAGAAATGGAAAAATACCTACCTGAGCTTACAGGCCATCGCTAACTTTGGCCTCAGGTTGCCGGCCGACCGGCCAGCGGCCCTTGATCACCCCCTACCTCGCGCCAGAAGGCAGGGGCGCGTGCTCGCCGCGCGCTGGCCACGCGCCTCGCCAGCTCCTGCTTGCCGCTCTTCCTCGACGCTCTGGACGCCCTGGACGTCGACACGCAACCTCCCCGACCGCCCTCACTCTCTCCCGAGCTCTTTCCCTCCTCTGCTCTCTATCCCTCTCATGTCCGAGCGCAGCCGTCGCCACCGACGCCATTCGCCGCGGCCACCGCCTCCCCCTCGACCCCTCGTCGTGCCTGCGAGCTCCGCCTCGACGTCCCCGACCTCCTTGACGACCCACGAGGCCCCGGACGCGCCGCAACGCCGCCCCGTCGCCGTTTCCCTCGTCGGCCGCCGGAGATCCCTCTCGCCGCCCCGGTCGCTCGAGTGCTTCCCCAAGCACGTCGAGGCCACCTCTGCACCCGCGGTGAGCTCCTCTACCGATCACCCCTACTCCCATGGCCATTAGCTCATCGTAGCCCTCATTTCCGTCGAGACCGAGACCTCCCCGGCGCTAGACTTGTCGCTGTCGTCATTTTGGTACGCCTCCGTCCAAACTAAGCGTGTCACTGCACTCAGTGCACCCCCAGGAGGCCGTAGCACCCCTCCTTGCCACCTGCCGTGCGCCCTAACGCCGAACCCGAGCACGCCCGAGCTCCGGCCACCGCTTCCGAGCTCGTGGCCGTCGTCTCCGGCCACCCCAGCTCCCGTCGGCTGCTCCATCAGCTGCACGCGTGCAGCAGCTCTTCGTAGCGCCTCCCCACGCCCAAAATGATGCCCTGTGGCTCATTTCCGAGCCCCTCCGCCACGCCTGTCGTCACCGGCGTCGAGCCGCCGACAAGTTTGACCCCCACCGCTGACTGTTGACCCCGGGTGGACCCAATTTGACTTTCTCTGAGTCACTGACAAGTGGGCCCAGGCCCCAGCTAATCCTAGATTAGTTTTTAATTAAGTTTAATTACTGCACTGACATTTTTAGTTAGTAGAAGCTTAACACTAATTAATTTAGATTAGTTAGTTAGTCACTGATGTGTGGACCCCACACGTCAGGTTTGACCTGGACCCGGCTTCGTTGACTTGCTGACATCAAAGTGACGTAGTGCTGACGCAGTTATTCATTTTCTGGATTTAATTTTATTTAGGAAATTCCAGAAAATGATTCAAACTTCAAAAAATCATAGAAATTCAACCGTAACTCCAAACAAAATAATTTATATATGAAAAATTATCAGAAAAATCCAGTCTTTCCATATGTACCATTTTCATGCATGTTTGATCAAGTTAACTTCACTGTTTAGGATGAAACATGAACAGGACAACTTTGATAATAGTTTTGGAGTTGGGATTTGATGTAGTTTTGAACTCCACTTCAATCAAAATGACTTGTTGTTGCATTAGCCCAAATCACAGCATATTGCCATGTCATGATCATGCATCATATTGCTGCATTGCATTGATTGTGTTTTTTCTTTGTTTGTCGGTGCTTGTCCCCTCTCGGTAGGCGTATCCCGACGATGAGTTCGATGACACTGATGAAGAGATATAATATCTTCAGAAGTGCCAGGCAAGCAAAACCCCCTTGTTCATTCCGATATAGTCCCACTCTCTCGCTCCTGCTCTCTTTTACTGCATTAGGACAACAACGATTCAACTATTACTTGCTGCGGTAGTTGAACCCCTTTATCCTCTGCATGACCTGTCATTCCACAGTAAATAGATGAAAGCCACTAGTATGAGTAGGAGTTGTTTGAGACCTGTTGTGCCTACTCATTCATGCTTGTTTGTCATGCCTACTACTACTTAGAGTTGAGTCAGGTATGATTCATCGGGGATGAATCGGAGGTGTGTGAACATGTCCTACTGTTGAGAGCTAAGTGTGTGAACACGATTTGGTAAAGGTAGCGGTGAGAGGCCATGTAGGAGTACATGGTGGGTTGTCTCATTGCAGCCGTCCTCGAGAACTGAGTTACGTGTTTGTGATCCATGAGCAGTTACTTCCACACATTGGGCTCAGGCGGTCCAAGCTCTCGACTTATTAATCAACTTGATCTCTGTCCGGGAGTTGCAACTAGTTTACGGTGTTTGTAGGTAGTGTTAGTAGTCTACCAAGTGGCACCCGTGCAGGTGGGCTTGGGACAGACTAGGCACCTTGGCACGGTGTACCAAGCGTAGAACCACCCATCGAGGTGGGCTTGGGAACCCTGCTCACATCGTTTGGGGCCGTGAGCGACACCCTGGCCGGATCTCCTTACGGATGGAAACCGAATAGGCAATAAACCTGGACTAGAGACTTGTGTGGTTAGTCAGGTCGTGGCCGACTCCCTCGCCAGGCTTCCGCTTGAAGGTTGCCGAGATACACGAGGTGTACATGGCGGTAAGTGGCGAGGCGTGTGAAGAAGTACACCCCTGCAGGGTTAATATGATCTATTGAATAGCCGTGTCCGCGGTAAAGGACTTCTGGGTTGCCTGTACAGTTCATAGACAAGTGAAAGTGGATACTCTAAAATGCGCAAGATAAGCGTGAGTGCTATGGATGGCGTTCTCGTAGGGAGATGGGAGCGGATCCATAGTGGTGTATTGATATGGTGAATATGTGGACTCGTGTGCGCCACCGCAAAAGAGTTACTTGCAGTCGTAATTAGGATAGCCACCGAGTCAAAGCTGGCTTGCTGCAGTTAAACCCCACCACCCCTTTGTTGATAATGATGCATATGTAGTTAGTTCTGATGTAAGTCTTGCTGAGTACATTTGTACTCACGTTTGCCTATTTTATGTTTTTGCAGAGAGACTTCAGTCTCGCTAGTAGTTCCGCGTGGACTTCGACGTTTAGCTTGATACCTCAGCTATGATCTTGTGCCCTCGGCAGGATCTGGTAGATAGTCAGGCTTCTCAGGCTTTTTCATTTGTAGTTGTCTGTACTCATACATGTTAAGCTTCCTCTTGTGTTTTGATTTGTATGCTCCGAATGTTGGGTCATGAGACCCATGTTTGTAATATCTCGCTCCTCGGAGCCTAATGAATAAATACTTGAGTCGTAGAGTTATGTTGTCATGCCATGTTGTATTTACACATATCGAGCCTATTGTGTGTATGTTTGTAATGCTTGGTATGTGTGGGATCCGACAATCTAGTTGTTTATCCTTGGCATCCTCTCTTATGGGGAAATGTAGTCTAGTGCTTCCTTGAGCCATAGTAGTCCTTCTACAGCCGGTTCACGGAGTCCTGCTAGCCCAAAGACTCCGCTCGGGGCGCTTGATCTGGCGGCATGAGTTTCACTTCGTTCTGTGTTCTGTCCCTTCGGGAAATGTCACTTGGTGACATCCGAGTCTGCCTAGCCTGCTACAGCCCGGGTTCCCGAGTCCTGTTAGCCAGTGCTACAGCCCGGATTCACACGCTTTGACCGACATGCTCAAGTTTATTCATGTATGCCTGTCCCCATGGGTTAGTGCCGCTTTGGGTTCAAGACTAGCCATGTCGGCCCGGTTCTCTCATCATATGGATGCTAGTGACACTATCATATCGTGAGCCAAAAGGCATAAGCGGTCCCGGGCCATGGTAAGGCGACACTCGTGGAATAACGTGCGTGAGGCTGCAAAGTGATATGAGGTGTTACCAGCTAGATCGATGTGACTTGGAATCGGGTCCGACAGCTTGGTTATCGAGCTGTTGCTCAGAGGATTACCAGCCAAACCGGTCGAAGTTGTGTCTAGAAATGCTTTAGTTATGTAAGGGAATTGATTGTGGAAGGGAACGTAAGGCTCTTTTTACTCCTTATACCTCATGGCCTTCTGATTTGAGTCATCCTCTTCTCTTCTACGGGGATTAAGAACTAGGCCTTCTCATCTATCTATTAGGATGACGTGTTACTAATCCATAGACCTATAGAATTGATAGTTTCAAATCTCATTTCAGTTTCTACTACTTCTGTGTGTTCATAGTTGGTCTCGGAACCTTGATATTGTGCTTCTGAGTGGTTATGCCACCATTTTTGCAGGATGTCTCAAATCATTTTGAGCATTTACAGTCGTTATGCTGTCCGAGTCATCCCAGATTTCTAAATAGTCTGATGCATTTGCAAATCCTTCCTCCCAGTTCTCGATGTCTTATTGGGCCGGATTAATCACACTAAACAGTGTGTTGAGGTACTCCATTGCCTCGACATATATGTTGGAGTTATTTTTTATGACCCTAGGTGTCTTAGGGAGTCACCTAGTAATATAATCTAGCCATGTTTTGTGTTCCCAGTGTGATGATTCTGGCCATCGTTCTCAAAAGCATCCCGTGATGCCATTTAGTATGTAGGTATTCCACTTCTGGGTTTTGAACTCGAGATTCACCCCACTTACTTCATGTTGATAGTAATTGCTAGCTCCTTTAGGTTATTAGTAACCTTTGCGTTAGTCCTCGAGGTCTGTGGTATATCCTTCTTCCAAATACCATGAACTACTTATGGCAGAAGTTCCTCGTTGAACCAAAAGATCACAACCAGAGTGCTCGTGATGGGTTCTCCATTCTATTTTGCGACTCTGCCAGTTCAACCTTTCTGCATGGGTTATCCGGAAGAAATATGTTGAACTTGGTTCGACATATTAATCTATGCATCCACAACTCAGAAAGATATATGTTCCCTTGAGTTGTCCCTCTTCATTTGTATTCCAACCATCATCTATCAATTGATAGACAGGAGTAATTGTGCATCCGTGTTATCGATGCTTATTATTCTTGTGGTCCGTCAAGCCATTCTACTTCAGAATGACTAGGAGAAACAAACTCCAGTACCTCATCCATTTCTAGGATTTGGTCAAAGTAGTTGTACTTCGCAGATCAAAATACCAATCCAACTCTTGCTCTGTTCTACCTTGGAGTATTACTATCTTTATATCAAGAATATCATGGAATTGCACACCACCCTATGAATTCTTGATACAGTGATACTTCTCGCCCTCATTATTCATTCCTCGGTTCGTGTTGTGCAACGGAATGCCGACAAGTGAATCGTGATGTGTGAAATCAATACTGCTAGCAACTCCGTTGCTTGGTAGTTAATGGACAATATTCTCATTCTTAGCGTGTTGGTTATTAAATCATCATCCTAAGATTGATCGTGCTACCTAGTCCTTATTTCTGGTGCACACCTCGATCAATAAGTTAGGATTGTGTCAATCCCTCACTCTTCTGATCATGTCTTCTTGGCTTGAAAAGCAAGATTGTTCTCGAGCTTAGAGACATATCGGTGGTTTGTGATGTTCCGAAAATCTTCTCGGAAGTGTTACCAGGTTGTCACCTGACCGCTATGTTGAGTTCGTGATAATATTGGTTTTCCTCTAAACCACCCATTCTCCAAGAATCTGTGTTGGATATCCCTGAGCTAGTTGGTTGAGCTAGACAACAACTTGGAGAGTTGGAAGATAAAGCTTTGCTTAACTTAGTTCATTCTAAGGGATATCTTGTATGTGTGTTGAAGAAAGATGATATCTCCATTGATTGGTCCTCGTGATCAGTTGTTGGATCTATTGCCTTGTCAAAACTTTGACTTGAGTATGGGCTATTGTCAAGTCAAATCGGAACCAACGATGTTCGTAATGTTGTCTTACTCGTGGTTGATCCCTCGAGCATACACCATTACATCTTTTGGTCTGACCAATGCTATCACCGTGTTCACATGATGGTGGAAGTCCAGTGATATGGAAATTCCGATGAGTTGCCGTTGAGTCCATCAGTAGCATTTTGTCTCCCCCATGATTCGTGTTAAACATTAAGCTAGTGTTGGAAACTTTGTAAGCAATGCCTTCGTGTTCCGTTCATGAAGCTTATGCTTGGATGGAAGAAGTGACTTCCTCGAATTCATGTGCATTGGTGTAAGTTTCCGCCGTGAGTTCGAGAAAGGTTTGTTTTGTTTCCCTTGGAATCATCCCAAATCAGTCATGCATACGTGCAAAGTATTCTATGGTTTGGTAGATTAATTACCTCCACTCCATATGTGTTCCTAGCACACCAAGCCACTGGTTGATTTGTTCAAGGAGAAGTAGTTCCTTCTTAAGAGCAAGACTTATGCAAGGACTTCGATATCCTCGATGATGGTTCCCGACCAGAACTCGGTAATGTTTTATTGTAAGACTTCCATGTGGTCATGCTTGTCTTGGACAACGTGTTCACATGTGTTTAGCAGAACCAGCTCACGTTTTGGAGCTTACTACCATAGTTCATTTCCTAAGAATCTCGCAACATCGTCTCGTCGGGTTGTGTTGCAAACTTTCTTTTCTAGACATGTTGTCTGAAATATCCTGTTACCAACCAGATCTGAATCTCAGGCAGATGTGATGGTTGGAACTTCTTCCAAGAGCTATGATATGGGTTCCGGTGAGGTGGGCGCACCTAGCTGGAAGCATCTTTGTTATTGTAGTATCTTGATTAAGCCATTTGGTCACCTCCATGAGGATTTCACATGACTTATTCTAGAAGTTGTTCCTTATGGATTTTGTGTTCCCGAAGTCCGACCTTTACTTGATGACCATGTTGATGCCACTTTGAATCATGATAGTGGTATCTTAAACATCAAGGAGAACATTGGAAGCGGAGTGCTAAATCTCTCTCGGTCGATCATCCAGATTTCGCTCTCTTGGCCTCGCTAAGGGGAAGTCTGAGAAGGTGTTATCTTCCTTTTTATCCGCATCATCCATCACTATTCATCATGGTAGTAAGATGTGTTACCAGGATCCTCGGCACGGATGTTTGTAAAACCTTGATGACTATGGAAATGCTCAAGTTCTTGAGAGCACACTCAGTCACTAGGTTATATCCTTGGTATCAATTGGAATGTGCCTTCCCTTTGCCGAGTTGTTCTATAACCATAGTTTCCTTTCCAAACTGAGTATGCCATTTCCCCGAACCCCTTTCAAACGATCATTGTGAATTGCCTTAGCCTGGTATGGAGAGTTTCAATGATCCTTCCCGATAAAGTTTCTTTCTAACGTCATCAAGTTGGATGAAGATCTAGCAAGCAAAGACGTCAAGATCAATATGAAGCAATGAATCAACATCTTGAGAAGGACAGTTGGATCGTGAAGATCGTGTTAGCTTGTGACCCCTCTGACTTCTTACCTCACGACTTGAATCTCGGGACGAGATTCTGGTTTAGTAGGGGTGAGCTGTCACATCCCTAGTTCTGGTATGCACTAGGCTAGCCCTTCATGTGAGCATCATGTTTAAATTCAAATGAAATTTGAATTGAGGAATTTTCAAAGCCTCAGAAGATCTCTAAAAATAACCAAGATTTAAATCTCATCAAATGAGTCCAAGAAAATGTTCCCGTTAATCTCTGGAAATATTGGCAAGAGATAAAATTCAAACCAATATTTCTAGAATCTTAGGAACAATTATTTTGGGCCTTTGGATCAAACCAATAAATATTTGAATTGGATCTATATTTATTATATCATAAATATATGTTCAATAATTCTGGAAATTTTCGTGTAGCTTTGGATAAGTCCATTTAGTTCACACAATTATTTTGATGAATTTTAAAAATGGTTTAGTGTTTTTATTAAACCAAACAAATGTCAGAAAAATAGAAAAGAAACAGAAATGGAAAAATACCTACGAGCTTACAGGCCATCGCTTGGCACAGCATCATCTTGCCAAATGATTGGCAGCTTGATCACCCCTACCTCGCGCCCGAGAAAGGAGGCGCGTGCTCGCCATTGGCTGCGCGCCGCGCCTCGCCAGCTCTGCTTGCCGCTCTTCCTCGGACGCTCTGGGCCGTGGGCGTCGACACGCAACCTCCCGACTGCCCTCATTCTCTCCCGAGCTCTTTCCTCCTCCGCTCTCTCTCCTCTCATGTCCGAAAGCAGCCGCCACCGACGCCATTCGCCGCTGCCACCGCCTCCCCCTCGACCCCTCGTCGTGCCTGCGAGCTCCGCCTCGACGTCCCTGACCTCCTCGACGACCCACGAGGCCCCGGACGCGCCGCAACGCCGCCCCGTTGCCGTTTCCCTCGTCAACCGCCGGAGATCCCTCTCGCCGCCCCGCTCGCTCCGGTGCTTCCCCAAGCACGCCGAGGCCACCTCTGCACCCGCGGTGAGCTCCTCTACCAACCCCCCTACTCCCATGGCCAGCAGGTTTTTCCTAATAAAAACAATTCCATTCCTATTTTTAAAATTAGGAAACTAAAACAATAAAAAGGAAATCAAATCAATTCGGAATAAAGAGTTTTTATATACTAAAATTATCGAGAAAAATAAAATGTAGATGATGAGCATTATTCCACGGCCAAAATAAAACTTAAAAAATGTTTTTCAGAAAATCCCTAAAGGCTTTATTTCTTTTTGCAAATAATTTTTAAATAAAAACTTTGGTTTTTCTTGGCTCAAATATTTTCAAAATGCCCTGATTTTTTTTTGGAGGGTCATTTTCCTCCGCTCTTTCTTGCTTGCAAGAATTTATTTTCGGGTATTTCTGGGAAGAAAAATAGAGAAGCAAGTGCAAATATTTGAAAGAATTAAATTGCAAAACTCCGTTCAAATTCTTTATAGTTGAAGAAGTCATGTCATCTTCTCTCATTGATTTTAATAGGATGAATTTGAATTTACGGAGAAGGGAAAGTCATTTTATTCCTCTCTTTCAAAAGTTTTTGAAAAGGTTCAAATTTCACTCAAGTTTAATTCACTCAAGCAAACAAACAAACAATTCAATTAATTATATTAACATTCCAAAATTTGGGATGTTACAAACCTACCACACTTAAAATGAATCTCGTCCTCGAGATTCAAGAAACTAACAAGAAAAGGTTAGGGGTTGGGGTCTTCTAGCAAATGTCTTGGTCGAAAGGTCGAGGTGCTACCACACTTAAAAACAAGGTCATGGTTCCAATAAACTCAGATATTTCCTCTGGAGGGCTGACAATGTATGTCTCTTCACATATCTTACAATAGCTCCTTCATTAAAGCTCTTACATCGAAGCATAGAGTTTTCCTCAAAAGCTTGGGTCGGTTCGTCAAAGTTGAAGTTAGTCCAAGACTGGATCTTCTTAGCTGATGGGTCTGTGTCCTTTCTAAACAACTATTGAAACACTCATGGTGGTCTACAATTTATGGTTTTCTCCTGCAGAAAGCGGGTGCAGGTTGAACCTCACCGTATAACCTCGTTTGGCAGCGGTTGCTGTAATGGGGTTCCATCGTCCTACTATTTTATGGTTTTATGGCTTATCGCGTCGACACTATTCTAAGTTTTTCAAGGCTCTCGATTTTCCATCAACATATGATAGTTCATGATAGAAGTCTCGGTATGGGGCCAATCCATCCCGCACTTGAATCATTACCACATATGTAAATATCGAATCACGTATTTTAACACTTGGGCATACTCACAAGCATTGCAGAATTTCTCTTGTTCTCGAACTGAGTTCGTATAAATCCATGGTTTCTGCATGCCAAACAAAACATCTATCGTTACTTCACCACTCTCGGTTTTTGCGTAACCTCCACGTAAGCGTAGGCTGATTGGATCATGATTCTTCCAAATTTATTCCTTTATCAAAGTTACAACGGTTCCTTCTCAAAATCACGGGCACGTGGGTTATGGCCCACTTCAACACTTGTGCAGCTTTAACTCATCCTTGGAGTAACTCTCTTGTTACACCTCCTTAAATCGATAGTACTCTGTTTCTTCATACCATCATATCAAAACAAAACTCCAACTTATTTTGTCCAGCTTCCTTCTATGGCCGTCATGAATAACACGTTTCTTTCTTCATTGATCCTGTGGCTTTATAGAGTACTATGACCAAAAGAAGTGCACAAGTTTATCCATAAAATCTCATTAATCTCATATCAATCTTTCATTACATCCTTAACCATTTTCGTAAATCCAAATTCCAAAAGTACTTGTTACAAATGCTGCCACCCACATGATTTGGTATGGTGGACATTACTTCCACTTTATTTATTTATCCTCCTTGAGGATTCTTGATCCCTTGGAATTGTGCTACATGTGCCTTGAAATCTTCAACCTTCATTTCATCGTGGTGGCCTTGAGCTTCACCTCCATCATCTCGGTATGCACTTCGCTTAGGTATTCCGAGTATAATGAGTCTTGCTTCAAGTATTTCTCGATCTGGCGATGGCTTCCATGGCTGCTTCACGAACAGCATCGAAGAAAGTTGCTTGTGGCACACGTGAAATGAAAAGTACTGCCCCATCATCTTTGGGCAAACTCCTTTCAAATGGTGGAGGTGTACCTCCACATACCAAAGTTCCACTCTCTTATGCATGAAGGGTAGCCTTTGTAGACTGCATCTCCTTCAAGGTGAATATGCTTCATCATGTCCTTGGGATCTTGGGTAATCATGATCACTTGTCGAGGTCATGATGGTTTCGGACCTTTAAGGAAAGACTCGTAAAGGGTTGTCATCTGCATGTGTAGGGTAAGAGGGGTGCTCAGAACAAGGAATGTATCTCCATAGGGAAAATTGCAATTGTCTCCAGAAAGGTTTGGTGTTTAGTTGTCCATGGGTTCAAGATTTTGGGGTCTGGTTGAGATAGAGAGAGAAAGCAAATACCCACCTATCAACAAAATTATCGTTTGAAATGGGCCGTTCTTCTAGGGTTTCGTTTCTAAGTCCTCATTTCTTCAGGTCTTCAATGCTCGGGAGTTTCCAATTCCTGAGGCTGTTCCCATATGAAGGCCTGCTACCATTCTTCCATAACTTACGTCTCTCATGGTTGAAATAAATACAAACCTACGAATATCGCATCTATCCAACCATTCAATAAACACACAAAAATAATAGCAACCAAGCATTCATTTATTCAATCAATACTACTGATATCGCCACCCACGAATTTGGTATGGTCGATACTTAAATCGGGATAAGCGTTCACCTTTATTTCTCTCATGGTGGAATACTACTAATTTATGGGGTTTCTTTTGTGTGGACTTGATCTCTTCCAGTTCTTCCGCTAGATTTTCCTGTCGACACGGAGTTTCTTATAGCGACCTGTATGTCCTAAAGTTGTTCCTTGAGCTTACGGATTTCAACGTCCTTTGCATGAGACATGGTCCTGCTGTTCTTGATTCTGGCGCATTCTCGAGATCTCGAGGTTCTCCTCCTCCAGCTTGTTTACCTTGATCGTGAGTCTTGTCCTCTTCTCGTAGTGCTTTATTGTCAAGCAGGGCTTCCAGGAGGTCCATCGAAGATTCTTGACGTATTGTTCCAGATCCTGATTGTACACTAAAAGTGGGAGAACTTCATCTTTTGCGCTTCCGTCAAGGCAATAGTTGCTCCATCGGACTTCTGCCTCCCATCCTTCCAAAGAAGTGTGGGTTTAGTGCAACACGATGACAATAGCATAAGCGTGCAATAGCATCATGGACGGCAGTGTTGATGCCCATATCACGATCACCATTTATAGTTCGAAGCTGATGTCTGCAGTCTTGGGGCTTCTTTACGACCAAAACTTGGGCCTTGACTCCCCACGATCTGGGCGTCCTCTTAGTTGCCTTGATCTCGGTATCGGTAACTTCAGCAGCTGACTAGCTCCACAAGGAAGGGACCTCCAAGAACCTTCTCGTAGTGTTCTCTTTGTTCGTAATGTAGCTCTCCATCTATAGTTGAAATAAGGAGGGTTCGATAAAAGGAATCAGGTGTTACGAGTAGTACAAAACAAAGGTCATTCCTATTGGGGTCTTCATATTACTAAGTCATTTTCTAGGGTCACGTTCTACAGCCAACATGTGCTCGATACCATTTACAGAGCGACCCGACCTCGGGACGGTCAAGCCTACGTATTCTTGTGCCATCCACGGATCAGTATCTTTGCACACAGTACATCAATGTATATACCAAAGTGCAATCACATGCATAAATAACGTAAAACTGATATATACCTCATAATACTCAGCGGAAATAATCAAACGGGTGTGGAGTCCCATCAACGCCATCGGCAGGTTGAGTGTAGACCGTAACCCTGTATCGTAACTCTTACTCGTCGAGGAAATATCTGCAACATGATACGTTGCGGCCGTGTAGGTCAGTACATTGAATGTACCGGCAAGATCACAATAAGAGAAAACAGATGATAAACTATACTATATGCAGTATGGCTTTGTGGCTCTGTATCTGAGTTTTGTTTGCGTAAAAGCTGGTTTTATTTCCCTACATCAAAGGAATAAATGAAGTCTGTACTATGGAATTTTCTATCATGACATGGTTCCGCCAACCGATGTCTCATAGCCCCAAAATCATCATAAGTTGCCCACAATTAAGTTATCAATCCGGTGTTGAGAGTTCCGAGATAGATCCAAGTCCAGCTGCTCAAATTGTCCGTAACCGGGGACACGGCTAATCGATTAGGTTTAAACCCTCTGCAGAGGTTTGTACACTTTACCCGCAAGATTCGATCCCTCTCTTTACGTTCTCGCACTTTGAGTGTTTGAGAAGAAGATGACGAAACATGGTCTTCCAAAGAGTTCCTCGACCACCGTCGGTACTCAACCCATCCTACCGTAGTTCTACATCTGCTAGTACCGCCCCAGCCAGAGTCACAACTAAGGTCAACCAAGCGAGCCCATAATGACTTGCGGTTGCAGGTAAGCTTCGGGCATGAAGTATTCTTCCGTCTCTTTGAGTGCAGGTGAAGCTTTCCGCAAGATGTCATGGCGCTTCTCCATGCATCCGGCCAACCACTGGTTTCTCCAGGTGCCGTCAACAAATCCTTCACCCGATGGCGTGTATTGAATTATTGTCTCGAGTCCTGAAGTCTTGAGGCCTTGAAGATGCAGTCCTTGCAGCTTTCATCATGGTGTTGTCGTCAATGGCGTAGATCCTCCATTCTCACACCACTCCGAGCACTCATACCAAACCCGTCTACTATAGCGTAGCATTAAATAAAATATCGTCCGGGCTTGGTAACAGGGGTGGGTTCCTACCTCATGCATACTACTCAACTACAAGGATTCAATAACACTCTTGAGGGGTGGTTGCAAGGATGCCACTAAATGCAATAAAACATAGGTATGAAAGCAATGATCAAAGTGAACTTGCACGGTGATGTTGACGAAGAAGAATTATCGTTCTCAAGAATAACTTGATAGACTACTCGTCACTCTCGATGAAATCTATATAACAAACATATCATTCACATAAGCACTCACACTAACAATCAAAACGAAAGAGAGAGCGAATAAGAATCGAAGGAACTTCAAATAAAACTAGGAGTCTTCTTCTACAACATTCACAAAAATAGTTTTGTCTAACGGAAAATAAAACACTAAAATAACAGAGAATAAAATATAAATTTAGTTAAGACAAAAATAAAGTAATTTTTTCATAAAGCTATTTTGAAAGTATTTTCAATTGGGAGTTAAAACAGTAGATAATCCATTACAAGTTATTAGCGAACTTGAATTGATTTCACGATAACAAAATAAAATAAATATAAAAAAACTTGTTGAACACCTACTGTTTAACTAATAGAAACCAAACATAAACTTTCTGAAATATAAAATAAAATAATTTAAAAACAACTATAGAAAAAAGTAGCTATAATTGAATAGAACTAAAACATAATTTGTTTTACATGAAACAATAAGCTAAAATACTCAAACAATTTTGAAGTTTTTACCACTGGTAAATATGATCACTAGTGATCAGTAGAAAAAGAATCAAATAAAAACTATTTTAAACTCCCGGAATAAGCAAAACAAGCTTTAATTCAAATCTGATCTAACTCAATTTTATAAATCCAAACATAGAAAAATTATATATTTTTGGAAACTACAAGAAAATTGTGATCTAAGGCAAAAGAATCAGCATCATTGGAGTTCTAGATCAAAAGTTATAAGCTAAACAAGAACGGAACTAAATCTGTTACGGAAATAAATCTGAAAACGAAAGCGGAGTTACTGTGACGTGAGGCAGAGATGGCAGGAAGGAGATGGCGATGTGGAGGCTGCTCGGCGAGGGGGCGAGGTCGCCAAGCGAGGTGGGGGTGGCGGAGGAGGGGTCGGCGCTTGGGAGGTGGCGCTGGGTGATGGGAGGTTCAGGAGAGCTCTGGTGGCGTCTCTAGGCAGGAAAAGGAGGACGGTGGCGAGAAGGCTACGGGCAGGGAGGCGTGGTGATGAAAAAAATGGAGCGAGGAGAGGAGGGGTTTTATAGGCGGTCTCGGGAGGCGCTGGGATGGAAAGACGAGGGAGATCGGGAAGGTGGAGATTCTGTCTCCATGGATATGGAAAGCTTCAGTAACGTGAGAGGAAACAGAGGAAGGAGATGATCTCTTGTTGGGCTATAATAGGAAAGTGCTTAATGGGCCAGCAGGTTTTCCTAATAAAACGATTCCATTCCTATTTTTAAAATTAGGAAACTAAAACAATAAAAAGGAAATCAAATCAATTCGAATAAAGAGTTTTTATATACTAAAATTATCAGAAAAATAAAATGTAGATGATGAGCATTATTCCCTTTGCCAAAATAAAAACTTAAAAAATGTTTTCAGAAAATCCCTAAAGGCTTTATTTCTTTTTGCAAATAATTTTTAAATAAAAACTTTGGTATTTTCTTGGCTCAAATATTTTCAAAATGCCCTGATTTTTTTGGAGGTCATTTTCCTCCGCTCTTTCTTGCTTGCAAGAATTTATTTTCGAGGTATTTCTCGGGAAGAAAAATAGAGAAGCAAGTGCAAATATTTGAAAGAATTAAATTGCAAAACTCCGTTCAAATTCTTTATAGTTGAAGAAGTCATGTCATCTTCTCTCATTGATTTTAATAGGATGAATTTGAATTTACGGAGAAGGGAAAGTCATTTTATTCCTCTCTTTCAAAAGTTTTTGAAAAGGTTCAAATTTCACTCAAGTTTAATTCACTCAAGCAAACAAACAAACAATTCAATTAATTATATTAACATTCCAAAATTTGGGATGTTACAAACCTACTACACTTAAAATGAATCTAGTCCTCGAGATTGAAGAAACTAACAAGAAAAGGTTAGGGGTTGGGGTCTTCTAGCAAATGTCTTGGTCGAAAGGTCGGGGTGCTACCACACTTAAAAACAAGGTCATGGTTCCAATAAACTCAGATATTTCCTCTGGAGGGCTGACAATGTATGTCTCTTCACATATCTTACAATAGCTCCTTCATTAAAGCTCTTACATCGGAAGCATAGAGTTTTCCTCAAAAGCTTGGGTCGGTTCGTCAAAGTTGAAGTTAGTCCAAGACCTGGATCTTCTTAGCTGATGGGTCATGTCCATTCTAAACAACTATCGAAACACTCATGGTGGTCTACAATTTATGGTTTTCTCCTGCAGAAAAGCGGGTGCAGGTTGAACCTCACCGTATAACCTCGTTTGTAGCAACGGTTGCTGTAATGGGGTTCCATCGTCCTACTATTTTATGGTTTTATGGCTTATCGCGTCGACACTCTTCTAAGTTTTTCAAGGCTCTCGATTTTCCATCAACATATGATAGGTCATGATAGAAGTCTCGGTATGGGGGCCAATCCATCCCGTACTTGAATCATTACCACATATGTAAATATCGAATCACGTATTTTAACACTTGGGCATACTCACAAGCATTGCAGAATTTCTCTTGTTCTCGAACTGAGTTCGTATAAATCCATGGTTTCTGCATGCCAAACAAAACATCTATCGTTACTTCACCACTCTCAGGTTTTTGCGTAACCTCCTACGAAACGTAGGCTGATTGGATCACAGATTCTTCCAAATTTATTCCTTTATCAAAGTTACAACGGTTCCTTCTCAAAATCCTGGGCCTGTGGGTTATGGCCCACTTCAACACTAGTGCAGCTTTAACTCATCCTTGGAGTAACTCTCTTGTTACACCTCCTTAAATCCATAGTACTCTGTTTCTTCATACCATCATATCAAAACAAAACTCCAACTTATTTTGTCCAGCTTCCTTCTATGGCCGTCATGAATAACACGTTTCTTTCTTCATTGATCCTGTGGCTTTATAGAGTACTATGACCAAAAGAAGTGCACAAGTTTATCCATAAAATCTCATTAATCTCATATCAATATTTCATTACATCCTTAACCATTTTCATAAATCCAAATTCCAAAAGTACTTGTTACAAATGCTGCCACCCACATGATTTGGTATGGTGGACATTACTTCCACTTTATTTATTTATCCTCCTTGAGGATTCTTGATCCTTTGGAATTGTGCTACATGTGCCTTGAAATCTTCAACCTTCATTTCATCATGGTGGCCTTGAGCTTCACCTCCATCATCTCGATATGCACTTCGCTTAGGTATTCTGAGTATAAGAGTCTTGCTTCAAGTATTTCTCGATCGGCGTATGGCTTCCATGGCTGCTTCACGAACAGCATCGAAGAAAGTTGCTTGTGGCACACGTGAAATGAAAAAGTACTGCCCCATCATCTTTGGGCAAACTCCTTTCAAATGGTGGAGGTGTACCTCCACATACCAAAGTTCCACTCTCTTATGCATGAAGGGGTAGCCTTTGTAGACTGCATCTCCTTCAAGGTGAATATGCTTCATCATGTCCTTCAGGATCTTCGGGTAATCATGATCACTTGTCAGGGTCATGATGGTTTCCGGACCTTTAAGGAAAGACTCGTAAAGGGTTGTCATCTGCATGTGTAGGGTAAGAGGGGTGCTCAGAACAAGGAATGTATCTCCATGGGGAAAATTGCAATTGTCTCCAGAAAGGTTTGGTGTTTAGTTGTCCATGGGTTCAAGATTTTGGGGTCTGGTTGAGATAGAGAGAGAAAGCAAATACCCACCTATCAACAAAATTATCGTTTGAAATGGGCCGTTCTTCTAGGGTTTTGTTTCTAAGTCCTCATTTCTTCAGGTCTTCAATGCTCGGGAGTTTCCAATTCCTGAGGCTGTTCCCATATGAAGGCCTGCTACCATTCTTCTGTAACTTACGTCTCTCATGGTTGAAATAAATACAAACCTACGAATATCGCATCTATCCAACAATTCAATAAACACACAAAAATAATAGCAACCAAGCATTCATTTATTCAATCAATACTACAGTATCGCCACCCACAGAATTTGGTATGGTCAGATACTTAAATCGGGATGGCGTTCACCTTTATTTCTCTCATGGTGGAATACTACTAATTTCTTGGGGTTTCTTACGTGTGGACTTGATCTCTTCTAGTTCTTACGCTAGATTTTCCTGTCGACACGGAGTTTCTTATAGCGACGACCTGTATGTCTGAAGTTGTTCCTTGAGCTTCGGATTTCGACGTCCTTTGCATGAGACATGGTCCTGCTGTTCTTCAGTTCCTGGCGCATTCTCGAGATCTCGAGGTTCTCCACCTCCAGCTTGTTTACCTTCAGTCTCTGAGTCTTGTCCTCTTCTCGTAGTGCTTCATTGTCAAACAGGGCTTCCAGGAGGTCCATCGAAGATTCTTGGCGTATTGTTCCAGATCCCGATTGTACACTAAAAGTGGGGAGAACTTCATCTTTTGCGCTTCCGTCAAGGCAATAGTTGCTCCATCGGACTTCTGCCTCCCATCCTTCCAAAGAAGTGTGGGTTTAGTGCAAGCACGATGGCGATAGCATAAGCGTGCAATAGCATCATGGACGGCAGTGTTGATGCCCATATCACGATCACCATTTATAGTTCGAAGCTGATGTACGCAGTCTTGGGGGCTTCTTCGACCAAAAACTTGGGCCTTGACTCCCCACGATCTGGGCGTCCTCTTAGTTGCCTTGATCTCGGTATCGGCAACTTCAGCAGACTGACTAGCTCCACAAGGAAGGGACCTCCAAGAACCTTCTCGTAGTGTTCTCTTTTGTTCGAATGTAGCTCTCCATCTATAGTTGAAATAAGGAGGGTTCAATAAAAGGAATCAGGTGTTACGAGAGTAGTACAAAACAAAGGTCATTCCTATTGGGGTCTTCATATTACTAAGTCATTTTCTAGGGTCACGTTCTACAGCCAACATGTGCTCGATACCATTTACATGGCGACCCGACCTCGAGACGGTCAAGCCTACGTATTCTTGTGCCATCCTGGATCGGTATCTTTGCACACACAGTACATCAATGTATATACCAAAGTGCAATCACATGCATAAATAACGTAAAACTGATATATACCTCATAATACTCAGCGGAAACAATCAAGCGGGTGTGGAGTCCCATCAGCGCCATCGGCGGGTTGAGTGTAGACCGTAACCCCAGATCGTAACTCTTACTCGTCGAGGAAATATCTGCAACATGATACGTTGCAGCCGTGTAGGTCGATTACATTGAATGTACGGCAAGATCACAATAAGAGAAAACAGATGATAAACTATACTATATGCAGTATGGCTTTGTGGCTCTGTATCTGAGTTTTGTTTGCGTAAAAGCTGGTTTTATTTCCCTACATCAAAGGAATAAATGAAGTCTGTACTATGGAATTTTCTATCATGACATGGTTCCGCCAACCGATGTCTCATAGCCCAAAATCATCATAAGTTGCCCACAATTAAGTTATCAATCCGGTGTTGAGAGTTCCGAGATAGATCCAAGTCCAGATGCTCAAATTGTCCGTAACCGGGGACACGGCTAATCGATTAGGTTTAAACCCTCTGCAGAGGTTTGTACACTTTACCCGCAAGATTCGATCCCTCTCTTTACGTTCTCGCACTTCAGAGTGTTTGAGAACAAGATGACCGAAACATGGTCTTCCAAAGAGTTCCTCGACCCTTTGTCCGTACTCAACCCATCCTACCGTAGTTCTACATCTGCTAGTACCGCCCCAGCCAGAGTCACAACTAAGGTCAACCAAGCGAGCCCATAATGACTTGCGGTTGCACGGGTAAGCTTCCGGCGTGAAGTATTCTTCCGTCTCTTTGAGTCAGGTGAAGCTTTCGCAAGATGTCATGGCGCTTCTCCATGCATCCGGCCAACCACTGGTTTCTCCAGGTGCCCGTCAACAAATCCTTCACCCGATGGCGTGTATTGAATTCTTGTCTCGAGTCTTGAAGTCTTGAGGCCTTGAAGATGCAGTCCTTGCAGCTTTCATCATGGTGTTGTCGTCAATGGCGTAGATCCTCCATTCTCACACCACTCCGAGCACTCATACCAAACCCGTCTACTATAGCGTAGCATTAAATAAAATATCGTCCGGGCTTGGTAATGGGGGTGGGTTCCTACCTCATGCATACTACTCAACTACAAGGATTCAATAACACTCTTGAGGGGTGGTTGCAAGGATGCCACTAAATGCAATAAAACATAGGTATGAAAGCAATGATCAAAGTGAACTTGCTCGGTGATGTTGACGAAGAAGAATTATCGTTCTCAAGAAATAACTTGATAGACTACTCGTCACTCTCTCATGAAATCTATATAACAAACATATCATTCACATAAGCACTCACACTAACAATCAAAACAAAAGAGAGAGCGAATAAGAATCAGAGGAACTTCAAATAAAACTAGGAGTCTTCTTCTACAACATTCACAAAAATAGTTTTGTCTAACGGAAAATAAAACACTAAAATAATAGAGAATAAAATAAAAATTTAGTTAAGACAAAAAATAAAGTAGTTTTTTCATAAAGCTATTTTGAAAGTATTTTCAATTGGGAACAGTAGAGAATCCATTACAAGTTATTAGCGAACTTGAATTGATTTCACGATAACAAAATAAAATAAATATAAAAAAACTTGTTGAACACCTACTGTTTAACTAATAGAAACCAAACATAAACTTTCTGAAATATAAAATAAAATAATTTAAAACAACTATAGAAAAGAAGTAGCTATAATTGAATAGAACTAAAATAGAATTTGTTTTACATGAAACAATAAGCTAAAATACTCAAACAATTTTGAAGTTTTTACCACTGGTAAATATGATCACTAGTGATCAGTAGAAAAAGAATCAAATAAAAATCTATTTTTAAACTCCCGGAATAAGCAAAACAAGCTTTAATTCAAATCTGATCTAACTCAATTTTTATTAATCCAAACATATACAAATTATATATTTTTGCAAACTACAAGAAAATTGTGATCTAACGCAAAAAGAATCAGCATCATTGGACTTCTAGATCAAAAGTTATAAGCTAAACAAGAACGGAACTAAATCTGTTACGGAAATAAATCTGAAAACAGCGGAGTTACCTGACGTGAGGCAGAGATGGCAGGAAGGAGATGGCGATGTGGAGGCTGCTCAAGAGGGGCGAGGTCGCCCGGCGAGGTGGGGGTGGCGGAGGAGGGGTCGGCGCTTGGGAGGTGGCGCTGGGTGATGGGAGGTTCAGGAGAGCTCCTGGTGGCGTTCTAGGCAGGAAAAGGAGGACGGTGGCGAGAAGGCTACGGGCAGGGAGGCGTGGTGATGGGAAAAATGGAGCGAGGAGAGGAGGGGTTTATAGGCGGTCTCGGGAGGCGCTGGGATGGAAAGACGAGGGAGATCGGGAAGGTGGAGATTCTGTCTCCATGGATATGGAAAGCTTCAGTAAGGTGAGAGGAAACAGAGGAAGGAGATGATCTCTTGTTGGGCTAGAATAGGAAAGTGCTTAATGGGCCAGCAGGTTTTCCTAATAAAACGATTCCATTCCTATTTTTAAAATTAGGAAACTAAAACAATAAAAAGGAAATCAAATCAATTGGAATAAAGAGTTTTATATACTAAAATTATCAGAAAAATAAAATGTAGATGATGAGCATTATTCCACGGCCAAAATAAAAACTTAAAAAAATGTTTTCAGAAAATCCCTAAAGGCTTTATTTCTTTTTGCAAATAATTTTTAAATAAAAACTTTGGTTTTCTTGGCTCAAATATTTTCAAAAATGCCCTGATTTTTTTGGAGGTCATTTTCCTCCGCTCTTTCTTGCTTGCAAGAATTTATTTTCGGGTATTTCTCGGGAAGAAAAATAGAGAAGCAACTGCAAATATTTGAAAGAATTAAATTGCAAAACTCCGTTCAAATTCTTTATAGTTGAAGAAGTCATGTCATCTTCTCTCATTGATTTTAATAGGATGAATTTGAATTTACCGGAGAAGGGGAAAGTCATTTTATTCCCTCTCTTTCAAAAGTTTTTGAAAAGGTTCAAATTTCACTCAAGTTTAATTCACTCAAGCAAACAAACAAACAATTCAATTAATTATATTAACATTCCAAAATTTGGGATGTTACATGCCTGCTACTGCTTAGAGTTGAGTCAGGTATGATTCATCAGGAATGAATCGGAGGTGTGTGAACATGTCCTACTGTTGAGAGCTAAGTGTGTGAACACGATTTGGTAAAGGTAGCGGTGAGAGGCCATGTAGGAGTACATGGTGGGTTGTCTCATTGCAGCCGTCCTCAGGAACTGAGTTCTGTGTTTGTGATCCATGAACAGTTACTACCACACATTGGGCTCCGGGCGCTCCAAGCTCTCTCGACTTATTAATCAACTTGATCTCTGTCCAGGAGTTGCAACTAGTTTCTGGTGTTTGTAGGTAGTGTTAGTAGTCTACCAAGTGGCACCCGATACAGGTGGGCTTGGGAAAGACTAGGCACCGGGGCACGGTGTACCAAGCGTAGAACCACCCGTCGAGGTGGGCTTGGGAACCCTGCTCACATCGTTTGGGGCCGTGAGCGACACCCCGGCCGGATCTCCTTGCGGATGGAACCCGAATAGGCGATAAACCTGGACTAGAGACTTGTGTGGTTAGTCAGGTCATGGCCGACTCCCTCGCCAGGCTTCCGCTTGAAGGTTGCCGAGATACACGAGGTGTACATGGCGGTAAGTGGCGAGAGCGTGTGTGAAGAAGTACACCCTGCAGGGTTAATATGATCTATTGAATAGCCGTGTCCATGGTAAAGGAGTTCGGGTTGCTGTACAGTTCATAGACAAGTGAAAGTGGATACTCTAAAATGCGCAAGATAAGCATGAGTGCTATGGATGGCGTTCTCGTAGGTAGACGGAGGCGGATCCATAGTGGTGTATTGATATGGTGAATATGTGGACTCATATAGCCACCTCAAAAGAGTTACTTGCGATCGTAGTTAGGATAGCCACCGAGTCAAAGCTGGCTTGTTGCGCTTAAACCCACCACCCCTTTGTTGATAATGATGCATATGTAGTTAGTTCTGATGTAAGTCTTGCTGAGTACATTTGTACTCACGTTTGCCTATTTTATGTTTTTGCAGTGAGACTTCGGTCTCACTAGTAGTTCCCCGTGGACTTCGACGTTTAGCTTGATACCTCAGCTACGATCTTGTGCCCTCGGCAGGATCTGGTAGATAGTGAGGCTTCTCAGCCATTTTCATTTGTAGTTGTCTGTACTCAGACATGTTGAGCTTCCGCTTGTGTTTTGACTTGTATGCTCTGAATGTTGGGTCATGAGACCCATGTTTGTAATATCTCGCTCCTCGGAGCCTAATGAATAAATACTTGAGTCGTAGAGTTATGTTGTGATGCCATGTTGTATTTACACATATCGAGCATATTGTGTGTATGTTTGTAATGATTGGTATGTGTGGGATCCGACAATCTAGTTGTTTATCCTTGGCATCCTCTCTTATGGGGAAATGTAGTCTAGTGCTTCCTTGAGCCATAGTAGTCCGCTTCTGCCCGGTTCACGGAGTCCTGCTAGCCAGCACTCTTTGCTCGGGGCGCTTGGTGGCGGCATGTGTTTCACTTCGTTCTGTGTTCGTCCTTCGTGGAAATGTCACGCGGTGACATCCGGAGTCTGCCTAGCCTGCTACAGCCGGGTTCCCGAGTCCTGTTAGCCCAAAGTGCTACAGCCCGGATTCACACGGTGCTGACCGACATGCTCGAAGTTGATTCATGTATGCCTGTCCCCATGGGTTAGTGCCGCTTTGGGTTCACGACTAGCCATGTCGGCCCGGGTTCTCTGTCATATGGATGCTAGCGACACTATCATATACGTGAGCCAAAAGGTGCAAACGGTCCCGGGCCATGGTAAGGCGACACCCGTGGGAATAACGTGCGTGAGGCCACAAAGTGATATGAGGTGTTACCGGCTAGATCGATGTGACTTGGAATCGGGGTCTTGACACCTTGATCTCCATCAAAGCATCGTTGTCGTCTCGCCAACTATTGCTTATACGACAATCGCTACCGCTTAGTGATAAAGTAAAGAAATTACATGGTGATTGCATTTCATACAATAAAGCAACAACCATATGGCTTCTGCCAGTTACTGATAACTTCGTTACAAAACATGATCATCTCATACAATAAAATTTAGAATCATGTCTTGACCATACCACATCACAACATGCCCTTCAAAAACAAGTTAGAGGTCCTCTACTTTGTTGTTGCAAGTTTTATGTGGCTGCTACGGGCTGAGCAAGAACCGTTCTTATCTATGCATCAAAAACACAACAATTTTTCATCAAGTATGTGTTGTTCTAACCTTCAACAAGGACCGGGCGTAGCCACACTCGATTCAACTAAAGTTGGAGAAACTGACACCCGCCAGCCACCTATGTGCGAAGCACATCGGTAGAACCAGTCTCGCGTAAGCGTACACGTAATGTCGGTCCGGGCCGCTTCATCCAAGAATACTGTCGAATCAAAGTATGACATGCTGGTAAGCAGTATGACTATTATCGCCCACAACTCAGTTGTGTTCTACTCGTGCATATAACATCTACGCATAGACCTGGCTCGGATGCCACTATTGGGGAACGCAGTAATTTCAAAAAAAAATCCTACGCACATGCAAGATCATGGTGATGCGTAGCAATGAGAGGGGAGAGTGTAGTCCACAGACGCTCGTAGACCGTAAGCGGAAACATTATGACAATGCGGTTGATGTAGTCGTACGTCTTCATGATCCGACCGATCCTAGTACCGAAAGTACGGCACCTCCGCGATCTGCACACGTTCGGCTCGGTGACGTCCCACGAACTCTCGATCTAGCTGAGTGTCGGGGACAGCTTCGTCAGCACGACGGCGTGATGATGGTGATGATGAAGCTACCGGCGCAGGGCTTCGCCTAAGCACTACAATGAATATGACTGAGGTAGATTATGGTGGAGGGGGCACCGCACACGGCTAAGACAATGTCTGTTGTTGTGTTCTAGGGTGGCCCCTGCCCCCGTATATAAAGGAGCAAGGGGGGAGGCCGGCCGGCCCTTGGGGCGCGCCAAGGAGGGGAGGAGTCCTCCTCCTAGTAGGAGTAGGACTCCCCCTTTCCTAGTCCAACTAGGAGGAGGAAGGGGAAGGAAGGAGAGGGAGAGAGGGAGGGAAAGAGGGGGCGCCGCCCCCTCCTTGTCCAATTCGGACTCCTCAAGGGGGAGCGTGCGGCCAGCCCTATGGCCCCTCCTCTCTCTCTCACAAGGCCTGTGTTGGCCCATTAGTCCCCCCGGGGGTTCCGATAACCCCCCGGCACTCTGATAATTATCCGGTGACCCCCGGAACTCATCCGTTGTCCGAATATAGTCATCCAATATATCAATCTTCATGTATCGACCATTTCGAGACTCCTCGTCATGTCCGTGATTACATCCAGGATTCCAAACTATCCTCGATACATAAAAAACATAAACTCATAATACTGATCGTAACCGGACGTTAAGCGTGCGAAACCTACGGGTTCGAGAACTATGTAGACATGACTGAGACTCCGGTCAATAAACAATAGTGGAACCTGGATGTTCATATTGGCTCCACATATTCTACGAAGATCTTTATCGGTCAAACCGCATAACGATACGTTGCTCCATTTGTCATCGGTATGTTACTTGCCCGAGATTCGATCGTCAGTATCTCAATACCTAGTTCTGTCTCGTTACCGGTAAGTCTCTTTACTCATTCAGTAATGCATCGTCCCGCAAATAACTCATTAGTCACATTGCTTGCAAGGCTTATAGTGATGTGCATTACCGAGAGGGCCCAGAGATACCTCTTCGACAATCGGAGTGACAGATCCTAATCTCGATCTATGCCAACTCAACAAGTACCATCGGAGACACCTGTAGAGCACCTTTATAATCACCCACTTATGTTGTGACGTTTGGTAGCACACTAAGTGTTCCTCCGGTATTCGGGAGTTGCATAACCTCATAGTCATAGGAACATGTATAAGTCATGAAGAAAGCAATAACAATATACTAAATGATCAAGTGCTAAGCTAACGGAATGGGTCAAGCAATACATCATTCTCTAATGATGTGATCCCGTTAATCAAATGACAACTCATGTCTATGGCTAGGAAACTTAACCATCTTTGATTCAACGAGCTAGTCAAGTAGAGGCATACTAGTGACACTCTGTTTCTCTATGTATTCACACATGTACTAAGTTTCTGGTTAATACAATTCTAGCATGAAAAAAACATTTATCATGATATAAGGAAATATAAATAACAACTTTATTATTGCCTCTAGGGCATATTTCCTTCACTGGATTATGGGGTCCCCGGGCGTCCGGGCTATGTGACATGGGTCGGACTGATGGGCCGTGAAGATACGAGATAGAAGGCCTTCCCCCGTGTCCGGATGGGACTCTGCTTTGTGTGGATGGCGAGCTTGGCGTCCGGATGTGTAGTTTCCTTTCTCTGTGAACCGACTTTGTAAAACCCTAGGCCCCTCCGGTGTCTATATGAACCGGAGGGTTTAATCCGTAGAGGCTAAGACAAATCATAAACATACAGGCTGGACATCTAGGGTTTAGCCATTACGATCTCGAGGTAGATCAACTCTTGTAACCCCTATACTCATCAAAGTCAATCAAGCAGGAAGTAGGGTATTGCCTCCATTAAGAGGGCCCAAACCTGGGTAAACATCATGTCCCCCATCTCCTGTTACCTTCAATCCTCAGACGCATAGTTCGGGACCCCTACCCGAGGTCGGCCGGTTTTGATACTGACCTTGGTTCTCTCATTGAGAGTTCCACTGTGTCGTCAACAGAAGGATCAATGGCTCGTTTGATCATCTACAACGATGCCGTTTCCGGGGAAGCTTTCCTCCCCTGCCAGACTTTTGTATTTGGTGGCTTCGTTCTGCGGGCTAGCTCGATTGGCCATCTCGAACAGATCGACAGCTACGCCACTGGTCATCAGATCAGTTTCGGGAACCTAAATTATGTCGCTGATATCTGAGGAGACTTGATCTTCGAACGGTTCGCGGCCCCGACCACGGTTCTGGCCTCAGATCCGGAGAAAACCACCAGGTCCGAAGATGGGAGTTTGGAGCCCACCGGACTCTCCGCTGCAAACCACACTATCGAGGATTTGGAGGCGGTTATGTCCATGGCAAACTCGGAATCAGACCGGGTTCCCCCTATCATTGAAAGTCCGGACTCACCCCCGGACTCCAAATCCAAACTCTGAAAGTCCGCGCCAAGTAGGCATGGCAGGAGGTCAGCCCCGCGGACTCTCGCTTCCACGTCCAAACCTCGCTCTTAAACGAGGCCCTGGAATTAATGCGATCCCTCGCCATTACAGAGGAATCACTTCCAAATTACGCCCAACCCGGACTAGGGGCTGAGAGAGGGAAATTTTACGTCCCACCCACCACCCACTTCATAGCCAGTGTCGAAGATTTAACTGACATGCTGGACTACACCTCCGAAGACATCGATGGCATGGACGACGATGCCGGAGACGAACAAGGCCAAGACCCGTCGTTTACCGGACGTTGGACGGCCACTGAAGGAGTCCTGGACTAGGGGGTGTCCGGATAGCCGAACTATCATCACGGCCGGACTCCAAGACTATGAAGATACAAGAATGAAGACTTCGTCCCGTGTCCGGATGGGACTTTCCTTGGCGTGGAAGGCAAGCTTGGCGATACGGATATGTAGATCTCCTACCATTGTAACCGACTCTGTGTAACCCTAACCTATCCGATGTCTATATAAACCGGAGGGTTTTAGTCCGTAGGACAAAGAACAATCATACCATAGGCTAGCTTCTAGGGTTTAGCCTCCTTGATCTCGTGGTAGATCTACTCTTGTACTACCCATATCATCAATATTAATCAAGCAGGAGTAGGGTATTACCTCCATCGAGAGGGCCCGAACCTGGGTAAAAACATCATGTCCCTTGTCTCCTGTTACCATCCGCCTAGATGCACAGTTCGGGACCCCCTACCCGAGATCCGCCGGTTTTGACACCGACATTGGTGCTTTCATTGAGAGTTCCTCTGTGTCGTCACCGATAGTCCCGATGGCTCCTTCGATCATCAACAATGACGCGGTCCAGGGTGAGACTTTTCTCCCCGGACAGATCTTCGTATTCGGCGGCTTTGCGCTGCGGGCCAATTCCTTGGCCATCTGGAGCAGATTGAAAGCTACGCCCATGGCCATCAGGTCAGATTTGGAAGTTTGAACTATATGGCCGATATCCGCGTAGACTTGATCTTCGACGGATTCGAGTCGCGGCCAAGCGTGCCGCGCTGTCTCGATGGGCATGATCTAGCTCTGCAGCCGAACAAAGTGCCTCGAGGCCGCACAAACATCGCTCGACCCTTAATCCGGGCGGATTCCCGATCGAGGGCGAGTGGTTGGACACCGCCTCGGGGCTACAATCTCTGGCGATTGAGCGAACTCCATCCTGTCCCTTGCGAAGACCTCGACTGTGGTGCGGACTCCTCTCCGGACTCCAACCCTCCAGCGCCCCGCCAATCGAATCCGATTGGGCGCCGGTCATGGAGTTCACTCGCCGCGGACATCTTTCCTTTTCGCCCTTTGGCGACATCCTGAATTCACTGAAGTCTCTCTCTTTATCCGGAGAGCCTGGCGGACTACGGACAGGAAGGTTGGGATCGGACGACGAAGAAATTCAACACCCACCCACCACCCACTTTGTAGCCACCGCCGATGATTTAACCGACATGCTCGACTTCGACCGAAGACATCGGCGGCATGGGCGGCGATGTCGGAGGCGACCAAGACCAGCGCCTACTGAGGGCCTTTGGAAGGCCACCTCGTCATACGACATATACATGGTGGATATCCCAAAAGATGGGAGCGGCGATGGAACAACGGAGGATGACCCTCAAAAAGCAACGAAGCACCGGCGTCGTGGCGCCGCTCTAAATCCGCCCACAGCAAAAGCGGTGATTCCGGCACGGAGATAATAACACCCGGACAAGATGCGAAGACAACCCCTCCAAAGCGGGACTCAGCGCGGGAGGAGGAGAAGCAAGTCCGCCTGACAAAGGCGAGCAGTAAAGAGAGGTCGAGGGCGATAATTGTGCGCCTCCCTCCGAAGATGAGGCAAGCCTCAACGATGACGAATTTGTCGTGCTCGAGGATCCCGCCGAACAGAGCGTTTCAAACACAGGCTTATAGCCACGGCAAGCAGCCTCAAGAAAAGCAGAACATCTTAGAGCTGACCAAGACCTGCTAGCAGCGAGATGGACTAAAGTCCTTGCAGCGAAGAGTATGAACTCGAACGCCCTCAAAAGCTACCCCAAGCGCAGGCCGTTGCCTCGATCAGAGGAGGAAGCACCCAAGTCACCAGCGCCGACGACATGGCAGACCGGCCACCCGTGGCATGACGGAGAAGCCCTCGGCCCTCCGCTCAAGCCACACCCCGCGCCGCTCAAAAGTACCAAGGCACGGAAAACGCGCGGACTTGCGAGATATATTAGAGGATAAAGCAAAACATACAAGATCGATCTACGGATCGCGTGGGCGCCCAACGACGCGGGATGATTACCGTCGCGCCGGATACAGCAAACCCGGCCGGGCCGAACACAGTAGACAAAGCTCATGATATAGCCCAATACAGAGGCGCCGCACACCCACTATGCTTCACAGATGAAGTAATGGATCATCAAGTCCCCGAGGGCTTCAAACCCGTAAACATCGAATCATACGATGGTACCACAGATCCCGTGGTGCGGATCGAGACTATCTCCTCCATATCCACATGGCCCGCGGTGATGATCTACATGCCATCAAATACCTCCCACTCAAGCTTAAAGGACCAGCTCGGCATTGGCTCAACAACTTGCCAGCAGAATCAATTGGTTGTTGGGAGGACCTGGAAGCCGCATTCCTCGATAACTTCTAGGGCACAAATGTGCGACCACCAGACGCCGATGACCTTAGCCACATAATTCAGCAGCCAAAAGAATCGGCCAGACAATTCTGGACACGGTTCCTCACAAAGAAAAATCAAATCGTTGATTGTCCGGATGCAGAGGCCCTTGCAGCCTTCAAACATAACATCCACGATGAGTGGCTTGCCCGGCACCTAGGACAGGAAAAGCCGAAATCCATGGCAGCCCTCACAACACTCATGACCCGCTTTTGTGCGGGAGAGGACAGCTGGCTAGCTCGAAGCAACAACTTGGCCAAACATCCTGATAGTTCGGATACCAAGGACAGCAATGGCAGGTCGTGTCGCAACAAGAACAAGCGCCGCATCAACGGCGATAATACCGAAGATACGACCGTCAATGCCGGATTCAGAGGCTCTAAACCCGGTCAGCGGAAGAAGCCATTCAAAAGAAATACCCAGGGCCCGTCCAACTTGGACCGAATACTCGATCGCTTGCGATACATGGCACCCCGAAAACCAGCCAATCACACCAACAGGGATTGTTGGGTGTTCAAGCAAGTAGGCAAATTAAGTGCCGAACTCAATGACAAGGGGCTGCATAGCGATGACGAGGAAGAGCCCCGGCCGCCGAACAATAGAGGACAAAAGGGTTTTCCCACACAAGTGCGGATGGTGAACATGATATACGCAACCCACATACCCAAAAGGGAGTCGGAAGCGTGCACTACGGGACATATATGCGATGGAGCCAGTCGCCCCAAAGTTCAACCCATGGTCTTCCTGCCCGATCACCTTCGATCGAAGGGACCACCCCACTAGCATCCGTCACGGCGGTTTCGCCGCATTGGTTCTTGACGCAATTATTGACGGATTTCACCTCACCGAGTCTTGATGGACGGCGGTAGCAGCCTGAACCTGCTTTATCGGGATACAAAGGCGCAAAATGGGCATAGACCCTCAAGGATTAAACCTACAAAGACGACCTTTAAAGGCGTCATACCGGTGTAGAGGCCAATTATGCGGGCTCGGTCACACTCGAAGTGGTCTTGGATCCTCGATAACTTTCGAGCGAAGAGTTAATCTTGACATAGTCCCGTTCCGCAGGCTATCATGCATCGCTCGGACGAACCGCACGGCAAAGTTCAATGCGGTGTCGCACTACGCATACCTCAAGCTCAAGATTCCAGGCCCTCGAGGAGTAATCACGGTCAATGGAAATACCGAACGCTCTCTCCGAACGGAGGAGCACACGGCGGCCCTCACGGCGGAGGTGCAAAGCAGCCTCTCACGGCAATTCTCGAGTCCGGCCACTAAGCATCCGGACACCGCCAAGCGCGCCCGGAGTAACCTACAACAAGACCGCCTGGCACGATTCAAGCACGCGTAGCGATCCGGCCCCAACCCCAGCCCTCGCGAAATTGCAAAGCTAGTATTACGCGCACATAATTACGCTCTGGAGATACCATGGCAATATGGGGAGGGGCACGACCACGGCACGCCAAGAATGCGGCTCGACCGCACCAGGGGCTCCCGATTGTGTCATTCTTTTTTTTTTTCTCTTTCTTTTTTCTTACTCTCAGGACTCCGTCTTCCAGAAGTCCTGTCCGGCACTAGAATCGCCAAACTCACGATGCAACAGCCAGGGAAGCAGAAAGTCACGTCAAGTGTTCAGGTGGTCTCTATTACGAGCATTATACCTGTTTTACATATCATCCGCAGCTTCCCTCGGAGGGGGACATGTTAGATAGTCCCATCCCTTGCTTATCGCACTATTTGTATCGCTCGCTTTCATTGCAGTACCTTTTGAATAAACAATACATAGCTTTTGCTTATTATTGCACTACTTCCTTTATCTATACATATGTTCATTTCATGACATGTTGCAACCGTACACTTTGGTACGGCCAATACACCAGGGGCTTAAGTATCCCAAAATTATGGTGTGATAAGTCCGAACACTTCCACAAGTGCGGCACCCCGAACTTATAGCATTATATGAATCGGCTCCGAATCATGTCTTGGGTCAATAGTTGGGTTTGCCCGGCTCACGTGTTTTGGTACCTTACGTTCCGTTATATCGGCTAAGGTAGCACCGGGAGAACCACTGCGATTGTGCCCCACTTGAGCTGGGTCGAGCATCTCAGTGGAGAAAGCTAAAACTGGCCGTCATGATAGGGCGAGAGCCGGTCGCTGTTCGAGAGGTTTTTCGGGTCCCTAAAGACTTATGCCGCTTAGAGCGAGGAACCGAACTGTCCGCCAAGGCGTGGATAGCGCCTACGAACTCGGTCTTCGAATACTAGGGGCTTCACGAAATTTAAAATTATAGAATTCTATGGCTAAGTGAGAGTGTTCAAGCATTATAAGTTCGGTTGCCTTGTTCGTTGTGTTGAGCGCCTCCTAGATGGACCCAAGAATGGGAACAAGAGTGCTCAAGTTTATCCCGAACACCCCGCACTCGTGGCATGGGGCTGAAGCCAATGACTTGCCATCTCTCAAATTTCATAAGCGGCCGCATGAAGGTAATATTTTAAATTAACAAGCGTTGCTTAGCGCATATGAACAAGTTTTCAGTCATGGATAACAAATGCGAGTCTATTAAAAATTACATCTTTGGAGCACTCATCCGCTATTCGGCGGGCACCCTCAGAGGCCCTCATAGTACATTTGGGCGTGCGATGCTCCTTGCCCTTGGTGGCCCGTCCGTCACAAGCTTCTCCGCATCCAGCTTGCCCGGTGCACTTTTGCACGGGCAAGGGCCAACGGACACCTTCAATGCAGACGGAGCGCTTGATGACTTCAATCCGTGGACAGAGTCCACCAGCCGCTACACTATGCGAAGTAGGTCCAGGCATGGCTTCCAATGGCCACATACCGCGCTATAAGGCCCTTCATGGCCTGTTCGGTGACCTTGTGGAGCTCGACCAGCTGCTTCAGCTGGTCGCTTAGGGGCACTGGATGTCCGGCCTCAAACATCTTGAGACCAGAACACCTTTTCCGTCGCGCTCCCTCCTTGGCGCGGTAGAATGCGGCAAGCATCGGACACACTCACGGGCAAATCTGCGAATGCTCTGGAGAGCTCGAATCCGGGTAAGTAATAGGTAATTCACTTTCACATGCTTGCTTTGCATAAAGAATGCCTTACGCCGCTATCTTCTTTAACGACTCAATTTCTTGGAGGGCTTTTTGGGCCTCGGCCTTAGCAGCTTTGGCACTCTCAAGAGCCGAGGCGAGCTCGGACTCTCGAGTCTTCGAGTCATGCTCCAAACTCTCGTGTTTTTCCACGAGCTTGGAGCTCTTGCCGCATCCTTGGCCAGCTCGCCTCCCCCTTCTCTCGCTCGGTGCGTTTCGCAGCCGCTTTGTTTTCGGCCACGGACACCGCTTCCTTCAGGGTCGCCACCTCGTTCGTGGCCCCTGCAGTACCCATGTTATTCCTGTTATTTTTTGCAACTGAAACCTTTCTATAAGGTATTTCTTTAATAAGGTACTACTTACCTTCCTTGCCCTCGAGCTGCTTCTTGGCTTGGCCGAGCTCGTCCTCGAACTGCTCGAGGCTCTGCTTCAATGCATTAACCTCCGCAGTCAGTGCGGCAGAGGTCAGCAGCGCAGCCTGCATTCCCATATTGACATACTTATGTTAGAATCCTTCGTATATCTTTTTAGATCCATAGTCCGGCTTTTCTTTCCGAACACCGAACTAAGCATCAGGGGCTACTGTCTATGCGGTAATATTTTTTCATATTCTAAACTTACCTCAAAGCCTGTTAGAAGGCTGGTACAGGCTTCGGTCGACCCGCTCTTGGCGGACTGAACTGTCCGGATCACCGCACTCATAACAGTGCGGTGCTCCTCCTTGATGGAAGCACTGTTAAGCGCCTCCAGTAAGCTATCCGGTGCCTCCGGTTGGACGGAGGACACCGGCGTCTTACCCTTCTTGCAAAGGGACCGCTTGCCGGACTCCGGAACCGTTGAAGGTTCCGGCATGGAGTCCGGACAAGGGTCGGGCTTAGAGCCCCTGGGGGTCTTGCCCCCCCACGCGCCTAGAGTCCGGGAGGTTGCCTTGTGGCGCCTCCTGCGCCACCTCCTCTTGACCAAGCCCCCCTTGGGGCCCCACCGTGGCATCGTCCGCAGCGTGAGGTGAGGAGGCGGTCGGAAGTGAAGTACTCTCCATTTCCGACGAACTCAGGGACCCGCTTGACGAAGTGGCGAACTCGCCCTTGGGCGGGCTGCATGGTTGTTCGGCGTTAGAGAACACTATGCAATGATAAAAAAGCCATGGGTATCCGGACACTTACGATCTCGCCAGGGGCTTGGCCCTTGTTGGCCAATCCTCCTCGTCGTCGTCGACGTTGGTGGAGAAGTCCGGAGGAAGGGTTCTTCCCTTCTTGGACCCCCGGCCTCCCCAGTTGGGGCGACCTTCCTTTTCCTTTCCTCCCCTGCTGGGGGATAAGCTTCTTTTTCCTCCTCCTCGTCCTCAAGAGAAGATTCTGCTTCAGAATCTGACAGCACCTGGCGTCGGGAACTCCTTCGAGTTCCCGTGGCCTCCTTCTTGGCCTTCTTCTCCGGCACCACATGGGGTACCGGAGCCAGCAGCCCAGTCAATCGGGCGTCCGCTGGGTCTTCCGGCGAAGGAGCCGGACAGTTAATCTGTCCGGACGTCTTCACCGATCTGTCAAAGGTTAGGGAGTTTTAGATCCCACATAGAGTCAATCTATGAAAAAGAGTCCCGTAAAGGGTAAAATAACTTACCTCGCCGCTTGGCGCGCGGCGATATCCGCGATCTTTGTTAGCGGATACGGGGCTTCAGCGCCTTTGAACAGCACCTTCGTGCATCTTCGTACGTCATCGTCAAGAGCGGCTCAAGGTTCGGTGCTGTGCCGGATCGAACTCCCACAAATTAAAGGCCCGTTGTTGGCATGGGAGAATCCGGCGGATGAGCATCACCTGGATTACGTTGACAAGCCTGAGATTCTTGTCCGCCAGGTTTCAGACGCATGTTTGGAGTCCGGATAGCTCGTCCGAATTCCCCCACGTCAGGCCCATCTCTTTCCATGACGAGAGCCGTGTGGGGAAGCCAGATCTGAATTCGGGGGCCGCCACCCATTCGGGGTCGCGCGGCTCGGTGATGTAGAACCACCCCGATTGCCACCCCTTTAGTGTCTCCACAAAGGCGCCCTCGAGCCATAGGACCTTGGCCATCTTGCCGACCATGGCGCCTCCGCACTCCGCTTGACGGCCGCCCACTACCTTCGGCCTGACATTGAAGATCTTCAGCCATAGGCCGAAGTGGGGCTGGATGCAGAGGAAGGCCTCGCACACGACAATATACGCCGAGATGTCGAGGATAAAATTCGGGGCCAGGTCGTGGAAGTCCAGGCCTAGTAGAAAATGAGCCCCCGGACAAATGGGTGAAGTGGAAAACCTAGTCCGCGGAGGAAGTGGGGAAGAAACACCACCCTCTCATGGGGCCTGGGGGTTGGAATGAGCTGCCCCGCGTCGGGCAGCCTGTGCGCGATATCGCCGGACAAATATCCGGCCTCCTGCAGTCTTGTGATGTTCCCCTTCGTGACGGAGGAGGCCATCCACCTGCCTCCCGCTCCTGACATGGTTGGAGAAAGGTTGAGGTGGGATGTGCGGACTTGGGCACTGGAGCTCAAGTCTTGCGAAATGGATGAGCAAAGGAGGAAGAAGGCGAGGTGAAAAGGTGGATCCTTATCCCTTATATGGACGGACGGCTATCGCCCCCACCAGCCCGGTAAAACTCGCTTATCTCCCAAGCGCCGTAATCAATGGCGCGGATGGGTTACCCACGTCCGTATTGATGAGAATCCTGAATAAGGGAGCACGATCTATGCTTTGATAAAACGTGCTGTGGAAACCGCCCGCTAAACGCTAGCGAGGTGGAGCAAAAAAAACGATTCATATAAAGGCCCGGCCGTGGTGTGATGTCACGCCGCGGAATACGTCAGCAGATCTATGCAAAAGTTATTCTCTCTACGGTGGTATGTGGAACTTGTTTTGCAGAGCCGGACACTATCCTTGTGTTCAAAACCTTCTATGAAGTATTCGGAGGAGGAACCCACCTTGCAATGCCGAAGACAATATGCGCGCCGGACTCGTCGTCATTGAAGCCTGGTTCAGGGGCTACTGAGGGAGTCCTGGACTAGGGGGTGTCCGGATAGCCGAACTATTATCACAGCCGGACTCCAAGACTATGAAGATACAAGATAGAAGACTTCGTCCCGTGTCCGGATGGGACTTTCCTTGGCGTGGAAGGCAAGCTTGGCGATACGGATATGTAGATCTCCTACCATTGTAACCGACTCTGTGTAACCCTAACCTATCTGGTGTCTATATAAACCGGAGGGTTTTAGTCCGTAGGACGAAGAACAATCATACCATAGGCTAGCTTCTAGGGTTTAGCCTCCTTGATCTCGTGGTAGATCTACTCTTGTACTACCCATATCATCAATATTAATCAAGCAGGAGTAGGGTATTACCTCCATCGAGAGGGCCCGAACCTGGGTAAAAACATCGTGTCCCTTGTCTCCTGTTACCATCCGCCTAGACGCATAGTTCGGGACCCCCTACCCGAGATCCGCCGGTTTTGACACCGACAGCCACCTCCACATATGACGTGTATATGGTGGACACACCCAAAGAGGATGACGACGATGGCAGGAAGGATCCGATTGAGGACAAGCCTGCTGAGGCACCTCCAAAGCGTCGAAGTCAACGGCACCACTCAAAATCGCATCGTGAAAAATACAGCAATACCGGCACCAGAGACAATAGCACTCCATAGAACGCCGAAGACCCCGAAGCCCCCGTCGAGCCAACATCCGAACATGATGATTGGGAGGATGGGCAAGTTAACCCCGATGATCCGGTCGGGAACAAGGACTCGGAGGATAGTAACTATCTAGCAATCTCCGAGGATGATGTGAGCCTCGGCAGCGAAGACTTCATCGTGCCAGAGGAACCCCTCGAGCAGGAGTGCTTTAAGCACCAGCTAATCGCTACTGCGAGAAGCCTAAAAAAGAAGCAGCAGCAGCTTCAAGCCGAACAGGATACGCTCAATGACAGATGGACTAAAGTCCTAGCAGCCGAGGAATACAGCCTCGAGCACCCAACTAAGAGCTACCCGAAGCACAAGCTACTACCACAATTTGACGACGAGGCCCTTGATCCAATACCGCCAAAGTATAAACATGCGGACGAACCTGACCGACCACCACGTGGACGGGACAGTGTGGTTACTTATGCCGAACACCAGCCCGCGCCACCCCACCATCAAGGCAAGGACGTAGCGGCTCTGGGCTACACCTACGACCTACGCAGGGACTTGGACAATAGAGCCGGTCAGACCAGATCAATCTACGGATCAAGGGGACGTGCCCAACGCGGGAGGACGGCCATCAGCCCAGCGCGGTGAGCATAATCTCACCCGGGCTGAGAACAGAACACAGATATCGTCCGAACTCCGTCGTGACGTCGCCCGATACAGAGGCGCTGCACACCCCCTATGCTTCACTAATGAGGTAATGGAGCACCAGTTCTCAGAAGGGTTTAAACCCATGAACATTGAATCATACGATGGAACGACAAATCCCGCAGTATGGATCAAAAATTTTCTTCTCCATATCCACATGGCTCGCGGTGACGATCTCCATGCCATCAAGTACCTCCCCCTAAAACTGAAGGGACCAGCATGACACTGGTTAAACAGCCTCCCAAAAAACTCTATTGGTAGCTAGGAAGATTTGGAAGATGCCTTTAGAGACAACTCCCAAGGTACCTATGTTCAGCCTCTAGACGCCGATGACCTTAGTCACATAGTCCAACAACCCAGAGAATCAGCCCGGAAGCTCTGGACCAGGTTCTGAATTAAAAAGAACCAAATTGTGGATTTTCCGAACGCTGAAGCCCTCGCGGCCTTTAAACACAGCATCCGGGACGAGTGGCTCGCCCGACACCTCAGCCAAGAAAAACCGAAGTCCATGGCAGCCCTTACCGCACTCATGACCCGCTTTTGCGAGGGAGAAAACAGCTGGCTCGCTCGTAGAAGCAACAGCACCAGCGAGCCTGGCACCTCCGAAGCCAGAGATGGCAACGACAAGCCACGGTGCAACAAACACAAGTGTCGAAGCAACAACGAAGATACCGAAGACAGACGGTCAACGCTGGATTCAGTGGCTCTAAATCCAGTCAGCGGAAGAAGCCATTCAAAGGAAACAAGGATGGCCCATCCAATTTGGACAAAATACTTGATCGGCCTTGCCAGATTCATGGCACCCCTGACAAGCCTGCCAATCATTCGAACATAAATTGTTGGGTCTTTAAACAGTCCGGTAAGCTAAACACCGAACATAAGGGGAAAGGGCCGCCCAGCAAGGACGACGATGATGAGCCTCGCCCACCGAACATAGGGGACAGAAGAAATCCCCGAGGTCAAAACAGTGAATATGATCTACGTTACCCATATCCCTAAGCGGGAGCGCAAGCGCGCATTAAGGGACATCTATGACATAGAGCCAGTCGCCCCAAAATTTAACCCATGGTCAGCCTGTCCGATCACCTTTGATCGCAGGGACCATCCGACCAGTATCCATCATGGAGGTTCGGCAGCATTGGTCCTCGATCCAATTATCGACGAATTCCATCTCACACGAGTCCTTATGGACGGCGGCAGCAGTCTTAACCTGCTTTATCAGGACACTGTCTGTAAAATGGGTATTGATCCATCAAGAATCAAGCCCACTAAAACCACCTTTAAAGGAGTGATACCCGGCGTCGAGGCCTGTTGCATAGGGTCCATAACGCTGTAAGTAGTCTTCGGGTCACCGGAGAATTTCCGTAGCGAAGACTTGATCTTCGACATCGTCCCCTTCCGCGGTGGCTATCATGCACTGCTCGGACGGACCGCTATAGCCTGTTTTAATGCAGTCACGCACTATGCTTATCTAAAGCTCAAGAACATGGAGCGCTCCCTCCGTACAGAGGAGCATACTGCAGCCCTCACAGCCGAGGTACAGGGTGGCCTTATCAAGCCGAAGACTATATCGGTCGTCAAGCCCCTAGACACTATCAAACGAGTCTGGTCTACCCTGCAGAATGACAGCCCGGCTCGTCCAGAGCTAGATTAGCAATCCGGCCTCTGCCAAAACCCCAACCTGATAGTAGCATATGTACCGCGTGTACATAACTACGCACTAAAGATACCATGGGCAAAGATGGAGGCCTACTAAAAATAAGGTCCACAATACGGTTCGACCCTATCCGGACCCTCATATCCTTCTTTTTCTTCTTCTTATTTTTATTTTTCAGGTTCTTTACAACCCACATCACTTTTCGATGGTACCAAGGGCCCTTTTCCAGGCCCTTTATGTATACCCGATCGATGATCCTCTCAAAGGATCATACACCAAGGCGAAAAGTAGCGCAGACGTGCGGCAGAATGTCCAAGGGATCTTCAAGATCACCTTTTCCTTTTTAGGGTCTGTATACATCTTTCCCTTGTGCTCGGCATGTAAAATAGCCTTGATGCTCATCGCATCCTCTGTAAAAATAAGTTTTGACGTATCAATCAGATTATAATGGAAACAGTTTCGCCCAACCCTGTTTGGTATTGGCTTATTTCCTAATCTTTACACCCTCCTTACATCAGATTGTTGTATATACCTCAGCACATTTCAAATCGCCAGGGGCTCTATCTGGCCACGTATATTTTTCAAACAAAAGAAGTCCGAACACTTTAATAGTATACTTCGGCGTCCCGAATATGGCATTATATGCATCGGCTCCGAATCATGCCTTTGGTCAATAGTTGGGTTGCCCGGCTCCTATGATTACCACCTTACGTTCCGCCTGTTCGGCTAAGGTAGTAAAGGGAGACTACTGCGATTGTGTTTCTGGTTCGTCCGGTCAAGCACCTAAGTAGAGAAAGCCAAAAGCTGACTGTCATGATACGGCGAGAGCTGGTCAGCAATTCAGCGGCCTACTAAATCTCTAGTGATTTCTTCCATATTACACGAAGGATTGGCTCTTTCCAGTCACACTCTTAAGGCATCCAAGTTCGGATAGCCGCATACGCACCAGGGGCTATCTTACAGTCCCATTATCAAACTCCTATGGCTAAGTGAGAGTGATAAAGCCGCATAGTCCGATTGCCTTGTTCGCCGCACTGACACCTCCTTCACGGACCAAGACGTTGGGTCAAGTGTGGTTATATGCTATCCCGAACACCCCCGTAGTATCTGCGTGGGGGCTGAAGCCGACGACTAGCAAACCCTCAGGGATAAAAACGGTCGCACAGGAGGAAAAACACTTTAAGATAAACAACATAAATATATTACAAAGCCTTGGTTTATACAACGTCTGGGAAGTTCAGATACATTCACTCAAACATGATGTCCTTTGAGCACTGGCCCTCTATCAAGCGGGCACCCTCCAGGACGTCTTAAAAATAGCGCTCCGTCTTGCAGTGGTCCTTGCCTCTAGGCGGACCCTCAACTGCCACAACAGCGGCCTTCATTTTCGCCTAGTGCATCTTGACATGGGCAAAGGCCAACCGCGCACCTTCTATACCGCTTGACCGCGTCGATTTGGGGCGGCGCATCAACGAGTTGTTGCACCAGGCCAAAATAGCTGCTTGGGACGGGTTCGGCTGGCCATAGCCGGACTATGATGTCCCTCATGGCCAATTCGGACATCCTATGCAGCGCTGGGGGTCCTGCGCAGGGAACTGTGACCAGAATAGCTTCTCCGTTGTGTGCCACTCCTGGGCCCGAAAGAACTGTGCGGTGTCGGCGGCACTCTTCAGAAGATCTGCAAAGGCGTCTGGAGCACTCCATAGTCGAGTGAGCAAGACACACTTCTGATTGCCGAATTTACTCTATAAGAGAAAGGGCTTACCAGTCGCTATCTATCCGGCCTGTTTGATCTCCTTGCGCGCCTCTCGGGATTCGACCCGCGCCTCCTCCGCCTCTTGAAGGCCCTTGGCAAGGTCGGTTGCATGGGCTTTATTCTTCTCCTCTAGGGACTCGCACTTACAAGCGGCGTCCTTGAGCACTTGCTCCACTTCGGTCACCCGCTCCTCGTATTGGCAGTGGACGACCTGCTCGGACTTCAAGTCCTCGGTCGCTTTATCAGCGGCCGCTTTGTTCACCCTTACCTGCTCCTTAGCCTGGGAAAGTTCACCCCTGAGGGTCTCGACCGCACCAGCACTTCCCGCAATCATACATATAGCAGCGCATGAGCTTCGACTCAAAATCTGCATATTAATACAGGCATGAACGAGATATTCTGAAACATACCTTGTGCTTCGTCAAACCTCTTGTTGATGCGGATGAGATCCTCATCAGCCAGCCCTAGCTTACGCTTGAGCTCGGATACTTCGGCAGCCTGGGCGGTTGCCGATAACAGTGAAGCCCGTTCCTCAAAATAGACAAGCATATTATCTCCTGCGAATATTTTTGATCCTCTGTTCGGCTTTCGAACAGAGTCTCAGGGGCTACTACCTATATACAGGCATATTCCTTCATACGAAAAGCGGTCAAGAATATTACATCGCATACCTTGAAGCCTGTTAGCAGGCTGGTGAAGGCTTCGTTCAGCCCGCTTTTGGCGGACTGAACCTTTTGAACCACCACACCCATTAGGGTGCGGTGCTCCTCCACGATGGAAGCGCGTTGCAGTGCCTGAAGGAAATATGCCCTAGAGGCAATAATAAAGTTGTTATTTCTATTTCCTTATATCATGATAAATGTTTATTATTCATGCTAGAATTGTATTAACCAGAAACTTAGTACATGTGTGAATACATAGACAAACAGAGTGTCCCTAGTATGCCTCTACTTGACTAGCTTGTTAATCAAAGATGGTTAAGTTTCCTAGCCATAGACATGTGTTGTCATTTGATGAATGGGATCACATCATTAGAGAATGATGTGATGGACAAGCCCCATCCGTTAGCTTAGCACTATGATCTAGTTTATTGGTATTGCTTTCTTCATGACTTATACATGTTCCTTGACTATGAGATTATGCAACTCCCGAATACCGGAGGAACACTTAGTGTGCTATCAAACGTCACAACATAACTGGGTGATTATAAAGATGCTCTACAGGTGTCTCCGATGGTGTTTGTTGAGTTGGCATAGATCGAGATTAGGATTTTTTACTCCATGTATCGGAGAGGTATCTCTGGGCCCTCTCGGTAATGCACATCACTATGAGCCTTGCAAGCAATGTGTATAATGATTTAGCCACGGGATGATGCATTATGGAACGAGTAAAGAGACTTTCCGGTAACGAGATTGAACTAGGTATGATGATACCGACGATCGAATCTCAGGCAAGTAACATACCGATGACAAAGGGAACAACATATGTTGTTATGCGGTTTGACCGATAAAGATCTTCGTAGAATATGTAGGAGCCAATATGAGCATCCAAGTTCCGCTATTGGTTATTGGCCAAAGATGTGTCTCGGTCATGTCTACATAGTTCTCAAACCCGTAGGGTCCGCACGCTTAACGTTCAATGACAATTTGTATTATGAGTTATATGATTTGATGTACCGAAGTTTGTTCAAGGTCCCGGATGAGATCATGGACATGACGAGGAGTCTCAAAATGGTTGAGACATGAATATTTATATATTGGACCATGTTATTCGGACACCGGAAGTGTTCCAGATAGTTTCGGGTAAAAACGGAGTGCTGGAGGGGTTACCGGAACCCCCCAGGGGAAGTAATGGGCCACCATGGGCCTTGTTGGAGAGAGAGGAGGGCCGCCAGGGCAGGCCCCCCCCTTGCAGTCCGAATTCGACAAGGGAAGGGACGCGGCGCCCCCCTTTCCTACTCCCTCTCCCTCTCCTTCCTTCCTCCTCTCTTCTTTGTGGAGGAATCCTACTAGGATTGGTAATCCTAGTAGGACTCCCTCTCCTTGGGCGCGCCCCTAGGGCCGGCCGGCCTCCCCCTCCCTCCTTTATATACGGGGGCAGGGGCACCCTAGAACACCCAAGTTGATCTTTTAGCCGTGTGCGGTGCCCCCCTCCACGGATACACACCTCGGTCATATCGTCGTAGTGCTTAGGCGAAGCCCTGCGCCGGTAACTTCATCATTACCGTCACCATGCTGTCATGCTGAAGAAACTCTCCGTCATCCTCAACTAGATGAAGAGTTTGAGGGACATCACCGATCTGAACGTATGCAGGTTGCAGAAGTGTCGTACGTTCGGTACTTGGATCGGTTGGATCGCGAAGACGTTCGACTAGATCAACCGCGTTACTAAACGCTTCCGCTTTCGGTCTACGAGGGTATGTAGACACGCTCTCCCCGCTCGTTGCTATGCTTCTCCGAGATAGATCTTGCGTTATCGTAGGCAATTTTCTTGAAATACTATGTTCCCCAACAGTGGCATCCGAGCCAGGTCTATGCGTAGATGTTATATGCACGAGTAGAACACAATGAGTTGTGGGCGATAATAGTCATACTGCTTACCAGCATGTCTTACTTTGATTCAGCGGTATTGTTGGATGAAGCGGCACAGACCGACATTACATGACCGCGTTCATTAGACTCATTCTACTGACATGCTTTGCACACAGGTGGCTGGCAGGTGTCTGTTTTCCAACTTTAGTTGAATCAAGTTTGACTACGCCCGGTCCTAGTTGAAGGTTAAAATGGCACATGTGACGAAAAATCATTGTGGTTTTGATGCGTAGGTAAGAACGGTTCTTGCTAGAAGCCCGTAGTAGCCATGTAAAATTTGCAACAACAAAGTAGAGGACGTCTAACTTGTTTTTGCAGGGCTTGCTGTGACGTGATATGGTCAAGATGTGATGATATATAATTTTTTTATGAGATGATCATGTTTTGTAACAGTTATCGGCAACTGGCAGGAGCCATATGGTTGTCGCTTTATTGTATGAAATGCAATCGCCATGTAATTGCTTTACTTTATCACTAAGCGGTAGCGATAGTTGTAGAAGCAATAGTTGGCGAGACGACAACGATGCTTCGATGGAGATCAAGGTGTCAAGCCGGTGACGATGGTGACCATGACGTTGCTTTGGAGATGGAGATCAAAGGCACAAGATGATGATGGCCATATCATATCACTTATTTGATTGCATGTGATGTTTATTCTTTATGCATCTTATTTTGCTTAGTACGGCAGTAGCATTATAAGATGATCTCTCACTAAATTTCAAGGTATAAGTGTTCTCCCTGAGTATGCACCATTGCTACAGTTCGTCGTGCTAAGACACCACGTGATGATCGGGCATGATAAGCTCTACGTTCACATACGACGGGTGCAAGCCAGTTTTGCACACGCAGAATACTCGGGTTAAACTTGACGAGTCTAGCATATGCGGATATGGCCTCGGAACACTGAGACCGAAAGGTCGAGCGTGAATCATATAGTAGATATGATCAACATAGTGATGTTCACCATTGAAAGCTACTCCATCTCACGTAATGATCGGACATGGTTTAGTTGATATGGATCACGTGATCATTTAGATGACTAGAGGGATGTCTATCTAAGTGGGAGTTCTTAAGTAATATGATTAATTGAACTTTAATTTATCATGAACTTAGTACCTGATAGTATTTTGCATGTCTATGTTGTTGTAGATAAATGGCCTGTGATACTGTTCCTTTGAATTTTATTGCGTTCCTAGAGAAAGCTAAGTTGAAAGATGATGGTAGCAACTACACAGAATGGGTCCGTAACTTGAGGATTATCCTCATTGCTACGAAGAAGACCCGCTGCAGGAGCTACACCAGATGTTATGAACGTCTGGTAGAGCAAAGCTGATGACTACTCGATAGTTCAATGTGGCATGCTTTACGGCTTAGAATCGTGACTTCAATGACGTTTTGAACGTCATGGAGCATACGAGATGTTCCAGGAGTTGAAGTTAATATTTCAAGCAAATGCCCGGATTGAGAGATATGGAGTCTCCAATAAGTTCTACGGCTGCAAGATGGAGGAGAATAGTTCTGTCAGTGAACATATACTCAGAATGTCTGGGTACCACAACCACTTGACTCAACTGGGAGTTAATCTTCCCGATGATAGTGTCATTGACTGAGTTCTTCAATCACTGCCACCAAGCTAAAAGAGCTTCGTGATGAACTATAATATGCAAGGGATGGATAAGACAATTCCCAAGCTCTTCGCGATGCTAAAGGCTACGGAGGTAGAAATAAAGAAGGAGCATCAAGTGTTGATGGTTAACAAGACCACTAGTTTCAAGAAGAAGGGCAAAGGGAAGAAGGGGAACTTCGAGAAGAACGGCAAACAAGTTGTTGCTCAAGTGAAGAAGCCCAAGTCTGGACCTAAGCCTGAGACTGAGTGCTTCCATTGCAAAGGGACTGGTCACTGGAAGCGGAACTACCTCAAGTATTTGGCGGATAAGAAGGATGGAAAAGTTAAAGGTATATTTGATATACATGTTATTGATGTGTACCTTACTAATGCTCATAGTAGCGCCTGGGTATTTGATACTGGTTCTGTTGCTCATATTTGCAACTCGAAACAGGGACGGATTAAGCTAAAATTGGCTAAGGACGAGGTGACAATGCGTGTGGGAAATGGTTCCAAAGTCAATGTGATCGCCGTCGGCACGCTACCTCTACATCTACCTTCGGGATTATTTTTAGACCTGAATAATTGTTATTTGGTGCCAGCCTTAAGCATGAACATTATATCTGGTTCTTGTTTGATGCGAGAATTCATTTAAATCAGAGAATAATGGTTGTTCTATTTATATGAGTAATATCTTTTATGGTCATGCACCCTTGATGAGTGGTCTATTTTTGTTGAATCTTGATAGTAGTGATACACATATTCATAGTATTGAAGCCAAAAGATATAAATTTAATAATGATAGTGCAACTTATTTGTGGCACTGCCGTTAAGTCATATTGGTGTAAAGTGCATGAAGAAACTCCATGCTGATGGGCTTTTGAAATCACTTGATTATGAATCACTTGATGCTTGCAAACCATGCCTCATGGGCAAGATGACTAAGACTCCATTCTCCGGAACAATGGAGCGAGCAACTGACTTATTGGAAATAAGACATACTGATGTATGCGGTCCAATGAGTGTTGAGGCTCGCGGTGGGTATCGTTATTTTATGACCTTCACAGATGATTTGAGCAGATATGGGTATATCTACTTGATGAAACATAAGTCTGGAACATTTGAAAAGTTCAAAGAATTTCAGAGTCAAGTGGAAAATCATTGTAACAAGAAAATAAAGTTTCTACGATCTGATCGTGGAGGTGAATATTTGAGTTACGAGTTTGGTCTTCATTTGAAACAATGTGGAATAGTTTCGCAACTCACGCCACCTAGAACACCACAGCGTAATGGTGTGTCCGAATGTCGTAATCGTACTTTATTAGATATGATGCGATCAATGATGTCTCTTACTGATTTACCGCTATTGTTTTGGGGTTATGCTTTAGAGTCAGCTGCATTCACACTAAATAGGGCACCATCTAAATCCGTTGAGACGACACCATATGAATTGTGGTTTGGCAAGAAACCCAAGTTGTCATTTCTTAAAGTTTGGGGTTGCGATGCTTATGTTAAAAATCTTCAACCTGATAAGCTCGAACCCAAATCGGAGAAATTTGTCTTCATAGGATACCCAAAAGAAACTGTTGGGTACACCTTCTATCACAGATCTGAAGGCAGTATATTCGTTGCTAAGAATGGATCCTTTCTAGAGAAGGAGTTTCTCTCGAAAGAAGTGAGTGGGAGGAAAATAGAACTTGATGAGGTAATTGTACCTGATCCCTTATTGGAAAGTAGTTCATCACAGAAATCAGTTTCAATGATTCCTACACCAATTAGTGAGGAAGCTAATGATGATGATCATGAAACTTCTGATCAAGTTACTACCAAACCTCGTAGGTCAACCAGAGTAAGATCAGCACCAGAGTGGTACGGTAATCCTGTTCTGGAAGTCATGTTACTTGACCATGATGAACCTACGAACTATGAGGAAGCAATGATGATCCCAGATTCCGCAAAATGGCTTGAGCCCATGAAATCTGAGATGGGATCCATGTATGAGAACAAAGTATGGACTTTGGTTGACTTGCTCGATGATCGGCAAGCCATAGAGAATAATTGGATCTTCAAGAAGAAGACTGACGCTGACGGTAATGTTACTGTCTACAAAGCTCGAATTGTTGCGAAAGGTTTTCGACAAGTTCAAGGAGTTGACTACGATGAGACCTTCTCACCCGTAGCGATGCTTAAGTCTGTCCGAATCATGTTAGCAATTGCCGCATTTTATGATTATGAAATTTGGCAAATGGATGTCAAAACTGCATTCCATAATGGATATCTTAAAGAAGAGTTGTATATGATGCAACCAGAAGGTTTTGTCGATCCAAAAGGTGCTAACAAAGTGTGCAAGCTCCAGCGATCCATTTATGGACTGGTGCAAGCCTCTCGGAGTTGGAATATATGCTTTGATAGTGTGATCAAAGCATATGGTTTTATACAGACTTTTGGAGAAGCATGTATTTACAAGAAAGTGAGTGGGATCTCTGTAGAATTTTTGATATTATATGTGGATGACATATTGTTGATCGGAAATGATACTGAATTTCTGAATAGAATAAAAGGATGCTTGAATAAGAATTTTCAATGAAAGACCTCGGTGAAGCTGCTTATATATTGGGCATCAAGATCTATAGAGATAGATTGCTACGTCTTGAGCTTGCGTTGGTTTTCCCCGAAGAGGAGAGGATGATGCAGCAGAGTAGTGTAAGTATTTCCCTCAGTTTTTGAGAACCAAGGTATCAATCCAGTAGGAGGCCACGCGCAAGTCCCTCGTACCTACACAAAACAAATAGCTCCTCGCAACCAACGCGAATAGGGGTTGTCAATCCCTTCACGGTCACTTACGAGAGTGAGATCGATAGAGATGATAGATAATATTTTTGGTATTTTGGTATAAAGATGCAAAGTAAAATAAAAAGGCAAAGTAAAGAGCAAAGCAATAATAAAGCGAGGAAGATTAATATGATGAAAATAGACCCGGGGGCCATAGATTTCACTAGTGGCTTCTCTCAAGAGCATAGGTATTTTACGGTGGGTGAACGAATTACTGTTGAGCAATTGACAGAATTGAGCATAGTTATGAGAGTATCTAGGTATGATCATGTATATAGGCATCACGTCCGAGACAAGTAGACCGACTCCTGCCTGCATCTACTACTATTACTCCACTCATCGACCGCTATCCAACATGCATCTAGAGTATTAAGTTAATGAAAACAGAGTAACGCCTTAACCAAGATGACATGATGTAGAGGAATAAATTCATGCAATATAATAAATACCCCATCTTGTTATCCTCGATGGCAACAATACAATATGTGCCTTGCTGCCCCTACTGTCACTTGGAAAGGACACCGCAAGATTGAACCCAAAGCTAAGCACTTCTCCCATTGCAAGAACTAGCAATCTAGTTGACCAAACCAAACGGATAATTCGAAGAGACTTGCAAAGATAACTCAGTCATACATAAAAGAATTCAGAGAAGATTCAAATATTGCTCATAGATAATCTTGATCATAAACCCACAATTCATCGGTCTCAACAAACGCACCGCAAAAAGAAGATTACATCGAATAGATCTCCATGAGAGAGGGGGAGAACATTGTATTGAGATCCAAAAAGAGAGAAGAAGCCATCTAGCTACTAACTATGGACATGAAGGTCTGAGGTAAACTACTCACACTTCATCGGAGAGGCTATGATGTTGATGTAGAAGCCTCCATGGTGGAATCCTTCCCATGGAGCTCGAACAGGCCCCAACATGGGATCTCGTGGATACGTAAAGTTGCGCGGTGGAATTAGGTTTTGGCTCAGATTCGATCTGTTGGGGGTAATGAGGTATATATAGGAGGAAGAAGTATGTCGGTGGAGCCTCGAGGGGCCCACGAGGTAGGAGGCGCGCCTAGGGGGCGCCCACTCGTGGCCGCCTCGGGCTTTCTTGACGGAGGGTCCAAGTCTCCGGGTCTTATCTCGATGAGAAAATCACGCTTCAAGGTTTCATTCCGTTTGGACTCCGTTTGATATTCCTTTTCTTCGAAACACTGAAATAGGCAAAAAAACAGCAATTCTGGGTTGGGCCTCCGGTTAATAGGTTAGTCTCAAAATTAATATAAAAGTGGAAAATAAAGCCCAATATAGTCCAAAACAATAGATAATATAGCATGGAGCAATCAAAAATTATAGATAGGTTGGAGACGTATCATAGATCAAGATGCTTAATTGGACTTTCACAAAGCTCATACCTTGATAAAGTTTTCAAGAAGTTCAAAATGGATCAAGCAAAGAAAGGGTGCTTGCCTGTGTTACAAGGTGTGAAGTTGAGTCAGACTCAATGCCCGGCCACTGCAGAAGATAGAGAGAAAATGAAAGTCATTCCCTATGCTTCAGCCATAGGTTCTATCATGTATGCAATGACGTGTACCAGACCTGATGTGTGCCTTGCTATTAGTTTAGCAGGGAGGTACCAAAGTAATCCAGGAGTTAATCACTGGACAGCGGTCAAGAACATCATGAAATACCTGAAAAGGACTAAGGATATGTTCCTCATTTATGGAGGTGACAAAGAGCTCGTCGTAAACGGTTACATCGATTCAAGCTTTGACACTGATCCGAATGATTCTAAGTCACAAACCAGATACGTATTTTTATTGAATGGTGGAGCTGTCAGTTGGTGCAGTTCTAAGCAGAGCGTCATGGCGGGATCTATGTGTGAAGCGGAGTACATAGATGCTGCTACCTCTTGAGCATGCGTAGGTTTTCCCTTGAAGAGGAAGTAGTGATGCAGCAAAGTAGCGTAAGCATTTCCCTCAATTTCTTAGAACCAATGTATAAATCCAGTAGGAGGTTACACACAAGTCGCCTTGTACCTGCACAAACAAATAAGAACCTTACAACCAACATGATAAAGGGGTTGTCAATCCCTTCACGGCCACTTACAAAAGTGAGATCTGATAAAGATAGTAAGATAAATATTTTTGGTATTTTTGTTGTATAGATTGGAAAGTAAAGATTGCAAAATAAACGGCGACAGAAATAGCAAATCTATAGGAAAATAATATGATGGAAGATAGACCCAGGGGCCATAGGTTTCACTGGTGGCTTCTCTCAAGATAGCATAATCTACGGTGGGTGAACAAATTACTGTCGAGCAATTGATAGAAAAGCGCATAGTTGTGAGAATATCTAGGCATGATCATGTATATAGGCATCACGTCCGCGACAAGTAGACCGAAACGATTCTGCATCTACTACTATTACTCCACACATCGACCGCTATCCAGCATGCATCTAGAGTACTAAGTTCGTAAGAACAGAGTAACGCATCTAGAGTATTAAGTTCATAAACTCAAGCAATATGATATAAACCTCATCTTGTTATCCTTGATGGCAACAATACAATACGTGCCTTGCTGTCCCTGCTGACACTGGGAAAGGACGCCGCAAGATTGAACCCAAAGCTAAGCACTTCTCCCATTGCACGAAACATCAATCTAGTAGGCCAAACCAAACTGATAATTCGAAGAGACTTGCAAAGATATCAAATCATACATATAAGAATTCAGAGAAGAACCAAATATTGTTCATAGATAATCTTGATCATAAACCCACAATTCATCGGATCTTGACAAACACACCGCAAAAAAGAATTACATTGAATAGATCTCCAAGAGGATCGAGCAGAACTTTGTATTGAGATCCCAAGAGAGAGAAGAAGCCATCTAGCTAATAACTATGGACCCGAAGGTCTGTGGTAAACTACTCACACATCATCGGAGAGGCTATGGTGTTGATGTAGAAGCCCTCCGTGATCGATTCCCCCTCCGGCGGAGCACCGGAAAAGGCTCCAAGATGGGATCTCACGGGTACAGAAGGTTGCGGCAGTGGAAATAGGGTTTCGTGGTGCTCTCGGATGTTTTCAGGGTATATGAGTATATATAGGCGAAAGAACTAGGTCGGTGGAGCCACGAGGGGCCCACAGGGGTGGGGGCACGCCTACCCCCCTGGGCGCACCTCCCTACCTCGTGGCCGTCATTGCTTCCTTGACGTCCACTCCAAGTCTCCTGGATTGCGTTTGTTCCAAAAATAACTCTCCCGAAGGTTTCATTCCGTTCGGACTCCGTTTGATATTCCTTTTCTGCGAAACACTGAAATAGGTAAAAAAACAGCAATTTGCACTGGGCCTTTGGTTAGTAGGTTAGTCCCAAAAATAATATAAAAGTGCATAATAAAGCCCATTAAACATCCAAAACATATAATATAATAGCATGGAAAAATAAAAAATTATAGATACATTGGAGACGTATCAAGCATCCCCAAGCTTAATTCCTGCTCATCCTCGAGTAGGTAAATGATAAAAAAAGAATTTTTGATGTGGAATGCTACCTAGCATAATTCTCAATGTAATTTTCTTTATTGTGGCATGATTGTTCAGATCCGAATGATTCAAGATAAAAGTTTAATATTGACATTAAAACAATAATACTTCAAGCATACTAACAAAGCAATCATGTCTTCTCAAAATAACATGGCCAAATAAGGTTATCCTACAAAATCATATAGTCTGGCTATGCTCTATCTTCATCACACAAAATATTTAAATCATGCACAACCCTGATGACAAGCCAAGCAATTGTTTCATACTTTTGATGTTCTCAAACTTTTTCAATCTTCACGCAATACATGAGCGTGAGCCATGGACATAGCACTATATGTGGAATAGAATGGTGGTTGTGGAGAAGACAAAAAGGAGAAGATAGTCTCACATCAACTAGGCGTATCAACGGGCTATGGAGATGCCCATCAATAGATATTAATGTGAGTGAGTAGGGATTGCCATGCAACGGAAGCACTAGAGCTATAAGTGTATGAAATCTCAACAAAAGAAACTAAGTGGTTGTGCATCCAACTTGCTTGCTCACGAAGAGCTAGGGCATTTTGAGGAAGCCCGTCATTGGAATATACAAGCCAAGTTCTATAATGTAAAATTCCCACTAGTATATGAAAGTGACAACATAGGAGACTCTCTATCATGAAGATCATGGTGCTACTTTGAAGCACAGGTGTGGTAAAAGGATAGTAACATTGTCCCTTCTCTCTTTTTCTCTCATTTTTTTATTTGGGCCTTTCTCTCTTTTTTTATGGCCTCTTTTTTTCTCTTTTTTTTTCTTTTCGTCCGGAGTCTCATCCCGACTTATGGGGGAATCACAGTCTCCATCATCCTTTCCTCACTTGGGACAATGCTCTAATAATGATGATCATCACACTTTTATTTACTTACAACTCAATACTTAGAACAAAATATGACTCTATGTGAATGCCTCCGGCGGTGTACCGGGATATGCAATGAATCAAGAGTGACATGTATGGAAGAATTATAAAGGTGGGTTTGCCACAAATACGATGTCAACTACATGATAAGGCAAAGCAATATGGCAATGATGAAGTGTGTCATAACAACGGAACGGTGGTAAGTTGCATGGCAATATACCTCGGAATGGCTATGGAAATGCCGTAATAGGTAGGTATGGTGGCTATTATGAGGAAGGTATATGGTGGGTGTATGATACCGGCGAAAGGTGTGCGGTATTAGAGAGGCTAGCAATGGTGGTAGGGTAAGAGTGCGTATAATCCATGGACTCCACATTAGTCATAAAGAACTCACATACTTATTGCAAAAATCTATTAATTATTGAAACGAAGTACTACACGCATGCTCCTAGGGGGATAGATTAGTAGGAAAAGACCATCGCTCGTCCCCGACCACCACTCATAAGGAAGACAATCAATAAATAAATCATGCTCTGACTTCATCACATAACGGTTCACCAAACGTGCATGCTACGGGAATCACAAACTTTAGAACAAGTATTTCTCAAATGCGCTTTATATGATAGTTTTTATTATACCCATCTTGGATGCTCATCATATTAGGACTAATTTTATAGCCAAAGCAAATTACCATGTTGTTCTAATAGACTCTCAAAATAATATAAGTGAAGCATGATAGATCAATAATTTCTATAAAATAAAACCACCACCGTGCTCTAAAATATATAAGTGAAGCACTAGAGCGAAATTATATAGCTCAAAAGATATAAGTGTAGCACAGAGAGTATTCTAATAAATTCCGATTCATGTGCATCTCTCCAAAAGGTGTCTACAACAAGGATGATTGTGGTAAACTAAAAATCAAAGACTCAAATCATACAAGACGCTCCAAGCAAAACACATATCATGTGGTGAATAAAAATATAGCCTCAAGTAAAGTTACCGATAGCGAAGATTTAAAGAGGGATGCCTTCCGGGGCATCCCCAAGCTTAGGCTTTTGGTTGTCCTTGAATTTTACCTTGGTGTGCCTTGGGAATCCCCAAGCTTAGGCTCTTTCCACTCCTTATTCCATAATCCATCAAATCTTTACCCAAAACATGAAAACTTCACAACACAAAACTCAACAGAAAATGTCATGAGCTCCATTAGTATAAGAAAAAAAATCACCACTTTAAGGTACTGTAATTAACTCATTCTTTATTTGTATTGGTGTTAAACCTACTATATTCCAACTTCTCTATGGTTCATACCCCCCCCCCCGATACTAACCATAAATTCATCAAAATAAGCAAACAACACACGAAAACAGAATCTGTCAAAAACAGAACAGTCTGTAGCAATCTGATTTGTTCGAATACTTCTGGAACTCAAAAAATTCTGAAAAACTAGGACAACCTGGATAATTTGTATATTGATCTACTTCAAAAAGAATTGGTATTTTATCACATTCTGGTGAATTGTAACAATTATTTTCGTAAGCGCAAAGTTTCTGCCTTTTTCAGCAAGATCAAATAATTATCACCCAAGAAAATCCTATTGGTTCTACTTGGCAGAAACACTAATTAAAACATAAAACCACATCTAACAAGAGGATAAATGATTTATTTTTTACTAAACAGGAACAAAAAGCAAGGAACAAAAATAAAATTGGGTTGCCTCCCCACAAGCGCTATCGTTTAACGCCCCTAGCTAGGCATAGAGACTTCAATGATGCTCACATGAAAGACAAGAATTGAAGCACAAAGAGAGCATCATAAAACACGCAAACACATTTAATTCTAACATACTTCCTATGCATAGTCATTTTATAGGAAAAAAATTAGCAAGACAAGCAAGATCTAGCATATGCAAGGAAGAAGAAAGAAACAATAGCAATCTCAACATAACGAGAGGAAATTTAGTGACATGAAAATTTCTACAACCATATTTTCCTCTCTCATAATAATTACATGTAGGATCATAATAAAATTTAAAAAATATAGCTATCACAAAACATATTATTAACACGATCCACATGTATGCATAGTTGACACTCTTCCAAAATAGTGGGATTAACATTAACTAAAGTCATGACCTCCCCAAACCCACTTTTATCATAAACTTCATAAGACTGAACATTATCCAAATATGTGGGATCTAAAGTTGACACTCTGCAGAGGTTTGTGCACTTTTCCCCACAAGACTCGATCTCCTCCATTCGATTTCTCGCACTACATGATGTTTGAAAAACGGATGACCGAGACACAGACTTTCCGAAGAGGTCCCCTTAACCGATAGATAGGCCTGTACACCTACAATCCCCTACATCTGCTAGCTCATCATGGAAAGGTTTCCCACAACTTACTCAACTATGCCAGAGCCCATAATGGCATGTGGCTGCACACGGAAGTTTCTAGCATGAATAATCATATGATCCCTTTGATCCTGGGTGGCAGTCCATAGGAGAATCACACGGTACCCCGGGATTTCCAAAAAAATACAGGCAATCACTGGAATTCCCCAGGTGCCTCAATCCACCCAGATGTGTATTAAAGTAGCCACCTTAAGTTAACCATTAATTAACAATACTCACATCTGTCATGGATACACTCACCCAATCCACATCTACGAGCATAGCATAACAATATAAGCAACGTAGAAGTAACTCCCAAAGGTTTGGTAATAAACAGGACAATAGGTACTACCTCATCTACTTCCCAAAACCCACATATTAGTCATATCCTAATCATGCAATTGTTTGAGGATTGATCTAATGCAATAAAACTGGGTAGTAAAGAGGTATGATCAAAGTGTTACTTGCCTTGCTGATGATCCGCGAAACCTAGAGACTCGTAGTAGCACGCTTCACACTCCGGGTACTCTATCACAAACAAACAAGCATATAATAAGCAATCAAGCAAGGGCACGGGTAAAACTCAAATAAGAGATCTAACCAGAAAGTTCAACTTAAGAACTCCGGTTTGCAAAAAGAATCAAATCGAACGAAGCAACAAAACTCAAACGGCGAAAGAAACAAGCTTCATTTACTAATCTGGACTAAAGTCAAATTTTACAGTAGCAAAATCTTGTTTAAGTTGGTTAAACAGAAAGAGGGATTCGAGACGAAACTCTAGGCGCTTGAATCGCCTGATTCCGATAAATGAGCGAAAAGATAAACTAAAACGAAAATCGGATCAGAAATCACGATCGAAAATAATCGCGGAAAATCCGAGAAAAAGAAAAACTGACGAATAGGCTAACGAACGAACATTTGCTGTCTGCGGCTAAACGATGAAAACCGTTCGTTAAAAGGAACGTACGAATGGGCGTTCGCTAAATAACTAAACCGAAAAAACCGAACCAGTCTAGTCTAAAAAACGAATCTAGGTTTTCTAAAAAACCCGAACGGTTAACCAAGAAAAAAAACAAAACGAACCGCGGCGGCGGCGGTCCGGCGAGGCGGGCGGCTCGGCGGCGGTTGTGGCGGCGCGGCGGCGCGGGCGGCGACTAGGGTTAGGGTGTGGGCGCGGGCGCTGGTGGCCGGGCGGCCGGGCCTTTGGGCGTTTCAAGGCGGCTTAGGAAGCCCCCAAGTGAGTCCCGCAGGCACGACCCTGAGTTGGTTTCTATTTTTTTTAAATAATTCCAACATGCAGAAAAAGAAAGAAAAGAAATACTAAACGGACTCCAAAAATCCCAAAATATATTTTCCCTGTCCTCTAGAAATAGGCCGGACAAGGTGAACATTTATTTGGGCCTAAAATGCAATTTTGAAAAACGCATATTTTTCCTAATCTATATCTATACCTACTAATAAAGCAAGGTGATATTCTTGGTTTTGTCCCGCGGTGATTTATCTTCTTTCCACGGTACACGAGGTGGTACTATTTTTTTGTTTCGGCACTATTTTTTTTGCCGAAACTGGCTGGCCCAATAGTGCAAAGGCGGGACACTGGAATTGGGATGCTCACCTAGCTGGGCTTAGCCCAGATCGGTGGGGAGGGTGCAGGCCAGTTGGCTTGAGGCCGAGCTGCCCGGATGGAGTTGGGCCAGGGGCGGCTCGTGTGCTCGTTTTCATGTTCGATGCAGAGAGCCGCGGGCGGCGCCTGGAGTTGCAGGGAAGCGGCAGCGCACACAGGGGGTCGGGGATGGATGGGTCCATGGGGGAGGCAGCGAGATCCGGCGGCCAACAGGAGGAGCAGGTGAGGAGGAGTGGATCCCACATCGCATGCACGTTTATAATTGACGGCTAATTCATCTATTCGATAATCCCACATAGCTATTTTAGATCCAATTATCCCGATTTATATACTCTTTTGAGTTTCGTGGGATATCAAAGGATTGGGGATTCCAAAGAGTGACAAAGAGATTAGGAAAGAAAACGGGGCAAAGAGATAAGAAAAGAAAAGGAGAAGCTGTAGAGAGGAATAGTGCAAGGAGGACTCGCATAAGGGTCGGTCGTGGTGGGGGAGTGGAGGTGCTGCGAAGGGCATAGAGGCGGCCCAGGGCCAGGTGTCGGAGCTCGCTGGCGGGCAACCTACAGGCGGGCAACGAGAGGAAGAAGGGATGCAGCGGGACGGGGAGGGGGTGGGGCTGGGGTGGAGGTTGGGGGTGCTGGGGAGGGGATGGGGTTTGGGGCGGGCGGTGGTGGCGGGGACGGGGCCAGTTAGGCTGCTTGGGGTGGGACGGCTGTGGGTGAGGAGGGTGGTCGGAGCGCTGGCGGGAGGCGCGGCCGCCCATGGCAGCGGGGGGAGCGGCGGCGCAGCAGGTGATCCAGTGGAGGAGACATGAGGGATTGTGGGGAAGCTAGATCGGGAAAGAGAGTGGCTCGGGTTAAAGGTGAAGTTCGTGTGGGCCTTGGGCCGCGATTCCCTAAGAGGCCTATCTATGCTAGATCCTAGGGAGAGAGAAGGAGATAGTTTACTTACCCTAAAAAAGAGATAGTTTACTTCTTTAAAAACCGGTCAAATTTTCCAGGAAAAAACATTTTATTAAAACAATATAAAAAAAGCTCAGATCATGCTCTACTTAAAAAACACATTCCAATTTTAATAAAAAGTCCACTTTTAAAAACAAATAAATATTCATGTTTTTCAAAAAAGCAAAATATAAAAACATTTCACAAACTATTCCATGAGCCACTACTATTCCATCAGATGAAATTGATCAGGTCAGCGAGTTTCTACGCCCGTTGCAAAGCACGGGCAGTTGTACTAGTTCAAATAAATAGCGATAAAACTCCGAATAAAATCTTATTTGATTTTAATATTAAATCTCCGATATTTCTTTATTTTGAGGAAGTCATTTTATGCTCTCTCTTTTATTTTTATAAAAGAAATATTCGAGAGCAAATAATTAAAATCAAACGATCCACTTTTCAAAATTTCGAGAAAAACTCGAATATGAAAATAATGAAATCCCCAACTCTCTCTGTGGGTCCTTGAGTTGCGTAGAATTTCTAGGATCAAACAAAAGTGCAAATAAAATATGATATGCAATGATGGTCTAATGTATAACATTCCAAATTGAAAATTTGGGATGTTACAAACCTACCCCCCTTAAGATGAATCTCGCCCTCGAGATTCGGGTTGGCCAGAAAATAGGTGAGAGTGATCCTTCCGTACGTCTTCCTCTCGTTCCCAGGTGGCTTCATCTTCAGTATGGTGACTCCACTGAACTTTGCAAAACTTGATTAGTTTGTTGCGTGTGACACGGCTGGCAAAATCAAGAATCTTAACTGGCTTCTCCTCGTAGGTCAAATCGCTATCCAACTGTATTGCTTCCAGCGGCACTGTATCTCTCAGAGGAATACCAGCCATCTCTGCGTGGCACTTCTTCAACTGAGAAACGTGCAACATATCGTGAACTCCGGACAATCCTCCGGGTAATTCCAACTTGTAAGCAACTTCTCCCATACGTTCCAAAACTTTGTATGGTCCCACAAAACGTGGTGCTAATTTTCCCTTAACTCCAAAGCGCTTTACTCATCGAAGTGGGGATACACGAAGATACACTCTGTCTCCGACTTCGTAAACTGTCTCCTTGTGTTTTGAATCTGCATAACTCTTCTTCCTGGACTGGGCTACCTTGAGTCTATCGCGAATCAGCTTAACCTTCTCTTCAGACTCTTTAATCAAATTTGGTCCAAACAACTGTCGGTCTCCAACTTCGTCCCACAACAACGGTGTTCTGCACCTCCTTCCGTACAGTGCTTCGAAAGGGGACATCTTCAAACTGGCTTGATAACTGTTGTCATAAGAGAACTCCGCATACGGCAAATTATTGTCCCAACTAGATCCAAAATCTAGTGCACCAGCTCTCAACATGTCCTCCAGAATCTGATTGACTCTCTCGGTCATCCATCCATCTGCGCAGTGAAAAGCTGATCAACTCTAGCCTGGTTCCGAAAGTTTCATGCAACTGATTCCAAAACTTTGAAGTAAACTGAGTTCCTCTATCTAATACAATGGTCCTCGGAACTCCATGCAGACATACGATCCTGGTCATGTATATCTTTGCCAACTTAGCACTGGTGTAAGTGGTCTTCACTGGGATGAAATGAACTACCTTCGTCAAACGATCGACTACAACCCATATCGAGTCATAGCCGGAACGAGTCCTGGGTAATCCCGTGATAAAGTCCATGCCTAGTTTATCCCACTTCCATTCGGGTATCGGCAATGGTTGTAGCAATCCTGCTGGCTTCTGATGCTCTGCCTTCACTCTCTGACATACATCGCAAACTGCTACATACTCTACAATATCCTTCTTCATTCCGGTCCACCAGAAACTATTCTTCAAATCCAGATACATCTGGTATTTCCTGGATGGATCGAATATGGCGGATCATGGGCCTCTTGCAGAATCAACTTCCTGATCTCCTGATCATTTGGCACATATACGCGGTCCTCAAACCATAAGGTATCGTGCTCATCCTCATGAAATCCTTTAGCTTTTCCTTTGCTCATTCTTTCCTTTATCTCGGCAATCTCCTTGTCCGTCTTCTGAGCTTCTCTGATCTTATCCATCAAAGTAGACTGAATCTCCAATGCTGCTACATAACCTCTCGGAACTATCTCCAAACATAGCTCGCGAAGGTCATCTACCAACTCCTTGGGTAATTCTCCGGTCATGAGTGTATTGACATGACTCTTGCGGCTCAACGCATCGGTTACTACATTAGCCTTTCCAGGATGATAATGCAATCTCATATCATAATCCTTAATGAGCTCCAACCATCTCCTCTACCTAAGATTCAACTCCTTCTGCGTGAAGATATACTTCAAACTCTTGTGATCCGTGTATACCTCACAATGGTTTCCGATGAGAAAATGTCTCCATGTCTTCAACGCATGCACTACGGCGGCTAACTCCAAATCATGCGTAGCCTAATTTAAATCATGGGGTTTAAGCTGTCGTGAGGCATATGAAACAACTCTTCCCTCATGCATAAGTACGGCTCCAAGTCCTCGACGAGAAGCGTCACAATACACTTCATAATCCTTGCGTTGATCTGGCAGAATCAACACTGGCGATGTAACGAAGCGTCTCTTCAACTCCTAAAAACTGGCTTCACATTCCTCAGTCCATTTGAATTTGGTGTCCTTCTCCAACAACTCCGTCATAGGCTTTGCAATCTTTGAGAAATACTCAATGAACCTCCGGTAGTATCCTGCGAGTCCAAGAAAACTTCGGGTCTCTCCAACTGTCGTGGGTGACTCCCAACTTGTCACAGTGACAACCTTGGTGGAGTCTACCGCTATTCCTTCTCCGAATATAACATGTCCAAGAAATCAAACTTCCTTCAACCAAAACTCACACTTGCTGAACTTGGCGTATAACTGATGTTCTCTGAGCTTCCCAAGTACTAAACGCAAATGCTCTTTATGCTCTTCTTCATTCTTCGAGTAGACCAGAATGTCATCAATGAACACCACGATTTAACTTATCCAAAACTCCATAAACACCTTGTTCATCATGTTCATAAAATAGGCAGGTGCGTTAGTCAGGCCAAATGACATAACGGTATACTCATATAGCCCGTACCTCGTGGTAAAAGCTGTCTTAGGTATATCATGCTCTCGAATCTTCAGCTGGTGATACCCTGATCGCGGATCGATCTTGGAAAACACCTTAGCTCCTTGCAGCTGGTCGAACAAATCATTGATCATCGGCAGTGGGTACTTGTTCTTGATCGTCACCTCATTCAATCCTCGATAATCAACAACCATCCTTAACGATCCATCCTTCTTCTCCACTAGAAGTACTGGGGATCCCCAAGGTGACGAACTTGGGAGGATATAACCTTTATCCAGTAACTCCTTAATCTGCTTCTTAATTTCCTCCAAATCCTTTGCGGGCATTCTGTACGGTCTCTTAGATATTGGCCCCGTGCCTGGCAAAAGCTCAGTCAAAAGCTCAATGTCTCTATCCGGTGGCATGCCTGGCAACTCTTCTGGAAATACATCCGGAAAATCCTTCACCACTGGTACTTCCTCTTGTACAGCTCCTGATAAGGAATTTACTTGAGTCTTATTCGGCACATGCCGGGATACATACTTGATCCTTCTTCCTTATGGGGTGGCGAGAAAAATCGTCTTACTGGCGCAATCGATGTTTCCTCCATACATCGATAGCCAATCCATACCCAGAATCACATCCAAACCTTGAGATTCCAAAATTATCAGATCTGAGGGGAAAACATGCCTACCTATGGTCAATGGCATCTGAAAACATCCTTGGCTTGCCATATACTCTGCTCCTAGCAAGCTTACTAACAAAGGTGTACTAAGAACTTTGGTGGGCAGTTTATACTTATCCACAAATCCCCTTGATATGTATGAATGCCATGCACCAATATCAAAAAGAACGACTGCAGTAAATGACTTAACCAAAAACTTACCTATTACTGCATCTGGTTGGGCTTCAACCTCCTCCATGTTAACATGGTTCACTTGTCCCCTGGTGAAAGGGTTGGGCTTCTTCCCAGAGCTTCCATTGTCGTTTCCATTCTTAGCTTCAGGACATTCGTTGGCGTAATGTCCGGTCTTCTGACACTTGTAGCAAGTAACGTGGCTTAGTTCTTTCTTGGCGAGTGTTGCCGGGTTGGAACAGTTCTGTCTGCTACTTCCTCCATTACCATTCCCATTCTTGGGGCCACTATGATTGTGTGAAATTCCTCCATTATGAGTGTGGCCTCCATGGTTATGAACAAGTCCTCCCGAGTTCAGGGTGAAACGGGGTCTCTGCTGAGCTCTAGAATTATACTTCCCTTGTCCATACTTCCTCTTGCGGCTGTCAATCTGCTGCTGCTTCCCTTCAAGCATGAGAGCTCTATCCACCAATTCCTGGTAGTTATTGAAATTTGCCACCATCAACGCATGCTCGGCTCATCATTCAGTCCTTCCGAAACTTCTCCTTCTTAGCTGCATCTCAGTAGTAACGCTATCCGGGCATAACGTGCTAGCTTACTAAAGTCATCCACATATCGACCAACAAAGGCGCCTCCTTGGCGTAAGTTGCGTAAACTCATGCTTCTTCATGGCCATAGCTCCTGGCGATACATGGGCGGCTGAAAAGCTTCTTGGAACTGGTCCCATGTCACAGTGTCAATGGGGTATGTGACTATAAAATTCTCCCACCATGATGCTGCGGGTCCATCAAGCTGATGTGCTGCAAAACGCAATCTCTCCGCATGTGAATCCTATAGTAGTCAACTCCCTTTCAATCTTGCGGAGCCAATCATCTGCAACAATTGGCTCGGTGCTACTGGAGAACACCGGCGGATTCAACCTAAGAAAACGGGCTAAGTGATCAACTGGTGGTGGTGGTGGTGGGTTGTTGTTGTTGTTCCCCTGGTTCTGATTCTGGACTAGTATCTGCATCAATGCATTCTGCTGCTGGATCAACTGAGTGAGCTCCGGTGGGAAAGCAAATCCATTGTCGCGTCTCGGAGGCATAGAAAAGATGAGAAAACAGAGTAGAATGAGGTCTAGGGGGAAAACACTACCCATATGCACATGAGACAAACACAAACATATCACTCAATCAAATCAAACAAGGGCATACAATCGGTCTAGAACTATCGTTACAAAAGTGCTTGGACTATACTATATACATGGTGGAATACTACTACTGATATGGTGGTCGACTAGAAAAATTGATCGGTCGAGGACTCCATGGTATCTGCTCCAGCTTCATCAACATAGTCATCATCACTATTGTCAGGGTCCGAGTCAGTGTCGTCGATGATGATGTAGTTCTCCGGGCAAGTGGAATCATCGTCTTCTCCTCCTAGCGCGGGGTCTCCCATGAAAACTCCTAGCTTCCTTGTAAGGTCGTCATTCTTCTCCACTAGTACGACAATTTCCTCCATATAATCTTCGCGAGTAGCCTTGATTTCTTCCTCTAGTTCCGTGATCCTTGTCATCGCCTTCTTCAAAATCTGTCATGCATGCGCACATCTGGTTCTCCTAGCGTCGAATGTGCTGGTTTAACTCCTGGATGAAAGCGGTAATCGATCTATCCTTCCTGGTGCTGATCATCTCCCATTGCTCATCTCGGCGCCCACAAATCTGGTAGATAGTATCCTTGAGATCCTGGTGGTAAACTTCTCCAACGCGTCCCATGGTAATGTGAGCTGCCATACTCTTTCCTAGACTCCAGGTTGGTGCATCAAAGGAAAACTCTATGGGCTCAGTGACTGGCGTGAATGTCCTTCCTGGAACTTGAACTTGAATCATCCAGCGCTCCTCTTCTGGTAAAGTGGCGTTGTAAGTCCCGGTGAAGCTTGGCATTCTGATGTTCAGGTACCTAGTGACTTCTTTCAAGTGGCGTCCAAATGGGGTGTCTTCATCCGGTTGCGTGAACTTGATCCTTGCATCCGCCATCCTAAAGAGTAGAAAATGGAGAGGAGTTAGAAATGAGAAGAGAGTAGTGATCTAGGGCTTTAGCTTAGTGGTCGTGTCTCTCTGATCGGCGGTGCTTTGATACCATCTTGTAGCGACTGGACCTCAAATACCGATCTCTGTGCATCAGTGTCATCCTCGGATCGGTAATGCTGACACGCACAGTACTTGAGGATTTATAACGGAGTAGCGTTGACACACTTATTACATCGAATGTCTCAAAAGAGAACTTATTATAATAAATATGGCTTAAGGCCATCTAATACGTTAACAAATGGAAGGCTTGGAAGATAAAGTGAGTCCATCAACTCCAACGGCATCATCGAAAGTGAAAGACCACGACCTAAGGCTCCTTACTGTCGTTCGAAAAGTCCGCAACATGCTATGTTGCAGCCCGAAAATGGGTCAGCACATGGAATATGCTGGCAATGTAACACAAGAGAGTAATGAACAAAATAAAGCTATCACTATATGCATATATGGCTGGTGGAGGCTGTATGGTTAATATGTTTTGCGAAAAGCCAATTTTTTCCTACAACAAAGGAATAAATTTTTATTTAACTATCATGGTGGTTTTTAAACATTGAGAAGGTTCACCCAACTCAATCCCAATTAAGCATCATCATTAAACCCAATCAAATTATATTAAGAGTGATGAGATCCACATGATAATCCAAGAACTAGATACTCAAAACGTCCATAATCGGGGACACGCTTAACCATGATTAGTTTGTACACTCTATAGAGGTTTGCGCACTTTTCCGCACAAGACTCGATCTCCTCAGTTTGATTTCTCGCACTACATGATGTTTGAGAAACGGATGACCGAGACACAGACTTTCGGAAGAGGTCCCCTTAACCGATAGATAGGCATGTACACCTACAATCCCCTACATCTGCTAGCCCATTATGGAAAGGTTTGCCACAACTTACTCAACTATGCCAGAGCCCATAATGGCATATGGCTGCACACGGAAGTTTCTAGCATGAATAATCTTATGACCCCTTTGAGCCTGGGTGGCTGTCCATAGGAGAATCACACGGTACCCCGGGATTTCCAAAAAAATACAGGCAATCACTGGAATTCCCCAGGTGCCTCAATCCACCCAGATGTGTATTGAAGTAGCCACCTTAAGTTAACCATTAATTAACAATACTCACATTTTTCGTGGATACACTCACCCAATCCACGTCTACGAGCATAGCATAGCAATATAAGCAACATAGAAGTAACTACCAAAGGTTTGGTAATAAATAGGGCAATAGGTACTACCTCATCTACTTCCCGAAACCCACATATTAGACAGATCCTAATCATGCAATTGTTTGAGGATTGATCTAATGCAATAAAACTGGGTAGTAAAGAGGTATGATCAAAGTGTTACTTGCCTTGCTGATGATCCGCGAAACCTAGAGACTCGTAGTAGCACGCTTCACACTCCGGGTACTCTATTGCAAACAAACAAGCATATAATAAGCAATCAAGCAAGGGAACGGGTAAAACTCAAATAATAGATCTAACCAGAAAGTTCAACTTAAGAACTCCGGTTTGCAAAAAGAATCAAATCAAACGAAGCAACAAAACTCAAACGGGGAAAGAAACAAGCTTCGTTTACTAATCTGGACTAAAGTCAAATTTTATAGTAGCAATATCTTGTTTAAGTTGGTTAAACAGAAAGAGGGCTTCGAGACTAATCTCTAGGTGCTTGAATCGCCTGATTCTGATAAACGAGCGAAAAGATAAACATAAACAAAAATCGGATTAGAAATTACGATCGAAAATAATCGCGGAAAATCCGAGAAAAAGAAAAACTGACGAACAGGCTAACGAACGAACGTTCGCTGTCTGCGGCTAAACAGTGAAAACCGTTTGTTAAAGCGAACATACAAACGGGCGTTCGCTAAATAACTAAACCAAAAAAAACTGAACCGATCTAATCTAAAAAAATGAATCTTGGTTTTCTAAAAAACCCAAACGGTTAACCGAGAAAAAAAATGAACGGCAGCGGTGGCGGCTACCTCCGGTGGCGGTCCAGTGAGGCGGGGCAGCTCCAGCGGCGGCGGTTATGGTGGGCGGCGGCGCTGGGGGGTTAGGGTTAGGTGGGCGCGGGGGGGGTGGCGGCTGGGCCTTGGGGCGGCTCAGGCGGCGGCTTATAAAGCCCCCCGGGCGGAGCCCCGCTCAGGTACGGCCCGGAGTCGGTTTCTCTTTTTTTTAATAATTCCAACATGCAGAAAAAGAAAGAAAAGAAATACTAAACGGACTCCAAAAATCCCAAAATAAAATTACCCCGTCCTCTAGAAATAGGCCCGACAAGGTGAACAATTATTTGGGCCGAAAATGCAATTTTGGAAAACGGATATTTTTCCTAATTCAAATAAAATGGTGATAAAACTCTGAATAAAATCTTATTTGATTTTAATATCAAATCTCCGATATTTCTTTATTTTGAGGAAGTCATTTTATCCTCTCTCTTTTATTTTTATAAAAGAAATATTCGAGAGAAAATAATTAAAATCAAACGATCCTCTTTTCAAAATTTCAAGAAAAACTCGAATATGAAAATAATGAAATCCCCAACTCTCTTCGCGGGTCCTTGAGTTGCGTAGAATTTCTAGGATCAAACAAAAATGCAAATAAAATATGATATGCAATGATGGTCCAATGTATAACATTCCAAATTGAAAATTTGGGATGTTATAATAAATTTTCGAGATCATAAGAAGAATCACCCCAATCATGATCATTGCAGCAAGTAGTAGACATAGCAAAACTAGCATCCCCAAGCTTTGGGTTTTGCATATTATTAGCAAAATTGACATTAAGAGAATTTATAGTAAAATCATTGCAATCATGCTTTTTATCGAAGGAACTACCAAGTATGGGTGCAATAGCAACGATCTGATGTTTAACATAAGGAACTATAGCAAATTCATCTTCATAAATATTGGCATCATGGCCACCAGAATAGCAAGCATCATGTTCATCAAGGGATATTTTAATCAAATCATCAGAATCATCATTATCTATAGGTTCATGCATATAATTATTTTCTTCCAAAGCAACGGTCATTCTCTCCATAAATTCTTTGACATAGATATTATGAGCATAGTTTTCATAGCAATATTTAAGTATGTCAAAATTTTCAGATTCGTAGAGAGTAATATCATAGTTTTCAATCAAAGAAGCAACTTCATAAGCACCCTTAAAAGCAACAAATTCTTCAGTTTGTTCAATATCATAGTAACTATAAACACCCTTTGCATAAGAAGATAAGATTTCATTTTCATTAAACTCAGATAGGTAGGGTAGGTGTTTTTTTGGGTTCTTAGAGCAACAAGTAAAATCATAAATTTCACAAAGATTCCAAGCATAACACAACAATCTGTTTATTTGATCCCATAAGAGTCTCCCTTTTTTAGACAAACGATGACGCACAAAATGAGCATGCTCATCTAAAGATTTCCCATCAACTAGGCTAGTTGGGGTTTCAGCACGAGCTCATAAGGATCGAAGATGATCCAAGTAAAAAACTTTAAGTGGATCCATATCAATATATTTTTAGCAAGCAAAGATGCAAGAAAATAGAAGGCACATGGAAACACAAACAAAAAGACATATGGGAAGAAGGCGAAGAAAAGGCAAAGGTGAAGTGGGGGGGGGGGGAGAGGAAAACGAGAGGAAAATGGCAAATAATGTAATGCGAGGGATAAGAGTTTGTGATGGGTACTTGGTATGTCTCGACTTGTGCGTAGATCTCCCCGACAACGGTGCCAGAAATGGCTAGTTACTGGGAGATCAAATCTTGACTTGACTTGGCGTAAGCCTCCCAGGCAACGGCGCCAGAAATCCTTCTTACTACCTCTTGAGCATGTGTTGGTTTTCCCTTGAAGAGGAAAGGGTGATGCAGTAAAGTAGCATAAGTATTTCCCTCAGTTTTTGAGGACCAAGGTATCAATCCAGTAGGAGGTTACACGCAAGTCGCCTTGTACCTGCACAAACAAATAAGGACCTTGCAACCAACGCGATAAAGGGGTTGTCAATCCCTTCACGGCCACTTGCAAAATTGAGATCTGATAAAGATAATAAGATAAATATTTTTGGTATTTTTGTTATATAGATTGGAAAGTAAAGATTGCAAAATAAACGGCGGCAGAAATAGCAAATAGATAGGAAAATAATATGATGGAAGATAGACCCAGGAGCCATAGGTTTCACTAGTGGCTTCTCTCAAGATAGCATAATCTACGGTAGGTGAACAAATTTACTGTCGAGAAATTGGTAGAAAAGCACATAGTTATGAGAATATCTAGGCATGATCATGTATATAGGCATCACGTCCGCGACAAGTAGACCGAAACAATTCTGCATCTACTACTATTATTCCACACATCGACCGCTATCCAGCATGCATCTAGAGTATTAAGTTCATAAGAACAGAGTAACGCATTAGGCAAGATGACATGATGTAGAGGGATAAACTCAAGCAATATGATATAAACCCCATCTTTTATCCTCGATGGCAACAATACAATACGTGCCTTTGCTGCCCTCGGCATCCACACGGGAAAGGACACCGCAAGATTGAACCCAAAGCTAAGCACTTCTCCCATTGCAAGAAACATCAATCTAGTAGGCCAAACCAAACTGATAATTCGAAGAGACTTGCAAAGATATCAAATCATACATATAAGAATTCAAAGAAGAACCAAATATTGTTCATACATAATCTTGATCACAAACCCACAATTCATCGGATCTCAACAAACACACCACAAAAAGAACTACATCGAATAGATCTCCAAGAGTATCAAGGAGAACTCTATATTGAGATCCAAAGAGAGAGAAGAAGCCATCTAGCTAATAACTATGGACCCGAAGGTTTGTGGTAAACTACTCACACATCATCGTAGAGGCTATGGTGTTGATGTAGAAGCCCTCCGTGATCAATTCCCCCTCCGGCTGAGCGCCAGAAAAGGCCCCAAGATGGGATCTCACGGGTACCGAAGGTTGCGGCGGTGGAAAAGAGTTTTGTGGTGCTCTCGGATGTTTTCAGGATATATGAGTATATATAGGCGAAAGAAGTAGGTCGGTGGAGCCATGAGGGGCCCACAAGGGTGGGGGGCGTGCCTACCCCCCTGGGCGCATGTCCCTACCTCGTGGCCACCTCGTTGCTTCCTTGACGTCCACTCCAAGTCTCGCGGATTGCGTTTGTTCCAAAAATAACTCTCCCGAAGGTTTCATTCCGTTTGGACTCCGTTTGATATTCCTTTTCAGCAAAACACTGAAATAGGCAAAAAAACAGCAATTTGCACTGGGCCTTTGTTTAGTAGGTTAGTCCCAAAAATAATATAAAAGTGCATAATAAAGCCCATTAAACATCCAAAAGAGATAATATAATAGCATGGAACAATAAAAAATTATAGATACGTTGGAGACGTATCAGCTGCTTCGAAAGCAGCAAATGAAGGAGTCTGGATGAAGGAGTTCATATCCGATCTAGGTGTAATACCTAGTGCATCGGGTCCAATGAAAATCTTTTGTGACAATACTGGTGCAATTGCCTTGGCAAAGGAATCCAGATTTTCACAAGAGAACCAAGCACATCAAGAGACGCTTCAATTCCATCCGCGGTCAAGTCAAGGAGGGAGACATAGAGATTTGCAAAATACATACGGATCTGAATTTTGCAGACCCGTTGACTAAGCCTCTCTCACGAGCAAAACGTGGTCAACACCAAGACTCCATGGGTGTTAGAATCATTACTATGTAATCTAGATTATTGACTCTAGTGCAAGTGGGAGACTAAAGGAAATATGCCCTAGAGGCAATAATAAAGTTGTTATTTATTTTTCATTATATCATGATAAATGTTTATTATTCATGCTAGAATTGTATTAACCGGAAACTTAGTACATGTGTGAATACATAGACAAACAGAGTGTCCCTAGTATGCCTCTACTTGACTAGCTCGTTAATCAAAGATGGTTAAGTTTCCTAGCCATAGACATGTGTTGTCATTTGATGAACGGGATCACATCATTAGAGAATGATGTGATGGACAAGACCCATCTGTTACCTTAGCACTATGCACTACAAAAAAAGACACATCTGTGACATTTTGGGCCGAACGAAAAAAATTCTGTCATACTTATGACACTTCTATGATGATAATTGTGACAAAACCCGGTATCATCATAGATGTGGTGGTCTCCTACTTCTATGACAAAAAGTCATGGCAGAAAATGGGCTTTTCGTCCTAGGCAGGCCGGAGATGCAGCTGCATGACATTCTTTGGGCCGTCCATGACGGAAAAAACCATGGTAGAAGCGAGGGCGAGGAAAATATTGGGGTGTTCACGGTCACGGTGGGTGGTCGGGGCCGAGTGATGCGCGTTTCTCTCATACCCGCACGTGCGTGGGTGCGAGGCTTGGGCTCTAACTGAACCCGAGCGAGGCGTTGGGCTCTAACTGAACCCGAGCGATTGCACTGCAGGCTACGCATTATTGAACCCGAGCGATCGATCGATGGCTGTTAACGAACCCGATCGAGCGATTCTTCGCTCATCGCTGCTAATCAAGCCGATCGAAGCTGCCTCTCGATGAACAAATGAGCGTTCTTTGGGGGTTTGATGAACAGCCGGTGGGGGTGGATGAACAGGACCCCGTGGTGTTGCCTCTGGATGAACAGGACCCCGATCGATCGAGCCGGTTGGGGCTGGATGAACAGGACCCCGTGGACGGCTGGATGAACAGGACCACCCCGTGGAGGGCTAGATGAACGGTAGACAAGGGAGGGCTGGATGAACAGTAGCCTGTGGAGGGGCTGGTTGAACAGGAGCCCGTGGAGGGGGCTGGTTGAACAGTAGCCGGTGGAGTAGCGCGCGGTGGAGGCTGGATGAACAGGAGCGCGTGGATGAACAAATGCAGTGGAGGCCGGAGGAGGTCGACGGTGGATGAACAGAGTCTGTGGAGGCCGGAGGGTCGGCGGTGGAGATGAACAGATCCCGTGGAGTCCTGCTTTGCACGCCACACCCTCCCAATGAACAGACCCTGTTTTGACCGTAGCGCCCAACACAAGTCCGTTTTCTCCGTTTTGCGGTACGCCACACCCTCCCGGCGAACAGGACCCTCGTTTTGACCGTAGGAGGTCCGTTTCCTCCATTTTGCGGTACGCCAGACCCCTCCCGATGAACAGGATCCCGTTTCAAACGTGGCCGGTCAAACACAAGGCCGTTTCCTCCGTTCTGCGGTACGTCAGGCCTCGTTTCCATCGGCTGTTCTGTCCAAGCCGGTTGGCTCCGACGCGTTCTGTTGCCTCCCGATGAACACGACACATTCCTTTGCCTCCCCATGAACACGACGACGACGCTATTTTTTTTTGCGGGCGACGACGACGCTGTTTCTCCGTTCCGACCCAGCCATATACACGAGCCCTGGCCATACGTATGCGCGAGTAGGCGTTCGAGACCCCGCCCGTATGTACGTATGTCGCCGTATTTTCTTTCTTGCACACTGCCCGCTATACGTACGTGTACATGCTATGCACGCGCCTCTACTATGACACGTGCGCACCTCTACATCGTCCAGTATGTACGTACACGTTCGCGACCAGAATGACAACACTACGTACGCTTTGACCAGGTGGGTCCCGACTGTTAGGCACTTCCTTGTGTGCGAAGATGTAGCTGGTGGGTCACAACAGTCAGGGGGGCGAATCGTTTTTTTGGCCTGAACGCACTTCCTTGCATGTGAAGATGTAGCTGGCGGGTCCCAGCAGTCAGGGGGAAACGTTTTTTCACGAAATACGATGGCCCGTCCGGTGGGTCCCTGCTGTCAGGTGGAGGAATAATTATTTTGCGCATAATAAGGAGGCACTTCTTTGCGGCCGCCATGGACCGAGCTGTCAGCCTCTCCACTTACAGTACTCTTCCGATGGAAGTCGGTCGTTGACCACATTGACCACGCCATGCCGAGAGCACCACGGCGGTGGATGACGGCGAGGCCTAGGAAGGGGACGACGCGGAGCCGGGGAAGACGCGGCAGCGGAAGCCCGCGCGGAGAGGAGTACGAGGGTTCACTGGTTCGACTGCGGTGTGAGTAGTAGGGGGCGGTGAGGCCTGCACGGCATCATAGCCAGCCACGGGAGGCAGGAGCACGTGGCACGACCGACGCTGGTTTGGGCGGGTCCCAGATGTCAGGTGGAGGAATAATTACTTTGCGTAATAAGGAGGCATTTCCTTGTGTGTGGCCATGGACCCAGCTGTCAGCCTCTCCACGTACAGTCCACTTCCGATGGATGTCGTTTGTTGACCATGTTGACCATGCCGCGCCGAGAGCACCAGGGCGGTGGACGACGACGATGCCTACAAAGGGAACGACACGGAGCCGGGGAAGACACGACAGTGGCTGCCCACATGGTGGAGAGTACGAGGGTTGACTCGTTCGGCTGCCGTCGCCGGAAAATAACAGGAGGTGTGGGTGAGTAGAGGGATAGATAGGCCAGGGATGCGAGTATATGATGGGGCCATGAGGCCTGCCCGGCAGCACAGCCGGCCACAGGAGGCGGAGCAAAGGTTCCGGACGATTAACTGGTTTGGGCGGTCAAGGGGAAGATCGAGATCGAAGAAGCACGATTGCCGTTAGATTGACATATAACGGTCTAACGCTGGTAGAGTCGATTGTTGACTAAGTTTCTTTTTTGATAAACCTTGTGTATGCGTGAACTTAGTAGGCCCACAAGTCAGCCTCCAAATCTGTGGTAGACAACATAGAGCCCATTTGCTATTTTTTAATAATTTGTAGCCCATTTGCTAATTCTTAAGTAATTTCTTACAGCCCATTTTCTGCCCAGGACCACGGTTAAGAAGTTCAACCTTATTTTGCATATTTCGGTGGAGTCTGAACTTTTGTAATCCCGAAATGATAAACATTTCTTTAAGAACTTATTGATTTGCTAAAAAAATCGTTTTGTTTTTATAAGCAAATAAGACGTGGGGCAATTGAGTTGGTTTAAGGGAAAACCAGTGGTAAAAAAATCAGCGCTGGGAGGGAAAACAACAACAAAAATAAGGATGTAAATATGAAAAGGGAATTTTATGTAGTTTCAATATAATGATATGTGTATATGAACTAGTAAAACTATAGGTAGAGATTAGAAAACGGATGTAGGACATGTGTTTCAAGAGGAAAATAGAACTGGGCTGTATGTTTGATTCAGTAAAAAAACTGCCTGCGGATGTTGTAAGACAAAATATAACTAACACTGGCGGGCCAGAGGCCAGTAGATACCTGTTGGATCTTTGTGCCCCGTTGTCGTCATGGGTTGGGCCTGTTAAAAACAAAACCAAGCCTGGGCAGTCTACAGCCCAGTTGAAACATGCTCGACCTAAAAAAACAATATACGTGCTCAATAAACGAGAGAATTCTGCAAGTATAGACTGATAACTGGGATGCAGCAGGGATATTGTTTTTTCATCGTGATAATAAGTGCATGCACTTGTTTCGAAAAATTTGGAGAACTGGGAATTCGAACGGCAGGTGCTTATGCTACCCATCAAATAAAAATCAGGTTCCTGAAAATTCGTTTCGAAACAAATGATTCAGCTTTATATCCATGACGACCCTCGGCATGATGGTTGGAAGCAAATGCCAAGTTCATACCAAAAGATCAGTAACAACAATACCAACTTGCGGACAACAAGGTAGTACAAGTACCAATACCAAACTAACTTATAATCTTTTTACTTCTGGCCCTAGTGTTCGTGTGGTAGAAAATCTTGCAGAGGACCAGCTCCCACTCCTTCTCTTGCTCCAGGTCCCCGAGGTGGTACTGTTGCATCACCCAGTTGGTCCTCTGCTGGTCAAAGTTCTTGTTGGTGTGCAGCACGTAACCTTTTGTTTCCGTCGCGGCCGTTGACCATCACCGGCAAGGTATTGCCGGTGTTGTGCCACATCGCGTGCTTGCCGCAATCCGACTGTATCTTGCGACGCGTCCATGTGCCCCTTTTGAATGCCCTAGAATTGCGCTGGAAGAAATGCTTGCTTACTCCACTCAGTGTGATACCTGCAGTATTGTCGAATACAGGTTTTAGTGTACGTAGTTGGCATTTTCATAACATCTTTGGCATGTTGCAGTCACTTGTTTCACTATTTATTTACTGTCAAATTGTAATTGCTTCACCGGGTCTGCGTCTAAAACGAAAAATAGAGCTATAAACAAAGGAATATGTTTGTGCAAGTAGACGGCCGATCGGTGTCTTACCTAGAAGTTTCTCAGGATGGGTGTAGCATATGCCATGCTCGCTGTTGATGGTTGGTATGAACAAATCGATGAGAGGGTGAGATCTCGCGCTGTCAGCACTCACTTTGGCCTCAAGGTGCTCGATCATCTCCTGATCCATGGGATCTAACTTGACGCCAGCCGGCAGCACCGACCAATCCTTCTTCGACTTGCATCGGTTAATTCCAGTTATATGGTACTCAATGTATGATCAATCGAGTATTTTAAGTGAATGATGAAAGATTTCGACAGATAAGTGGTACTCCAAATCTAAAGTCCAGAATACCCAAACATGCCGCCGGGATTCTTGTGTCACCTCACGTGCAGCGTGTTGTCACGTCATTTCAATGTGCGGACATGATGAATAATTTGACCGACGATACTAGTATCTGCCATTGTACTACTTACTAGTCGATTTAGTGTCACATTTTAACCATAGGTTTAACTAACAAGTACGCATTTGAAGCCTAAGTGATATATATATATATATATATATATATATATATATATATATATATATATATATATATATATATATACCGCACAACATCTCCATCATCATTATCAATACATCCTGCGCATGTGAGTTAGGATGCACTTGATCCCAGAAAGGTATCTATACTTCAAACCAGAGGAGTGCTTCAAACTAACAACAGTACATAATATCCAACAAAAGAGGGTCGTGCTACAGCAGCAGAATACATGGCTTAGTCTAGATATCAGTATGAATCAAGTTGTGCATATTTGTTGTTGGCATGAACCACATCGTCGCATGTCGGGTTTGCAAAAGCCATCCATCGCATGGAAGCTTGATGCCTTTCACACACTGAAGATTATCTAGCAAAAAGCTGTGTCGACGAATCTCTGGATATGGTGATTCATGAAACCCATGGTATGATGTGTAAACACAGTCCCCCCTAGCGAATGGAAGTTGCATAGCACAGTAATCATCGCCGGTGATATGATCGATGATTGGTTGGATGATCGGATAATTGAGCCCGAGGAACATGGAGTGGTTGCCGAGGCTGTAAACCAGCCTCCAGTTGAACACGCTTGGCCCAACGGAGCTGGGATCTTTCTCGAACACGAAGCAGCCATAGCCATCAATGTCACGAACGCCCCAGGCATTGTACTGCATGTGGTTTGATGAAATGGTTTGGTCAATTTGGTACGTGCAAATGAGCATCAAATGACCACCGTTAGCTGAACGAGCGATAAACCACCACCCATCTGCTGGTATGATTCCAGGTCCTGGAATCATGAAGGCTAGCGCATTTGCGTCTTCTGCAACAATTCAAATTGGAGACCAAAAGGACAAAAATAAACAATCATATTCAGAGTATGTGTGGAATTAAGATTATTATAACAGTGACACATATCATAGACAGAGAATTGCAATGTCGTGGTCATAATCATACCCCAAGTTAAAAAATAAGCTAATTGCTTTCATATTCTAGCAATATATCATGGTTCAAACATCATGTGACAATGAGAGGAAAACAGATATGACAGGGCCTACTCGTATTCTACCATAGCACTTACTACAGTTATCATATCAACTCTAAGCAATAACATGTGTTGTTATAAAAATCCTGGAAATGAGAGTAACATATAGCAATCATGAGGTTATACTCATAATATCTATTCTAACAATCATTAGATACCAATTGTTCTCATGTCAACTTTAGCAATAACATGTGTGGTCATAAAAATCTAGGAAATGAGAGGAACATATAGCAATGATGTGGTTATAGACATACTATATATTCTAAATTTGTAACAATGAACAGGCAGTCGTATTCTTAAGGTAAATATGAGATGAGATAGAAAAATTAAACGACGATAGATCCCACCAGTATCGGTAGCCAATATGTGCATCGACCGCATAAACAATGCCATCGTGCACTATATCATCAGACAGAAGTGTTGGATGAAGAGGATCGACGATGAGCCATAACCATGTATGGCGACCAGATTCCAGATAGACTAATCCCATGTTGAACACGGTAATGAGCTTGTAATCCATGTAGTCTTCTGATGGTGTGGGCACTTCGCGGATTACAACCTTCAGCAAATAGAGGTCGAGCCAAAAGCTCGACGCATCTCGTGTGTAGTAGGCACGAGTGTCCGGCGGGCCGCGAGGCTCGATGGCGGCGGTATCCAAAGATGGAAGGGTGATCTCTTGCTGGGTGTAGATATCCACGAGACGCCACGGACTACCGGATTGATGGATGAGGATGATCCAGTTGGCCTTCATGCCCGCCCAGTAGTGGTCGTGCATGAAGGGCAGGTGGACGGGTAGTGGTAGGATGTCGAGGGGCACCACGGCAACCTCCGTAGGATCGTCAAGTCGGTGTCTGGGCCACCTGCGAGGATCGGGCATCAGCAAGCAGGGTGTCTTGAAAAGAGTCGGTCGGTTGCAGACGAGTAGACGGTACAAAGACACCAAGCATGCGGCCAGACGGACAGTGCTGAGTAGGTCCATACGATTACAGATCTTCTCCAAGAGAACACCGGGGAGGGAATTCCAATCGCGGCTCTGCGTGTCAGTCGGTTCTGCCATTGGGGTTTTGGTGCTGCGAGCCAGCGGGAAGTGGATTCGGCGATGAAGCGAAGAAGCTTCTCCTCGTGTGGCCGAGCAGTGAGCGGGGGGATATGGTACGCGCGAGCTACCAAGGAAGATAGCGCGGGCGGGCGAGCAATGAACGGGGGGAAATGGTGTGCGGCTGACGATAGGGAAGAGAGAAGGAAGAAGAAGAGAGGAGGAAGAAGAGTGGAAGACGGGGAAGAAAGTGCATTAAATATCAATTCTACTACTACTGCCAGGATATACCGTCCTTCGGACTGTAAATAGTTACACCGGTGACATGTGGGTCTACCACAAGAGGGCCCATATGTCAGTTAATGGAGGACAGAAGCATGCTCTACTTGCAAACATAATGGCAGTACTGGGTAAGGCTGATTTAGTAACACCAACACGCTGGTTCAGCTTATTAATTAAGTGCCCCATCTGCTGCATCGTGTTTTGTCATTTCACTGCGAAGACTAGTTGAATAGTTCTCTCTGACCGAGATGGGGAATAATGGATCGCGAAGACTTCCTTTATACATTATCCCTATGCCTCTACGCTCATTTCATTCATTTTGCTTCGTACGTAGTCACTTGTTGAAATCTCTAGAAAGACAAATACTCCGTATTTTGGAACGGAGGGAGGATTTTATTCCGTATCTAGCAACAGAGGGAGTATCACGATATGGAGGGAACAAAGGAAGCTTGAAATATGAACATGTCAATGGGAGGGAGTAAGCCCCATGCATGCATGCATGCAACATGCAACACTCAAACGTACACATGGACGCACGCAACACTCATGCACCCATGCGGCACACAACACACGATGCAACACACATGCTCACACTCAAGTGCTCAACCTACTCCCTACGTCCGTGAAAGGCAGTATATTTAGAGATTTACACATTGACCCCGGGCATAATTAATGCCCAAAAGTAGCAGACTTATGTGTGCATGCGACCATTCAGAGAAGAAGATTAAATGAAGGTCGTTGCATGCTGTAATTAAGGATAGACATGTAGCCTATACCTAGAGCACAATTTGGTGCATTAGTCAATCAATATCAATTTAGATTAAAGGCTAAATGCATTGGAAGTGTAGATGTACTACACTCTTTGTTTTTTAGCTGATTTCTTTGCTCTGCCAACTGACAGGTGGGACCCAGAAACCAGGTGACAATTTGACTAGTCAACAAAGTGCCACATCGACTATGTGGCCGGTCAGTAGGATGCAATACGGTGCTCTACAATGAGCTAGTGATCGTATAATCACCGCAAAACTATATATAGTGACCGTAAAGAGCGTATTGTTACATACGTTGACCGCCAGTGTATTTTTCTCGTTTCAAGTTAAGCCATATTAACCGAAAGGACACAGTATGGACTAGTACTAGTACTGCTTTGATGTGTCCCGTCAACTCGCCGAACGAGGAGAAGCTTTCTTACTACGCCTCTCCCTCGCCCACGCGCGTGATGGTTCGCAGGACGAGGAGAGGGTTTTGACTACAGCGCCCTCTCCCTCTCCCTCTCCCTCGCCCTCGCCCTCGCGGTGGACGTGCAGCAGTTCAATCAGTGTCAGATTGCCAAAATCATAATGTACTTTAGTATCATCATTGTTGGACCTTCTGAAGAGGCTAAGAGCCAAGTGCAAGGTTCACACGAGTACGAACTGTTGAACCTCCAGAAGAGGCAAAGAGCCAAGCACAAGGTTTTGTAGGAGTTGTCGTCCTAGTAGGAGCGTACTACAACTATAGCGAACGATTCTACTGTATGATGCCGCGACGTCACGTATATCCAAAGCTGTGCCACCCCTTTTCTCAAAGAGCGTGTTGGAGCCCGTGCAACAACCACACAAGTTGCACGTACTCATAACACATTTACTAGTAATAAATTCTAAAGGAAAAATGCCAGTATGCCACACAAGTTCATCTCCAATTCATGTGATAAATTTGTGCACGACTAGTCTAGTCTACACATATTCACAATGCTATTGTTCACAATTTACCGTACTCCACTTACACGTTATAGATGGGCTACATGTCCTCCTCCAGGTTCCAGTCCTAGGTGTTATTCATGGATGGCACGATCCATAGCGGTGGGCAACGGGAATCATTGTCGCAGCTTTCTAGTCTGGTTCCACACGATGGAGACTCATCCAAGCTGAAGCGGCATAAATCAGGGATAGCGTGTCCCAGCATGTCGTTCATCCAGCGGTGCGCACTGAAGACACAACCATGCTTCATGAACGACATGCCTTCTGTGTCGTGCACGGAAGGTGGCATCCGCTTCACAATGGGGTAGCTGTCCCCAATGAAAAGCGAGTACTCTCCAAGAGTGTTCCTCGGCACCCACGTAACATCACGGGGGTCGAACTCGGCGCTGTTCATTTGGTACACGCGGCATCTCAGATCTGGACACATGGTGATGTACATAGTCAAGGTCCGTGCATAATAATGGTGTGCTCAAATATGGCGGTTAGTAATACTGTGCAGCAAATAGTAATACTCCGGTATAGAGGAAGTAAAATAACCGGCTTATTATATATAGCCACTCTTGGCTACATGGATGAGATAGTAAGACGTGGAAAAACAAAAATGGTGGCAGCTAGTGGGTTCAAGTCTTCAAGGGCCTAGATAGCTATACGCGTCCTCCAAGGTAAAAGTACTCCTACTAGTATGTAAGTAGAGTACTAGTACACCAATGAAAGAGAAAGCGAGATGGTTAAAAAATGGAATGCCTGGGTAGATGGTGACGGTCCGATCGTGGTAGATTGTGTGACCATGTTGCACATCAGTGGTACCATGGGTAACGACTGCTAAGATAGTGATAGTTGATCCCAATATGCCAAAGTCAGCTACAAGGTTCCAAGTTAGACCGAATAGCGGATGCAAATGCACATCCAAGATCGGTGATCTTATTTTGATCGCGGGATGACTGGTCCTTGCAAAATAATGGAGTACCGTTAGGGATGCAAATGATGGTTTGTGCATTCCGTTTGTAATCTTCCGTACCATAGGATGGCAACCAGATGAAACAAGTCCCCTAGCTTGTCACCGTGAAGATGCGGCCTAGATGGCGCACGGCGTCTTCGAACGTGTAGGGGTACAAAGCTGCCACCGCCAACATACGCCAGCCTCTGCCATTACTGCCTCTTGCATTGATGGCAATCCTTATGTCGAACACCGCGATGAGATAGTAATCGTCGTAGCCGCGTCGCTTTGTCGGTGGGTCCGCAATTGCTATCTTCTTCAATCTCATGTAGGCATCATCATACATATTCAAGGCCAGCCAGTCCGGAAGGCCGATCCCAATGGTAGAGAAGGGGTCTACCAGAACGGCCGCACTGCTGTGGATGTTGTGCAAAATGATGGTGGTATCCGGCCGGAGGTATGCAAGCCAATCTTCGTTGGCACCGACCCAGACCTATATATAAGACGGTGGGTAGCGGAGAAATTACAGGATGGAAATGGAATAACTAAGTACTACATGATCAAACTCCATTACTGACCTGCTCATCAGACAAAATCGGACTACCTCTCAACGTCGGCAACTCTAGCGGAGTCAACGTGCAACCATGGCCAGGGAGCGATGGACTGTTCGAAGGATTGTCCCATAGAAGAACCTTCTCCTCGAGGACGCATGGAAGACCAACAAGCATGGCCTTTTCCCAAGCCTTTTTAAGCACCGTCTTGAAAACGTTGGTGCAGGAAGCACCGAGTCTTGCGGTGGTGAGGATGTTAGAGCGGCATGCAATTTCTCCCAGAGGATCATCGTCCAAGGTCTCCCAGCCCCGACGAGGAGGAGAACCGCCTGGAGAATCCATGGGAGCAGCTACGAACTACCTTTTCTTCGGGGGGAGGGGAGCTGGCGAGGAGGAGATAAGAGCGTAGTAACCGCATGGCCTCGTCCCTTCCAACTGTAGATTGTTCCTTAGCGAAGGGGTGAGGCTATTATTTACTACTAGTACTAGCATTATGGGATGTTATGGGATTGCATTATACTGTAAATAATAGCACTAGTAAGAAATTTTTGGCACTAGCTAGTAGTTTTTGGCGTGGATTAAGAAATTTTGGGTATGTTTTTGCTATTTTTTGTACACGCCAACTAGTGTCAAAAAATGTCTTACATTATGTGATTTGAGGAGTACGACTGCATCTTGTAGCAGTACTAGTACTACTTTCTCAACTAGTAGTGCGATGTCTTGTACTTCTAGTATAGTGCACCAGTTTTGAACTCTTGAATCTCAGTGCCAAGGAGCTACAGTTGGAAGTGGAGGGTACTACTATTCTCTAGAACCATCACTGCACTGTCAATGCAGGGAAAGTACACCTGCATAGTGGCCTAGTGGGTACTCTTGATGCTCTATCCAGCCGCTCCTCTCACGTAGCTGGCCTACTCAGCCGCTCCTCTCACGCATACACTAGCAGCCTATTTATCAGCGACGGTTACTGTGGGGGAAGAACATTTGAGTTATTTGATACAGCGAGACTAGGCTTTCCGCTTCCATTTGTGGAGGGTTAATGGATCTCGTCGAACTTTGTTAGTAGTTCCTTCTTTACGAATGAGATGAAGCAAATCTTTTGCCTCCGTTTAAAAAAACAAGTCAAGAGGAATTTCTTTTATAGTAGAGCCGATAATGGAGTGAAGTCCATGCGTGCAATGCCACAAGCTACAGAGTAGTAGTAGAGCACTTTACGTACAGATCCATATTGCACAGTTCCCAATGCCCCGCCAGGCTTTTTCGGCTCCTCGGGCTTAATTGGGAGGCGCTAGTTTAAATATGCTCCTAGCTGATGAGGAAGCTGCAAGCAAGGTGCGGCTAGGGCGAGCACGCGAGCCACGAGATGCTGGGAAGGAAACCCCGTTCACGTGGCTAGGCTATCCAATGCACCCAGATTGTGGTGCCGCACGTCCGTTGGACTTCAAAACTCAAACTACCCGTGTAAAATATTGGCTAGTAGCGAAGTTACTATTTTTTAAAAAAAGGCCTACGTGCGTTCGGCCGGGATCGAACCCACAAAACGAGGTATACACTCCCGCGACCACCAATAGTACACATTGGAGTACAACACAACCTAGAATCGCCTTTTGTCGCTAGTAGTACATTGTTCCTTACAAGAAACCCCTAATAATGCAAGAAACCACTAATAATGCCAAGAAACTACTACCACTTGCATACGTGGCAGACTTAAGATAAGACTACCTTATCAACCATTGTACATGCTCTTACCAACCAGCCCTACCAAGAAACGACTACTCTACAAAGTGTCGTTATAGGCACGTTTCAACCCATGGCCCTGTTTGGATACATTTGTTGTCAATCTAACCTTGCCATCCAAACACCACTTTGGTTAGGGTTAGTTTAGGGTTAGAATCTAAACTCTGACTTAGAGTATCCAAACGGGGCCCATGTCGCCCATTAAGTCAACGCCTTCTATTCGACCGGGTGTTATGACTTGTGGGACCTACATGTCAGTCTGCACAAAAATCCCCGAGTGACCTCCTACCTCCGGCCCGTCCACCTAGTCATCCTCGGCCATGGGACGCAGCTACCGCCGCCGGGACAAGGCGAGGTCAAAACCGCCGACGGTGCGGAGCCCATCTTGCGGCAGCCGGGATGCCAGCTCCGTCCGGCGCTCGCGGCCGCTAGCTAGCCAAGATAGCTCCGTCCAACTGCTTGTCTGCAAGGTTTGCTTGCTAGATTGGCACGGCGGCGCGGCGGCTTGCTCGCACGCTCCGCGCTAAGGCCAGCCATCTGGCTCGAGCGAAGGCCAGCGCAGAAGTTTTCTCGCTCGTGAGTCACGCTCGGGTCAGCCTGCCAACCCGTGCGGAGGCCAGCGTAGCGTCCGGCCTGTCCGGCGGAGCGGCGGCCAACTCGCTCATCACCGGCGCCACCGACGAACATGCATCAGTACTGTTTGAAGTAATGTTCAGGAAAAATAATGATTTGAGGGGGAATAACAGGATAGAAGGTCAGATATGGGTCCCTCATGTCAACGGTCAAACAAAATGTGTTGGTTTAAGCTGCCTCGTTAGCACGGACATGTGGGCCAACCCTGTCATAAATGGGTTTAAACTAACCTAATCGGTATGTAGTAGTTTTTTGCGTGGATTAAGAAATTTTGGGTATGTTTTTGCTATTTTTTGTACAATAGTTTCTTCCTAGGGTTGGTTGAAAGTGGTAGTTTTTTGTAAAATACTCTACATATTGTAAGTAGGAGCGAAAGTTAAGCTTTGGAACCCAATAAGCAAGGCTAGTTACATAGTGCATATGTGTACATGATTGAAAGTAAATATCAACCATGAGTGACTAATATCTTGATGGAAAACTCGAAACTATGGAATACTAGCGAAAAAATTGCATGGTTGGAAATACTAGCAATGTTCATGTGCGTTGCAACGAATCATAATTAGAATAATACTTATTCACAAACTTGATATAAAACACTCTAATTTGATATACATATATCACTAGAGATATATTATGTTTCAATTAGAATATATTCCTTGGGTTGTTTTGGTGAGGTCAGGGAGGGATGTGGTTGGTTTTAAGATACTAATTATGGGTTTTTCTGCAAATTGGTAGACAAGTGGGATGTTGGTGAGAAAAGGCAACAACTTACCTCACAGTCGTTAGATGTAGATCTAATGGTCACAAACGACGGATGGCAGACACACCATCATCACCAACTTAGTCTTCTGTAGGAGTACTATCAAGATCCGTGCATTGCACGGAACATCAAGATGCATTTTTTTTTATAAAAACACTCATTGTGATTGACCCATGCGGGAGTAATCCCATGTGTAAAAACTAAAGATATCTCGAGAAATAGGAGATAAGGTGAAGAGGAGTGGGGCGTGGTCGTGATTGGTGGTCGGACTGCGTGGAGGCATGGGGATTGACGACGCCGGCAGCGGCCACTAGGCCAGTTTGTTCCAGAGGCTTCCTTTCTTAATTTCTCAACAATGAGGTTGTTGTTGGTAAGGATGAATGAGGGAAGGCCTTGTCTGCAAATGTGGAGAGGGGTGCGAGTATCTTTTAGTTTAATTTCCATCAGTCAGATATAGATCGGACGGTCTATATTGCAAGATGGCACACGGACCATCATCACCAACTCGGTTTTCTATAAGAGAAGAAATATAAGTATGGAGATACAAACGTATTATCGTTACTTGTTCCGTAAACTAGCTTCTACTCCCTCCGTCCGGAAATACTTGTCATCAAAATGGATGTATCTAGAACTAAAATACATCTAGATACATCCATTTCAATGACAAGTATTTCCGGACGGAGGGAGTACATTCTATTCAATGCCTCAGCATGTGTGGCCTTAGCACAATGACTTCTCGACTGTGTAAAACAAAGGTTTTCCCGTCGCCGATAAGGAGGGGGTGACGGCGGCGCGCCTTTTGGCTTGCTCTAGTCTAGTAGTCATACTAGGTGGTCTAAGCACGTGTAGATTTATTCTTTTTCACGTCTGGTGTTCGCCGTACTGCCACGATTGTTGATGAATAGACGGTAAGTTATTCACGAGGAAACCCTCGTTGAGCGTGTTTGCGAGAGAGAGAGAGACAGTGTGCGTGTGTGATATGTCTAGAGACTGAGGCAATGATAACAAATTCTTTGTGTCTATGTGTGTGGAGGATAGAGAGAGACATGTACATGGGGTTGTGTTGTGTAACATGGAGACACATATACATAATTAGAGAGTGAGTGTGTGAGATACACATGCGGACATGGGGAGAGATGAGGATCCAGATTAATGGGTGTTTGTGCATGTCTGTGTGTGTTTGTGCGCGCATTTGTGTGTGAGAGGGAGTGTGTGTATGTGGAGTAGAGAGACCACTAATGATGTAAACCTAGTATAAGGGAAGGGGAATGGTGTGACATGTGTAGTAGCGGGGTAGCATGGGTGCAGGCCGGGGGAGCAGACTATTTGGAAGAGACATCGAGTGTGTGTGGAAGAGGGGTGTGAGAGCGAGAGAGAGAGAGAGCTAGCGACGGATAGAGAGAGGAACATAGGGGGTGAGAGAGGTGGCGTTTGTGTCCATAAATGGCGTATAGATAGGGAGACAATGTTGATGTTGCTTGAAATTGGCCTATGTACGGAGACGCAAGGGAAGCGAGTCATCGTGTGTGTGATAGGGACTTCATGAGAGATCTAGAATAGATGGTGTAGAGAACAATGTGCGAGACCGAGAATGATGATACATTAGGGAGCTATGGAAAGAGTCACAACATATATGTATACAGGGAGGAGCTGGGGCGGGTCCGCATGTGGGAGAGATAGAAAGACGAGAGTGGTGCACAAGGAGACAAAGTGTGCTTGTTTTGCAGTGGGGGTGGTGTGTGAGGTGAGTGTGCGAGAACCACATAACTAGGGAGATAGACATTTGGGGGCGACGTTTCATCTGTATGGGAAAGGTACACTCTACATAGTGTGTGTGCTTGGGAAAGAGAAATGCCGGGAGACCTAGCTAGAGAGTGGGGGAAGAGATGTGTGCATGCCCAAGAGACAAAGTGATAGAGACCTATATTGGGGTCCGGACTTTATAAGAGAGAGGGGTGTTAATGTGCTCGTGTGTTGGTGTTTGGGGGAGAGAACGACTTCTCTATGTGTGTGTGGGGCTGACGAGGGGTGGGGGGGGGCGACGAGGGGGGTTGGCTTCAGATAAAGTGTGAGGTGTCTATATTTGAGGGACTTTAGCGTAATTGAGATATACATGGTCAATAGTGTGTGCACTCATGGTTGATCAATTTGTTTCACAGTTTGTACTATGAGATAACGATACTTTTGAACATGCGTGATATACCTTGATGTACCCAAATTACAAACCTAAGATTGGAATTTTGGAATTCGAATCCATCATTAGCTTTTGTAATTCATTTAAACGGAGGTACATTTTTTAAGCCGTGATTTCGTGATTTCAAATTCATATATCAAACCTAGAGATATACACATACGGGCATGTTCAAACTTTATAATCATCCACTTTATTAATACACATAAACATTTTTGCTTTTGTCATCATATTTAGGATAAACACATTTGGAATTTCATTTGAATTGGACCGTATGATGGTATTTGCTTGTAGTAGCTCAACAATCCATATTTGAATTGAATGGACAATCTAAGTTTTGAGTTGGAGACATTGATTTTCAAAACTTGCAATTTTTTTGCGTGCAAAACAAACAAATTCTCGGCCATGATATCATAGTCGGCCGTACAAGAGCAGAATATAATTTCAGGCACCAAAAGCTTTCAAACTTCCCGCTCACGTCGAAATATCTCGCACCCGAAAGTTTAGCCCTGCGATATTCTTGTTTTACCCCTGCCACATGAACGAAAAAGGGCTGCTTTGGTAACTCCATTGTTTTCCCCTCTTTGCCCCCAACATTCTTCCCAGCCCTCCCTTCCCTCCCGACCCCCCCACCACGGCAAGCCGCGAATCTAGTCCTCCGCCGCAGCAGTGGACCTCACACCCGACGGATCTACCTTCCGCACCTTGGAACCCCCAACGCCAACTCACCACTTCACCGGAGCCGCTTCAACGACTGGCTTATCCACCGCTCCAGATCTCCTTGACCGCCATCATGGTCCACCACACTGGATCTGCTTAACCAGCGCCCTCGTCCACCATAGTGTAGGCCCTTCACTGACTCCCTCGTCCGTCCCTTCGCTGGCCCTTCATACAAGCCCTCGTCCGCCGCAACAGATCCGCCTCACCGAAAGCATGTGATAACGCGCCGCCAAGCCTTCATCCACTGCACCGGACCCGCTCCACGGACGCCATATTCAACTCCACCGGCCCTGCTTTACCGACGCCGCAGCCTCATTAGGTTATTTCTATTTGTACTCCTTCGGTTTTTCTCATTATCGTGCAACTATTCACTTACCACAGATGAGCTTTCTTGTATGTCGACAGGCGCGGCAACCGTAGCACCGGAGCCGCTTCAGCGACGGCGACAGCCGGCCCAAATTCAACCGCAACACGAGCACCATCGACGATCCTTAGCTATCAAGTATGCCAACGATACCCATACGCCACAGAGAATCAGGTACTATTATCCAACGGACGGCACCTACGTTCACTTTCTTAGCATAAGCACCGCACCTTTGAATTTCTTCAGGGCATCATTCAGTTTTTCATGAGACGCATTATTCGCTTTTTTGTAGGGCCATACTTACGGTAGTGAACATGTTACATGTGCTAACTTACATACCGGTGCACATATAGTTAATATGCTTTAGTTTTGTCCTAAGTATTCTTGTACTTCCTAGATATCACTGCCTACTGTTTTACTTCTTGCATGCTATATTTATGATAATGGTGTTGTTTCGATGCCACTGTTGGTTCCATCGATTGCTTCATGTTCTCTATGTAATTACACATCAGCAAACTAGCATGTGGTTCCACTTGGTTTTGTTTGTTTTACCCTACATTTTTCGATGCTAGCTATTACATCACTGCCCCGAGCCTCTGTTCATTACTTTTTTGTGTGTTCTTGATCTTCCCAAGTTGCATGAATAATTTGATGCTTCTATTAATTATGGAGCTGCCAACCCCATCAAGCAAAATATTTGTTCTTTCGGGGCTGGCACCTCGAACAAGCATAAAAATAGAGGGGAGAGATATATTGTCGTGTATGCACACACCCTTCTTTCATTAGTTTAGATGAACCATTGATGATCAATTCGAACCAGTGCATGCGATTAAAATTAATTTTACCTAAATAGAGGGTGCAGAATAAACTACAACAAGTAGATTTGCATCCATGGGATGCTGACGATATCTTCAAAGAACATTGCAACAACAGCGAGGCTTCACAGCAACATATGCTAAACCAGTGTATTTTATTACATGTGAAATGTAATGCGTGTGGGCTGCTTTCTTGGCTTGTGCCCTCAACCTGTAATCCTACAGAATAACAAATAGTTCAGTTGTCTGCTTTGCTGTATTGCTTGATTCGAATGCTTGTTTGTTACTTGTTACGCTATACCTGAGTTGGCCAATATGTCAGCAGTGCATGTTGTACTATCATAAAGAAATGCATGCCTAGTTCATTTGAGTCCTTAGCTTTTCCTCTAAACTTCATCACAAGACTGTCTTCGTAGTTTATATGAGGCCACACTATTAAGTGCTTTCTTAGATTATTTGAACTGCTTAGATGCCTTGGCAACTTAAATATAGCGGTGGTACACTCCCTTTCAACTAGGGATGTCAACTGGGTCCCGTTTAATCCCGATTAAAGTCCACTAGTGGTATGATAGTTCAAAAGAGTTTTTGTTTTTTGAGGAAAATGAACCAGGGAGCTAGCAAAAACTAACTAGATGGGACTGGCGGATGTCGTTTATTTTCCACTTACATCCCTAGTTTCATCTTACCATTTTAATTTCTTTTCGGCTGATGCTGCTTCGAACCATTTAAATATAGCTTGCCATGCTCGCCAATAATTCGTATGTCGTTTACCATGTAAGCTTACTGCCTGGATCATGCGATAACTATCTCTTACTTATGTCCAACGGAAACCTTTCAGGATGCTGTCACACTAGGACACAATGTACAACCCCAGAATCTATTTGTGGAAGCAGTGTGCCATCCATGTTACCAGATGGTAGTGGTTCAGAGGCAACACCGCTGGAGAGCAGTCTGAGCACAGATATTATAGTTCTTGAGGCTCTACTAGAGGCAGAAAGAGATGGTGTGGCTGCCATGAATGAGGTAATCTCGATCTTGAAGCTGGAAATTATGCAATTAGCTGCACGCATTATGCAAGCAACCCAAGAATTGGAGGAAGTAAGAATGTTGCATTTTAAGACGGAGGAGGTCCTGCTGCTTCTACTATCTGAAGCCCAGGGTAATCCCAGTTCTTCTTTAGATAGCAGTTGAAATTGTCATTAGATTATTGTACTTGCATATTGTGTCATGTCTCTGAATGGATTATGTTGTAAGACCCCCTATGTTGTCCATGTGTTGTAATGATCCGATTTTTTTAGGCGAGGTAATCCTCAGTACTTGTATGATTGACATAAGGTGAACTATTTTTCATGTGAGCATATTGTATTGGATGGAATAACTGTTTGACTCAAAGTGTATCCAACCTACTGAATTCAAAGATCACGGCATTTCTAAATCATAATCATATATAAAGGTGGAATAAATCTTTGTTGTGGTTTTGAAGAAATAAATAACAAAACGTAGAATTATCTGAGGATATTCGTAATCAAATAAAAAATGGATTTGGATTTAGTTTCGGGGGCCGTGGCAAAGCGTGAATGCTAATTCCCCAAGTTTTGAGCAGGCGGCTAAACACCCACTATCATTTGGGGTTGCCCGAAGCAAGTGTTTTGAGATGAAAATTACTATCTACCCACGACACTTGACATCCCTATCGACCGGATTTACACTGCTGTCGATAGGGGTAGACTAGTAACTTCAGTCACATGTGACACGACGGCCTCTGAGCCCACTCAGACACGGTGGGCGCCAAACGTGGGCGACAAAACACATTTGATTCAAGCTCGTATGAAAGACATGTGTCTCTCCCTCCATTTCCCCATTCATCCACGGTGGGCGGCCAAACAAACTCTCCTCGTCCGAAATCGATGTAGGTTAATATTTTAAATAGGGGTAAATGTGTAACTTCCCTCAGACGTGACACAACCGCCCTACCTGTCAGCCCCGTTCATACACCGTGGGCACCAACCGTGGGCAGCAAAACACCCTCTCCTCGCCCGAAATCGTTACCGACAAATATTTGGGAGATGCGAGATTAGCGTCCTATCCCCAACCGACGTGATGTCCGAAATTTTAAACGGGGGATAAGTTCGTAACTTTCCCACATTTCAGACAAGCGCGTCCCAAAGTTTGAGATCCCCCCTACCCCTCCATTTCCCCATTCATACACCGTCGGCGCCACGACAACCTCCCCACTGCGGCCAGCCTCCTCCGTCTGCCACCCCATCCTCCACCTTGCCGGAGCCGCTACCCCTACCCCGTTGTCCACTGCAAGAGATGGACGTCTCTCATCCACGGCGTTGGACCAGGATTCTTTTATCGCGTCGTCTCGCTTCATCGGCACCGTCGTCCACCTTGCCGTTGCCTCTCCTACGACCGCCTCGTCCACAGCAACAGGATTTATCCCCGACCCGGCCGTCTGCCATCTAAAGTCTTCTTCCCCGCTGCCGACAGCCATTACACCCACAGCACCCTCAACGTATCACCAGGGGCCTACACGGCGTCACAAGAGAGGTGGTACTCTTCCATATGTGCTTAAGTTATTGATCTCACCCGGAAAATAGATCTTAAATTGTTTACTGTACTTTTCTTGCCGTACCAAATCGTAGTGGCTAGTTGAATGCAAACATTGGTTGCGAAGTAGCTTTGTCCGGTTTGCACCTTTAGATCCTCCATGTCACGGTCACTATACTCGTAAAGCTTATGGTTTCCCCCCTTTATATTCACTACCATCATCGTAGGTGCTTCACTGCTTCATGTCGTGCTAGCACTGCTCCCCAAGACCTCAACCCATCAAGCGAAACGACATGCCACTCATAATTCCAAAGCTTATGTGTTGAAATACGAATCTGATATGATGCTCATATTACTAAAACAGAGAATGTTTAATTGGTCACCTAATGTTCCTATATTCGTTTCGAAAAGCATGTGCGCCACCCACTGGTCCAGCTAGTTCCACTTTCCTGATTTTACTCTTGATGCTTAGGGTTTTCCCCTTTTATCAACTCTACTATGATATGTGTAGGTGCTTTCTGTCGTACTAGCATTACTCCACCCTTCAAGCTAAACAACACAACACTAAAAAATCCAAAGCTTAGTTGTTCAAATATGATTGTGATATGATACTGATATTAGTTAATAGACACATTTAATTGCTTAGCTAAAGTTCCCACTTGACTTTCCAAATGCATGTCGTGACATATAGGAGACAGCAGAATTGCATTTCTTTGTCACTTGTTGACTGTACTTTCTTGTCCATACCAAATCTTAGTTGTTATTTCAAAGCAAACATCGGTTGTTAACTACCATTTGCGTAGTTTGCAGCTTCAGATCTGCCATCCCACTGCCACGGTCAACACTATACTCATCATGTTTACGGTTTCACCATTTTATGATGACCACGATCAGCCTACATGGTTCGTGTCATAATAGCACTGCTCGACCCATCGAGCTAAACAAGCTTAGTTGTACAAATTCAAATCTGATATTATATTAGTAAAACTGAGAGATGTTTAATTGATCAGCTAAATGCTCCTACTTTAGTTTCGAAATGCATGTGAGCCACATATGGAGAGACCAGAAGGAATAGTATTTCTCTGTGCGCTCTGGTTCATCATGGGTCGCCAACCGACATTGTATAGAAAGACTTGTAATATCTTCAATTTGCTTGCTCTTTTGCTCTTCTTTAAGATGGTCCTCTTCTCTTGCGGTCAACTGGTCAGGTCGAGTTATTCTCCCTTAGTATATTTTCAATCTGTCAGGTCAGGTCGACTTGTTCTTCTTTACTATATGTTGAAGCTGTCATCTGCAAAGTATCATCACTTCAGGAGCTATCATATTTTGAGTAGTAGGCCACATTATATTAATGCACACACCAGATTACAGCATGCATGGCACCTCCTAGAAGAACTGCAGAGATAGCACAAAGGGGTTTACAAGGAGGAAGTATTGGATTAGAATCACTTCTTCATTACAAGGATAATCTCACTTGTTTTTATGTTTTCATGCATGTCAGTTATTGAACATTATGAAAATCAATATGAGAATGGGCGCATGAGAGGAATATTTCGGAACAATCCACTGGCTAACAAACTTGGCATGGTGGAGGATGGCCTATCTTATTCGCCCATCAAGGTGCATGCTCTAACTTGGCAAGGTTGTAATGGTCGCACATATTTTGCATCTGACCTCTTGCATTACTTCTACTTTGTTACACCATCTGCTTAGTTTAAGCATCATATATGAGTATATGCCATACCTATCCATTTTCTGTACCCATTCCATGTGTCGTCATACTATGTTTTTCCAGTCAAATGTTGTTCTTTCGTAATAGATGTCCAAAAGGAAGAAGGTGAGTGCAGATCCTCAAGGAGTACAAACCAGGTATTTGGAAAAGGTAGTGATACCTGTTAAATTAGATAGATCAGCAGCCACAGAAAACACAGGCCCAACTGTAACAGACTTTACCCCTACTCCAGTGGCCAAACCCCTATTAGAACTAGTGAGAGCCCGGCGTCAGGTACTGTCTATGATATCAATTCAAAATTTGAACTCCTAAATTTCTGCATGTGCCTTACCTTCTCTCTTGTATGAAAACTAATTTCAGATGAATCTCCTTGCTCAAAGGATCATAGGATCTCACGACAATCTTGGGCTCTGCATTGCTCTTGTCAATTACCTCTTGCCCTTTGTGACATACTTACACTCATTCTTTGTTTGATTATGTAGCATCACTGTAAATGTTCACTTCTTTATCCTCCCTTTGCTTGAAATTATAAGATCTATATTTACTCATAGATAAATGTAGAATTAACACAATGGTTATGAAGTTTTGGATTGCTCATGTAAGTACCTGTTGTCATGTACTCCCTCTGTATCAAATTAATGTTTATCAATTGGATGTATTTAGAACTTAATAGTGCTAGATACATCCATTTGAGCGACAAGTAATAACGGACGGTGGTGGTATTACTGTACATGCATCACGAGATAGTTGATTGTCTAGCATTACTCTGTATCTTATCTGCCCTGCCCTCCACTTTCTCCAAATTATCATATCTACATTTACTCTTACCAAAATGTTGAATAAAGCCAATGCCACTGCACACGTTGATGTCTGCATTCCTCTTGTCGGTACCTTTTGCCTTGTAACGATGTACTTAATTAATTGCTATTTGATTATGTATCATCAGTCTACACCTGAGCTTCATTATCCTCTATTTCTTCCAATATTATTTGATCTATATTTACTCTTTGCAAAATGTAGAATAATGGCAACGCTTATAAAGAATTTTCTTTGGGAATTTATTGAATTATCCTTCCATCAACATGGAGAAGGGCTTTGTCCAGCCAGTGTTAACATGTAATGTAAGTTCATCCTTCTCAAGCCTTCAAACTTTGTTCTAGTATAGATTTGGATAGGCATCATTTCCTCCAATGCTGTTTACATCTGATTGGATGTTTGCAACAACTACCAGTTTTAAATTATAGTTGTAAAAACATGTTCCTTATGCAGAACAACTCCATTTATTTGCTTATATAATTGTGAAACCTGTTACGTGTCTCCTTGTTTCTCTTTCAGAGTCGTATCTCTTATGCCAGGCAGAACTTTAGGAAAGATAGTGAGCCAAACCATCTTGAGGACAACGAGATGACCCCAAGGTCCTATCTTGATGAAGACAGTGAGTTGAAGACCAGCAGGTGTGAGACAACCTCTGTGCCGTCGCTGCCTCAATCTGTTTGACTTCTTTAGTCTCAACTTAAAGTGGAAAGGCTTGCTTCAGCTCAGCTCCGACTTGAAGTCAAAGATGTAATGAAGATGTCAGGGGACTGCCTTGCGCACTATGGTGCCATTCAGCTAGGGATGAAGCATCTATCGTTGACACAACTGAGGTCTCATCAGCTTGTTTGGCTGCTTGCGTGGGCCGACCTTGCTAGGTCTAGTGCCTTCTGAAGTGTTCTCAGTTTTGTATATTCTATTGTCGGCGCGTTTATATGCACTGGTGGCGACCTTTCATGCCCAGTGTATGTAATCCGCGATCATATTGCGCTTTATTATCACCGGTAGCGAACTTTGATTCCCAGTGGATGTAATATGCCATAATTTCTTTTTTGTATAGTCTAGGTTTATTCTTTGGTCGGTATGTTGTAATTTAGGCTGGAAGGTTCATGGATCTCAGTGCTGTCGGTCTTCAGGCCGGCCCGTTACTCATATGGGCCAAAACGTGGGCCTATAATCATCTTGGGCCATTAGCAGGTCTAAACCTATAGTAGTTTCCCGCCTTTAACATGCCATGGGCTACATATTTACTATAGTGACACTAGGCCTCCTACGGGCCGTAGAAACAATGGGCCTTCTACGGGCCGTATCATCAATGGGCCTTATACGAGCCGTATGATCGATTGGCCAAACATGGGCCAAAAACAGACTGCATTATGGCCGTAAACGGGCTAGAGTTGGACTCGTCCGTTCATGGGCCGACCATAACGGGTCGTCGTTAATAGGCCGTATTTGACGACGCTGTGAAAATGGGCCGACTGTAACCACGGGCTGAATTTGGCCCACAAGCAGAAAATGGCAGTAATGGACCGTAAGTAACCGAATGCTGGAAATGAGCCCAAGAATAAATGGGCCCTGAGAAGGCCAAAAGATAACATGGGATGCAAACGGCCCAATGTATTAATGGGTATAAAGTGATACAATGTTCATTACGGGCCAGTTTCACCACGGGCCGTTAATGGGCCAAGAGTTACAAAGGGCCTCATATGGGCCGAAAGACATCATGGGCCATACATTGGCCGGAACTTAAAATGGGCTGGAATCATATTGGACGGCCCAGATGACGCTACTGGGCCTAATTTGGATAGGTCGTAATGGCCCTGGGTTAGCGGGCTGCAAATGGGCTATATGCGAATAGGCCGTTAACAGGCTTTTCGTGGGCCTGCCCGCCACCTTTTGACCAAGTCAAACGGGCCGGCATTTTCACAGGAATGGGCCTCTGTTCGGCCGTGCCACGTGTCGACGTATCATAGGCGCCTTCGATCCAATGAGTGGATGACATCTGTCCCAACGGTGAGCCGACACGTGTTTCCTCCAGCCAATGATGATTTTACACGTGGAAAATCCCCATTGGTCGGGGCTGTTAGCTTAATGGTGTTCCGTTACGGTGGATGCCATGTGTCGGTCACCCTTGACGAAAGCACTTCTGTGACGCTGATTTATCGTCATGGAAGTGGACACTTCCGTGATGATAATTTTGGTAATGTCATGGAACACTTCTCTGACAAACACAGTATGACTATCTTGATTCTATCATAAAATTGTCATGGATGTACATGCATGACAAAAAACGTGACCTACTGTGACAAACACGTATCATCACGGAAGTGTATTTTTTTGTAGTGATGATCGTTTAGTTTATTTCTATTGATTTCTTCATGACTTATACATGTTCCTATGACTATGAGATTATGCAACTCCCGAATATCGGAGGAACACTTAGACTATGAGATTATGCAACTCCCGAATATCGGAGGAACACTTAGTGTGCTATCAAACATCACAACATAACTAGGTGATTATAAAGATGCTCTACAGGTGTCTCCGATGGTGTTTGTTGAGTTGGCATATATCGAGATGAGGATTTGTCACTCCGTGTATCGGAGAGGTGTCTCTGGGCCCTCTCGGTAATGCACATCACTATGAGCCTTGCAAGCAATGTGTCTAATGAGTTAGCCACGGGATGATGCATTACGGAACGAGTAAAGAGACTTGGCGGTAACGAGATTGAACTAGGTATGATGATACGACGATTGAATCTTGGGAAAGTAACATACTGATGACAAAGGGAATAACATATGTTGTTATGCGGTTTGACCAATAAAGATCTTCGTAGAATATGTAGGAGCCAATATGAGCATCCAGGTTCCGCTATTGGTTATTGACCAGAGATGTTTCTCGGTCATATCTACATAGTTCTCGAACCCGTATGGTCCGCACGCTTAACGTTCAATGACGATTTGTATTATGAGTTATGTGATTTTATGTACCGAAGTTTGTTCGGAGTCCCGGATGAGATCACGGACATGACGAGGAGTCTCGAACTGGTCCAGACATAAAGATTGATATATTGGACCATGTTATTCGGACACCAGAAGTGTTCCGGATAGTTTCGGGTAAAACCGGAGTGCCGGAGGGGTTACCAGAACCCCTCGGGGGAACTAATGGGCCACCATGGGCCTTGTCGGAGAGAGAGGAGGGCAGCCAGGGCAGACCCCCCCCCCCCCTTGCAGTCCGAATTGGACAAGGGAAGGGGGGTGGTGCCCCCTTTCCTACTCCCTCTCCCTCTCCTTCCTTCCCCCTCTATTCCTTGTGGAGGAATCTTACTCGGATTGGTAATCCTAGTAGGACTCCCTCTCCTTGGGCGCGCCCCTAGGGCCGGCCGGCTGTAGCGACCCGACCTTAGACGGTCAAGTCTCTGTGCTTAAGTGTCATCCCTGGATCGGTATGCTGACACGCACAGTACTCGAGGATTTATAACAGAGGTAAATCACATGTATAAAGTAACGTAAATACTATTACCTCAATCCAAATAGCGGATTAACAACAAGGTTGTGGATTCCCATCAACACCAATGGTAATGTTGAGTGTAGAAATCACAACCCTAACGTATCACTTACTCGTCGTAAGAATCATGCAACATGAGACGTTGCAGCCATGTAGGTCAGTACATTGAATGTACTAGCAAATTCACACCACAGAGAAATGATGAATAATAACTATCACTACATGCATATATGGCTGGTGGAGGCTCTATGGTTATAATGTTTTTGCGAAAAGACAATTTTTCCCTACTGCAAAGGAATATGTTTTATTTAACTACAAAGTTTGTTGAAAACATTGAAAATGGTAACTCCCCATCTCAATCCCAATTAAAAGTAATTAACAATCCGACAAATTAATTATATGGAGTGATGAGATCAACATGATAATCCAAGAACCAGATACTCAAGAAGTCCATAACCGGGGACACGGCTAATCATGATAAGTTTGTACACTCTGCAGAGGTTTGCGCAGTTTTCCCCACAAGACTCGATCTCCTCCGTTGGATTTCTTGCACTACATGGTGTTTGAGAAACGGATGACCGAGATACAGTCTTTCAGAAGTACTAACTCTTTACTCTGGGTGGACATTTACACCTACTTTCCCCTACATCTGCTAGCCCACCACTGAAAGAGGTCATGCAACATACTCAACTATGCTAGAGCCCATAATAGCTTGTGGCTGCACACGGAAGTTTCTAGCATGAATAATCTTATGATCCCTTTGAGCCTGGGTGGCATTCCATAGGGTAATCACACGGGTACTCCAGGATCCCCTTGGGCAAGCACTGGGTTCTCCAAGTTCCCGGGCAAACCACTGGGTGCTCCAGGATGCCCCAACCAATCCACCCAGATGTGTATTAAAGTAGCCACCTTAAGTTAACCATTAATGATAACTCTCACATCTGTCAGAATACACTCAACCGATCCACGTCTACGAGCATAGCAGAGTAGTACAAGCATAACGTAGAAGTAACTCCCAAGGTTTGAATGCAGGACAATAGGTTCCTACCTCATCAACTACTTCCCAATACCCCCATGTTATCAAGCCCTAACCATGCAGTGTTCGAGGGTTGAAACTAATGCATAAAAACTGGGTATGAAAGGGATATGATCAAAGTGTGAACTTGCTTCGTACTGTTGATGAAGATGATTCGCACTCATAACTCCTGATAGTTCTACTCTTCACACTCCGGTCAATCTATCGTGAGCAAGCAATAGTAACCACACATAAGCAATCAAGCAAAAGAATCGAAGAAAAAGATCTCGGAAAACTTTGAAAACAGGCAAATAACTCTTGCAACAGAGAACAGTTTCTAACAGTACCAAAATTAAGTGAATTTGGCCTTATCAGAAAGTTTAAGCCAAGAGCTTTATTTTGCAAAAAGAATCAACTAAATCGGAGTTATAAAACTCAAGTTACGAACAAGCGAAGTTCAAATTCAAATCTGTTTGAATTCAAATTTTAAAACTTTCAAAAATATGTTTAAGTTCTTTTATGGATAGAGGGGATCATATTGAATAAGTGGGCGTTGGTTTCGTCTAATTCCGACTAACGAGCAAAAAGTTGTAGTCGTTTGAAGAACAGGGGCTAATTTGTAAAATAACACTACGGATAGGTCCGTGGCGAAAATTAAAAAGAAAAAGAAAAATACTAAACAACGAACGTTCACTACTGAACCTAAACCAACGAACTCGTTCGCTTCAGAGGCTAAACCAACGAGCGTGCTCTAAATAACTAGACAAAATTAAAAAAGGGTTTTTTTTAGTGAAAACCTAAAAAACCAGATCGGATCGGGGCGATAGTTTTTATTACCGGTTCGGGGTTTTCCGACGTAAACCGGTGGCGGCGGTTTTCCGGCGGCAGCGGTGGATCGGCGAGCTCCGACGGGAAGCACGGGGCTCCGGCGATGGCGCTCGGCGGCGGCGGTTTCATCTGGCGGCAAGCAAAGCGCGGCGGTGGCGTGCACTACGGCGGCGGCGTAGAGGCGGCGATTGGCGGCGATGGTGGACTGCGATGGCAGCGGCGGTGCGATGTGGGGAAAAGAGAGAGAAGCGGGGCGGGGCGGTATTTAAGGAGAGGAGGCGGGCGATGGCGTGGAGGAGGGCAGCGAGGCGGCACGGGCGAAGTCCCGGTCGGACTTCAGCGGCAGCGGCGGCGGTCTCTGCGGAGTCCCTTCGGGGCAGGAGCGATGGGCGGCTGGGCTGGCTGAGGAGGCTGGGCAGCCCAGTTCGTGGAATGGATTAAAAAAAATCCAAACAAACAAAAGTAATAAAAGTAAAATAAATAAAAATATTATAGAGGCATATAATATATCAAAATTTTCAGAAAATTATTTTCTACAACATGAACATTTTCTAAAGTCAAATAAAATCCACAAAAATTGAATAATTCATACGATTACTCTGCTACAATAAAACCCAATAAAATCTTTTAAAAATACCAAAATGATTTCAAATTTATTTCTCTCCAATTTTCTAATGTAGGAATCATTTTACCCTATTTCCATATATTTTATTTTTGGAGAAAAATAATTTGAATAAAAACCAAATAACTCCATATTTAAAAATAATTTCAATGGGACTTTAAATTTAATTCTTTTAAAACTTCCAACTCATATTTCATATGTTTTGAAGAAGTCATTTTATCTTCTCTCATGAAAATCATTGAGTTGCTTAAAGTTTCTGAATTTGAAAATAGTTCCAAATGAAATTCAAATATTTTCAAATACCCTTTTCATTTAATTAAATGGAAGAAGTCATATCATCTTCACTCAAGGGTTCTGTGATGATTTTTTTTTGAATTCATGGAGATCATAAATGCAAAATGAAAGTTTGGGAAAGTCCTTTTATTCCCTCTCATTTAACTTTCAAAAAGTTTCAAACTTCACTCAATTTCACTCAAGCAATCACACAACAATCAAACAAACAATCAAAAATATTTATTTAATATAACATTCCAAAATTTAGAATTTTGGGATGTTACAAACCTACCACCCTTAAAATGAATCTCGTCCTCGAGATTCGGAGAGGCTAAAAAGAAATAGGTTAGGTTTGGAGGTCTTCTCTAAATCCATCGATCATCACAGGGGGTCTAGGGTGCTACATCGTTACAGTTCCATCAGTACTCATATACTCCATCCTTATTCTTGACAGCATCGGTCTTCTCAAATTCTCGGGAAAATTCCTACTCTGGCTCTTCCCGTAGTGGCATAACCTTTTCCTCGATTCCTTGGTCGTCCTTTCATCTTGGCAAGGTTATACCATGACTAGGTCTTCTCAGCTGACGAGTCTGGTGACAATACTAAACAACTGTCGATATCTCATGGTGGTCATCCATTTATGGTTTCTCCTGCAGGAAATGGGTCTGGGCTTCATTCTCACCGTATGTACTACGATTGGCAACAACTGCCTTGTACGAGGGGAAAATTTTTCATACCATTCTAAGGTTCAAACAAGGTTTTGATCACCGTCTCTCTACTATAGGCAAGTCACTCAGATTTACCATCCCATATAGCAAGGCGAATAATAAGAGTAACTCGTTATGGTGATCAATCCATCCCGCACCCAAATCATTACCTTGTATATGGTTTAGCGAATCTCGCATTCTAACACTCAGTCATCCTCACCAGCATTGCAGAATTTCTCTTGTCGATGAACTAAGTTCGGATAAATCCATTGATTCTGCAAGCCAAACAAACATCTATCGTTCCTTCACAACTCTCGGGTTTTATGTTACTCCTATAAGATCGTCTGTCGATAAACGTAACTTCTTCCAGGGTTTATCCTTTGGCAAGACTGTGCTTGCTTCTTGGCAGGTCCTGGGGCCTGTGGGTTATGGCCCATCTCATCACTTGCAAACCTTGAAATAATCATCGGGGCCAACTGGCCATTATTCTAACATCCAGCTTCCTAGTATTCTTAAATCCATCCAATTTTACTTTCTCCCTTGATACTCTTGGGATATCCCACATATCGAGACAAAACTCATACTTATTTTTTGTCCGAAGTCCACTCCGTGGTATATCATTCTCTTTTTCAGGGGTCAAGGATCCTCACAGGGTACTACCACCCTTGAAATGGACAATTCTTCCATAGACCATATTTCTCATATCCTCGAAAATGGTCAAAATCTTTCTTCATAGAGTAACAACTCATAAAATCCAAATCAGTACCAATGATGCTAACTTTATTGATTCTCAAATTATTACAATCTCCTGCATTTCCCATTACATGCCTCAACTCAACACCTCAAAGAGTTGTTCCCACTACTACTACTATATTTCTCATAGACTCAACTATTTATCACGAGTCTCCTTCTCATTGGAATGGCCTCTGGCCAAGTGCCCTGCTTCATTACAGCAGAAACATATTACTTATGATAAGTCTCGTGGTTTCCTTGTGATTACGTAGCCTCCTTGGGTCCTCGGCTTCCTTTTTGGGTAACTGCTGAAGTAGTGCCACGACTCCTTGCACCTGAAACAGGTGATATGACTCAGGTCCTTTCTGGAATCCAATCTATTTCTCTTCCTTGACTTTTTCTTGCCAATTTGGGCTTCTATTTCCTATGGGTCATACTCTACTTCCACCGTCGGGAATTCTACTAGATCCTCCTTCGGACAATTTTGGGAGATGTGTCCTTCTTCTCCACATGAATAGCAAGACTTGGTGCAGGGTTTAATTGGGTTTCCTTCGGGTGTATCCTCCACCCCTTCCTTCATCATAGTTTCTTCTAAAATTTCCATGGGGGCTATTTTCATTGCTTCTTTCTTCTCCTGGATGGTTCGTTGTACTATGGGGTAAATGTGACACTGAGCCTAGTTGGGCATTCTTTAGCTGGGTGACTTCCTTCACAATGGGGGCATTCATCCTTGTGTTCTTTATGGTTGTGTCCTATTTCTCCATAGAGCTTGCATGCACACGGTTTCTTCATATCGCTTCCATAAGGCTTAAATTTCTGGGACACAAACTGAGACTTTGGCAAAGTCAACTTAAATTGTTTCCAAGTGGTTACTCCTTGTCATCCATTGATGCTTTGGTACATCCTCCACCAAGTAGTAGCACCTCTTTCAAAGAACTTAAAAGCATGCTGGGCCATATCCTTTCCAGCTATAGTGTTATTCTTCATATGATCTTCCATATTCTGAATCCATCGGTCCATCTCCAATTGACTTATCGGTCTCAGAAATGTGAGTTCATCTCCATTCATCCTCTATTGGGTCCATGGGTTTTGGGGTGAGATAAGAGAGATAGAGAGGGATACACACAATACAAAAAATAGTTTTGAAAAGACAGATCTTATTTGTGGCTGTCGGAAAAACATCAAAAAAATGACAGCTCACAATCGTCGCATCTAACGTAGGTATATAACAGGGTTTTGGTCTTCCAAAGGTCAATAATCTTCGAAATCACCAAACTTTTCAAGTCTTTGTTCATGTCTCCAATGGCTTCTTCCGATCGTGCTTGTCCTCTCAAGTTCTTTGGCCAGATCATCTCTGTTGACGCGAAGTCTCTCATGACGTCCTTTAATATTCTGGAGTTGCGTTCCAACTTCTGGGTTTCAACATCCTTGGCATGAACCTTGGTCCTACTGTCCTTTAATTCCTGACGAATCTCCAGTATCTCGAGGTTTTGTTCCTCTAGCTTGGCTACTTTCAGCTTATGGGTCCTAAGTCTTTCATGAAATACTTCCTTGTCAAATACGGCTTCCTAAAGGTCCATCTTACACTAGTGCAGAACCGGGCAATACTTTTGGTTCGTAAAACCCTTTAGTGCGGTTCCATAACCGCACTGAAGTGTGGGCACTAAAGCCCCCCCTTTAGTACCGGTTCAGCACGAACCGGTGCTAAAGGGAAACCCGTGTGCACGAGCCAGCTCGAGGGCACAGAGCCCTTTAGTACCAGTTGGTCTTACCAACCGGTACTATAAGGTTAGGGGTTTTAGTTTTATGATTTCTTTTCATTTAATTTTGTGTTTCCATTCTAATTCTTTTCACATTGTACACATTATGCATATATATATATATATATACATATATATATATATATATATATATATATATATATATATATATATATATATATATATATATATATATAAATTTCTAGTAGAACCAATCATGCATATATATATATATATATCATCGATGTCTCACAAACCATCATATTAATTAATTCACACATACACATGTATAGCTATATACAAGTTCTCCTACATATTGGTGCCTTGAACACGATGACAATTGGAAGTGGTTTTCATGGGGGCGGTGGCGGGTAATAGTATTCTCCTTGGTTTATGACCTGGTCGAGCAAAAATCCGCTATTTCCTCTTGAAGTGCTTCTCGCGCTCCGTTTCTAGGAGCTTCTCCGCACCTCTGTGAACTGTTAAGAAGGAGATCAATATGCATGTGTATTAGTTGTGTGACTAGATATCGATAATGGTGTAAAAATTGTGAATAGTGTTTTGACAAGCGTACCCATTCATGTCTTTGAGATCTGCTCCTTTGGACGCCATCATGCGAATGTTCTATAAGCGAGAATGCACACAGATCAGTCCCCTCGCGCTTTGCTTGAGGGCCTTTACGAGAATGGAATTTGATCAGATAATAATTAATCAAGCATGATAATTAAAGAGATGGCAGCTAGCTAGCTAGCTAGTACTACATAATTACTTACCTTGGGTGAAACCATTTAAGCTTTTTTTCCATTCTCACGGGTCCGTTGATGAACCTTTCCCAAGCCCTGCGCCGACAAAGAAAATGAATAAAGGGGTTATTAAATAGTTCATATCATGAAAAATTACGAACTAAATAGGCGAGATATATAGTTAATAATGATTGAAATTACATTGACTATCCCAAACAAGATGTTATAGTCAGTTTTTTCTTTGAGTAGTGAGTCCGATATTTCAACTGTTCGGCGTCAACTTTAATGATACACAAGACCAGTGAAATCTGCATGCACACACGTTTGCATGTCTTAATTAAGCGGGCATATGTAAGCAAAAACATGTAGCTAGCTAGTAGGCAAAAACAGAGAATTTGTAGTACAAGACAGTGTGACTCACTAGAAGTTGTAAGGAAGTAGTATATCTTCATTGTATTTGAGGCGCTTCAAGAACTCTAGCATGTTGTCCTCTACAGCCTTTTGATGACGTGCATTTATTTTCCATGTGTATTCATTAACGGTGTTTGGGTCAATGAACCCAATGCCAAGCGTCCACCTTTTCTCATTTCATACATCTTCATCCTGCATATAATACCACAGAAAAGAATATAGTGAGGATAATTACAGGTAATGATTGATCAAAAGGATCACTACAGCTAGCTTGAGACTTAAATTACAGAAAGAAATCACTTACGCGACAATAGCAAGCGGCGATAGATTTGTCGAGTGCGTCTTGATTGTATAACTGAAACATTTCAGAATACTCAGCGGACACAGCTTTCTCATGGAAGTAATGCTCCTCCTTGACATTCACCATGAGGGACAATCGATCGGAAATCTTGGTAATGTTCATGTACCATTGATGCAATTCATACATTCTCGTTGGGAGATTCTTGACCTTATGCAGCTCGACCAAAGGTTGGCCGGACATATTTCCGTTTTATTTCATCCTCTCTAAGCACAGGCATGGGCTCGATCTCGAGGAGTTGTCCAACAGTGATTTTGAGAACTTCAGCCTGCATTATATGGTCCTCCATTATTACCACATTGCCCACCTCGGGAGCGTAAACTGTTTGCCCACAATAATATTGGGGTAGCGTCTTGCCACGTGTTGTTGGCACAAGAAGCGAGGGATCGATTCGCGCTACTGTTCTCCCAGGTGGGAATGGTTTTCCGCATTTTTGACAGCTGCTTCTTGTTTGCTCGATCCGAGCTCACCTCCTTCGTAGGCGTGCTCGAATTAACTTCGATGTGGCGCTCATAGTTTGTGTCAAAAGGCTTGGGAGCTGGTGGTTGAGCCATCTGAATGAAGTGGTCAATTGTTTCCTCGGGCACTTTCTCCCTTAGCGGCGGTGGCGGTTTCGGTGCAAAATGGGCTTCCACCTCGGACTTGATATGGCTGCGATTTCCTCCTCGGACCTGTCATAAGACCTCTGCGGAAGAGGCGTGAGGCTTGGACCATATTTATATCGCTTGCCTCCTTTGTACTTCTGTACTACCTCGACTCGTACCACTCGCACCATAGCTGCGGGGTGTCTCTTCTGCGATTCGAGGCGGCGGAGCGCCGGTTGTGAGGCTGAGTTGGACAAGGAGGAGTGGCCACTGAAGCTGTGCGGACTTGGAGGAGGAGTGGCTGAGGTTGTGCGGACTTGGAGGAGGTGGGCGTCGGCGCTGTAAGCGCACTTATAGGAGGAGGTGGCACGACACTTTGCGGACTTGGTGGACTTGCGGAGGCGGGAGGCTGCTGACTCGGTGGCGGACTTGATGAGGAGTCGGATGGCGTGGTGTCGGTGGCCTTGAAAGATGATGCAATCCTTTTTCCATAGGATGATCGATGGTTGGCGTCTCAGAAAGCGCTCGTCCTCACCTCCGGGAATGTCAAGCTCTAGCCCGAATATGGCTGCACCACCTCGTCAACCATGACACGAGCATAGCCCTCTGGAATCGGGATGCAATGGTAGGTTGCTTTGGGGGTAACTGGAAAAGCAACACCGTCCGCCACCTTCCTGGATATGTTCTTCATTTTGACGTGTAGCTCGCAGCTAGTGTTCTCCGTGATGTCATCCACGGGTATCTACCCAACATTGCATCGTCTGGGCGGAACCCACGCTGCTTCTCGGCATGGATGGGGCGGTGCTATCAATGCTGGATCATTCGCTAGCTGCTGCAGCTCTTGAGAACCCCTTTTTGGGTAAGTGAGTCGATCTGCTCCTGCTGCCGCTGGAATTTGACTACCAATTCCGCTTGACTTGCTTCTAGGCCTTGAAGGCGTTCATAGTCCCGCTTCCTCTGCTCCTCCTCCATCTTCCACTTCTTCTCCTCCATAATCTTCTTTCTCGCACGGGTTACGTAGTCGGTGTTCGATCTGAAAACCCTCATACCACGGAATAGCGCCCTTTCCTCGTGTTCTTCCGAGTGTTCAGGATTTCCCGAGGCACGCTTAAGCTCGTCGTTCTCTCTGTTGGGCTGGAACACCCCGATCGTGCCTCTTCTATTGCAACAAGTATCGCATCATCGGCTCCCTTCAGACTTGCCCTCGTCGAAACATTGCTGTCTTGGGTCCAACTCCCCCATGCGCATAGAACCAAGTCCCGACCCTAGGGGCCAGCTCTTAGTAACGGAGTGGCTTTGCATCCTCCATCTCTTTCTCAGACTTATCCCACTTAGGCATTGCCACCGCATAGCCACCGCCTGACTTATGGAACTTATCCTTTTTTGGCATTCTTCTTGTTTATTCTCGATCGTTCCTTAGCTAATTCCGAATCCTTGAATTTCACGAAATCGTCCCAATGAGCACGTTGGTTCTCTAGTGTTCCCTCGAATCTGGAGTCTTCCTTCCTCCTTGGCGTACTTGTCCCATTCACGATTCTTGTGTTTCTTGAATGCAACCGCCATCTTCCTAAGAGCAGCGTCCTTGACTTTCTGCACATCTGCTTACGTGAAATGATCTGGTAGGGTGAAATGTTCCATGAGAGTATCCCAAAGCAGATCTTTTGATTCTTGTCGACAAAAGTAACATCCGGGCGTGGAGCAGCGTCCCCTTTGCCTTTTGTCCTTTGTCTTTTGCTGGCTCTCTCCATTCTTGAAGGGAGATCGGGAGTTGGTCCTTCACAAGAACTCCATGCAGCGAATGAACTTGTCCGCAATCTTCATAGGCGCTAATGGTTCCCCATTAGGTCTGACTGCCTCGATATTGTACTTTCGCCCTCCTTCAACTTTTGTTCGGGCCTCGTTTAGTCCTTTTGCACGAAGATTTGCTCGATCCGGATGGCTGAAAGAACAAAGATCGATTCGTTAATATATCTTCAAGTCATTTAAAACATGTGATGATCACGGATACCTGCTTATATAAATATATATACCTCGCCGGTCTTTGTTGTTTCAGGATCAACATGTTCTTCGTCATCGTCATAATCGTAGTTCATGACTTCATCAATTCGGTCGTCGCGATCGAATATCATATCACCCTCTCCGGTGTTGTTTAGAAATTGAACCGTCATAATCTTCTTCATTCGATTATCATCGGCCCGCGTATCATATCGAACATGGTCTGTTCTCCCTCTCTGTCGGTATTATGCGCCATAGCTTTTATTTAACTAATTCAAAAGAAATATAAAACAATTTAGTATTCAAATTACATCATCTCGAATAATAAATATAATCTCGAATACTTCGTCTAGAATAATAGATATAATCTCGAATACATCGTCTCGAATAATATATAATATTGAATAGTACATCATTGGCTAGCTAATTAAAGATCGAATACTACGAGAAGAATCTAGGACACTCGCGGTTCACGTGTCATGGCGGTGGACACCCAAGAGAAGGAACCCTCACGGGATCATAGCTGAAGTGAGATCCTTGAAGATCTTGCCGGTATTGGAGAACCTGCCGCCCTCTAACGCAACCATGTAGCGATGGGCGTGCTCGTCCTCCTCCACGACACGGCGACGTACCTCCTCGGTGGGGCCGGTCCCTCCGCACTGAAACTGGCCACGCTGAACGCCACCAAAGCGAGATCAGGGTCGACAGCCGGACCCGGGCGGGTTCCTCATCAAGCGGCGCGCCCTCGAGCAGCACCTCCGGTGCCAGCCAGCGGAGCCAGTCCGGACATGGGTCGGCTGGGCGTCGTCGTGAGGACGGGTCGACAGCGAGGATGCGGGCGGGCATCGTCGAGAACAAATACTAGCTATATGCCCATAAAAAGTAATATTTTTTAATGATTGGATTTTGATAACTAAAATTTCTAACATTTCTACTATTTCAAAAATCTATATACTATTTCATACTAATTAAGCATCTAACACTAAAACAGAAAAAACAATTTCTATACATCCATTAAAAACAGAAAAACAACATTATATAAAAAATTCCATACTAATTAAACACTAATTATATCCTTCTAACATGCATTCATACATATATACTAGTGAAAAACAATAATCTAAAAATCTGAACTAATTAAACATACAAAATACGTATATACTAATATATACATGCATTCATACATATATCGTGTATGTGTGTGTGTGTTCATCATGCTTGTGTGTGTGTGTATGGGCTCGGGGAGGGCGGCGCCCATGGTGGCCGCGGGGGGAGAGAGAGGATTAGAGGGGAGAGCTCACAGTGGGCGGCGGCGACGGCGAGGCGACAATGGGGGGCAGCGACGGGCGGGCGTGTGTGGGCGGCGACGAGGACGACGCGACGGGACGGGGCGGGGGCGGCGGCGGAGACGAGGGCGGCGGCAGGGGACGGGACGAGGCGGCGGCGATGGGGTCGGTGTGGCGTCGATCGATCGGCGGGCGGTTCAATGGGGAAGCAGAGGAAAAGCAGAGGAGAATGAAATTTTTGAAGTGTTGTATATATAGAAGGCACCTTTAGTACGGTTGGAGCCACCAACGGTACTAAAATCTATTTTAACCAGCCCAAGCGGCGGAAGCGACCCCTTTAGTACGGGTGGTGGCACAAACCGGTACTAAAGGCCCCTTTAGTACCGGTTTGTGCCACGACCGGTACTAAAGGGGTGAGCTTTCAGCAGTGCGGTGCGGCAAGTTTAGTCCCACCTCGCTAGAGAGGCGACCGCACTGGTTTATAAACCCCGTGCGGTCGCTCTCTCAACTCCTCTCCAAAGCAGGCCTCTCTGGGCCTCGTGTTCTTTGCTGCCACTGTGGGCCCGCCAGCCTTTTGGGCCTGCATCACTGGCCCAACAACAGGTTGGGTTTCTAGTCGTATGCAGGCCGCTCTGGCCTAGTAGGCGAGCTTTTTAAATTTATTTTTGCTTTATTTATTTTTGTGTTGTTTTTTGTGTATTTAGAGTTTCTTTGTGAATATTTTTGCTTTAGGTACAAAAATTACAAACTTTACTGTTAGTGCCGTAGTTTTCAAATTTGAATAGTTTAAATTTTGAATTATTTGAAATTAGTGTGAATCACTAGTTTGTGAATAATTTAACTTTAAAAATCAGTAAAGGCATGAAAGAATTTGTTTGCACATAAAATTTCTTGGCGTTTCAAATGCCAAAACACATAACTACCCTAACTATTACAGAGATTCCCCTCGGGTGTGAAACATAGAAGAAAGTGATGATAGTGAAGCCGATCACATCCCAGATCTTTGGGTGTGAAACTTTTCTTCAGCGTGTGTCCCTTTGCGCCGTAACCATGGAAAATCTTCATCATTTAACGGGATGCTCGGGTCAATATTCACTTTGTGAATGGAGAAATTTCATCAAACTTTTCATAATCTTCGACTTGTCATCTTGTCATCCACTCCCACGACGTTTCTCTTCCCGAAAGAACTATGTGCGCTTTGGCTCATCGTACGATGCATTCGCTTCCTTATCTTTTCTTTTCTTGGCTTGGTAGACATGTCCTTCACATAGAAAACCTGTGCCACATCATTGGCTAGGACGAATGGTTAAATCGCATCACATAAGATTGTTGAGATCCACTGTTGTCATTCCGTCTGCGGGTCTTCCGTTACCCGCCTCGTGTCATATTGACCCATTTGCACGAAACAAAGGGACCTTTAAACCACATCGATAGTCAAGTTCCCATATGTCCTGTATATAACCATAATATGTTTCCTTTCCATCTTGGTTTCGCATCAAAGCGGACACCACTGTTTTGGTTGGTGCTCTTCTTATCTTGGGCGATCGTGTAAAATGTATTACCATTTATCTCGTACCCTTTGAAAGTCATTATATTGAAGATGGTAAGCGGGACAGCAAGTACAGGTCATCTTCAATAGAGGTGTCATGCATGGTGCGTGTACGCAACCAGGTGGCGAAACTCTGGTTTGTTCACGTGTAATCCGGTCATCGAGACCGCTCCGGGTGTTTGGGCGTAGCAAATTCTTGTGTTCATCCATATACGGAGCCACCAAGGCGGAATTCTGTAGAAGCTGTGTAGTGTGCTTTAGTGAGAGAATGTCCGTCCATACATATTATTTGTTCCCCTCCTAGCGTGCCTTTTCCATCGATCTGCCCTTATGCCACGATTCAGGAACACCAATCGGCTTAAGGTCAGGAATAAAGTCAATACAAAACTCAATGACCTCCTCATTTTGATGGCCCTTGGAGATGCTTCCTTACGGCCTAGCACGGTTATGAACATATTTCTTTAAGACTCCCATGAACCTCTCAAAGGGAATATATTGTGTAGAAATACAGGACCCAAAGCGTTAATCTCTTCGCATAGGTGAACTAGGGCGTGCGTCATGATGTTGAAGAAGGATGGTGGGAACACCAACTCGAAAGCCGACAAGACATTGCACCAAATCATTACGTAACCTTGGTATGATTTCTGGATCGATTACCTTCGAGAGATTGCATTGAGAAATGCACATAGCTTCACAATGGCTAATCGAGCGTTTTCGGTAGAATCCCCTCAATGCAACGGAAGCGATTGCGTCATAATCACGTGGCAGTCATGAGACTTTAGGTTACGGAACTTTTCTCTGCCATGTTTATTATTCCTTTATATTCGATGAGAAGCCGACGGTACCTTAATCTTGAGCAGGCATTCAAAGAAGATTTCCTTCTCTTCTTTGGTAAGGCGTAGCTTGCATGACCCTAATATATGCCGTCTTCTCCGTGCATCGTTGCTGGTCCTCCGTGCCTCGGTGTATCTTTTGTCTTCCCATACCGCCCAAGAAGCCAAGCAGGGTCACGCAAAGATTCTTCGTCACGTGCATCACGTCGATTGCGGAGCGGACCTCTAGGTCTTTCAATATGGCAGGTCCCAAAATATAGATTTCTTCTTCCACATGGGTGCGCGTCCGTCGGCGTCCTTTGGAACAGGTTGTCCGCGGGACCTTTCCAAATATCACCTTCAAATCCTTGACCATATCATGTACATCAGCACCGATGCGGTGGCGAGGCTTCGTCCGGTGATCCGCCTCACCTTTGAAATGCTTGCCTTTCTTTCTTACGGGATGCCTGCTCGGAAGAAATCGGCGATGTCCTAGGTACACATTCTTCATACAACTATTCAAATATATCTCGTCGGTATCATCCAAACAGTGCGTGCATCGCGGTATCCCTTGTTTTATGTCACGAAAGGTTCTTGAGAGCAGGCCAATCATTGATGGTCACGAACAACAACGCATTTAGGTCAAATTCTTCCCCATGTGCTCATCCCACGACGTACACCTGTTCCATTCCACAGTTGTAAGAGTTCTTCAACTAATGGCCTTAGGTACACATCAATGTTGTTGCCGGGTTGCTTAGGGCCTTGGATGAGCACGGCATCATAATGAACTTCCGCTTCATGCACAACCAAGGAGGAAGGTTATACAAACATAGAGTCACAGGCCAGGTGCTATGGTTGCTGCTCTGCTCCCCAAAAGGATTAATGCCATCTGCGCTTAGACCAAACCGTACGCTCCTTGCGTCATCGCAAACTCCTTCCGTACTTTCTTTCGATTTTTCTCCACTGCGACCCGTCGGTGGTACTCTCAACTTTCCGTCTTTCTTACGGTCTTCTCGTGCCATCGCATCGCCTTGGCATGCTCTTTGTTTTGGAACAAGCGTTTCAACCGTGGTATTATAGGAGAATACCACATCACCTTGGCAGGAATCTTCTTCTGGGCGCTTGCCCTCGACATCACCATGCTCATCATGGCTGATCTTATAGCGCAATGCACCACATACCGGGCAGCGTTCAAATCCTCGTACTCACGCGGTATAGGATGCAATCATTAGGGCATGCATGTATCTTCGCACCTCTAACCCTAGAGGCAGACAACCTTCTTTGCTTCAGACGTACTCTCGGGCAATTCGTTGTCCTTTGGAAGCATATCCTTTATCATTACCAGCAACTTTCCAAATCCCTTGTCGGATACACCATTCTCGCCTTCCATTGCAGCAATTCCGTGTGGTGCCCAGCTTTATCTTGTCACCTCGCAATTGGTACAACAATTTTTGTGATCCTCTAACATGCGCTGCAACTTCTTCTTCTCCAAATCACTTGCGCAGTTTCTCTTTGCATCGGCAATGGCCCGACCTAGATCATCAACGGGCTCATCGATGCCTCTTCTTCAACTTCTTCCGCATTGCGGCCCAGCTTCTTCCGCATTACCGGCTCAGCTTCTTCCCCATTGTTGTATCATCGTATTCAGGGAACCCATGGCGGGATAGCTGTCGTCGTCCTCTTCTTCTTCATTGTCTTCCATCATAACCCTCTTTCTCCGTGCTTGGTCCAAACATTATAGTGGGGCATGAGACCGGACTCAAGCAGTGGGCGTGAATGGTTCTTGGCGTAGAGTAATTGCGACCATTCTTACAGCCAGCACATGGACAAGGCATAAAACCATCCGCCCGCTTGTTTGCCTCGGCCGCAAGCGAGAAAAGTATGCACGCCCTCAGCGAAATGGGGAGAGCATCGGTCATCGTACATCCATTGCGGCTCATCTTCATTACACAACACGAATAGACCAAATTAATACAAGTTCATACATAAAGTTTATACAACACTTAAATGCAACAAACAAATAACTCTCTAGCTAAAGCATTTAAATGCACAACAAATGCGATCAAGATCGCAACTAAGGTAACAATTGATCCAACAGCATAATGATACCAAGCCTCACTATCGATGGCATATTTTCTAATCTTTCTAATCTTCAAGCGCATTTTCTCCATCTTGATCTTGTGATCATCGGCGACATCGGCAACATGCAACTCAATTCCATCTTCTCCCCTCAATTCTTTTCAATTTTTCTTTCAAGTACTCGTTTTCTCTTTCAACTAAATTTAACCTCTCGATAATAGGGTCGGTTGGAATTTCGGTTCACATACCTCCTAGATAAAAATATCTATGTCAACTTGATGGGCATAATTTTTCATAAACATGAAATGCAACAAATAGTTTTAAAGAGAATATACCACATCCGAATCATAACAAGGGCGAGGGCCGGCGAGGACGGATATCAAAACCATGGCACTATGTATAACAAACAACGTCGGGTAAGATAATTATTATACGAGTAACTATATATCCAAATCACACAAACATCAATTTTTATATAAAATTTCATGAACAAGAGGCTCACCACAAGGTGGTGCCGGTGAGAGACAGTCTTGAGGCGATCGGCAGTGGTTCTGACAGAGATTTAGAAGGCACTAAGTAAACCACACCTACATATGCAAACTAAGTGTTATTTTGACCTCAAATTGCATATAAATCAAATACTACCACATATAATTCCTCCCAAATTACTAAAACCCACAATTAATCACTATATAAACCAATGCAAGAGCTAATCTAGCAATGAGAGATGAAAGGACAAAGTTGCTAACCTTGGTGATCATTTGAATGGATGAGGGCCTGCAAATCTTGACAAATTTGGGGCAAATTTTGTGATGAACTTCGAGAGGAAGAAGGGAAGAACAGAGGAGAGGGAGAGGGAAAGGGGAAGAATAGAGTGCGGGTGGACGAAGGATTTATATAGGGCGACATTTAGTACCGGTTCGTGCCACGAACCGGTACTAAAAATCTTGGAAGGGCCCCATTCGACAACATCCTGCCACCACTCTCATTAGTACCGGTTCGTGGCACGAACCGGTGCTAAATTTACCATGAACCGGTACTAAAGAGCTCCTCCCGGCTAGCCGTTGGAACCGGCACTAATGGCCACATTAGTTCCAGTTCTGTTACAAACCGGGACTAATGTGTCTCACATTTGACCCTTTTTCTACTAGTGTTAAACTTCTCCTCCAGATCCTGGTGATACACCAGCTAAGGTTAAAACCTTCATCTCTTGCTGATAAGTGCTCCATCAGCCTTGTGCCATCCAATCCATCCGAAGAAATGCATGCTTAACTCAGCATGGTGACAATAGCATACGTGGGCAATAACATCACGGATAGCCGTGTTTATGCCCATGTCTCTGCCATGAGTTATCGTTCCATAGTTGATATCTCCTGCCTTAGTGTTTTCTTGACAGAAACTTTGAGTTCTAATGCTCCATGTTCCGGTCTTTCTCAGACACCTTGATCTCGAGTGTTGACAGCTTCCATAGTCTGCCCAATTCCACAGGGTAGCCTTCCTAGGTCATACCAATCTGGAAATTCTATGTTGCCTTCAAATTCTCCTAGTCTTCGGAGTCTTCAACAGTTGTAGTTTCCATTATTCAGATGCACGGTAAAATCCTCTTTGTTCCGAAGTGGTCTTAGTTGTCTGATATCTTGTACTCCTTGAAGTGGTCTCATCAGTCGAATCTTCGTGTGGTCAAAAGGGGAAAGTGGTATGGTCTACCTAAAAGGGAAATTTGATAAAGCTCAAAAAAGAAAAGAGGTAAGAGATCTTTTTGAAAATAAAGTTTTAGAGAAAACTCTTTCCTATGGGCTTGCCAGTTTCTAGGGTCACGTCCTACAGTCAACATGTGCTTTGACACCATCTTGTAGCGACCCGACCTCAGACGGTCAAGTCTCTGTGCTTAAGTGTCATCCCTGGATTGGTATGCTGACAAACACAATACTCGAGGATTTATAACAGAGGTAAATCACATGTATAAAGTAACGTAAATACTATTACCTCAATCCAAATAGCGGAAGTAACAACAAGGTTGTGGATTCCCATCAACACCAACGGCAAAGTTGAGTGTAGAAATCACAACCCTAACGTATCACTTACTCGTCGTAAGAATCCTGCAACATGAGACGTTGCAGCCATATAGGTCAGTACATTGAATGTACTGGCAAATTCACACCATGGAGCAATGATGAATAATAACTATCACTACATGCATATATGGCTGGTGGAGGCTCTATGGTTATAATGTTTTTGCGAAAAGCCAATTTTTCCCTACTGCAAAGGAATATGTTTTATTTAACTACAAAGTTTGTTGAAAACATTGAGAATGGTAATTCCCCATCTCAATCCCAATAAAAAGTTATTATGTCAGGACCCCGATTCCAAGTCAGATCGATCTAGCTGGTAACACCTCATATCACTTTGCGGCCTCACGCATGGTATTCCCACGGGTGTCGCCTTACCTTGGCCCGGGACCTTTTGCGCCTTTTGGCTCACGTATATGATAGTGTCGCTAGCATCCATATGACAGAGAACCCGGGCTGACATGGCTAGTCGTGAACCCAAAGCGGCACTAACCCATGGGGACAGGGATACATGAATCAACTTCGACCATGTCGGTCAGCAGCGTGTGAATCCGGGCTGTAGCACTGGGCTAACGAGGACTCGGGAACCCGGGCTGTAGCAGGCTAGGCAGGACTCGGATGTCACGCGTGACATTTCCTCAAAGAACAGAACACGAGAGCGAGGTGAAACACATGCGGCCAGTCAAGCGTCTGAGCGGTAGTCTTTGGGCTAGCAGGACTCGGTGAACCGGGCTGTAGCGGACTACTATGGCTCAAGGAAGCACTAGACTACATTTCCCCATAAGAGAGGCTGCCAAGGATAAACAACTAGATTGTCGGATCCCACACATACCAAGCATTTCAAACATACACACAATATGCTCGATATGTGTAAATACAACATGGTATCACAACATAACTCTCGACTCAAATATTTATTCATTAGGCCCGAGGAGGCGAGATATTACAAACATGGGTCTCATGACCCAACATACTGAAGCATACAAGTCAAGGCACAAGCAGAAGCTTAACATGTCCGAGTACAGACATCTACAAATGAAAAAGGCTGATAAGCGACTAACTACCGAGATCTGCCGAGGCACAAGATCGTAGCCGAGGTAACAAGCTAAGCGTCAAGTCCACACGAACTACTAGCGAGGATGAAGTCTCTGCAAAAACATAAAATAAGCAAAGCGTGAGTACAAATGTACCCAGCAAGACTTACATCGAACTATCTACATATGCATCGGTATCAACAAAGGGTCGTGGAGTTTGACTGCAGCAAGCCAGCTTTGACTCGGTGGCTATCTGAACTACATTCGCAAGTAACTCTTTTGAGGTGGCGCACGAGTCCACATATTCACCATATCAATACACCACTATGGACCCGCTCCCGTCTCCCTACGAGAATGCCATCCATAGCACTCACGCTTATCTTGCGCATTTTAGAGTATCCACTTTCACTTGTCTATGAACTGTACAGGCAACCCAGAAGTCCTTTACCGCGGACACGGCTATTCGAATAGATGATGTTAACCCTGCAGGGTTGTACTTCTTCACACACGCTCTCACCACTTACCACCATGTACACATCGAGTATCTCGGCAACCTTCAACCGTAAGCCTGGCGAGGGAGTCGGCCACGACCTGACTAACCACACAAGTCTCTAGTCCAGGTTTATCACCTATTCGGGTTCCATCCGCGAGGAGATCCGGCCAGGGTGTCGCTCACGGCCCCAAACGATGAGAGCAGGGTTCCCGAGGCACCAAACGGGCGTCCCGGTACACCGTGCCTCGGTGTATCTACTGCAACATAGCCCACCCCTAGGGTCAGCGCTACGCACGGCCCCCAACACATATCCTACAAACACCAGAAACTAGTTGCAACTCCTGGACAGAGTCGAGTTGATTAATAAGTTGAGAGGGGCACTTAAGCATTCCAATGCGTGGTAGTAGCTGTTCGTGGATCACAAACACAGAACTCAGTTCGAGGGCGGCTTCAATGAGACAACCCACCATGTACTCCTACATGGCCTCTCACCGCTACCTTTACCAAATCGTGTTCACACACTTAGCTCTCAACAAGAGGACATGTTCACACCCACGATTCATCACGATGAATCAGCCCGACTCAACTCTAAGCAAGAGTACGCATGACAAACAAGCATGTATGAGTAGGCACATCAGGGCTCAAACAACTCCTACTCATGCTAGTGGGTTTCATCTATTTACTATGGAATGACAGGTCATGTAGAGGATAAAGGGGTTCAGCTACCGCAACAAGTAACAGATGAATCGTTGTTGTCCTAATGCAGTAAAAAAAAGCAGTAGCGAGAGAGTGGGATTGTATCGGAATGAACAAGGGGGTTTTGCTTGCCTGGCATTTCTAAAGATAGCATTGAGTCTTCATTAGTGTCAACGATCACAACGTCGGTACAACGTCTACCGAGGGGGAACAACACCGGCAAACAGAGAAGAAACACGATCAATGCAATGCACAATATGATGCATGCTATGACATGGCAATATGAATGTGTTTTGGGCTAATGCAAGTTAGAACAGACTGAGATGAGTCCATTTGAACCAAAGATTCAAATGCAAACCCATTTTAAGAGGTCATATTAGTGCATTAAATTGTTTCACCTAAACAGCAAGGTTAAAGTGTTCTAACATGCATGAGAAAGGTACAGATGGATATATTGGATTTTTCTGATCATTTTTCATATATAATTTGTTTGATTTGGAGTTACGGTTGAATTACTATGAATTTTAGAAGTTTTGGTTATTTTCTGGAATTTCCTGTATAAGAATAAATCCAGAAAATAAGTTACTGCGTCAGCATGACATAGGTGTGACGTCAGCAGGTCAACTGCGGCTGACCAGGTCAAACCTGACGTGTGGGGTCCACATGTCAGTGACACAGGTTAAACAGGGGGGTTAGCTTTATTTTAATTAAAGGATTAGTGGCACTTGGCCCACTGGTCAGAGTCAGGGGGTTAGTTAATGGTGATTAGCCTTAAGCTAATCACCTGACCCACGGGGCCCACCTGACGGGCCAGCGAGGTCAAAGAGTCAAACCCCACCGGCGTTTAGCCGCAGGCGAGGCTGAAGACGGCGGAGGGGCTCGGGGTCGCATCTCCGGCGTCCAAATGGCCCGCGGAGACCACCGGGGTGTAACCCGGGCTCGTCCGCATCCAGTGGGGCAGGAAGGAGGAGGAGGGGTGGCCGGAGCTCGCCGGAGCGGAGCTCGGGGCGGCGGCCGGAGCACGGCTTCGAGCGGGAGCGGGCTGCGGGGCACGGGCAGGCCACCTGAGGGGCTCTACGGCACCCTCGTGGCACCAGGAGCACGGCCATGTGCTCGGGTGCGACTAACGCGAGCTAGAACGATGGTGGCGACATGACCGGTGGCGAGGAGCTACGGCCATGGTGGGGAAAGGGCTACGGCGCGGGAACGGGGGAACGGGGAGAGGGAAACGGAGCAGAGGCTCACTGCGGACTCGGCGGTGTCGACAGAGAGCTCGGGGAAGGCCGGACGGCGGCGTGGCGGCGAGGACGATTTCCGGCTGCCAGAGGCGAAGATGGTGATGTTGACGGCGTTCCAGGGCTTCCCGCGTCGCGTGGCTCGACGGAGGGGTGGATGGCGACGTGGCGGAGCTTCTGAGCTGGTCGGAGAGGCGAGGGGGAGGCGGTGGCCGCGGCAATGGCGTGCGGCGGCGATGGTGGTGCTCGGCGGTCGTGGGAGAGAACCAGGAGGAGGAGAGTGAGGAGAAGGAGAGGTCGGGCGGCGCGTGGCGTCGCGCAGGGCATCAAGCAGGAGGTGGCGGGGGACGTGGCCCCGGCCGGACGCGTGGCCGCGCGTGCCCGTGTCCTCCTGGCGCGAGGAAGGGGACGACTGGCATGACCAGCTGGCTGGGCCGGCCTTCTGGGCTGCGGTAAGTGCCAGGTGGGTTTTTCCCCTCTCTCTCTCTGTTTTTTTCTAATTCTGTTCTGTTTCTATTTTGCAGGTTTGTTTTGAATTTGGTTTTGAAACCAATTCAATTTTGTTGCTTCTGATAATATTTTTAGAAGCTAAAAGAATTAAAACAAAGCTCCACAAAATATTTCAGAATTATTGGACCTATATTTATTAATAGTAGATATAAATCCAATTCAAATAGCTATTGATTTAATTCAAATGCCCATAATAAATGTTTCTGAGACACCAAAAATATTGGTTTGGATTTTACCTCTTGCCAATATTTCCAGAGAATAACAGGAACATTTTCTTGGACTTATTTGAAGCAATTTTATCTTGATCATTTTTAAAAGGATTCTGAGGCTTTGAAAATTCCTCAATTCAAATTTTATTTGAATTTAAACATGATGCAACAACCAAGCTAGACCAAGGCCAAGGTAAAGCTAGGGATGTGACAACTCACCCCCACTAAACAAGAATCTCGTCCCGAGATTCAAGACGTGAGGTAAGAAGAAAGGAGGTCACGAACTATCACAAACTTCTCGATCCAACTGCGCTTCTCGAAGAAGTAGCTTCATTGCATCATATTGATCTTGACGTCTTTGCTTTCGAGATCTTCATTCAACACGTTGACGACAGAGATAAACTCTACAGGAAATGATCTCCTCGAAGATCGAGCACTCAAGATCAACTCATGGAGTGAGACGGTGGAAACATCTCTTGAGCTGAGGCACAAAACACACATCAAGAAGTATGGAAAGAAACTGATAACAAAGGTTCAATTTGATAGGCAAGAATTCCACGCTTATATAATATGGAGCATGGGTTTCAAAGTAACGAGGAGTTAACTGCCATGACTCCATAACGGGGCACCTTAGGGAAGGTGGCTCGTAGAATTATCCCTTAAGTGGCAAAAAGAATTACTTTTGATACATAGATAATTGAAAATCTTCATACCAGCTTAAGGCAATTTACAGTTGATCGTTTGAAAGAGCTCGAAGAAATGGCATACTCGGACTAGGATGGATGATGTGGACTACCTTGTTGAAGACAACACAATGGATGACTTTTGCTTATCACCGGAAATGGATGGGGCCCATGACAAGACCACTTTTAGAGATGATCCTGGACAGCAACTGCTGAGAAGGGCATCCCATGGAAATTTGGCACAATGGGGTGCAAGCTGGGAACAAAATGCAAATGTTGGGAGTGTTCCAACCATCATATCTGCCTGAGATTCAGATCTGGTTAGAAACAGGATACTTCAGACTCACATGTCTGAAAAGAAGAGTTGCAACACAAATCGACGAGATAACGTTGCGAGATTCTCGGGAGATGAACTACGATAGCAAGCTCCAAAACATGAGCTAGTTTTGCTACATACATGTGAACACAATGTCCCAGACAAGCATGACCACGCAGTAGTCTTATAATAAAACACTACCGAGTTCAGGTGGGGAACCATCATCGAGGATATCGAAGTCTTTACGCAAGTCCATGGATTAGAGCCCAAGCATAGACTTCTCTTCCTTGAACAAGTCGATCAGTGGCTTGGTGTGCTAAGAATACATATAGAATGAAGGTTGCAAGTCTCTAGACCACAGAATACTACGCACGTATGCATGACTAACTTGGGATGATTCCAGGGGAAGCAAAACAAGCTTTCTCAAATTCACGGCGGCAACTTGCATCATATGCACGTGAATTAGAGGAAGTCACTTCTTACATCTGAACATATGCTCCATGAACGGATGATGAAAGCATTGCTCACAAGTTTCCAACACTAGCAGGATGTTCAACATGAATCATGGGGGAGACAAAATGCTGCTGATGGGCTCAACAACAACTCATCGGAATTTCCATATCACTGGACTTCCACCATTATGTGAACAATGTGTTGGTATTGGTCAGACCAAAAGATGTAATGGTGTATGCTCGAGGGATCAACCATGAATAAGACAACATTACGAGCATCGTTGGTACTGATTTGATTTGACGATAGCCCATACTCAAATCAAAGGATTGATAAGACAATAGGTCCAACAACTGATCACAGGGACCAATCGATGAAGATATCATCTTTCTTCAACACACACTACACAAGAATATCCCTTTGGAACGAACTAAGTTAGGCAAGCTTTTATCTTCCAACTCTCCAATTTGTTGTTCAGCTTAACCAACTAGCTCAGGGTATTCAACATAGATTCTTGGAGAATGGGTGGTTAGAAGAAAACCAACATGATCACGAGCTCAACATAACAGTGAGGAAACAACCCGGTAATACTTCCAAGAAGATATTCGGAAAATCACGAACCACCGATATGTTACTAAGCTCAAGAACAATCTTGCTTTCCAGAGTAAGACGATACGATCAAATAAGCAAGGGATTGAATAATCCTAACTTATTAATCGAGGAGTGCACTAGAAATAAGGACTAGGTAGCACAGTCTATCTTAGAATGATGATTCAATAACCAACACGCTAAGGGTGAAACTATTGTCCATTTACCACTAAGCAACATGGTTGCTAGAAGTATTAATTTCACACATCACAATTCACTTGTCGGTATTCTGGTTGCAACAACACGGAACCGAGGAGCGAATGATTATGGCGAGAAGTATCACTATGTCAAGAATTCATAAGGGAAGGTGCAATTCTCATGAAGTTCCTGACATAAAGTGGGTAATACTTCAGGGTAGAACAGAACAAAAGCTGAATTGGCATTTTGATCTGCGGAATACAACTACTTTGACCACTCCAAGAAATGGATGAGGTGTTGGAGTTTGTTTCTCCTAGTCATTCCAGAACAGAATGGCTTGACGGACCACAAGAATAATGGCCATCGATGAGCACGAGTGCATGACTACTCTTGACTACAAATTGATAGACGAAGATCAGGATACAAATAAAGAGGGACAACTCAAAGGAACATATAACTTTCTGAGTTGTGGATGCATAGATTAGTATGTCGAGCAAAGCTCAACATTTCTTCCGGATAACCCATGCAGAGAAGGTAGAACTGGCAGAGTCACAATTATGAATGGAGAACTCCTCAAGAGTACTCTGATTGTGATCTTTTAATTCAAAGAACTTCTGCTTATTGGTTCATGGTATTTGGAAGAAGGATATTCTCCCTCCGTCCGGAAATACTTGTTGAAAAAATGGATGTATCTAGACGCATTTTTGTTTTATATACATCCATTTTTACCCATTTCTTCGACAAGTATTTCCGGACGGAGGGAGTACCACGGACCTCGAAGACTATCACAAAGGTTACTAGTATCCTAAAGGTACGAGCAACACTATCAACACGAGGTAAGTAGAGTGAATCTTGGGTCAAGAACCCAGGAATAGAATACCTACTAACTAAACTGCATCATGGGATGCTTTTGAGAATGATGGCCAGAATCATCACACTGGGAACACAAAATATGGCTAGATTACTAGATGGTTTCATAAGACGCCTAGGGTCATAATAATAGCTCCAACATATATGTCGAGGCAACAAAGTACCTCAACTCACCGATTAGTGTGGTTAATCTGGCCCAAAGGGACATCAAAATGAGAGGAAGGGATTTTGCAAATGCTTCAGATTGTTTTAGAAACCTGGGATGACTCGGACAGCATAACGGCTGTAAATGCTCAAAATGATTTGAGACATCCTGCAAAAATGGTGGCATAACCACTCAGAAGCACAATATCAAGGTTCTGAGACCAGCTATGAACATACGGAAGAAGTAGGAACTGAATTGGGGCTTGAAACCAACAATCCTATAGGTCTATGGATTAGTAACACGTCATCCTGATAGATAGATGAGAAGGCCTAGGTCTTAATCCCCGTAGAAGAGAAGAGGTTGACTTAGATCAGAAGGCCATGAGGTATAAGGAGTAAAAAGAGCCTTACGTTCCCTTCCACAATCAATTCCCTTATATAACTAAAGCATTTCTAGACACAACTTCGACCAGTTTGGCTTGGTAATCCTCTGCGATCAAAGCTCGATACCAAAGCTGTCAGGACCCTGATTCCAAGTCACATCGATCTAGCTGGTAACACCTCATATCACTCTGCGGCCTCACGCACGGTATTCAGCCTTACCATGGCCCGGGACCGTTTGCGCCTTTTGGCTCACGTATATGATAGTGTCGCTAGCATCCATATGACAGAGAACCCGGGCCGACATGGCTAGTCGTGAACCCAAAGAGGCACTAACCCATGGGGACAGCATACATGAATCAACTTGAGCATGTCGGTTGCAGCGTGTGAACCGGGCTGTAGCACTCGGCTAATAGGACTACAGGAACCCGGGCTGTAGCAGGCTAGGCAGGACTCGGATGTCACCCGTGACATTTCCCGAAGGACGGAACACGAACGAAGTGAAACACATGCCAGCCAGTCAAGCGTCCGAGCGGTAGTCTTTGGGCTAGCAGGACTCTAGTGAACCGGGCTGTAGCGGACTACTATGGCTCAAGGAAGCACTAGACTACATTTCCCCATAATAGAGGCTGCCAAGGATAAACAACTAGATTGTCGGATCCCACACATACCAAGCATTTCAAACATACACACAATATCCTCGATATGTGTAAATACAACATGGCATCACAACATAACTCTACGACTCAAATATTTATTCATTAGGCTCCGAGGAGCAAGATATTACAAACATGGGTCTCATGACCCAACATACAGAGCATACAAGTCAAGGCACAAGCGGAAGCTTAACATGTCTGAGTATAGACATCTACAAATGAAAAAGGCTGATAAGCCTGACTAACTACCAGATCCTGCCGAGGGCATAAGATCGTAGCTGAGGTAACAAGCTAAACGTCGAAGTCCACATGGAACTACTAGCGAGACTGAAGTCTCTCTGCAAAAACATAAAATAAGCAAACGTGAGTACAAATGTACCCAGCAAGACTTACATCAGAACTATCTACATATGCATCGGTATCAACAAAGGGGTGGTGGAGTTTGACTGCAGCAAGCCAGCTTTGACTCGGTGGCTATCCTGAACTATGACTGCAAGTAACTCTTTTGAGGTGGCGCATACGTGTCCACATATTCACCATATCAATACACCACTATGGACCCGCTCCGTCTCCCTCACGAGAACGCCATCCATAGCACTCATGCTTATCTTGCGCATTTTAGAGTATCCACTTTCACTTGTCTATGAACTATACATGCAACCCGAAGTCCTTTACGCGGACACGGCTATTGAATAGATGATGTTAACCTGCGGGGTGTACTTCTTCACACGCTCTCGCCACTTACCACCATGTACACATCGTGTATCTCGGCAACCTTCAAGCGGAAGCTTTGGCGAGGAGTCGGCACGACACGACTAACCACACAAGTCTCTAGTCTAGGTTTATCGCCTATTCGGGTTCCATCCGCGAGGAGATCCGACCGGGTGTCGCTCACGGCCCCAAACGATGAGAGCAGGGTTCCCGAGGCACCAAGCAGGCGTCGGACACCGTGCCTCGGTGTATCTACCGCAACATAGACCACCCCTAGGGTCAGCGCCACGCACGGCCCCCAACACATATCCTACAAACACGAAACTAGTTGCAACTCACGGACAGAGATCGAGTTGATTAATAAGTCGAGAGGGCACTTAAGCATTCCAATGCGTGGTAGTAGTTGTTCATGGATCACAAACACGAACTCAGTTCACGAGGGCGGCTTCAATGAGACAATCCACCATGTACTCCTACATGGCCTCTCACCGCTACCTTTACCAAATCGTGTTCACACACTTAGCTCTCAACAAGAGGACATGTTCACAGACCTCCGGTTCATCCCGATGAATCGGACTGACTCAACTCTAAGCGAAGCAGGCATGACAAACAAGCATGTATAAGTGGGCACATCAGGGCTCAAACAACTCCTACTCATGCTAGTGGGTTTCATCTATTTACTGTAGAATGACAGGTCATGCAGAGGATAAAGGGGTTCAGCCACCGCAGCAAGTAACAGATGAATCGTTGTTGTCCTAATGCAGTAAAAAAAAGCAGGAGCGAGAGAGTGGGATTGTATCGGAATGAACAAGGGGGTTTTGCTTGCCTGGCATTTCTGAAGATAGCATTGAGTCTTCATTAGTGTCAACGATCACAACATCGGTACAACGTCTACCGAGGGGGAACAACACCGGCAAACAGAGAAGAAACACGATCAATGCAATGCACAATATGATGCATGCTATGACATGGCAATATGAATGTGTTTTGGGCTAATGCAAGTTAGAACAGATTGAGATGAGTCCATTTGAACCAAATATTCAAATGCAAACCCATTTTAAGTGGTCATATTAGTGCATTAACTTGTTTCACCTAAACAGCAAGGTTAAATTGTTCTAACATGCATGAGAAAGGTACAGATGGATAGATTGGATTTTTCTGATCATTTTTCATATATAATTTGTTTGATTTGGAGTTATGGTTGAATTACTATGAATTTTAGAAGTTTTGGTTATTTTTGGAATTTCCTGTATAACAATAAATCCAGAAAATAAGTTATTACGTCAGCATGACATAGGTGTGACGCCAGCAGGTCAACTGCGGCTGACCAGGTCAAACCTGACGTGTGGGGTCCGCACGTCAGTGAGACGGGTTAAACAGGGGGGGTAGCTTTATTTTAATTAAAGGATTAGTGGCACTAGGCCCACTAGTCAGAGTCAGGGGGTTAGTTAATGGTGATTAGCCTTAAGCTAATCACCTGACCCATGGGGCCCACCCGACGGGCCGGTGAGGTCAAAGAGTCAAACCCCACCGGCGTTTAGCCGCCGGCGAGGCCGAACACGACGGAGGGGCTCGGGGTCGCATCTCCGGCGTCCAAATAGCTCGCGGAGACCACCGGGGTGTAACCCCGGCTCGTCTGCATCCAGTGGGGCGGGAAGGAGGAGGAGGGGTGGCCGGAACTCGCCGGAGCGAAGCTCGGGGCGTCGGCCGGAGCACGGCTTCGAGTGGGAGTGAGCTGCGGGGCACGGGCAGGCCACCCGAGGGGCTCTGCGGTACCTTCGTGGCACCAGGAGCACGGCCGTGTGCTCGGGTGCGACTAACGCGAGCTAGAACGACGACGGTGACATGACCGGCGGCGAGGAGCTACAGCCATGGCGGGGAAAGGGCTACGACGCGGGAACGGGGGAACGGGGAGAGGGAAACGGAGTAGAGGCTCACTGCGGACTCGACGGTGTCGACGGAGAGCTCGGGGAAGGCCGGACGGCCGCGTGGCGGCGAGGACGATCTCCGGCGGCCGGAGGCGAAGATGGTGATGTTGACGGCGTTCCAGGGCTTCCCGCGTCGGGTGGCTCGACGGAGGGGTGGACGGCGACGTGGCGGAGCTTCTGAGCTGGTCGGAGAGGCGAGGGGGAGGCGGTGGCCACAGCAATGGCGTGCGGCGGCGACGGTGGTGCTCGGGCGGTCACGCGAGAGAGAACCAGGGGAGGAGGGAGAGTGAGGGAGAAGGAGAGAGGTCGGGGCGGCGCGTGGCGTCGCGCGGGGCATCCAGACGACGAGGGGGAGAAGCAGGAGGTGGCGGGGGACGTGGCCCCGGCCGGACGCGTGGCATGCTGCGTGCCCTGTCCTCTGGTGCGAGGAAGGGACGGCCCGGCATGGCCAGCTGGCTGGGCCGGCCTGCTGGGCTGCGGTAAGTGCCAGGTGGGTTTTCCCTCTCTCTCTCTCTCTCTCTCTCTCTCTCTCTGTGTTTTTCTAATTCTTTCTGTTTCTATTTTGCAGGTTTGTTTTGAATTTGGTTTTGAAACCAATTCAATTTTGTTGCTTCTAATAATATTTTTAGAAGCTAAAAGAATTAAACCAAAGCTCCACAAAATATTTCAGAATTATTGGACCTATATTTATTAATAGTAGATATAAATCCAATTAAAATAGCTATTGATTTAATTCAAATGCCCATAATAAATGTTTCCGAGACACCAAAAATATTGGTTTGGATTTTATCTCTTGCCAATATTTCCAGAGAATAACAGGAACATTTTCTTGGACTTATTTGAAGCAATTTTATCTTGATCATTTTTAAAAGGATTCTGAGGCTTTGAAAATTCCTCAATTCAAATTTTATTTGAATTTAAACATGATTCAACAACCAACCTAGACCAAGGCCAAGGTAAAGCTAGGGATGTGACAAATTAACAACCCGACAAATTAATTATATAGAGTGATGAGATCAACATGATAATCCAAGAACCAGATACTCAAGATGTCCATAACCGGGGACACGGCTAATCATGATTAGTTTGTACACTCTGCAGAGGTTTGCGCACTTTTCCCCACAAGACTCGATCTCCTCCGTTGGATTTCTTGCACTACATGGTGTTTGAGAAACGGATGACCGAGATCTGATCTTTCGAAGCACTAACTCTTTACTCTGGGTGGGCAGTTACACCTCATCGTCCCCTACATCCGTAGCCCACCACCGAAAGAGGTCATGCAACATACTCAACTATGCTAGAGCCCATAATAGCTTGTGGCTGCACACGGAAGTTTCTAGCATCAATAATCTTATGATCCCTTTGAGCCTGGGTGGCATTCCATAGGGTAATCACACGGGTATTCCGGGATCCCCTTGGGCAAGCACTGGGTTCTCCAGGTGCCCGGGCAAACTACTGGGTGCTCCAGGATGCCCCAACCAATCCACCCAGATGTGTATTAAAGTAGCCACCTAAGTTAACCATTAATGATAACTCTCACATCTGTCATGAATACACTCAACCAATCCACGTCTACGAGCATAGCAGAGTAGTATAAGCATAACGTAGAAGTAACTCCCAAGGTTTGAATGCAGGACAATAGGTTCCTACCTCATCAACTACTTCCCAATACCCCCATGTTATCAAGTCCTAACCATACATAAAAACTGGGTATGAAAGGGATATGGTCAAAGTGTGAACTTGCCTCGTACTGTTGATGAAGATGATCCGCACTCATAACTCCTGATAGTTCTACTCGTCACACTCCGGTCAATCTATCGTGAGGAAGCAATAGTAACTACACATAAGCAATCAAGCAAACGAATCGAAGAAAAAGATCTCGGAAAACTTTGAAAACAGGCAAATAACTCTTGCAACAGAGAACAATTTCTAACAGTACCAAAATTAAGTGAATTTGGCCTTATCAGAAAGTTTAAGTCAAGAGCTTTATTTTGCAAAAAGAATCAACTAAATCGGAGTTATAAAAGTCAAGTTACGAACAAGCGAAGTTCAAATACAAATCTGTTTGAATTCAAATTTTAAAACTTTCAAAAATATGTTTAAGTTGTTTTATGGATAGAGGGGATCATATCGAAGAAGTGGGCGTTAGTTTTGTCTAATTCCGACTAACGAGCAAAAAGTTATAGTCGTTTGAAAAACAGGGGCTAATCTGTAAAATAACACTACGGATAGGTCCCTGGAAAAAATTAAAAAGAAAAAGAAAAATACTAAACAATGAACGTTCACTACTGTACCTAAACTAGCGAACTCGTTCGCTCCAGAGGCTAAACCAACGAGTGTGCTCTAAATAACTAGACAAAATTAAAAAAAAAACGGGTTTTTAGTGAAAACCGAGAAAAACCAGATCGGACCGGGGCGACGGTTTTTATTACCGGTTCGGGGTTTTCCGACGTAAACCGGCGGCAGCGGCGGATCGGCGAGCTCCGCGCGGCGGGCTGGGCTCGGCGATGGCGCTCGGCGGCGGCGGCTTCATCGATCAAGGCAAAGGCGGCGGTGGTGGCGCGCATGCGGCGGGCGGCGGCGAGCGGCGATGGCGGCGGCGGCGCGATGCGGGGAAAAGAGAGAGAGGCGGGGCCCGGTATTTAAGGAGAGGAGGGAAAGGCACGGTGGCGTGGAGGAGGGGCAAGCAGAGGCGGCGACGGGACGGAGTCCCGCTCGGACTCGGCGGCGCGGCGGCGGCGGTCTCCTGCGGGAGTCCCGCTCGGGGATGGGAGCGACGGGCGAGCTGGGTTGGGCCTGGCTCAGGAGCTGGGCCAACCCAGTTCGGCGGAAGGCATTTAAAAAATCATTTTTCCAGACAAACAAAAGTAATAAAAACAAAGTAAATAAAAATATTATATAGGCATATAATATATCAAAATTTTCAGAAAATTATTTTCTACAACATGAACATTTTCTAAAGTCAAATAAAATCCTCAAAAATCCTAATAATTCATACAGATTACTCTGCTACAATAAAACCCAATACAAATCATTTTAAAAGTACCAAAATGATTTCAAATTTATTCTCTCCAATTTTCTAATGTAGGGAATCATTTTACCCTATTTTCCATATAGCTTATTTTTGGAGAAAATAATTTGAATAAAACCAAATAACTCCAAATTTAAAAATTATTTCAATGGGACTTTAAATTTAATTCTTTTAAAACTTCCAACTCATATTTCATATGTTACGAAGATGTCATTTTATCTTCTCTCATGAAAATCATTGAGTTGCGTAAAGTTTATGAATTTGAAAATAGTTCCAAATGAAATTCAAATATTTTCAAATACCCTTTTCATTTAATTAAATGGAAGAAGTCATATCATCTTCACTCAAGGGTTTTATGATGAAAAAAATTGAATTCATGGAGATCATAAATGCAAAATGAAAGTTTGGGAAAGTCCTTTTATTCCCTCTCATTTAACTTTCAAAGAGTTTCAAATTTCACTCAGTTTCACTCAAGCAATCACACAACAATCAAACAAACAATCAAAACTATTTCATATAACATTCCAAAATTTAGAATTTTGGGATGTTACACCGGCTTCCCCCTCCCTCCTTTATATACGGGGGCAGGGGGCACCCTAGAACATACAAGTTGATCTTTTAGCCGTGTGCGGTGCCCCCTCCACAGATACACACCTCGGTCATAAGCCCTGCGCCGGTAACTTCATCATCACCGTCACCAGCCGTTGTGCTGACGAAACTCTCCCTCGGCCTCAACTGGATCAAGAGTTCAAGGGACTTCATCGAGTCGTACGTTCGGTACTTGGATCGGTTGGATTGCGAAGACGTTCGACTACATCAACCGCGTTACTAAACGCTTCTGCTTTCGGTCTACGAGGGTACGTAGACACACTCTCCCTACTCGTTTCTATGCTTCTCCTAGATACATCTTGTGTGATCGTAGGCAATTTTTTTGAAATACTACGTTCCCCAACAGTGCCTCCATCAGTATGTTCGGCGCCTCCGGATTAGTGAAGGTCGCCGCTAGAGTTGGCGCTCCCCCCTCCGAAGGGGGCGCTTATTCGGTTCCGGAGCCACTTGGGTTTCCAAAACGGTGTTCGGCTGGGGGCCGGATTGGTCAAGGCCCCCGCCGTCAGTCTCCACGGGGATTGCTCCCCCCCGTGTTCTCGGTAGCCAAGGCGTTACCCTCTGACGTCGTTTTGGCGGCCTCCCGTACCGCTCCATTACCTGGAGAAGCCCTTCGGTACAACACTTCGGTGTCGTACGTGGCGATAAGCGGGGAGGATCGTGGAGACGACTCGCTCTCCATCATCGCTGGATCTAAAGAATTCCCCTCCGACGATTGTTGGGCGGGATCGCGGGCCAGACTACATCATGCAATGTGTTAGATCACAATTATAAATACCAGACTTATGTAAGGTGTCCTTGGATACTTACGATGCGGCGAGGGGCTTCGACCTGGGAAGCCACTCGGGGATGGCTTCGGCGTCTGAGTCTGAGCCGTCTGGGAGGGATATTTTCCCCCTTTTGGGCGCCTCCGCCTCTGGGTCTTCGGAGGCCGCCCTTTTCTTCTTCCTCCCCTTCGGGAGGATTGCTTTCTGCCTCCTCCTCCTCTTCATCTTCATCATGGGAAGAATGGGTTTCGGTCTCTCCGGACGCTGCGTCCGAAGTACCTTTACGGTGCAAACCACCTTTGGCCTCCTTGCTATTCTTCTTGGCCTTTTTATCCAGCGCCTGATAGGGCACCGGGACCAGCATTCTCATTAACAGAGGATCAGCTGGGTTTTTGGGGATTGGAGCCAGACACCTGATCTGCTCCGCCTTCTTTGTCCAACCCTGTTATAGGATGGAATTCTCAGTACACCCCTTTTGATTGATGAACTAAGTTATGTTCGGAAATTTAGCACTTACCGAGGAAGCTGGATGATTGCAGTCGAGGCCGATGTCCTCGGACGTTTGTGGCCACGACTTTTGAGCCTTGAAGAGAAGCTTCCAGATCTCTTCGTGCGTCGTGCCAAAGAACCGCTACAGGGTCCGCGGCCGTTCCGGATTGAATTCCCACATACGGAGAGGCCGGCATTGGCAGGGAAGGGTTCAGAGGATAAGCATCACCTGGATCACGTCAGTGAGGCTGCTGTTCTTCTCTATGATACTTTTGATGCACTTTTGCAGCATCAACACCTCGTCGGATGATCCCCAGTCCAGACCCTTGTTGGTCCACGATGCAAGTCGTAGCGGGGTTCTAGATCTGAAAGCAGGAGCGGCCGCCCACTTGGTGTCGCGGGGTTCGGTGATGTAGAACCACTCCTGCTGCCTGATACGTCTCCAACGTATCTATAATTTTTGATTGCTCCATGCTATATTATCTACAGTTTTGGACCATCTTGGGCTTTATTTTCCACTTTTATATTACTTTTGGGACTAACCTATTAACAGGAGGCCCAGCCAGATTTGCTTGATTTTTGCCTATTTCGGTGTTTCAAGAAGCGGAATATCAAACGGAGTCCAAGCGGAATGAAACCTTCGAACGTGATTTTCTCATCGAGATATGATCCAGAGACTTGGACCCTCGGTCAAGAAAGGAGGAGGCAGCCACGAGGGTGGAGGCGCGCCCCTTGCCTCGTGGGCCCCAAGCTCCACCGACATACTCCTTCCTCCTATATATACCCTCGTACCCCAACAGATCAGATACGGAGCCAAAAACCTAATTCCACCACCGCGACTTTCTGTATCCACGAGATCCCATCTTGGGGCCTGTTCCGGAGCTCCGCTGAAAGGCGAATCCACCACGGAGGGCTTCTACATCATCATCATAGCCTCTCCGATGAAGTGTGAGTAGTTTACCTCAGACCTTTGGGTCCATAGTTAGTAGCTAGATGGCTTCTTCTCTATTTTTGGATCTCAATACAATGTTCTCCCCCTCTCTCGTGGAGATCTATTCGATGTAATCTTGTTTTTGCGGTGTGTTTGTTGAGATCGATGAATTGTGGGTTTATGATCAAGATTATCTATGAGCAATATTTGAATCTTCTCTGAATTCTTTTATGTATGATTGGTTATCTTTGCAAGTCTCTTCGAATTATCCGTTTGGTTTGGCCAACTAGATTGGTAGTTCTTGCAATGGGAGAAGTGCTTAGCTTTGGGTTCAATCTTGCGGTGTCCTTTCCCGGTGGATAGGGGCAGCAAGGCACGTATTGTATTGTTGCCATCGAGGATAACAAGATGGTTTTTTATCATATTGCATGAATTTATCCTCTACATCATGTCATCTTGCTTAAGGCGTTACTCTGTTTTCATTAACTTGATACTCTAGATGCATCTTTGGATAGCGGTCGATGAGTGGAGTAATAGTAGTAGATGCAGGCAGGAGTCGGTCTACTTGTCTCGGACGTGATGCCTATATACATGATCATACCTAGATACTCTCATAACTATGCTCAATTTTGTCAATTGCTCAACGGTAATTCGTTCACCCACCGTAAAATACTTATGCTCTTGAGAGAAGCCACTAGTGAAATCTATGGCCCCCGGGTCTATTCTCATCATATTAATCTTCCTATGCTTTATTATTTCTTTGCTTTTTTACTTTGCCTTTTATTTTACTTTGCATATTTATACCAAAAATACCAAAACTATTATCTATCATCTCTATCAGATCTCACTCTCGTAAGTGACCATGAAGGGATTGACAACCCCTATTCGTGTTGGTTGCGAGGAGTTATTTGTTTTGTGTATGTACGAGGGACTTGCGCGTGGCCTCCTACTGGATTGATACCTTGGTTCTCAAAATCTAAGGGAAATACTTACGCTACTCTGCTGCATCATCCTCTCCTCTTCGGGGAAAACCAACGCAAGCTCAAGACGTAGCAAGAAGGATTTCTGGCGCCGTTGTCGGGAGTCTCATAAAAGTCAACATACCAAGTACCCATCACAATCCCTTATCTCCCGCATTACATTATTTGCCATTTGCCTCTCGTTTTCCTCTCCCCCACTTCACCCTTGCCGTTTTATTCGCCCTCTCTTTTTCGTTCGCCTTCTTCCCTTATGTATCTTTGTTTGTGTTTCCTTGTGCCTTCTATGTGCTTGCATCTTTGCTTGCTGAAAATCTATTGATATGGATCCACTTAAAGTGTTCTACTTGGATCATCTTCAATCCTTATGCGCTCGTTCTGAAACCCCAACTAGCCTAGTTGATGGGAAATCTTTAGATGAGCATGCTCATTTTGTGCATCATCGTTTGTCTGAAAAAGGGAAGCTCTTATGGTATCATATAAATAGTTTGCTATGCTATGCTTGGAATCTTTGTGAAATGTGTGATTTTACTTGTTGCTCTAAGAACCCTAAAAACACCTTCCCTACCTATGTGAGTTCAATGATAATGAAATCTTATCTTCTTATGCAAAGGGTGTTTATAGTTATTATGATATCAAACAAATTGAAGAATTTGTCGTTTTTAAGGGTGCTCATGAGGTTGCTTCTTTGATTGAAAAGTATGATTTTACTCTCAACGAATTTGAAAATTCCGTCATACTTAAATATTGCAATGAAAACCTTGCTCAGAATGCCTATGTCCAAGAATTTATTGAAGAATGACCGTTGCTTTGGAAGAAAATAATGATATGCATGAATCTATATATAATGATGATTCCGATGATTTGGTTGAAATATACCTTGATGAACATGATGCTTGCTATTCTTGTGGCCATGATGCCAATATTTTTGAAGACGAATTTGCTATAGTTCCTTATGTTAAAAATGAGATTGTTGCTATTGCACCCATGCTTGATAGTTCCCTCGATGAAAAGCATGATTTCAATGATTTTACTATAAATTCTCTTGATGTCAATTGTGCTAATAATATGCAAGACCCTAAGCTTGGGGATGCTAGTTTTGCTATGTCTACTACTTGTTGCAATGATCATGATTGTGGTGATTCTTCTTATGATCTTGAAAATTTATTTAATCCCCATGATGAATATGAGATTGATAATATTGTTTGCAATAATATTGAAAGTGGGTTTGGAAGAGTGTCAACTTTAGATCCCACATATTTGGAGAATATTCAATCTTATGAAATTTTTGATAAAAGTGGGTTTGGAGAGGTCATGACTTTAGTTAATGTTAATCCCACTATTTCGGAAGAGTGTCAACTTTGCATGCATGTGGATCATGTTGAGAATATGTTTTGTGATAGCTATATTGTTGAATTTTCTTATGATCCTGCATGTAATTATTATGAGAGAGGAAAATATGGTTGTAGAAATTTTCATGTTACTAAATTACCTCTCTTTTTGATGAGATTGCTATTGTTTCTCCCCGCTTCCTTGCATATGCTAGTTTTTGCTTGCCTTGATAATTTGTTTGCCTATAAGATGCCTATGCATAGGAAGTATGTTAGACTTAAGTGTGTTTGTCACATGTTTTATGATGCTCTCTTTGTGCCTCAATTCTTGTCTTTCCTTTGAGCACATTGAAATCTCAACGCCTAGATAAAAAGGCTTTAAAGAAAAGCGCTTGTTGGGAGACAACCCAATATTTTTCCTTGATGCTTAGTAATAAATACTATATCTAGCCTCTGGTTATATGTGTTTTTATGTTTTAATTAGTGTTTGTGCCAAGCTAAACCTATAGGATCTTCTTGGATGATAGTTATTTGATCTTGCTGTAATTTCCAGAAACTTTTGGTTCACGAAAACAATTTTTAAAAATAACCATAACGTGATAAAATAGTGATTCCAATTGATTCTGATCAATAAACAAATTTCCTAGGTCTTCCTATTTTTGCTGAATTTTTGGAGTTCCATAAATTTGCGTTAGTTACAGATTACTACAGACTGTTCTGTTTTTGACAGATTCTGTTTTTCGTGTGTTGTTTGCTTATTTTGATGAATCTATGGCTAGTAAAATAGTTTATAATCCATAGAGAAGTAGGAATACAGTAGGTTTAACACCAATATAAATAAATAATGAGTTCATTACAGTACCTTGAAGTGGTCTTTTGTTTACTTTCGCTAACGGAGCTCACGAGATTTCTATTGAGTTTTGTGTTGTGAAGTTTTCAAGTTTTGGGTGAAATCTTTTGATGGATTATGGAACAAGGAGTGGCAAGAGCCTAAGCTTTGGGATGCCCATGGCACCCCCAAGATAATATAAGGACACCAAAAGGTCAAAGCTTGGGGATGCCCCGGAAGGCATCCCCTCTTTCGTCCACTTCCATCGGTAACTTTACTTGGAGCTATATTTTTATTCACTGCATGATATCTGTTTTGCTTGGAGCATCTTGTATTATTTGCGTATTTGCTTGTCAGTTTACCACAATCATCCTTTCTTTACACACCTTTTGAGATAGCCATACATGATTTGGAATTTGATAGAATACTCTATGTGCTTCACTTATATCTTTTGAGCTATATAGTTTTTCTCAAGTGCTTCACTTATATCTTTTAGAGCACGGTGGTGGATTTGTTTTATAGAAACCTTTGATCTCTCATGCTTCACTTAGATTATTTTGAGAGTCTTAAATAGCATGGTAATTTGCTTAAAAATAATAATATTCTTGGTATTCAAGATTTGTAAAACTTTCTTTTGAGTGCGTTGAATACTAAGAAAAGTTTGATACTTGATAATTGTTTTGAGATATGGAGGTAGTAATATTAGAGTCATGCTAGTTGAGTAGTTGTGAATTTGAGAAATACTTGTGTTAAAGTTTGTGATTCCCGTAGCATGCACGTATGGTGAACCGTTATGTGATGAAGTCGGAGCATGATTTATTTATTGATTGTCTTCCTTATGAGTGGCGGTCGGGGACGAGCGATGGTCTTTTCCTACCAATCTATCCCCCTAGAAGCATGCGAGTAATACTTTGCTTTCATAACTTGTAGATTTTTGCCATAAGTATATGAGTTCTTTATGACTAATGTTGAGTCCATGGATTATATCCACTTTTCTCACCCTTCCACCATTGCTAGCCTTTCTAATACCGCGCACTTTTCGCCGGTATCATACACCCATCATATACCTTCCTCAAAACAGCCACCATACCTACCTATTATGGCATTTCCATAGCCATTCCGAGATATATTGCCATGCAACTTTCCACCGTTCCTTTTATTATGGCATGCTCCATCATTGTCATATTGCTTAGCATGATCATGTAGTTGACATCGTATTTGTGGCAAAGCCACCATTCATAATTCTTTCATACATGTCACTCATGAATCATTGCATATCCCGGTACACCGCCGGAGGCATACACATAGAGTCTTACTTTGTTCTAAGTATCGAGTTGTAATTGTTGAGTTGTAAGAAAAATAAAAGTGTGATGATCATCATTTTTAGAGCATTGTCCCAAGTGAGGAAAGGATGATGGAGACTATGATTCCCCCATAAGTCGGGATGAGACTCCGGACGAAAAAAATGAGAAAAGAAAAGAGGCCATAAAAAATGGCCCAAATAAAAAATGAGAGAAAAAGAGAGAAGGGACAATGTTACTATCCTTTTGCCACACTTGTGCTTCAAAGTAGCACCATGATTTTCATAATAGAGAGTCTCTGGTTTCGTCACTTTCATATAATAGTGGGAATTTTTCATTATAGAACTTGGATTGTATATTCCAATGATGGGCTTCCTCAAATTGCCCTAGGTCTTCGTGAGCAAGCGAGTTGGATGCACACCCACTTAGTTTCTTTTGTTGAGCTTTCAGATACTTATAGCTCTAGTGCATCCGTTGCATGGCAATCCCTACTCACTCACATTGATATCTATTGATGGGCATCTCCATAGCCCGTTGATACGCCAAGTTGATGTGAGACTATCTTCTCCCTTTTTGTCTTCTCCACAACCACCATTCTATTCCACATATAGTGCTATATCCATGGCTCACGCTCATGTATTGTGTGAAGATTGAAAAAGTTTTGAGAATGTCGAAAGTATGAAACAATTTCTTGGCTTGTCATCGGGGTTGTGCATGATTTAAATACTTTGTGTGGTGAAGATAGAGCATAGCGAGACTATATGATTTTGTAGGGATAACTTTCTTTGGCCATGTTATTTTGAGAAGACATAATTGCTTTGTTAGTATGCTTGAAGTATTATTATTTTTTATGTCAATATTAAACCTTTGTCTTGAATCTTTCGAATATGAATATTCATACCACAATTAAGAAGACTTACATTGAAATTATGCCAAGTAGCACTACGCATAAAAAATTCTCTTTTTATCATTTACCTACTCGAGGACGAGCAGGAATTAAGCTTGGGGATGCCTGATACATCTCCAACGTATCTATAACTTTTTATTGCTCCATGCTATATTATGTACTGTTTTGGACCATATTGGGCTTTATTTTCCACTTTTATATTACTTTTGGGACTAACCTATTAACCACAGGCCCAGCCCAGATTTGCTGTTTTTTTGCCTATTTCAGTGTTTCGAAGAAACGGAATATCAAACGGAGTCCAAACGGAATGAAACCTTCGGGAACGTGATTTTCTCATCAGATATGATCCAGGAGACTTGGACCCTCGGTCAAGAAAGGAGGGAGGCAGCCAAGAGGGTGGAGGGCGCCCCCCCTAGGGCGCGCCCCCAGCCTCGTGGCCCCCCCCAAAGCTCCACCGACGTACTCCTTCCTAATATATATACCTACGTACCCCCAACAGATCAGATACGGAGCCAAAAACCTAATTCCACCGCCGCAACTTTCTGTATCCGCGAGATCCCATCTTGGGGCCTGTTCCGGAGCTCCGCCAGAAGGGGAATCCACCACGGAGGGCTTCTACATAATCATCACAGCCTCTCCGATGAAGTGTGAGTAGTTTACCTCAGACCTTCGGGTCCATAGTTAGTAGCTAGATGGCTTCTTCTCTCATTTTGGATCTCAATACAATGTTCTCCCCCTCTCTCGTGGAGATCTATTCGATGTAATCTTATTTTTGCAGTGTGTTTGTTGAGATCGATGAATTGTGGGTTTATGATCAAGATTATCTATGAGCAATATTTGAATCTTCTATGAATTCTTTTATGTATGATTGGTTATCTTTGCAAGTCTCTTCGAATTATCTGTTTGGTTTGGCCAACTAGATTGGTAGTTCTTGCAATGGGGGAAGTGCTTAGCTTTGGGTTCAATCTTGCGGTGTCCTTTCCCAGTGACAGTAGGGGCAGCAAGGCACGTATTGTATTGTTGCCATCAAGGATAACAAGATGGGGTTTTTATCATATTGCATGAATTTATCCCTCTACATCATGTCATCTTGCTTTAGGCGTTACTCTGTTTTCATTAACTTAATACTCTAGATGCATCTTTGGATAGCGGTCGATGAGTGGAGTAATAGTAGTAGATGCAGGCAGGAGTCGGTCTACTTGTCTCGGACGTGATGTCTATATACATGATCATACCTAGATACTCTCATAACTATGCTCAATTCTGTCAATTGCTCAACAGTAATTCATTCACCCATCGTAAAATACTTATGCTCTTGAGAGAAGCCACTAGTGAAATCTATGGCCCCCGGGTCTATTGTCATCATATTAATCTTCCTACGCTTTATTATTGCTTTGCTTTTTTACTTTGCCTTTTATTTTACTTTGCATCTTTATACCAAAAATACCAAAAATATTATCTATCATCTCTATCAGATCTCACTCTCGTAAGTGACCGTGAAGGGATTGACAACCCCTATTCACGTTGGTTGTGAGGAGTTATTTGTTTTGTGTAGGTACGAGGGACTTGCGCGTCGCCTCCTACTGGATTGATACATTGGTTCTCAAAAACTGAGGGAAATACTTACGCTACGCTGCTGCATCATCCTCTCCTCTTCGGGGAAAACCAACGCAAGCTCAAGACGTAGCAGTGCCATGTCTTGACGGTCTCCACAAAGGCCCCTCTGGGCCAGATGGCGTTGGGGAGTCTACTCACCATGGCGCCGCCGCAATCTGCGTGCTGCCCGTCGAGCACCTTCGGCTTCACGTTGAAAGCCTCTAGCCACAGGCCAAAGTGTGGGGGGATACGGAAGAATGCCTCACACACGAAGATGAATGCCGAGATGTGGAGGAAGGAGTTCGGGGCTAGATCATGAAAATCTAGCCCGTAATAGTGTTGGAAATATGCCCTAGAGGCAATAATAAAATGATTATTCTATTTCCTTGTTCATGATAATTGTCTATTGTTCATGCTATAATTGTGTTATCCAGAAATCGTAATACATGTGTGAATACATAGACCACAACATGTCCCTAGTGAGCCTCTAGTTGACTAGCCCGTTGATCAATGGATGGTTACGGTTTCCTGACCATGGACATTTGATGTCATTGATAACGGGATCACATCATTGGGAGAATGATTTGATGGACAAGACCCAATCCTAAGCATAGCACTAGATCGTGTAGTTCGTCTGCTAGAGCTTTTCTAATGTCAAGTATCATTTCCTTAGACCATGAGATCGTGCAACTCCCGGATACCGTAGGAGTGCTTTGGGTGTACCAAACATCACTGGCGTGGCGGGTGGCTATAAAGGTACACTACAGGTATCTCCGCAAGTGTCATTGGGTTGTACGGATCGAGGCTGGGATTTTCACTCCGTATGACGGAGAGGTATCTCTGGGCCCACTCGTTAATGCATCATCACAATGAGCTCAATGTGACCAAGTGGTTGGTCATGGGATCATGCATTATGGTATGCAGTAAAGTGACTTGCCGGTAACGAGATTGAGCGAGGTATTGGGATACCGATGATCGAATCTCGGGCAAATAACGCACCGATTGACAAAGGGAATTGTATACGGGATTGATTGAATCCTCGACATCGTGGTTCATCAATGAGATCATCGAGGAGCATGTAGGAGCCAACATGGGTATCAGATCCGCTGTTGGTTATTGACCGGAGAGTCGTCTCGGTCATGTCTGCGTGTCACCCGAACCCGTAGGGTCTACACACTTAAGGTTCGGTGACACTAGGGTTGTAGAGATATTAGTATGCGGTAACCCGAAAGTTGTTCGGAGTCCGGATGAGATCTCGGATGTCACGAGGAGTTCGGAATGGTCGGAGGTAAAGATTTGTATATAGGAAGTCGGTTTGCCAGGGAAAGTTTTGGGGTCACGGTATTGTCTGGGACCATCGGAAGGTCGGGGTCCACCGGTGGGGCCACCTATCCCGGAGGGCCCCGTGGGATGAAGTGGGAAGGGAACCAGCCCCTGGTGGGCTGGTGCGCCCCGCATGGGCCTCCCCCTGCGCCTAGGGTTGGAAACCCTGTGGGTGGGGGGCGCCCCACCTGACTTGGGGGGCAAGTCCACCCCCCTTGGCCGCCCCCCTCCCCTTGAGATTGGATCTCTAGGGGGCCGGCACCCCCCCAGGACCCCTATATATAGAGGGGGGAGGGAGGGATGTGCACCCAAAGTCCTTGGCGCCTTCCTCTCCCCCCGTAACACCTCTCCCTCTTGCTGAGCTTGGCGAAGCCCTGCGGAGATCCCCACTGCTTTCACCACCACGCCGTCGTGCTGCTGGATCTCCATCAATCTCTCCTTCCCCCTGCTGGATCAAGAAGGAGGAGACGTCTTCCCCAACCGTACGTGTGTTGAATGCGGAGGTGCCGTCCGTCCGACGCTTGGTCATCGGTGATTTGGATCACGACGAGTACGACTCCATCAACCCCGTTCTCTTGAACGCTTCCGCTCGCGATCTACAAGGGTATGTAGATGCACTCCTCTCTCTCTCTCTCTCTCTCTCTCGTTGCTAGTTACTCCATAGATTGATCTTGGTGATGCATAGAATTTTTTTTACTTTCTGCAACGATCCCCAACAAATAGAACATGAGACCACGAACAAAGGGGTGGAGGGGAAACCCTAGTCCGCGGAGGAAGTGAGGGATGAATACAACCCTCTCACTGGGCTCTGGAGTAGGAATGACTTACTCTTTGGCAGGGAGCATGTGTTTGATTTCCGCTGTTAAGTACCTCGCCTCCCAGAGCTCCTTGATGTCCTTCTCCGTTACGGAGGAGGCCACCCACTTGCCTTGAGAACCAGTTCCGGACATGGCTAGAGTGTTTGGTGGTGATGGAAAAGATTGAAGCTTGGCGCTGGAGCTCGAGGATGGAAGGGCTGAGGAAGAAGAAGGCGTGGGGTAAAAAGATGGGTCCTTATCCTCTTATAAAGGCAGTGAATATCAAGCGCTCCGCCATAAGCCTTAAAACTCGCTTATTCCCAAGGGGTCGTGCGAACGACACGGTTGGGTTACCCAAACCCGTATTGATGAGAATCCCGCAATAAGGGGACACGACCTCTGGTTTGACAAGATGTGTCGATGGAGGTCGTGCCTCGAAACGTGAAGGGAGAGGTCGTAAAATAATAATAAGGCCAGACATAACGTCTCGCCGAAAAAGCTATCAGTGGGCATGACTTATTTTGTTTAAGTATTTGACCTTGTGGTCAGGGTTGTAACTGTTATACAGAGCCGGATTCCGTTCTCCTGTTCAACTCCTTTGGATTTTTCGGAGGAGGAACCAGCCTTGCAATGCCAAAGACAATCTGTGCGCCGGACATATCGTCATTGAAGCCTAGTTCAGGGGCTACTGAGGGAGTCCTGGATTATGGGGTCCTCGGACATCCAGGCTATGTGACATGGGCCAGACTGATGGGTCGTGAAGATACAAGATAGAAGGCCTTCCCCCGTGTCCGGATGGGACTCTCCTTTGCGTGGATGGCAAGCATGGCGTCCGGATGTGTAGTTTCCTTTCTCTGTGAACCGACTCTGTACAACCCTAGGCCCCTCTGGTGTCTATATAAACCGGAGGTTATAGTCCGTAGAGGCTAAGACAAATCATAAACATACAAGCTATACATCTAGGGTTTATCCATTACGATCTCGAGGTAGATCAACTCTTGTAACGCATATACTCATAAAAGTCAATCAAGGAGGAAGTAGGGTATTACCTCCATTAAGAGGGCCCGAACCTGGGTAAACATTGTGTCCCCTGTCTCCTGTTACCTTTGATCCTCAGACGCACAGCTCGGGACCCCCTACCCGAGATCGGCTGATTTTGACACCACACACATTGTTGCCCAAGTCTGGAGATGACAGGATGATAAGAGGACATTCCATCAATTTGCTGCATATGTTTGATGTGCCAGAAAAGTTCAAGGTGATGACACTGATTGTAGAGACAATCAAGAGGACTGCTACTGATCCAAAGAGATCATATGGGTATGCTCCACACATTCAGATGCTCATCAACTGCAAAATGGGCAAAGGCATATACCTGTTGGAAAAAGAGCACCTTCCTTTGAGGCCTGATTTTGAGGACAGCACAGTTGTCATGGATGCTGCAGATCCTACATCAGTAGAGGATCAAGAGAAGAGAGTAAAACAAAAGCAGAGAAGGCGTCCAAGATGCCAAGTGCTGAATAGGCTTCACAAGTTTTTCTCAAGTCAAAACAAGACCAAGTTGGCTATCTTATTCAAGCTACTTTGAGGATTGAGAAAGGATTGGCCACCCTGACTCAGAATCAAGAGAGTCTTGAGAGAATTTTTGAGACAAAACTTCATGACTTGGATGTCAAAGTGACAGAGATTCAGATTTCTCTAGAGAAGATCCAAGAAGAGCTTGAGGATAGGAGTGACAAGACCGCCACTGATGCCTATCAAAGGGTGGCCAGAAGACAGAGGTCTGCAGTTGTGCCAGTGTGAGACACTAGATCCACAACTTCAGCTCCTGCATCCACAGCTTCAGTTGCCCCTCTAGTTGCCACTCCACCAGCTCATACAACCTCTTCAGATGCATTTGCTGCAGGACTCCTCTCCACGCCACCTCCCGAAGATCAAGCTTAGAGAGCCGCATAGCACTATGCATTTTCAAGCTTTTTGGCAACTTGTTGCCAAAGGGGGAGAAAGTGTATAGATCATAGGCTTCGAGAGGGAGAGCTTTGCTTCTTTTTGCCTCTTTTGCTGCTACTTATTTGCTACCTATTTGTTTGCTTGCTTGGATGATACTCTATGGTATGTGTGTGAGATACTAGTATGGTCATGTGTTTGATCATATAATACTTTAATGTTTGTGCATTGGATGACCATATTCTCTATTTCTCATGTATGATCATTCACTTTGTCTTGGTGATGAGTGTATATTTCATATTCTATCATTTTGAGCGCTCCACCAAGATGTATGTGACATGGAAGAGTAACCCATGATCCTAATCGATTGTGCATTTGCATTCAAAAGCAAATTTTAAATAATGCACAAATTTAGGGGGAGCTCTTGCTTACCACATACTTCTCAAAGCGACGATATACTTCATTCTTATTATCATTTGCCGGAGCTTTGATCTAATGTTGTCATCAATTACCAAAAACGGGGAGATTGAAAGTGCAACTAATCCCTGGGTGGTTTTGGTAATTCTTAACAACATATAGCTCATGGAACTACTACTCTTTCAAGATGATCATTTCAGAAAGTTCAATGATTGGCATGGCATGGACTAGAGATGTGGACCCCTCAAAATGCTAAGGACACATATTGGCAAAAGCTCAAGACTCTACGTTTTCCTTTTAGTGATCCAAGATCACATTGAGTCCATAGGAAAAGCCAATACTATTAAAAGGGGATGAGGTGTTGCTTAATGGCTTACTTGCTCAAAATGCTTAGTGATATGCTCCAAAAGCCCTCAACCACTTTCTCAATTCCACATATGTCCTAAACATAAAGTCAAACTCGGCCCCACCGATTTGATCTATCCGGCGCCACCGAGTTCATTTGACATAGCCTTAGCCAGAAACCCTAATCAGTTCGATCTCACCGATAGGGATCTCGGTCTCACTGAGATGGGATTGCAAACTCTTTGTTTCCCTTCGTAATGTTTTGGTCTAACCGAAATGAGCGATTGGCCCCACTAAGTTCGCAATGCAAACTCTCTGTTTCCTCTTCGTAACGTTTCGGTCTCACCGAAATGAGCGATCGGTCCCACCGAGTTTGCCTGACCAACTCTATGTTTGCCTATTACTGAAATCAGTCTCACCAAGTTCATGTGATCGGTCTCACCGAGATCAAATTATGCCCTAACCCTAGCACATCGGTCCTACCGAGTTGATCATGTTGGTCCCACCGAAAAGCCTAACATTCACATTTTGAACTGAATCGGTCTCACCGAATTTCACCACCAAGTTTGGTAAATTGTGTGTAACGATTAGATTTTGTGTGGAGGCTATATATACCCCTCCACCCTTCCTCCATTCTGGGAGAGAGCAATCAGAACGTGCCTACACTTCCAGCATTCATTTTCTGAGAGAGAACTGTCGGATTTCGGGTTCCGGCAGACCCTTAAGGTTCGAACTCTGGGGTGCGCGCGAAGATCCAACCCCCCACCATCTCGTACCTCGCCGAATAGCAGGGACCTAAACTACTAGAAAGAACAGCACAAGAGACACGAGATTTATACTAGTTCGGGCCACCGTTGTGGTGTAATACCCTACTCTAGTTTATGGTGTGGTGGATTGCCTCTTGGGCTGATGAGGAACAATACAGGGAAGAACAGCCTCGCGAGGGTCTGTTCTTGGTGGGTGTGATGAACTGCTAGGTGGTGTCCCGTCGCTCTAGCTTGAGGATCGGGCCTCTATCTCTCTCCGACCTGGATGTGGATCGTCCCCCTACTCTGAGTGTGGCCACTCCTATTTATAGGCGAAGGCCCTGGGCCTCTTCGAGATATTGGCGGGAAGGGTGCCAACAATTAGCCATTTGAAGGGAGCAGAGGCTGTACACTTATCGACTAAAGTTGGTCCTCGCTTTGCCAAAGGCTCTGGTGATGGCCTTTGCTTGGGCTCCACGATGACTCCCTTCCAGCCGTTGGGGCTGGTCTTGGTCTTGTTGCATCAAAGCGGATGCCTTTGCTTGATGCTCTCGCTGCGCTTGCTCCCTTTGCACCAAAGAGGAAAGGAGGGCGCTGCTGTGGCTGGCGCCCGTGGCGCCCTTGGTTATCATGGCTTGCGTCATGGGCACCTCGCGAGTACCCTGCCTTGAACTCTCCGCCTCCTCATGAGCCCGGCTGGCGAGGCCGTGCACGAGGAAGTTCTGGTCGTCCGCCCCCGAGTCTTGGCCCCTCGCGAGGTCTTGATCTCGTGTTGATGAAGATGGGCTGTCTGGGCCTCCTTTGAGCCACGCCGCAGGCATGAGCGAGCAAGTCAGGGACCCCGTTCCCAGAACACCGGCAGTAACCCGGGCCCTGGTAGCGCCCGAACTTGGCGAGTGGAGGCGAAGGGCAAGTGCGAAGCATCGCAGGCTCTAACAGCCTGCGGCCTTGGGCGACGCGTGGCGGTTGATTGGACGTGGGCGGCACTGTTCCCCCATGATGCCTCGGTAACCTCCCGGATTCGACAAGTCCCTGCATGCGGAGTTGGTCATGATTACCGGTGATCGTGGAGGGCGACGGTTGGCCTTCGCCCGACAATAAATGCGGAATGGCGCGCCCTTCCAGTCTATCCTTTCTTGTCTCTCCTTCTTCTCCATGGATCTACCAAGGAAGTTCTCGGCGAGAGAAGGGAAGGGCCGCGGTCGAATCTCCCTCTCCTCCGCCTAAGCGTGGTCGAGTCGCCCTATAAGCACCCGTGGCCTCCACGGCGGTCCCCCAGCGGTCGTGGGGAGGCTCTCGGTGTGGTGACGGCGGATGGCCATGGTCGGGCGTGCCCGGCGCGCGTCCCGAGGCCGCGCCTCCATGCTGCTGAAGCGTTGCCGGAGTTCATGGTGAGGGCGGAGGAGCCGTCCGGCGTCCGGCTTCAGCTCCCGTGCTTCCTCTTGGGTGAGCTCCCAGATGGTGCTCTGAGTGGCCTCTGGCTCCAGGCAGATGGCTGCTGCAGCCGGGCTTCATGGGCTTCTCTGGAGGTCTCTGCTGCAGGGAACCTGTTCCTAGCCCGCGGCTGGCAGACGTTCGCTCGCGCGCGTGGTCTCCGCCGCCGGTGCTCCCTGCACTTCGAGTATGATGGCGACGCCACCCTCTACGTGAGGTGTTCGGGAAAACGGCGCCGCATGGGGTGCTGCCACGAGGGCGGCGACCGCGGCCGAGGACTCAGCCCCGCGCGGCGGAGAGGGCAGCGCAGCGGCGGTGGCGATGCCGCGACTCCTCACGCTTCACCAGCTCTTCTTGGTGGCGATTCCTCCGGCAGCGGCGCGCCAGCCCCACGCCGCGCTGCTTGGGGGGTGGCAGCTGGTCGCTTCGCTGCCACGCCCGGTGAAGCGAGGTGGAGTCGGCCGAGCTCGGGCGGCTCGGGCCTTCAAGAGAGCCGGCATGGGCGTGCTTCACCTGCTACATCCTTTTCCTTTCTTTTCTCCTGCGTAAAAGGGAACAATGTGTGGCCCGTGGTGCGCGTTTGAAACAACGCCGTTAATTATTATCTGCTTTTGTTATCCCGATCTGTTCCCTTCGCCGGCGCCCATTCGCAAGTGAACCCGACCGCGGCCGTGAGGCGACCGACCGGCCCGTGTTAGCGTTGTGCTGCCCGTGAGGCATGGTTAGGAGGGTGCTCCAGCTGTGGGCGAGGGCCGTGAAAACTTGGCGATAGGGGTAGGAGCGCTCGCGAGGGCTCCGAGGCTTCCGCCTCGTGAGTCCCAGCGCAAGAAAAATCTGGCGGGAGGGTGAAAAAGATCGAAGAACCACGGACCAAAAAGGCGATAGTTTTGATAAAAACTTCAAATGGGAATAACCGATCAAGCTGCAAAGCAAATGAAAAAGCGCGTCCGGCACCTAGTCTAGTCTTGACGTCTTCTCACCAGTAGCGAGCTAAGTGCTGCCATTGGGCGTGGGAGGGAGCCCAGGGCTGAGGCCGGCACTCCTGAGACTCAGGCGTGTACAGCCCCAACTCATTATTACGTGAGAGTGTCACAGGCGGCGAGCTTCACGGCGTTCGCCTTCTTCACGAGCTCGGGCCTTTCTTACGGGAAGCAAGCTTCCAGGCGTTGCCCTCTTCACAGGCTCGGGCCTTTCTTAGGAAGCAAGCTTCACGGGCGTTGCCCTCTTCACGAGCTCGGGCCTTTCCGAGCAGCGACAGCTTCACAGGCGTTCGCCTTCTTCACAGGCTCTGGGCCTTTTCCCAGGAGGTGAGCTTCACAGGCATTTGCCTTCTTCACAGGCTCTGGGCCTTTTCCAAAAAGATGAACTTCACAGGCATTCGCCTTCTTCACAGGCTCAGGGCCTTTTCCAAAAAGATGAACTTCACAGGCATTCGCCTTCTTCACAGGCTCAGGGCCTTTTCCAAAAAGATGAACTTCACAGGCATTCGCCTTCTTCACAGGCTCAGGGCCTTTTAGGGGTAAAACCTCCGGAGGTGCTGGATGTTCCACGCGTTCTGTATAGGTACTCCCTCTTGAGTCTCCAAGCGCACGGAGCCAGGCCTGGAAACATGAACAACCTTGAATGGGCCCTCCCACATGGGAGAGAGCTTATGCAGTCCCTCCCTGGAGAGGACCCGTCGGAGCACGAGGTCCCCTACCTCGAGAGTTCTGGGGCGGATGTTGCGGCAGTGGTATCACCGGAGTGCCTGCTGGTACCTCGCCGCTCATGGCCTCAGCTTCTCGACGGCGCTCCTCCCCAAACACAAGGGCCGTCACCCGCATGGCGTCTGCAGCGTTCATCGAGCGCCCGGGACCAGCGGATCGGCAGCTTGACCTCATGAGGAGGACCGCTTGGCTCCGTGGACCCGGGAAGAAGGGGTCTCTCAAGTTGGCTTGGTCGCGGTTGTGTGGATGGACCACAACACGGAGGGAAGCTCGTCGTACCAGCCTCTACCGCAGGCTTCCAGTTTCTTCTTGAACGTCCTGGTCTTGAGGCCTCTCAGGACCTCTGCATTGGCCCGCTCGGCCTGTCCATTGCTGCGGGGGTGCGCCACCGAAGTGTAGCATATCTGCGTCCCAAGGTTAGCGCAGTACATGTTAAAAAGGTTACTGGTGAACTGCGAACCATTGTCGGTGATGATGCGGTTCGGCACTCCGAACCGGCTCACGATGCCCTTGATGAACTTGACCGCAGAACCAGCGGGGATGGCGCGGACGGCCTCGACTTCGGCCCACTTGGTGAATTTGTCCACGGCGACGTAGAGGTAGCGATAGCCCCCTGGCGCCCGAGGAAAAGGGCCCAGAATGTCCAGCCCCCAGACCGCGAATGGCCAAGTGAGGGGGATGGTTTGCAGACCTCCTGCTGGCTGGTGGATCTGCTTGGCATGGAATTGGCAAGCCTCGCAAGCCTTCACGAGTTCGATGGCGTCATTGAGCGCGGTGGGCCAATAGAAACCGCTGCGAAACGCCTTGCCGACAAGGGTCCGTGACGATGAATGGTGCCCACAATCTCCGCCATGTATATCTGCGACAATTCCTTCCCTGTTCCTGGTGATGCGGTAGCGAGGATCGTCGTTCGGTCGTTTTCGGTAGAGTTCTCCATCCATGATGCTGTATGTTGTGGCTTGCCGCGCCACACGCTCTGCCTCCTCCTCCTTCTCCGGCAAAGTTCCACGTGTTAAGTAACTCTTGAGCTCCGTGATCCAGCACTCCTCTTGAGGTTCCATTGTTAGAAGCAGGCGTGCTCCTGAGGCCGGGCCACAGGCTGGGGCTCCCGAGGTTGGTGGCTGAGGGAGCTCCTCCCGAGGCTGTGCTGTGCTTGATAACGGCGGCAGGGCTGAGGGCTTGAAGAGCCGTTCCTCAAAGACGCCTCGCTCCTGGGGTAACCTCCTGGAAGCTCGTTTGGCGATGTCGTCGGCCTCTTGATTGGTGCCGTGGGGCACGTGCTGCAGCTCCAACCCCCAGAACTGTTTCTCCATCCTGCGGACCTCCGCCTAGGTAGGCCTCCATGTGTTCATCTCTTGGCTCGTACACCTTGTTGGAGAAATTGACGAGGAGCTGCGAATCGCCCTTGATGGTAAGGCGCTTCACCCCGTGGCAGCGGCAGCCTTCCGGACTCGCTATCAGCCCCTCGTATTCCGCTATATTCTTGGAGACCTTCTCGCCATCTTTGGAAAGCAGAGTTGCGGCATAGTAAAGCTTGTCTGCGTGGGGATATGAGCACTTGCCCCAGCCCAGCGCCCTGCACAGAGAATGCTCCGTCAAGTACATGACCCAACCTACGGGCGCCGCTTCACGGGAGAGGGACCGATCCTCGCCGCCACGAGGCCGGTGCTTACATCCATTCGACCCACGAAATCTGCGGTAGCGGCTCCCTTGATGACTCTGGTTGTGCTGAACTCGAGCTGGAATGCATGTAGCTCAATGTTCCACTCGGCGACCCTTCCGGCCGAGTTGGGGCTCCTGAGCACCCTCTCCAGGGGGTATGCCGAGACGACCTTGATTAGATGACCCTGGAAGTAGTGCCGCAGCTTGCGCGAAGCCACCAATAGCGCAAGGAGGAGCTTCTGTGGCATGGGGTACCGTGCCCTCGCATCCCGTAACACGATTCTGAGGAAGTACACCGGGTGCTCGACGAGGTTAGGGGCGTCGGTGCTAGTGGCGTCTTCTGGAAGCTGTGGTGCCTCCCGAGGCGACGGCGCCTCCGGAAGTTGGGTGCTTGGATGGGAGGCCTCCCCCGCCCTTGGTGCGCTCTGCTGCGACGGCTGATCTTCTCCCATTGCGGTGCTGGCTTCTGCTAGTTCCTTCTGATTCAGTCTTGCCTTAGCTCGGGTGGCGCCGTGGTCTTGGCTGGCGCTCCTCCCTAACGCCACCGAGGCGGTGCTAGCGGAGTAGGGAGTGGCGGCGAGGTAGAGTACCAAGGGCTCCCCGAGGGCACGGGCCACCATCCTTTGGAGGGCTGGTCGGTACCTCTTGAGGTCTTGAAAGCGCTTTGTCGGCCTCTTGATCCACTCGAAGGGCCCCTTTTCTTCATCGGTGGAAGAAAGAAGCGCCCCTCCCCAATCGGGAGATGAAAGCGGCCCAGCGCCGTTCTGCGCCCGTGAGCTTCACGCATTTCCTGAGGGTCTTGGTGGGCTCATGTCTTCCTGCCTTGACCTTTTACAGGTTGGCCTCGATGCCTCGGTGGGACACGAGGAAACCAGGAGCTTACTGAGGAACTCAAACACACACTTCTCGGGTTGAGTCGCGGAGTTCACTGCGTTGAGGCTCATGAAGGTTTCTTCAGGTCTTGTATCAAGGTCTTGGCCTCGCGAGACTTCACCACGATGTCGTCGACGTATGCCTCCACATTCTTCCCGAGCTGTGGGCCCAAGGTGATGTGCATGAGCCGCTGGAAGGTTACCCCTGCGTTGCGCAGCCAGAATGGCATGCAGGTATAGCAGTACACTCCACACGGGGTTAGGAAGGCCGTCTTCTCCACGTCTTCCACCGCCATCTTGATTTGGTGATACCTGGAAAAGGCGTCCAAGAAGCACAACAGGTCACACTCGGCGGTGGAATCGACGATCTGGTTGATGCGAGGGAGCAGAAACGGGTCCTGAGGGCATGCTTTGTTGAGGTTGGTGAAGTCGACACACATGCGCTCCTTTCCTCCCTTCTTTGGCACCACCATGGGGTTGGCCAGCCAATCTGGGTATTGGACCTCGCGAATAACCCCCGCGGCTTCTAGCTTGCGGGTCTCTTGGACGATGAAGGCCTGCCTTTCAGTGGACTGCCTTCTCGCTTTCTGCTTCTCTGGACGCACGTCGGGGCACACGTTGAGGTGGTGCTAGATTACGCCCCGTGGAATCCCCGCCAGCTGATCGGGCTCCCAGGCGAACACCTTCTTGTTCGCACGCAGGAACTTGACAAGGGCTTCCTCCTGTTCGGGCTCGAGGTTGGCGCCTATGGTGAAGGTGGCGTTTGTGGACCCGTCCTCATCGGCAGGTATCTTCTTAGTCTCCACCTTGTCTTGAGTGAACAACTGCTTCTTCTTGGTGGCGCAGCCCCTTGGGCTTAGGGGCTTCCGCATCGGCGGGCTGTCTTTGCGGCCGCCGTCTTGAGGTGAGCTGGCGCGCATGGCACCTTCAGTATCCCCGGGCACGGTGAGGACGCTGCTGCTCCCAAGCATCTTCATGAGGTTGTACCCCGGGTGGGTTGCGGCCATGAATTTGGCCAATGCTGGATAGCCAAGTATGGCATTGTAGGGGAGGCCGATGGGGGCGATGTCGAAGTCGACCAGTTCCGTCTGGAAGTTGTCGAGGTAACGAAGGTCACGAAGCGGATTTGCCCCAAGGAGCTGGATGACCCTCCTCCCACGAAAAAGGCCGGCTGGGCAGCAGCCGCTCCTGGGTATGCAGAGGAGGTTGAAGGCCTCGGCCGAAATACGTTGAGGCGGCGCCTCCGTCGATGAGGGTCTGGTGACGGCGACTGGCAGATGGTGGGTGTGCTGAGCGGGGGCGCACCGAGCCGGCCGAGTTGGTGGGGTGGTCTTGAGTCGAAGGTCAGCCCAGCCGGCGACTCTGTCCGGCCTAAAGGAGCCCCTGCGCGTGGCGGCACCGACCAGCGGACGAATGTCTTGGCGTGGCGGTGGAAGGCGGCGCTGCGAGCCGCCGAGGAGGGGCCGCGACGAGTGGGGGAGCCGACGCGAGGGGGCGGGTGACCAGGGAGCCGCGCGGCCCCTCCCATGAGGTCGCCGAGGAGCACAGGGACGATGCTTGCTGCTCGTCCCCCGTCGGGCCGATGGCGGTGTTGACGGTAGGTGACGGGGAACGTCGAGGGCGCCCCCCGACGGGAGCTGTCTGGGCGACATGGGAAGCGAGGGAGGCTCGGCGCCCGGCGCGGGCCCGACAGGCGTCAGACATGGCTGCTGTGGTCGGGGAAGAACGAGGCGACGAAAGGCAGATTCCGGCGCACCCCTACCTGGCGCGCCAAATGTCGGATTTTGGGTTCTGGCAGACCCTTAAGGTTCGAACTCTGGGGTGCGCGCGGAGATCCAACCCCCACCGTCTCGTACCTTGCCGAACTGCAGGGACCTAAACTACTAGAAAGAACAGCACAAGAGACACGAGATTTATACTAGTTCGGGCCACCGTTGTGGTGTAATACCCTACTCTAGTTTGTGGTGTGGTGGATTGCCTCTTGGGCTGATGAGGAATCTGAGGGAAGAACAGCCTCGAGGGTCTGCATTCTTGGTGGGTGTGATGAACTGCTAGGTGGTGTCCGTCGCTCTAGCTTGAGGATCGGGCCTCTATCTCTCTCCGACCTGGATGTGGATCGTCCCCTACTCGAGTGTGGCCACTCCTATTTATAGGCGAAGGCCCTGGGCCTCTTCCCAAATTTGGCGGGAAGGCGCCAACAATTAGCCATTTGAAGGGAACATGGGTACACTTATCGACTAAAGTTGGTCCTCGCCTTTGCCAAAGGCTCTGGTGATGGCCTTTGCTTGGGCTCCACGATGACTCCCTTCCGGCCGTTGGGGCTGGTCTTGGTCTTGTTGCACTGAAACGGATGCCTTTGCTTGATGCTCTCGCCTGCGCTTGCTCCCTTTGCACCAAAGAGGAAAGGAGGACGCTGCGGGGCTGGCGCCCACCTGGCGCCCTTGGTCGTCATGGCTTGCGTCATGGGCACCTCACGAGGTACCCTGCCTTGAACTCTCCGCCTCCTCATGAGCCAGCCTGACGAGGCCGTGCCTGAGGAAGCTCCTGGTCGTCCGCCCCACGAGGCTTGGCCCCTCGCGAGGATCTTGAGCTCGCGTTGATGAAGATGGGCTGTCCTGGGCCTCCTTTGAGCCACGCCGCAGGCCGCAGGCAGGCAAGTCTGGGGACCCCCGTTCCCAGAACGCCGACAAGAACCACCTACTCATGTGTTGAGACCAAGATATTTCAATCCAACCACAAGAATCTTGATCTCTAGCCTTCCCCAAGTTGCTTTCCACTCAAATCATCTTTCCACCATATCCAAATTTGTGAGAGAGAGTTGCGTGTTGGCGAGACTATCATTTGAAGCACAAGAGCAAGGAGTTCATCATCAACACACCATCTATTACCTTTTGGAGAGTGGTGTCTCCTAGATTGGTGAGGTGTTATTTGGGAGCCTCCGTCAAGATTGTGGAGTTGAACCAAGGAGTTTGTATGGGCAAGGAGATCGCCTACTTGATAACCCACAAGTGTAGGGGATCGCAACAGCTTTCGAGGGTAGAGTATTCAACCCAAATTTATTGATTCGACACAAGGGGAGCCAAAGAATATTCTCAAGTATTAGCAACTGAGTTGTCAATTCAGCCACACCTGGAAACTTAATATTTGCAGCAAAGTGTTTAGTAGCAAAGTAATATGATAGTAGTGGTAACGGTAACAAAAGTAACAGAAGCAAAAGTACTATTTTTGGTGTTTTGTAGTGATTGTAACAATAGCAACGGGAAAGTAAATAAGCGTAAACCAGTATATGGAAAGCTCGTAGGCATTGGATCGGTGATGGATAATTATGCCGGATGCGGTTCATCATGTAGCAGTCATAATATAGGGTGACACAGAACTAGCTCCAATTCATCAATGTAATGTAGGCATGTATTCCGAATATAGTCATACGTGCTTATGGAAAAGAACTTGCATGACATCTTTGTCCTACCCTCCCGTGGCAGCGGGATCCTAATGGAAACTAAGGGATATTAAGGCCTCCTTTTAATAGAGAACCAGAACAAAGCATTAGCACTTAGTGAATACATGAACTCCTCAAACTATGGTCATCACCGAGAAGTATCCCGATTATTGTCACTTCGGGGTTGTCGGATCATAACACATAATAGGTGACTATAGACTTGGAAGATAGGATCAAGAACACACATATATTCATGAAAACATAATAGGTTCAGATCTGAAATCATGGCACTCGGGCCCTAGTGACAAGCATTAAGCATAGCAAAGTCATAGCAACATCAATCTCAGAACATAATGGATACTAGGGATCAAACCCTAACAAAACTAACTCGATTACATGATAGATCCCATCCAACCCATCACCGTCCAGCAAGCCTACGATGGATTTACTCGCGCACGGCGGTGAGCATCTTGAAATTGGTGATGGAGGATGGTTGATAGATGACAGCGACGGATCCCCCTCTCCGGAGCCCCGAACGGACTCCAGATCAGCCCTCCCGAGAGGTTTTAGGCCTTGGCGGCGGCTCCGTATCGTAAAGCGCGATGATTTCTTCTCTCTGATTTTTTCTCTCCAAAAGCCAATATATAGAGTTGGACTTGGCATCGGAAGGTCTCCAGGGGGCCCACGAGGTAGGGGGCGTGCCCAGGAGGGGGGTGCCCCCCCCCACCCTCGTGGACAGGGTGTGGGTGTCACGCCCAATATGCGACCCTATCCTAAAGGAACTCGAAGGTCCCACCAAGGATAGACCCGCATATTGAGACGCTTTTGCAAGGTGGATATCATTACATCAACATTACATAATAGATGGGGATACATACAAAGGCACAAATGCCACAAGAATACATCAACATCATATACAAGATCAACATCCGACTACGGATGAAACATAAACAGAAGCTCAAACGACATCCACCCTGCTAGCCCAGGCTGCCGACCTGGAACCTATCCCTTGATCGAAGAAGAAGCAGAAGAAGAACTCCAAAACAAGTAACATCGCTCTCGCGTCATGATCATCACGAAACCTGTACCTGCAATTGGTGGTGTAGTAATCTGTGAGCCACGAGGACTCAGCAATCCCATTACCATGGATATCAAACCTAGCAAAGCTTAATGGGAATGGAAGGGGTAAAGTGGTGAGGTTGCAGCAGCGGCTAAGCATATATGGTGGCTAACATATGCAAATGAGAGCGAGAAGAGAAACAAAGGAGCGGTCGTGAAGCTAGCAATGATCAAGAAGTGATCCTGAACTCCTACTTACGTCAAACATAACCCGAAACCGTGTTCTCCTCTCGATCAACCCGAAAAGAGACACTCACGATTACGCTACGGTTGGTGTATTTTAGAAGAGTTTGCTTCAAGTTTACTACAACCGGATATTAACAAATTCCCATCTGCCACATAACCGTGGGCACGGCTTTGAAAGTTCAAACCTGCAGGGTGTCCCAACTTAGCCCATGATAAGCTCTCGCGATCAACGAAGGATATTCCTTCTCCCGGGAAGACCCGATCAGTCTCGAATCCTGGCTACAAGACATTTCGACAAACAATAAAACAAGACCAGCAAAGCCGCCCGATCGCCGACAATCCCGATAGGAGCTGCACATATCTCGTTCTCAGGGCAACACCGGATGAGACATCCTACGAGTAAAACCAATCCTCAAGTTTCCCCAAGGTGGCTCCCAAGGGAAAAGTAGGTGGTGGTGAGACAAATGGTAAAACCAATGTTGGGCCTTGCTGGAAAAGTCTTATTCAAAGCGAACTGTCAAGGGGGTCCCATAAATCACCCGACCGTGTTAGGGACGCAAAATCCGGGAACATAATACCGATATGACGGAAACTAGGGCGGCAAGAGTGGAACAAAACACCAGGCATAAGGCCGAGCCTTCCACCCTTTACCAAGTATATAGATGCATTAATTAAATAAGATATATTGTGATATCCCAACAAGTAAACATGTTCCAACAAGGAACAACATCTCCATGTTCCAACAAGGAACAAACTTCATCTTCACCTGCAACTAATAACGCTATAAGAGGGGCTGAGTAAAGCGGTAACATAGCCAAACAATGGTTTGCTAGGAAGGGTGCAAAAGGTTAGAGACTGACATGGCAAATAGGGGGGCTTGAGCAGCAAGTGATAGGTAGCGCAGCATAGCAAAAGAGCGAAGCAACTAGCATAGCAATGATAGTAGTGAGATCCAGGGTAGCGGTCATCTTGCCTGAAATCCCGCAAGGAAGAAGAGCGAGTCCATGAAGAAGACGAACGGATGAAGCCAAACCAAGCGTAGACGAACGAATCCTCACGATCGCAACGAAACGGGAACTAACAAGAAGAAGCACACAACATAGTAAACACACCACACATAGACAAGACATGATGCTCAACCAAGCATGATGCATGACAAAGCTACATGAAGCTACTCATGGCAAGATATGATGCAAACAAGAACAACACATCAAAGCAAGTTTAAATGAGGCCGGAAACAACATAGAACAATTCCGGTAAGTCCTCATATGCAAATTTCGAAATTGGTCCAGATCTGAATAAACCTTATGTTCAAGTTGTTAAACATCAAGTTAAGATGCACCACGATGATCTACACGAAATTCTAGTCAAGTTACATATAAAGTTCATTAGATTCGGAGCTACGGTCTAGAAGATATGAGCAAAACAAGTTAAACATGACATTGATGCAAAATGCATACAAACATCAAGAAAACACATCAAAACAAGGATGCAACATGATAATATGAAACTACATGCAAAATCAAGCAAGTTTCATATAGAGCACACTCAAAACGGAGCAACGGTTCAACACATACACTCTATACAAGTTATAACAACAATCTGTCCAAGACAGCAAGTAGGCATATTGCAAGCATCAAAACAACATGCTACAATATCTCAACATGATAACAAAAGGCATGGGCATGATGTACAGGTAAAGCATGACAAAACGTGAACACTTGGTTATACATGGCATGGCAAGGCAACCAACAGTAAGAAGACATGGCATTGAGGCTATACATGGCAAGAACAACATCATAGCATACACGGATCAACCACAACAACCTTGGCAAAATTGAATAACATGTAAACAACCTGCCAGGAAACATTTTATAGCAAAAGTAGAGCTCGATTGACTCAAGCTATGGCACTCCATAATTGCAAACAAGGGCATGGATGGATAGAGCATAACCATATGTTCAAAACATCCTTACTGAAGTATCCCAAAATAAGCATGGATGTCTCGGTAGCATCAAGTTAACATGGCATAAAAATATCAGCAAAACAGGGGCTGAAATCAGCAACATCATGAAGCCTAGTTTGCATGCTTGTGCTAGTCACCACAGAGATCACAAAAATACATGGCATACACCCCTGTAAAGATGGCATAGCATATTACAAAACACATGTAGGAATCAAGCTCATAGGATGCACACATCAATCATGGCAAAAATGACAAAAGTGCATGTTCTGATAAGAATCTGAAGCTAACATCACATAGCACTCTTCCAACAGCATTTCGGGGGTCAAGATGAGCTCAAATGAAAATGATGCAATGAGATGAAATGATGTACTCGTCGAGGCGAACAATTTGACATATTACACGCGCAAAACGGAGCTACGGATGCAGAGTTATGATGCGATGAAGATGCAACAAAATTAATGGCAGAATATGACTTAGAGGAAATCCGGGGCTCGGGGAAGTCAACCTAGATCGGGATCTGGCGGCGCTTGGTCCCGAGGGGCGGCGGGGCCGAGCTCGCCGGAGCTTCGAGCCCGGCAAGGCCGAGGCGGGCGCTGGCGATCCGGCGAGGCGGGCGACCGCCCGGGCGGCGGAGGCGACGGTGGCTGGGCGCGGCGGCTGGAGGTGTTGGCGGGGTGGGCGCAGCGCGACGAGGCGGCGGCGGCTGGTCGCGGTGAGGGGCGGCCGGGGGGAGGCTGAGGGGCGGCGCGGACACCGCGGCGAGGCGGCGGAGGCGGCGAAGCGCCGGCCGGGCGCGGAGCCGCGCGCGGTGGGATGGGCCCATGAGCTCGCCCATGCCGCAGCGGGCAGCCAGCAGTGCGAGGTGGCGGGGGCCACGTGGCGCGACGCCAGTGGCTGCGGGGCGGCGGCGATTTTGTCCGGCGCGGAGGCGGACATGTCCGGTGCGGGGACATTTTGTCGGGTGGCGCGAGGTAGGAGGAGCTAGGGTTCATCTGCGAATTGATCCGGAATTTCGGGAGGAGGGGTGTTTAAATAGGTAGAGGGAGCTAGGAGAGTCCAAATGATGTGTGGTTTTCGGCCACGCGATCGTGATCGAACGACCGAGAGCATGGAGGGGAGTTAGATGAGTTTTGGGCCACTTTGGAAGGGGTGTTGGGCTGCAACTCAAAGAGGGCTTTGCGGTTACCCGGTTAACCGTTGGAGTATCAAACGACCTCCAAATGATCCGAAACTTGACAGGCGGTCTACCGGTGCTATACCAAGGCCGCTTGACAAACCTCGGTCCATTCCGAGACCGTTTAACACCCGCACATGAAAAGAGGTAAAAGGGGGCGCCGGGAGACATAGGAGTGCCGGATTGCAAAACCGGACAACGGGAAAATGCTCGGATGCATGAGACGAACACGTATGCAAAATGAAATGCACATGATGACATGATAAAAATGCAGATGATGACATGGCAAAGTGCAACACGCAAGCACATGACATGGCAATGACAGCGAATAAATGGCGGACACCTGGCGCATCGAATCCGGGGCGTTACAACACTCCTCCACTAACAAGAGATCTCGTCCCGAGATCTTAGGACCGAGACGGAAGGGAAAAGGGATGAGGTGAAACAAAAACTCAAGAGAAGAATCAAAGAATCGAGAGCACTCGAGAAGAAGAGATAAGCGACGAGAATGCCGAGAATCGAAAGCTCACGGAACCAGATAGACTATGAAACAACTCGTTCTAACCGGAGTGGTTAGAATGAGAAAAAAAACGAATAAGACTGAAAGGATTTAGGCAGCACACCGGTTGAACAAGGAAAGAATAGAACATGAGCTTCAGAAGATGGAATGATACTTGACGACATAAGCAACGCAATACCTCCGGAAGAATTGGAAAAATTGAATGAAAAGAACTTAGAAGGAAAGGTTGAACGGAGTTGTTGAGAAAATCAACAACGAAAAAAATAAGCTTGTCGTGGACTTATGGATAACCTCTCAAAATTATGAGGTGATAACCAACCACAATCAGAAAAGATTAAATAGCTGAGAAGAACGAAGAAATGCAAAACTCCACTTCAAAAGAATACGGAGATTTAATTGCACTTCGAGACGCAAGAAGAAAAGGTACTTGAGTTCCTCCAAAGAATCTTGATGAACTCTTGAAGAAAGAATTAAATCATGAAGGACCACCATGAAGAACTCCGGTAACGAAAGGATGATGAGATAGAATGAAGCACGAAAGAATAAGATGAGCCTTGCGATGAATTAGATGGAGGTTCCGACGAAAAGGCCGAGGAAATTGAACTCCGGAAAAGAAAATATGAAAACACTTGGAACTAGAATTTATTCATGAAGAATAAACTCCGAAGAAAAAGATTAATCACTTTGATGAAATAAGAATAAGATTTATTGTATGCTTATCCTTCATCAAATTTAATTGATGACAAGCAATAGATTTTGCATACTACTTATTCTTCTTGAAAAGGATTGAGAAGTGACATATCGCAAACTTGAGAAGGACTTCATGAATCACCGGTAGGTTGAAAAGAACGAATGGATTGATATGCTAATGAAGGAAAAGAATGTTGAACGAACCACCGTTAGAATTCGGAAATGACTGATGAAAGAGAATGAATCACCGGGAAGAATTAGAAGAACAAATATGATTGAGGGAATTTACAGAAAAGAGATCGAAGAGATCGCGAACTGATTAAAGAGAAAAACACCGGAAGAATATTGAGACGAACGAAGGGGCACGAATATGGAATAATTGTGGAATGAATCTGAAAACTTAGAACGAATAAATCTTCCGAAAAGATGGCCTCCGGATGATCGAGAGAGAAAGCAACTCCTGAAATACTCCGGATGGGTAAGAAAGAATATCTGACAAACGGAATAATTCGAGAGGATAGCATGAAGCTAGAACCACGAATCTTCGGGAGAACGGGCAAGATTTAAGGAAAACTTTACTTCGGTCTTCAAGGACGACGATAAACACCACCAAAATAACTGAGGTACTCCGGTAGAATGAGAAGCAAAGAGGTTGAGTCAACAATGAAATGGTTTGAAATCGATCTTGAAAAGGCATCTGACTGATGAAATTCATTCTTACATCACACTTGAAAGAATTTGAGAATAACTCTGGGGAGAATTAGAAGAGTCAGGTAAGATCCTGGGAAAGACCTGTGGGTTAGGGCCCACTGAAATAGAACACCGTTGGAAAGGGATTGTTGAACAGATAGATGATGCACCGGAACGATTGAAATATTTGAATGAGGTGACAACCTCGAATTAATTCAAACACAGACGAATCTCCTGATATGTCTTCCGAACTCCGGAATGATAAACTGGCGAGAGGCGAACGATCAGGGAAAACACTTGAGCCGAGGGAAAGAATACGATCGACAATGAAAAACTTGAATTGAACCCACCGGAGAAGAAAAGAGATGATGAATGTCAAACGCGACGAGAATTCACCGGTTGAAATGATCGAGGGAAGACTGAAGAGACTCCACACGAATGGAATTGATGGTCGGAAGAAACTCGAACTCTGGGAAGAAAAGGGTGGGAGGGCGGGAAAACAAAGGCAACTTGGAAAGGGAAACCGACGAATATCTTGAAGAGAAAAACACCGATTGAAATCATTTAGGGAAGAATGCAATGAATTCGCACGAGTAGGACGGATACTCGATTACGGACTCCGGTTCCGAGAAGAAGAAGGGTGGGCGGGTGGGAAAAGAAAAACAACTGATGATTGAACTTGCAAAGATGAAGAGGCTCGAGTCGACTTGACGAGAAAAGCACCGGATGAAAAGAGTTGAGGAACAACGAACGGAAAACCAACTGCGTGAACCTAAAGAAAAATTTGAATGAGAAGAGGAGTAGTTCAAAACACCTACGTCAAGATTCCTCACCAGAGCGACGAAGGGGCAGAGGAGTAAAAAGAATTCCTACTCTCCAATATAACTAGACTCAGAAAATAGTTTTCTTCTAGACTCAACAACGACCAAACTACACGATCAATCAAGGGGGCTCCTAAGGTCGGTCGAGGCTCTGATACCAACTTGTCACGCCCAATATGCGACCCTATCCTAAAGGAACTCGAAGGTCCCACCAAGGATAGACCCGCATATTGAGACGCTTTTGCAAGGTGGATATCATTACATCAACATTACATAATAGATGGGGATACATACAAAGGCACAAATGCCACAAGAATACATCAACATCATATACAAGATCAACATCCGACTACGGATGAAACATAAACAAGCTCAAACGACATCCACCACTGCTAGCCAGGGCTGCCGACCGGAACCTATCCCCTGATCGAAGAAGAAGCAGAAGAAGAACTCCAAAACAAGTAACATCGCTCTCGCGTCATGATCATCGCGAAACATGTACCTGCAATTGGTGGTGTAGTAATCTGTGAGCCACGAGGACTCAGCAATCCCATTACCATGGGTATCAAGACTAGCAAAGCTTAATGGGAATGGAAGGGGTAAAGTGGTGAGGTTGCAGCAGCGGCTAAGCATATATGGTGGCTAACATACGCAAATGAGAGCGAGAAGAGAAACAAAGGATCGGTCGTGAAGCTAGCAATGATCAAGAAGTGATCCTGAACTCCTACTTACGTCAAACATAACCCAGAAACCGTGTTCTCCTCTCGATCAACCCGAAAAGAGACACTCACAGTTACGCTTTACGGTTGGTGTATTTTAGAAGAGTTTGCTTCAAGTTTACTACAACCGGATATTAACAAATTCCCATCTGCCACATAACCGTGGGCACGGCTTTCGAAAGTTCAAACCCTGCAGGGGTGTCCCAACTTAGCCCATGATAAGCTCTCGCGATCAACGAAGGATATTCCTTCTCCCGGAAGACCCGATCAGTCTCGGAATCCGGCTACAAGACATTTCGACAAACAATAAAACAAGATCAGCAAAGCCGCCCGATGCGCCGACAATCCCGATAGGAGCTGCACATATCTCGTTCTCAGGGCAACACCGGATGAGACATCCTACGAGTAAAACCAATCCTAAATTTTCCCCAAGGTGGCCCCATGATCTGCTCGTTTGAACCAGCACTTAGAGAAGCACTGGCCGGGGGCTAAATAAAGATGACCCTCGAGAGAGCGACTCCCAAGGGAAAAGTAGGTGGTGGTGAGACAAATGGTAAAACCAATGTTGGGCCTTCTTTGCTGAAAAGTCTTATTCAAAGCGAACTGTCAAGGGGTCCCATAAATCACCCGACCGCGTTAGGGACGCAAAATCCGGGAACATAATACCGATATGATGGAAACTAGGGCGGCAAGAGTGGAACAAAACACCAGGCATAAGGCCGAGCCTTCCACCCTTTACCAAGTATATAGATGCATTAATTAAATAAGATATATTGTGATATCCCAACAAGTAAACATGTTCCAACAAGGAACAACATCTCCATGTTCCAACAAGGAACAAACTTCATCTTCACCTGCAACTAACAACGCTATAAGAGGGGCTGAGCAAAGCGGTAACATAGCCAAACAATGGTTTGCTAGGAAGGGTGCAAAAGGTTAGAGGCTGACATGGCAAATAGGGGGGCTTGAGCAGCAAGTGATAGGTAGCGCAGCATAGCGAAAGAGTGAAGCAACTAGCATAGCAATGATAGTAGTGAGATCCAGGGTAGCGGTCATCTTGCCTGAAATCTCGCAAGGAAGAAGAGCGAGTCCATGAAGAAGACGAACGGATGAAGCCAAACCAAGCGTAGACGAACGAATCCTCACGATCGCAACGAAACGGGAACTAACAAGAAGAAGCACACAACATAGTAAACACACCACACATAGACAAGACATGATGCTCAACCAAGCATGATGCATGACAAAGCTACATGAAGCTACTCATGGCAAGATATGATGCAAACAAGAACAACACATCAAAGCAAGTTTAAATGAGGGCGGAAACAACATAGAACAATTCCGGTAAGTCCTCATATGCAAATTTCGAAATTGGTCCAGATCTGAATAAACCTTATGTTCAAGTGGTTAAACATCAAGTTAAGATGCACCACGATGATCTACACGAAATTCTAGTCAAGTTACATATAAAGTTCATTAGATTCGGAGCTACGGTCTAGAGGATATGAGCAAAACAAGTTAAACATGACATTGATGCAAAATGCATACAAACATCAAGAAAACACATCAAAACAAGGATGCAACATGATAATATGAAACTACATGCAAAATCAAGCAAGTTCCATATAGAGCACACTCAAAACGGAGCAACGGTTCAACACATACACTCTATACAAGTTATAACAACAATCTGTCCAAGACAGCAAGTAGGCATATTGCAAGTATCAAAACAACATGCTACAGTATCTCAACATGATAACAAAAGGCATGGGCATGATGTACAGGTAAAGCATGACAAAACATGAACACTGAGCTATCTCCAGAAATCACTAGAACATGCTCAAAATGACATGGCAAGATTGCAAATAATAACAGTTTCAGACTTTAGCAGAAATAACATCAGGTTGAAATGTTTAGAGCTATCAAACAACATGTTACAGGAACTTAACATGGCAAACAAAGGCATGGCATGAATCTTCTCAAAGCATAGAACAAAAGTCCTTTACTGACCGTAAGCCAAAAAGGATCAGAAGATATGATGGCACCCATGTAAACATGGCAAGTTATATTACAGATTCATACATGGCAGGAACAACAATAAGTAGGCATGTTGGTGAGCTTGAACCACTCACCAAAGAGCAATACATGGCATGGCAAGGCAACCAACAGTAAGAAGACATGGCATAGAGGCTATACATGGCAAGAAAAACATCATAGCATACACGGATCAACCACAACAACCTTGGCAAAATTGAATAACATGTAAACAACCTGCCAGGAAACATTTTATAGCAAAAGTAGAGCTCGATTGACTCAAGCTATGGCACTCCATAATTGCAAACAAGGGCATGGATGGATAGAGCATAACCATATGTTCAAAACATCCTTACTGAAGTATCCCAAAATAAGCATGGATCTCTCGGTAGCATCAAGTTAACATGGCATAAAAATATCAGCAAAACAGGGGCTGAAATCAGCAACATTATGAAGCCTAGTTTGCATGCTTGTGCTAGTCACCACAGAGATCACAAAAATACATGGCATACACCCCTGTAAAGATGTCATGGCATATTACAAAACACATGTAGGAATCAAGCTCATAGGATGCACACATCAATCATGGCAAAAATGACAAAAGTGCATGTTCTGATAAGAATCTGAAACTAACATCACATAGCACTCTTCCAACAGCATTTCGGTCATAAGGATGAGCTCAAATGAAAATGATGCAATGAGATGAAATGATGTACTCGTCGATACGAAGAATTTGACATATTACACGCGCAAAACGGAGCTACGGATGCAGAGTTATGATGCGATGAAGATGCAACAAAATTAATGGTAGAATATGACAGGGGAAATCCGGGGCTCGGGGAAGTCAACCTAGATCGGGATCTGGGCGGTGCGGGTCCCGAGGGGCGGAGGGGCCGAGCTCGCCGGAGCTCGGAGCCGGGCGAGGCCGAGGCGGGCGTGGGCGGTCCGGCGAGGCGGGCGACCGCCCGGGCGGCGGAGGCGACGGTGGGGCGGCGCGGCGCTTGGGCGGGCTGGCGGGCGTGCGGGGAGGTGTTGGCGGCGGGGCAGCGCGCCCGGCGACGAGGCAGCGGCTGGCTGGTCGCGGTGAGGGGCGGCCATGGGAGGCTGAGGGGCGGCGGCGACACCGCGGCGTAGGCGGCGGAGGCGGCGCGGGCCGGGCGGGCGAGGGAGCCGGGCGGTGGGATGGGCCTGCTGGGGCGCTGCCGGGCCGGGCAGGGCGCAGTGCAGTGCGAGGTGGCGGCGGGCCACGTGGCGCGACGCCCGGTGGCTGCGGGCGGCGGCGATTTTGTCCGTGTGAGGCGGACATGTCCGGTCTTGAGGGACATTTTGTCGGGTGGCGCGAGATAGGAGGAGCTAGTGTTCATCTGCGAATTGATCCGGAATTTCGGGAGGAGGGGTGTTTAAATAGGTAGAGGGAGCTAGGAGAGTCCAAATGAGGTGCGGTTTTCGGCCACGCGATCGTGATCGAACGACCGAGAGCATGGAGGGGAGTTAGATGGGTTTTGGGCCACTTTGGAAGGGGTGCTGGGCTGCAACTCAAAGAGGGCTTTGCGGTTACCCGGTTAACCGTTGGAGTATCAAACGACCTCCAAATGATCCGAAACTTGACAGGCGGTCTACGGTGCTATACCAAGGCCTCTTGACAAACCTCGGTCCATTCCGAGACCGTTTAACACCCTTTACCTAAAAGAGGTAAAAGGGGCGCCGGAGACATAGGAGTGCGGATTGCAAAAGCGGACAACGGGGAAAATGCTCGGATGCATGAGACGAACACGTATGCAAAATGAAATGCACATGATGACATGATAAAAATGCAGATGATGACATGGCAAAGTGCAACACGCAAGCACATGACATGGCAACGACAGCCAATAAATGGCGGACACCTGGCGCATCGAATCCGGGGCGTTACAATGGGCCCCCTGGTCTTCATCTTTGGCGAGGATTTTTTATAATTTTTTCTAAGATGTTCCGTGGAGTTTCAGGTCATTCTGAGAACTTTTGTTTTCTGCACATAAAATAACATCATGGCAATTCTGCTGAAAACAACGTCAGTCCGGGTTAGTTCCATTCAAATCATACAAGTTAGAGTCCAAAACAAGGGCAAAAATGTTTGGAAAAGTAGATACGACGGAGACGTATCAACTCCCCCAAGCTTAAACCCTTGCTTGTCCTCAAGCAATTCAGTTGACAAACTGAAAGAGAAAAAGAAAAACTTTTACAAACTCTGTTTGCTCTTGTTATTTTAAATATGTCAAGTCAGCATTCAAGTTTTCAGCAAATATTATAACTAACCACATTTGCATTAATTCTCAGGTCTCATATTTACTCATATCAATTGCATAATCAACTAGCGAGCCATAATAATAAACCTCGGATGACAACACTTTCTCAAAACAATCATAATATGATATAACAAGATGGTATCTCGCTAGCCCTTTCTGAGACCGCAAAACATAAATGCAGAGCACCTTTAAAGATCAAGGACCGACTAGACATTGTAATTCATGGTAAAAGAGATCCAGTCATAGTCATACCCAATATAAATTAATAGTAATGAATGCAAATGACAGTTGCGCTCTCCAGCTAGTGCTTTTTAATAAGAGGGTGATGACTCAACATAAAAGTAAAAAGATAGGCCCTTCGCAGAGGGAAGCTGGGATTTGTAGAGGTGCCACAGCTCGGTTTTGAAATAGAGATTGAATAATATTTTGAGCGGTATACTTTCATTGTCAACATAACAACTAAGAGATGGTGATATCTTCCATGTCACACACATTATAGGCAGTTCCAAACAGAATGGTAAAGTTTATACTCCCCCTCCACCAACAAGCATCAATCCACGGCTTGCTCGAAACAATGAGTGCCTCCAACATACATCAGGTCCCAGGGGGAGTTTTGTTTGCAATTAATTTCGATTTAGTTTGCATAAAGCATGGGACTGGGCATCCCGGTGACCAGCCATGTTCTCGTGAATGAGGAGCGGAGTCCACTCCTCTTGAGAATAACCCGCCTAACATGGAAGATAAGGACAACCATAGTTGATACATGAGCTATTCGAGCATACAAAACAGAATGTTTAATTGAAGGTTTAGAGTTTGGCACATACAAATTTACTTGGAACGGCAAGTAGATACCGCATATAGGAAGGTATAGTGGACTCATCTGGAATAACTTTGGGGTTTAAGGGATTGGATGCACAAGCAGTATTCCGCTTAGTACAAGTGAAGGCTAGCAAAAGGCGGAAGCGACCAACTAGAGAGCGACAACAGTCATGAACATGCATTAAAATTAATAAACATTGGATGCAAGCATGAGTAGGATATAATCCACCATGAACATAAATATCGTGAAGGCTATATTGATTTGTTTCAACTACATGTGTGAACATGTGCCAAGTCGAGTCAATTAAATCATTCAAAGGAGGATACCACCCCATCATACCACATCATAACCATTTTAATAGCATGTTGGCACGCAAGGTAAACCATTATAACTCATAGCTAATCAAGCATGGCATAAGCAACTATGATCTCTAATTGTCATTGCAAACATGTTTATTCATAATAAGCTGAATCAGGAACGATGAACTCATCATATTCACAAAAACAAGAAAGGTCAAGTTCATACCAGCTTTTCCCATCTCAGTCAGTCCATCATGTATCATCATAATTGCCTTTAACTTGCACGACCGAACGATATGAATAATAATAAGAGTGCACGTGCATTGGACTAAGCTGGAATCTACGAGCATTCAATAAATAGGAGAAGACAAGGCAATATGGGCTCTTGGTTAAATCAACAATAAAGCATATAAGAGCCACTTCAACATTTTAATTATGGTCTTCTCCTATCGACCCCCCAAAAAAAGAAAAGGAATAAACCTATTTACATGGGAAAGCTCCCAACAAGCCAAAGAAGAACGGGAAATATTTTTGGGTTTTCTTTTTACTTATTACTACTACAGCAGGAAAAGTAAATTACTACTAATAATTTTTTTTGTTTTCTTAAATTTTAACAAACACACAAGAAGAAAGCAGGAAAAAGAAAATAAACTAGCATGGATATTACAGTGAAAGAGTATGAGCACCGACATCTAGCAATGAGTGTGTGTGAACATAAATGTAATGTCGGTGGAAATCGTACTCCCCAACTTAGGCTTTTGGCCTGTTGGTTCATTGCCGAGGATGGCTGGCGGATACCCGTAGGTGTAGCTGGGTCGATTGCGATGCAGCGGCTATCGCCTCTGAGCTGCAGCGTGGCGTCGAGCTGCCTCCGCCTCCTCTCGTACTCATCTGCCTCCTCTCTGGTAATAACATATCTTCCTTTTGTCTGAGAATCAAAGAAGGCAGGAGCAGGAAGAGTAATACGGAGAACATGCCGTTTGTTAAAGATTAGTCGATACTGGAGAGGTGACTCAGTCCTCTCGACAAACTGGTGGGAAACCATAGAATCAAAATCTAAATAAGTAGGGGGTAACTCCGTATCACCCTCACGAATGTCTATTGTGGGGACCCCGACCCATAAGTCGAGATCACCGAATGCACGTGTACAGTGATCCCAGAGATCAATGCTCACTGAACACACAAAAGCTGAATAACAAGAGTCTTACATCCATACATACCGTCTTACACAAATTATGACCATTATGGTCAAGTCTTACATAGATAAAGCCATAAGGGTTGAATACCAAATAAACTTATGCAGCGGAAATCTTCGTTGATAAGTAGAACCCATGCCATCTGCCTTAACCCTACAGGCATTCTGACTGGGAAACGTCCTAGTTCGCATGTTCGTCTCCAAAGGACTCTTCTTCGAACTCCTGTTCTTCCATGCCTGGCCAATTAAATAACCAGTGGCAAGCCAATGAGTACTTTGAATGTACTCGCAAGCAACCCATGTTTTGGTTCAAGATACAACAATGCAAGATATAGGTAAATTTTTGCAGAAAGCTAGTTTTGAGTGCAATGACATGCTCAACAACTTGTAAGACATGCATCAGGAGAATTTAGGTAACCATGAGGACATGTTACAGATATCAACATAAATAGAGAGGGCATCAACCCAACTCATTCATGTCAAGTCCTTGACTTGACCCAAGTAGATCTTCCCACTTATCCAAACACACACACTGGTTTGCAAAGCTCTGGACGTAGTTTAAGCAGCACCGCCCAACTGTCCTTGACCGTGGACACGGCTATTCGAATAGTTTTACACTCTGCAGAGGTTGCACACTTTACCCACAAGATCCGGGGAACTTTCGTGTCATCCACGACCCGCGGTACCTCAAGTACCCGGGGTAAGCACCCGATCACTATCTTTCCCTAGACAACACTAACAAGGAGTCCACTCGTTGATACACGGCCCTCGTGTGTAAGCAAAAGATCATGGGACTCTGCCCTTTTCACATTATTACGCATACAAGAAGAGACCAACGGTGTGTCCGGTGCCCTGTGAAAATAGTCATGGCCGCCCTACCTGGCACGACCCCATCCCGAGAGAGAGCACCAACTCTCCCCCGTCACTAGTAATGCGGGCTCCAAGCTAGTATCGGCCTAGGTAATCAATAATGCCCTTTCCCATACAAGGGTAGAGTGGTTGCGCATGTAAGGTTGGGACAGTTGACAAATCTTAAATCTAATCCGCTTTCGAGAACAACACACACACTTGCCTCGGTACACCACTTCGTCATCAAGTGGTTACCCATCTCATTATCTCCCTCGGGCATAAGTGGCACCCGACGGGGTTTTCGAAAAGTCTTTTGAAAATACTTTGTCTCCATCACCATGCATATCGCCGTCCCTTTTTGCGTAGCACTACTTAGCATCTTATCTACCCCCACCGGCATAACCCTCATAAGAAGGTAGGGTCATGCACAATGCAAGTATCAACGAGGAAGTATGGTGGCAAACCATCAAAGCTGTTACCACCTCATCATGATTCCATTGCAACAACAATATGGTGCTATATGACATGCATAAAAAGGGTTTCATAGGCATGGTCAAAGGGCTGCTTGCCTGTTTTAACAAAGTCTTCGAGGTCTTCAAGTCTTCGGGTCCTTCTCCAAGTACTCCGTCTACTTCGTCAACTAACGGCGGAAACAATCACAATAAGCAACACAACAAGGCAAAAATAAAAGTGCTCTAAAAATGCAAGTTGGACTTTTCTAGGATACCTTTGGTCATATGAGGTATGACCAAAGTGGTTTCAATGGGATTTGATCAATGGATATCTCTGAATATTTCAATATGATGGAATCAAGGGATTGGTGGATTTCCAAGAAGTGTACAGAAATATTATTTTGAAAATGAGCAAAGGCACCTATTTATCAAAGAATGATTTTAGAAGCATCTAGGAGCTCATTTCACTGGATTTGGAGTTCAAATGAATTTCCTATGAATTTGCAAAGTTGACAAGTATGAAGAAATGGATTATTATATTGTGTGGCACAGAAATTATTAATAAAAATGTTCATAACGTAAGTTATGAACTTAGAAGCATATAGAAATTTGAATCATGGCATTTGGATCAAAGATGATCTCTCTGTGATTTTCCAAAGTCCATCACAAAAATAGGGAAATGGGGTTTTGTGAAATATGTGTGAAAGAAAGTATTCTGGAAAAATGTGTAAGGTACACCTTGAGGTAGAGAATGATTTATGGGGTCACTAGAAATTTGAATCAGCAAATTTGGAGTTAAAATGAATTGATTATGGATTTTAGGAGTTCAAAATAAAAGAAAAAGGAAAGGTATAGGCTTATACCTAAAACACGCACCGGGCGTAAGATAGCTAGTGGGCCGGCCCAGCTCAAGCAGCGTGCTGAAAAGGCCACGTCGAAGCGCGATAAGCGGAGGCGTCTTTGCTGCTGGGAGGCGGAATCCGCCATGCGTTTCCACTTAAACGCCGGGGCCCACTGGATGGCTCGCTGACATGTGGGGCGCCCCCGCAGGGTCATCTTCCTCCTCCCTCTCCCGCGACAGAGGGGAGGGGACGCCTTGGCCGCGCGAGGCCGACGCTCGCCCCTAGCGGCACAGGCCACCTCCGGCCAAGCTGCGGCCACCGGAGGGGCCACCGGAGGGTGGCGCATAGGGGGAGCTCATCAGAGTCGGCGGGAGATGGCCGGGGCGCGCCCGGCACTGGCCTCGGCGGACGGCTACTCGGGCAGTGATGGGCAGGGTGGCATGGTGCCCCGGCGGACTGGGCGATGGGGGGAAATGGGTCGCCGGGATTTGGCGGTTCTTCTGGAGGTGAGAGGAGGTGGGGAGGACCTCGTCCTTTCCCGAATTGGAGCAGAGGCCAGCGGCGGCATTCCGGCCATGGGGGGTGCTGGAGGGCACGAGAGGGAGGGGGAGGCTGTCCAGGAGGTGCACGGAAGAGAGAGGGGTCCAACCGAGGCGAGAGAGAGCTCGGGGGATGGATTATATGGAGGAGGCGCCGGTGCTCCGTGGGCAGCGTCCACGGACGCGCTCTGTGAGCTCTGCAGTGGGGGGAGGAGAGAGGTCCAGGAGGGGCCCGACATCTTGCCGTGTTTCAGACGCCAAGGCGACCTCGGGGGACACCACCCCGCCGCCCAAGGCCGTCTTATGCCCTTGGCATGGGTGAGCTACAGTGCGGGAGAGCACTGTAGCGTGCTCTAGAGCACGAGATCTGCACGCCATGGCATAAAATATATGCCATGGGCGTGTCCACTTTTGTCTAGGAGCACTGGGGGTGTGTAAACAAAGGGGAGGTAGCCTTGGATGCCCTTGTGAACCACTAGGAGAGGAGTGGGGTTGAGAGAGAGATGGAAATGGGCTGTCCAGAGGGGTAAATGGGGTGGTTTCACCCCTCAATCATTGACCTGAGATGCAACCATAGTTACTGGAGGTAGAAGAGGGCCAGGAGCAGCTGTGGTACAAGGTTGAGCCCATGGAGATTAGTGGAAGAGGTCAAAAATGGAATTTTGGTAAAGTGGCAGAAGGTGTATGATGCTTGTTTGGGTAAGAAAATGTACTCCATTTGGCATGAGACTCCACAGGGTGAAATGGCAAATATAATTAGGGCCTTCCACTAATTTGGAGCTTATTTGGGCAAAGTTGCCAATGCAACTTTTGTAAACCCTAGAAATTAGCAGAAATGAACTTGTGCAGATCTAGTTGATCAAATCACTTCCCCTTGATGAACCACTTGGTGTAGTGGCCTCATTTGGTCATGTGAACATGCTCACCAAAGTTGGGGTCAAGGAGAGAAAGTTGGTAGTACAGAGTTGTTCAAATTTGGTACTGGACAGGAAGGGTTTTGGGTTACTTTGATCAATATAACATTTTCTCCAACTTGTGCCATTTGGTCTAGATGAATGATTAGACCATTTGAGCATGTTCACAAGGTTTGAGAATATTTGGACATGTTTGGCAATGTAAAGTTGCTCAAACTTCAAAATGGACAGAAATGGTTTTGAGGGGATTTCATGGGGGTATACTATTCTCCATGACATGATACTTGTCAAGATCATCAAACATGTCATATGTGACATGCTAGAATTTCCTTGGAATTTTTGGAGAATATTTCCTTTGTAAATATTTCAAAAGCTTGAAATATCCAGAAAGGGTTTTTGAGGGATTTGACCAATATTTTGAACATGACCATGTGTTTAAACTCTTATATATGGACAATATATGTCCACTGAGTTTCCCTAGGTTTTTCCCAAATATTGTTAAAGCATTAAAATAATTTTAACCTATTAAAGACCATTTCTGGACTTAAGAAAAGCCTTTAAATAAAATAGGAAAATAACTTTTAAAATTATATTTTTGTGGTTTATGGGTATACTATATCTAATAGGAGTCAAATATATTTTTGGAAAGATTTTTAATGCCCATAATTAAGTACTTGCAGTGCAAACCTCAATTTCAGGGGTTTTTGAAAAACTAATTTTTGAAAATACTATTTGGCCAAATTATTTTTGCAAGAAATTATTTTTATGTCCTATACACATGGCATGATCATTGGTTCAAGAGTTTAGCAAGGAGATGAAGTATAGGAGTTGGAGGATTTATTTGATTTTTAGAGCACTTGCAAACAGCAGACAAAAACCAATCAAGGCAAGGTCCAAATCACTCAAAAGTTTTTGTCAAATCACATTTTATCATGATTGTTAGCTTAAGTGTAGTGGCATGAAAATCAGGGTGTGACAGACCTACCCCCCTTACAAGAATCTCGTCCCCGAGATTCCCAAACTAGGCGTGGAAAGGAGTATGGAAACTTGGATTCGGGGTAGTCTTCACGTCCTCATACTGCTTTTGTTTCCGTGCAGTGCTCCATTGAGCTTGAAGTACTTGATGGAGTGGCTTCATGTATGACGCTCTTCTTGATCTAGGTTGCTAATGGGTAGCTTGCATAAGTCATATTGGGCTAGAGGTCGATGGCTTGGTGATCGACGTCCTTGTAGGGATCGGGTTGGTTAGGATGTTGGAAGCACTTCCGAAGCTGTGATTCATGGAAAATGTTGTGCACAGTGGGTAACTCAGGTGGTAACTCTAGCTAGTAGCCGTCTACTCTTCGTCTTGAAGTGATCTCAGAGGGGGTTGTTAAATCTTGGAGTGATCTCAAAGGGGGCCGATGAATCTTGGTGTGGGTCTCCTTGTCATGGAAATGCTTGGTTCCTTAAAGAGGAGTGGCTTGGAGATACACCTGCTCTTCGACGAGAAAGTTCACTCCTTGACGATGGTGGTTGGTATAGTTCTTTCTGCTTGGCATGGCGGTCTTCAAATGTTCCTTGACCAGCTGAACGACTCTTCTTCCGTCTTCGGGTAGACAAGTAGGTCACCAAATAATGATGACAACTATCTTGTCTAAGTACTCCATGAAGGCTTTGTTGACAGGGTACATAAAGTAGGCTGGGGGATTGGTGGTGGTCTCTGTTGAGTGTGGGCCAAGGTGTTCTAGATCTAGTGTCAAGGCCCTAAGGTCCTGATCCGACCATGTTGTAGCTTGGTAGGGCTTAAGGGTTTCAAGGGTTCTAGTGTGCGAGTGAACATTTATCATCTTATCTTTAAGCACAGTTTCTGTCGTGGAATTGTCACGGCAGATGTCCTCATGAAAGGACTTAGTCATAGGGCCATCGCACGGGTTAACCTAGAGGGGTTAAAGCGGACACAAGACACGGGAGTTATACTGGTTCGGCCCCTTCGATGAAGGTAAAGCCTACGTCCAGTTGTGATGGGATTGATATGATTTCGGCGACTAGGGAGCAATAGCTTCGCCTTAGCCTTGAATTCTCTGTCCTTAATCCGCCGCCGAGTCGTCCCCTTATATACACGGGTTGACGCCCGGCCGGTCTACAGAGTCCCGATCCGGCTCATACAAGTGTCCGGCTCGGTCTCTTCTTTCTTGTCTTACAACACAAGTTACAACACTAAGGCGGTTTACATAAATGGACCTTAAGTTGCTTCTGGGCTCCGGGTCTCCTCCGTGGGCCTGGATCATGGACGAGGGTAAACCGGCCCCTCCAGGGCGGTTCACACTCAATAGTTGTATCCCCAACATTAGGCCCCAGATTGACTTGAACCGGTTCAAGTTAATCTTCAACATCTTCAGGAAACTCTTGATCTCCTTTCATATTTTGTAAACCGCCATCTGGTTGAACCGCCGTGACGTCATCCTCCGATCCCCGTGTCAGGGCACCTTGACGTCATCTTTAATAAAGAAATCCCAACAGTAAGATTCCCTTCATTTAATGCTATCCCGGAAATCGAGGCGGCCGCTGCACCATCCGCCGCTTTTGACTCCTCGATTTTCGCGCCCGTTGATTGCTCCGGTCCCTTATAAATAGACCGGTCGCCCCTTTCTCTTCTTCTTCTTCCGCTCTTCTCCTTCCTCGCGACGCTCCAGCCCTGAAGCTCCACCGTCGCTCCCGACCCTCGAACGACGCTTCAACGCCGGGCCGCTGCATCAACCTGATCGTATCAGAGTTATCGGCGCTCCTCCGCGATTTCTGCTCGTCAGGTAAGGTTCCTTTCACGCCCTAGATCCCATTTGAAAATCCTGTTCGTCTCATAGCTCGTAGGTGTTCATATCAGTTCTTCATATGTGCTCCGCCATGGCCGTACGACTCAGCCACATCGCACATCCTGTGCAGGTGGCTGCCCCGCCGTCCAATTAACTCTTTAGGCACCTTTCCTTTTGTTCAGATCCACGAATGTAGAATACCTGAACCCTCCTGCTCTCTATGAGGTTTGCATAGGACATAAATTTTTCTTATTAGAGCTTCGACAGATCTCAATTACTTCCATTCGCGCGTGAAACCTGTTTCTGTCCACACTTGGTAGATTTATCAGCTCTGCCTTATTCGGCGGTTTACCTTTTGATAGCTAATCCGTCACTCCATTAGTCCTCAGTTAAACCGGAATGGGAAGCCGGTTGCTGAATCGCCGGTTTAACAATATCTGATATACCTGAACTGTTTAATGGTGAACCGTTTCTTCCTTTCTCTCGCAGCTTAGTCTTCCGGAATGGCTCCTCAATTCTCAGCTTGCAATTGGGTCCGGTCCAAAATTACCGAAACACAACTCAACGGCTATGTCACCACTGGCGGTTTGGCTCCAAAAAACGTCCTCCACTGGCGTGTTCCGGATGGAGAATTTCCTCCCGAGCCACAACAGGGAGAAGTAATCGTGTTTATGCAGCACCTAGACCGGGGATTCTGCCCGCCCGGTTCAAAATTTTTCCGGGACGTCCTTGCAAGTTTGAGACTCCATCCGCAGGACATCGGCCCGAACTCCGTGTCAAACATATGCAACTTTCAAGTCTTCTGCAAAGTCTATCTTCAGGAAGAACCATCTGTGGAGCTGTTCCGGGATTTTTTCCACTTGAACCGCCGTACCGAATTTTCTGATGGCCCCAACACAGAGCTAGGCGGCGTTTCAATCCAGAAGAGGAAGGAAGTGGATTTTCCTCACGCCAAACACCACAGCCATCCAAAGGATTGGAACCAAACCTGGTTCTACTGCCGGAACACTGCTCCTGCCAATGAGAACCCCTTGCCGGGTTATCGTCCTCACCGGCTCAGCAACCAGCATCCACTGCCTGCATGCTTAACCGCCGTGGAACGGAAGAACTTCGCGCCTCAAATAATCAAGCTCCGGGCTCTAATGGCCAACGGCTTAACTGGCGTGGACCTTGTGCGGTGTTGGGTTTCTTGGGGCGTCTTGCCACTAAGCCGCCGGCCCGGATTGATGCATGAGTACACCGGCAGCCTCAAAGACCCTCAAAGACGTCACGAGCTGCCCATAACTGAACTGGAGGTCACAGAGATTGTAAAGAAGATGCTTGACGAACCGATCTCCGTCTGCAGCCTAACCGGGTTGGCTCCATTCTGTGTTGCCAATCAACCGCCGGCGGTAAAGCTCTACTCACCGCCTTTGGGTCCTTAACACTTTGTTGATACGCATTAACCATTGTTACTTCTCAGGCTGACAGCTCCTTCTGGAAACGCACTAAACCGGTTCGGGCGCCGCGTGTGAAATCCAAGGCCACCAAGAAGGCAGGCAAGAAGAAAGCCGCCGAGTCCTCTGATCCGCCGGAGGACGAAGAATCAGAAGCTGAGGTAAAACTTGATATTCTTACAGGGGAGCCGCCGTAAACCGGCTTTCCGCTTTGTGTTTCTTCTTGCTTATGACTTGTCCCTTTGTATTCTTTTTACTGACAATTTCACCTCCCAGGATGATGCCGAAGCCAGTCATGCCGACCCTGTTGAGGTAATCATTCTTTCTTCCGAATCCGATCTTGCGCCGGTTAAAAGAATTCGTCGCGCCGTCCGGAAAGTGAAAAAATATCCTTCATGTGCTTACTTGAATCCAAATCTTTCCTTGAAGACACAAAGAGGTGAAGAGCGCCCAGACGACCCGACAAGGGCCAACGGATTACCTCATCCGGTTTACTGGACACACCAACCCGGAAGCGTCTTCCAGAGGTGACTTGCTCTCTGGCGTTGTCCCTTAAAAGGTTTCTTCCGATGTCCTCTCAATCCGTCGATCCAATTATCGGGCCTCTTCCAACTCGTCTGGGCGGTTCATCCACCACACAACTGCCTCCGCTGAAAGTTGCCGCAGGGTATGTAATAGCTGTCCGTCAATTCGATTCACCATTGCCTTGGTCGATTTGTCTTAATCCAATTCTGAATATTGCAGCACCAAGGCTCGCTTGAGTAAGAAAGCGAAAACCCTTGATCCTACTGCAGATGTTGATCCGGAAAAGACCCCAGAACAAACACACGAAAATCCTGAAGCTGCCAAGGAAAGCTCTGGCGAGTTGTACAAAGACGATATTGCTGATCCGCCAGAAGCTGAACCGGAGGTCCAAGTGGAAACCTCGCAGCCTGCTCCACCAAACCCGTCCACAGAGCGGGTTGTAATTGTTGAACCGCCGAGCCAGAGCAAGAAAACACCAAGCCCAAAGAAGACCGCCGATCCAGCCAGCCCGGCCAAGAATGATGATGTTATTCCGACGGGCGCGGCTATCTCGCCCCTAGCCAGCCGGTCGCTTTAACAAAACACAGTGCCAAGGGAGAGTCTGCCACCATGGGTAAAGACAAGGGGAAAACTGATCTGTCCGCTTACGACAATTTTTCTGCCCAAGAACTCCACTCCGGGTTTCTGAACCGGCTCTATACCAGCCATGACTTTGAAGTTGGTCTGGTAAACCGGATGAAGGACCGTTTTGAGGTAATGAATTATGTCTTTCCTGTACTGTGGCTGTATAGTAACCCCCAAGGGTCGGTTTAACTTTAACATAGTTAAACCGGGACTTTAACTTTTCATAAAGAACATATGCTTTGCACTGCAGTATTGTAGCCCCCAAGGGTCGGTTCAACTTAGTATAGTTAAACCGGGACTTAATTTCTGTATCCTCATGGCAAACTGAGATCAACTAGCCATTAGCCCCCAAGTGCCGAGGTGAATATTTGTATTGAGCTTGGGACTTTATGATGAAACAACTAACGTGCTCCCTTTGTTACCAGAATGAAATATACCAGCAAAACGTGCAGCTCAAGGATCTACGAGCCAATCTGGAAACTCAACAAGCAGAAACCACTAAGGCCAAGGACGAACTGAAAACGGCCTTGGCCACTATGGAACAGCTGAAGGAGTGGTACAAACCGGCGGGCCAACTGGGACACCGAGAAGGCGGTTTGAAAAAACAGGCGGAAGAAGTCAAGCAGCCCTTAAACCGTAATCAAGAGCTTACGGACTCAAGCGCCAAGTGCATGCCATGACCTCTGCCGTCTTTGGTAAGAAAATTTTCACTGACTATCTTAATTTTAATACTTCCGCCGGTTTACCCTGAGTTATCTGAAACCGGTGCAGGCAAGCGCATTGCACATATGGGCTCGATGTGCGGAAGAAGCTCAAGGCGCTTATACGCTGATTGAACAGCTGTATACCGCGCCCATGGTCATATGCACTACATCCACGACAACACGGCGCCTTCCCGATCGAGAGACTTTGGACCGCTGTCCATGATTCCGGGCAGCTTGAAGAGTTAAAGCGATCCGCGGCTCGGCTGGCACCCTACTAGCTCGACTCGCGCCAAGGCGTGGATAGCATATCTTGATCCGCCGACATAGCCAAAGGTTTCCCTGCTCAAGAGAACGGTGAAGCTTTTGACAACGACGCATCAAGCGGATAACAAAGGAAATGCGTCCGTTGGCGAGTCAATCGGCAGCTGAAGCCAACCCGAGGTTCACCGTTTTTTTATGACGCAAACAACAAGCGGGTGGAGTTTGTCATCCACGAAGTGCGAGCCTTGTTCCTCCAATCCGTAAGCACACTTACGCCTCGACGTTGATCCGCTGAGCGATAAGTGAAGAAGCTGTCTTCGTGCCTTAACCCGGATTGGTGGTCTACCAATGACTTCCGGCTTTGGGTGAGGAAGAAGAAGAAGTTGAACCGACGCCAGGCGCCCCCTCTACCTCACGTCAACCCGGCGAAGAAGCGTAATTCGTCAAGCCGGGCGACGCCTCCAAAGCTTCAAGGCATAACACCACATGAAACATCGGGCCTTAAAGGCTTTGTAATAGGATAGTCAGCACTTTGTTTTGAACAATGCCTTTACAACCTCAATCTGTAACCTTTTGCATGGTGGTGCTGATACTGTGGAGTGATGAACCCTCAACTTATTTTGCCTGCAATCACAAATTGTTTAAACCGCCACGGCGGCTTGTGTCGCCAGCCGGCTTGTGACGCCCATACTGCAAAGGAAAAAATAACTCCTGTGCTCAAAATGCCGGCTTACCGTGTAAACCGTGCCGGGCATGATAAGCCCCCTGTTACTCCATAATGGGATGTTAACAGAAAAATCAAACCGGAATAAGATCGCCGGATTAAAAATGGACCGAATTCTGACAACTTGAATATGGTTTAAAGAGGTTTGTCGGTTTTAAGAAGGCAAACAAAAAAAATCAAATGATTGGTATAAAAACCACATGAAAGCAAAGGCAATGATAAAAACCGTTTTGCAAAGGCTTTACTGAGCCGGATCAGATGGTGTTACCATGGTCGGACAGGACCAAGCTCCCTATAAGGCGTAGCGATGGTTCAAGTCAGCTAGGTCCCCAACTGAACTCGTGGCATGATGCCGATCAAGTGGCATTGCGATGGTTCGGGTTCGACCAAAGCCCCCAAGTGATTCGATGGCCTTAGGCCGACCAAGAGGCGTGACTGGTTCAGACGTGACCATGTCCCCAAGTGATCTGGTGGCTTTCGCCTGTCAAGAGGTGTTGCATTGGTTGGGACACGACCAAGCCCCCAAGTGACAAAAATTTCTGAAAATCAAGGCAAAGGGTTAAACCGGAGGCCGCTTCACGACAACATCTCCATGTACCCAAACCGGACTTTATACAGAACGGATACCCCGCTTTGGCCGAGGATCCGGTTTATTGCTTTTATTTATAATATATACATTGTCTTAATATGTACATAAGTGGAGCCGATGGCTCAGGTATAATAAGGGCGAAGATGAGCTATGTTCCACGGCTCGTTGGTCTCCTCTTCGACGCGGCGTGAGTCTTTCCGCTCTCGAACATCAATCAGATAGTATGACCCGTTGTATAGATTCTTACTGACCACAAAGGGCCCTTCCCAAGGCGGGGATAGCTTGTGCATATCCGTCTGGTCTTGAATGAGCCGAAGCACCAAGTCGCCTTCCTGAAAGGTTCTTGTTCTAACCCACCGGCTGTGATACCGACGAAGATCTTGCTGGTAAATCGCCGAACGAGCAGCCGCCATATCTCGCTCCTCATCCAGTCGATCCAAATCGTCCTGCCGGGCTTCCTCACTATCGGCCTCAACATAAGCCGCCACGCGGGGCGAGTCATGACGTATATCACAGGGAAGAACCGCCTCCGCTCCATAGACCATAAAGAATGGCGTGTAACCAGTGGATCTGTTTGGTGTGGTATTGATACTCCATATCACAGATGGCAGCTCCTCGACCCAACAACCCGACGTCCTCACTAAAGGGACCATAAGCCGGGGTTTAATACCCCTCAAGATCTCCTGATTAGCTCGTTCCGCTTGACCATTGGACTGCGGGTGGGCCATCAAGAAACGTCAAGCGGATGTGCTCGCTCACAAAACTCCTTCATGGCTCCCTTGGACAAATTGGTGCCATTGTCCGTGATGATCTTGTGTGGGAACCCAAACCGAAAATCACCTTTTGATGAACTGAACCGCCGTGGCGCATCACACTTACTAACGTGCTCTGCCTCGACCCACTTGGTAAACTTATCAACCGCCACCAACAGGTGGGTCTTCTTGTCCTTGGACCTTTGAAAGGTCCAACCATATCCAACCCCAAGTCGCAAACGGCCAAGTAATTGGAATCATCCTCAATTCTTGGGCGGTACATGAGCACGCCGAGAAAACTTTTGGCAACCATCACATCGTTCGACCAGATCTTCCGCATCCGCATGGGCAGTCAACCAATAGAAACCGTATAAACGCTTTGGCCACCAAGGATTTTGAACCGCGTGATGACCACAATCCCTTCATGGATCTCGCGCAATATCTCTCGGCCTTCCTCAGGGGACACACAACGCTGAAACGCCCCGGACACACTGCAATGATGCGACTCGCCCTTATGTATGGTCATAGATTTAGACCGCCGAACTATCTGTCGGGCCAGCGTCTCGTCTTCTGGTAACTCGCCCCGGTTCATATATGCCAAATAAGGGAGGGTCCAATCCGGAATGACATGCAAGGCTGCCACCAAGTGAGCCTCCGGATCAGGAATAGCTAAATCGACCTCATCAGGAAGCTTAACCGGACGGATTGTGCATAACGTCAAGGAAGACATTGGGCGGGACGGTTTACGTTGAGAACCGAGCCGGCTTAAAGCATCCGCCGCCTCGTTCTTCCGGCGATCCACATGGTCCACCTGATAACCTTTAAAGTGTCCTGCAACCATATCCACCTCCCGACGGTATGCAGCCATGAGTGGGTCTTTGGAATCCCAAGTACGACACTTGTCGGGCCACCAAGTCCGAGTCACCAAAGCACTTGACCGGCTTAGATTCATCTCCTTAGCCATCCGAGACCATGGAGCAAAGCTTCATACTCAGCTGCATTGTTAGTACAAGGAACATTAAGCGAAGAACGAGCAGAACTTGTCACCTCGTGGGGAAGTTAATCGACTCCGCCCCGAGCCCTCCAATTGCTGGACCCATCAAAGTGGATGGTCCAATAGGTATGATCCGGCTTTTCTTCAGTGCTTGCAACTCCGTCCAATCATTAATGAAATCTACAAGTGCTCGAGACTTTATCGCCGTCCGAGGCACATACCTTAAACCGTGCGGCCCAAGTTCTATAGCCCACTTAGCAATCCGCCGATCGCTTCCGGTTCGTATGATATCGCCCAAAGGAGCTGAATCGACCATCGTGATGGGGTGCCCTTGAAATCTTGCTTCAGCTTCCGACTTGCCATAAAACTCCATATACCAGCTTACGCCAATGCGGATATCTTTGTTTGGACTCGATGAGAACCTCGCTGATGTAATAAACTGGCCGCTGAACCGGATACTCTTTCCCTGCCTCCTTGCGCTCCACCACAATGGCCACACTGACTGCCCTGGCATTAGCAGCAACATATAACAGGAGCGGCTCCTTGTCAATAGGAGCGGCAAGGACAGGCGGGTTGGCCAGCTGCCGCTTTAAGTCCTCCAATGCCTCATCAGCGGCTGAGCTCCAGACGAATTGATCCGTCTTCTTCAGCATTTGATACAAAGGAATAGCCTTCTCTCCTAGGCGACTGATAAACCGGCTTAGCGCAGCAATCCGGCCTGCCAAACGTTGGACATCGTTGATACACTTTGGCTTAGCCAAGGAGGTGATAGCTGTAATCTTCTCCGGATTAGCCTCAATCCCCCTGTTGGACACAAGGAAACCCAACAGCTTGCCTGCCGGAACACCAAAGACGCACTTGGCCGGGTTGAGCATCATCTTGTACACCCGCAAGTTGTCAAAAGTTTCCTTTAAATCCTCAATCAACGTTTCCTTCTGCCTTGATTTCACCACGATATCATCCACATAAGCGTGCGTTACGGCCGATCTGTTCGTGCAAGCAATTACAGACGTTAACGCCGATAAGTTGCTTAGGCGCTCTTGAGCCCAAAAGGCATAGACACATAGCGAAGGCTCCAAAGGGGTGATAAACGCTGTCTTTTCCTGGTCCTTAACCGCCATCTTAATCTGGTGATAACGGAATACGCATCCAAAAGCTCAAACGCCACAACCCGCCGTAGCATCAATAATCTGGTCAATGCGGGAGGGCGAAAGGATCTCTTGGACAAGCTTTGTTAAGATCTGTGTAATCCACACACATGCGCCAAGTGCCATTCTTCCGAAGGACCAACACGGATTAGCAAGCCACTCGATGAAAGACTTCAACAATAAACCCTGCCGCTAAGAGCCTAGCAACTTCTTCTCCAATGGCCTTGCGCCTTTCCTCATTGAACCGGCGAAGAAACTGTTTTACCGGTCTGTACTTGGGGTCAACATTAAGAGTGTGCTCAGCGAGTTCCCTCGGTACACCTGGCATGTCAGAAGGCTTCCATGCAAAAATGTCCCGATTCTCACGGATGAACTCGATGAGCGCGCTTTCCTATTTAGGATCCAAGTTGGCACTGATGGTGAACTGCTTGGACGAATCGCCGGGCAAAAAATCAACAAGCTTTGTCTCAGCTGCCGATTTGAACTTCAAATCCGGATCGTGTTCTCGTAGTCGGTTTCTTCAAAGGGTCATATCCGCCGGATCAACATTGTCCTTATAATACTTTAACTCTTGATGGCACAAACCGACTCTGCATAAGCCGTGATCACCTTCCTCGCATTCCAAAGCAATCCGCGGCTCCGTGAACCGTTATCGTCCCTTTGTGACCCGGCATCTTCAGCTGTAAATAAACATAACAAGGCCGTGCCATAAACTTAGCATAAGCCGGCCGCCCAAAAAGGGCGTGGTAAGGACTTTGAATTTTCACCACCTCAAACGTCAATGTTTCCGATCTGGAGTCATGTTCATCCCCAAAGGTCACCTCCAGAGCTATCTTACCGATCGGGAATGCCGACTTGCCAGGCACCACACCGTGAAACACTGTGCTGGACGGCCTAAGATGCCTATCTGTCAACCCCATACGCCGGAAGGTCTCATAGTACAGGATGTTGATGCTGCTTTCTCCATCCATAAGTACCTTGGTGAACTTGTAGCCTCCCACCTGAGGGGCCACTACTAGGGCCAGCTGACCCGGATTGTAAACTCGAGGAGGATGATCCTCTCTGCTCCATACAATAGGTTGCTCTGACCAGCGCAGGTAATGCGGTGCGGCCGGTTCAACAACACTGACCGCCCGCTTTTGAAGTTTGCGATCCCGTCTGTCCAAGCTGGTGGTAAAGACATGATACTGTCCGCTGTTTAACTACTTTGGATTACTTTGGTAACCTGACTGCTGCTGCTGTTGATTATAACCCCCTTGGCTCTGATTGCTTTGATTGTTCTGATTGCCTTGCCCGCCCGGATTACCACCGAATCCTGGACCGGAATTTCCTCCACCGTGACCCGGGGCGGATCCTGAACCGCCGCCGGGCCCTTGATCATACCGGAAAGAGTTAGAGTTTTTGAACTCCTGCATAATATAACAATCCTTCCAAAGGTGGTTCGCCGGTGACTCCTTCGTCCCATGCTTCGGACAAGGCTGATTTAATATGTAATTCAGACGATCCGGATTATGACCGCCCGGTTTGATTGCTTACCCTTGCGCCGCTGACTTTTGTCTCTGTGGCGTTGGTGTTAACTCTGGCCCATGTTACCGTTTGCCTTACGCTTGTTCCTCCATTACCCGAATGATCTTGCTGGCTTCGAACTGCCATTCTGCTTTCCCTTCCCCACTTCGTCGCCTTGGACTCGGGATCCTTGGTTTGTCGAGTCAGCATACTTTACCAAAACGCCCATGAGTGTGCCCATGTCATTGCAAAACGCTTCATGCACCCAGCTTCAACTTCAACGGTTCGAACCGCAATTGGCCTCTAGGGTTAAGATAGCAGAATCCGGGTTGATCCGGTCTGATGAATGCAAGACCTCTGAAACGCGGCGCACCCAATGTGTTGTAGATTCTCCCTATGCCTGGACACAAGCCGCCAAATCCACCACATACATAGGCTGCTTACAGGTATCTTTGAAATTCTGAATGAACCGGGTCCGTAACTGGGTCCACGAACTAACTGAGTTGGGTGGCAAATTTTTCAACCAAGTACGAGCCGTACCTTCCAGCATCATGGTGAAATACTTCGCACACGCAGCTTCATCCACATCCAGCATCTCCATGGCCATCTCATAACTTTCTATCCACGCTTCTGGAGCCAAATCGGCGGTGTAATTGGGCACCTTGCGGGGTCCTTTGAAGTCCTTAGGCAAACGCACATTGCGTAAAGCGGGGACAAGACAAGGCACCCCCAATGATCCGGACGTGACCTCCGGTTCGAAGATGGTCGGACGAACCGGCGCGAGCTGATGGTCCTCATGTTGCGCTGCTAATTCGGCCTCCCTGCGTGCCCTGGCCCGGTCCACCACCACTTGGGCGTCTTCAAAGCCACCAGCCGGGTTGTTGCCTCGAGGCGGACCGCGCTGCGCGTTGCTTGACACGGCCGGTTCATCTGCGCGCCGGCTATAACTCCGGCTTGGGCGGGGGGTGGAGTGGATCCATCCCGGCTGTATGAATATGCTTCCTGCTAAGCCAGGGCCGTCCTGAGGAGCTCCTTAACCCGGCGTGTCTCTACCGCCTGTGGTGAATCGCCTTCGATTGGAATCGCCTCCAACCGTGCCGCAGCCGCCACAAGGTTATCCATCGGGTTGGAGTAATGACCCGGAGGTGTCTGCACAGTCTGGGGCGCACCGGTATGATGGTGAGGCAGATCTATCACACGGGGCTGAACCGGCGCGGCCGTCCCAGGTGCTTCCGGCCGGTTTACCACCGGCGGTGGATTACTGGTCCCTGCCCCAGGGGTATTGAAAAGCTCTCTTCCCTCGAAAACCGAAGGTAAACGGGACCTGTACTTCCTTTTCATGACTTCATGTGACGACTCGATCCAAAGATGAGCCTATAAGCTGCGCATCCAAAGCGGCCCGTTCGCCGCCATCCTCACGTCTGCGGCTGCCAGTCCGCTTTGGCTTTAGTGATCTGTTCCCTCACCTTTGCAATCTCCGCGTTGTGCAGGTCCTGATCCGCGGATTAGCCTCGCCATGAGCACAGCAATGCGTCGAAAAGCTCGACAAAACTGAGCGGCGGCGCGACAGGCCTCCTTCCGGCTGCCATCACGCTGTTGAACCGGCGACCTGGGCGCCCGGTCGAAGAGTGAAGCGCCGCTGCGCATCGCCATGAAGATCCCAACCCGGTTGGGTAGATCGAAGGGTCCGAATACTCTCACCGTCGGAACAGCCCCGATCGGCCGTCTTGCGGTGGTACTGAGACTCCGTTTCTCCGGTGACGACTCGTCGCCCGAGTAGACAACGGTTCGCCGCGGATGCTGATCCATCCTCGTAGCCTCCGTGGATGACTCCCACGAAGCACGCCGACCGCCCGGTTTAGCGAGGCAGGACTCTTCCTCGTCGGCTGAGCCGTCTCGACGAGGTCGGTGCAGATGTCCGCCCAGCCCTGGCTCGCCGATCTTGCCGATGAATACGTGTATGCCGCCAAAGGGGACCGGTATCCGTACTCAACCGAGCGGCCTCGGGCCCCGATCCGCATCGTCGATGTAGAGCTTGCGCGACGACTCTTAGTCATCCGCCCACAAAGATAACCTTCGAGTCCTTCGAACTTGCCCTCTAAGATCATCAAACCGTCGCGCGATAGCCCCACGGTGGCGCCAAGCGTCGTGGAATTGTCACGGCAGATGTCCTCATGAAAGGACTTAGTCGAGGGCCATCGTGACGGGTTAACCTAGAGGGTTAAGCGGACACAAGACACGGAGTTATCTTGGTTCGCCCTTCGATGAAGGTAAAGCCTACGTCCGATTGTGATGGGATTGATATGATTTGGCGACTAGGGAGCAATAGCTTCGCTTTAGCCTTGAATTCTCTGTCCTTAATCCATCCGCGGGTCGTCCCCTTATATACAGGTTGGACGCCTTGGCCGGTCTCTGAGTCCCGATCCGCTCATACAAGTGTCGGCTCGGTCTCTCTTTCTTGTCTTACAACACAAGTTACAACACTAAGGCGGTTTACATAAATGGACCTTAAGTTGCTTCTGGGCTCCGGGCCTCCTCCGTGGGCCTGGATCATGGACGAGGGTAAACCGGCCCCTCCAGGGCGGTTCACACTCAATAGTTGTATCCCCAACAGTTTCTGAGATGCCAATAGTTCTACCTACTCCTTCAAACAAATAACCTTATACCACCGAGAGCATCATCTCGTATAGGTCAACTCCAATCACTACTCATGTTATCCATATGCTCGTGACGCCGGAGGGGAGGTCTAATAAAATCCTATATGTCTACGATCCCCTAACTCATATGTATGGCTACCCCTAAAAATCCATGGGTAGAGCATACAAGCTTCCAAGCTAGAATGAAACAGGACAATCCAAGTGCTCATCCTATTCTTCCAAGGTCCATCTTAGTGCATCTCTATTTTAAGGAAACACGTCGTATGCCACTCCAAAATCTTGTTTCCTTCCTATGAATCAACTCAAACAATCCATTAACTTCCATTCATCCCTACATATTCCATTAATTCTACAAATCCAATGTCTATGGTGTTCCACATGATCTTCTAGTGTCCTATAACCCCCCATATGCTTGAAAAGGCTATCTCTACTATAGTCAGTCCACCAATTCCCATTATCATGGTCAAGTAACCTCCAAGGTCAAGTTTATATCAACTCCGACAATTAATCCAATCTCCTAGTTTATTGTCCACCGAGAAACATGGTATCACGATCAAGATTATCGGTCTAATTCCAATTTACTCCGAACCATGTAGACTTACCCAACATCTCTACTCAACTAGGATCACCTATTTAAATCCAAATCTTGTGTCCAACGAGAATTTCCACACTTTCCCCCAAGTCATTATCGTAATATCAACTATCTCCTATCAATATCCCCTGGCTAAGTCAAATCCTTATACCTCCAAGAATTTCATCTTGCGATCATAATTGTCCTATTAAATCCAATTTACTCAGGGGTAATGAAAGCTATGCTACTCTATAATCATGATCCCACCAAGTTCATCTACCAACATGAAAGCCTTATAATCCTCCGAAGAGTCTCAAATAATTCCTCAAGGTCACTGATATAAACTCATCAAGTCATTTGTCCTCTGTTCCTATATCCTCAAATTGGTCTTCCCTATGGCATCGTCAGTTTTGGTGCTATCTTAGGATGATAATGTGCTCGTTCGCTATGTCCACTAGTTCAATAATGAACCCAGTGCTATGCGAGGTTACAGAGGCTTAACTGGTCCACTTGTAATTTTATGGGTTAAGCACTTGGTTAAGGATTCGAGCTGGGGTATCTCGTGAAGTCTCGAAGGGTATAGTGATGGGTTTACAGTCTTGAGAGGTAAACATAACTCTCTGGGGTTGCACTTGGTCGAGGAGGTTGTAGCAAAAGTCTTGATGCTGGTTGGTTGCCAAAGTAGAATCCTTGGTGTATCTTGTCTTGCTAGCCTTGATTGAGGAGAGAGATGAGAGGAGAGGTAGCATAGAGGAGGGGAATGCCTAAAGGGGGTTCTATAGTGCAAGTGCGAACAAACAGGTGCAAAAAGGGCCAAACAGAAGAAGCAAGGTAAGGAAGGTGATATAGTTGCATACTTGTCGCCTAGGGAAAAAGTGCGACCTATATCAAAACACAAACAAATAAAAACAAGCAACACAGAATCATGGTTCTATTCGAACCATCATACGGACTCGACTGCGCATAGGGGGTACACGACTCATCCTACCCTAGGGGTTCTCGGACTCAGTAGTCGTGCCTTGTGCCTCATGCAGTCTCTGAGTTTTCCTCAGGTGTTGCTACGTCTCTTATAGTTGTTTGGTGAAACAATCCGGGTTGAGCCTGAAGATTCTTCAACAACTTCTCACATGTTGAAGTGATGGGGTGAAGGTGGCTCCTTGTAGCTGGCGTTGACTTGGTCTCCTCTTGTCTTCCTAATCATGACGATCACTTCTACCTTTTTAAGGTGTCGGCGGTTCCAGGTGGCAATCCTTTATGCAATGACTTTAACAAGGCATAATAGAGGTCCAACATGTCGGTTACGTTGATGACAACATCGACACCAAGAGCGGGGGATGAAGGGAACTGTTTTCCTGCTCACTATCATGAGGCGGACCAAATGGCGAGGTTCTCATCCACCGGTGGTTGTCGATACAACAACGGTAAGGACGGGACTGCTCTATTAGCGATGTATATCATGATCTTGCATTTCCTATGCCCTGGTCATCGTAGGCTAAGGTTGCACCATCTTGGTGTAATGCCGAAGGTTTCACCATCCTCTGGGTCTTCATGTCCTCATTCTTCAAAGGCGTATCTTCTGTTGGCATCATCTTGTTGTGGTGTTGCCAATCTTGGGTTCAGAAGAGGTGGGTGAGTGTTTGGCAAGGTGTACTCCTTCTAGGCTATCCACGAGGATTACAAGGAATCCCATGGTCAGGGGCTTGAGGGTGCTAGCGACCGCTTTGCAATAGTTTTGAAGGGAAGAGATCGATGGGGAAAGTATACCTTAGTTTTCGAAAAACTGAGAAGGGAAGAGAAGTATAGATAGTTTTTGAAAACTAGCGATAGTTTTGAAAATAGTTTTACCCTAACTAACGACCATGCTAACTAAGGCTTCCTACAGTCAGGATGTCTCTGATACCAGCTCTGTGGGGACCCCGACCCATAAGTCGAGATCACCGAATGCACGTGTACAGTGATCCCAGAGATCAATGCTCATTGAACACACAAAAGCTGAATAACAAGAGTCTTACATCCATACATACCGTCTTACACAAATTATGACCATTATGGTCCAGTCTTACATAGATAAAGCCATAAGGGCTGAATACCAAATAAACTTAAGCAGCGGAAATCTTCGTTGATAAGTAGAACCCATGCCATCTGCCTTAACCCTACAGGCATTCTGACTGGGAAACATCCTAGTTCGCATGTTCGTCTCCAAAGGACTCTTCTTCGAACTCCTGTTCTTCCATGCCTGGCCAATTAAATAACCAGTGGCAAGCCAATGAGTACTTTGAATGTACTCGCAAGCAACCCATGTTTTGGTTCAAGATACAACAATGCAAGATATAGGTAAATTTTTTGCAGAAAGCTAGTTTTGAGTGCAATGACATGCTCAACAACTTGTAAGACATGCATCAGGAGAATTTAAGTAACCATGAGGACATGTTACAGATATCAACATAAATAGAGAGGGCATCAACCCAACTCATTCATGTCAAGTCCTTGACTTGACCCAAGTAGATCTTCCCACTTATCCAAACACACACACTCGTTTGCAAAGCTCTGGACATAGTTTAAGCAGCACCGCCCAACTGTCCTTGACCGTGGACACGGCTATTCGAATAGTTTTACACTCTGCAGAGGTTGCACACTTTACCCACAAGATCCGGGGAACTTTCGTGTCATCCACGACCCGCGGTACCTCAAGTACCCGGGGTAAGCACCCGATCACTATCTTTCCCTAGACAACACTAACAAGGAGTCCACTCGTTGATACACGGCCCTCGTGTATAAGCAAAAGATCGTGGGACTCTGCCCTTTTCACATTATTACGCATACGAAGGGACCAGCGGTGTGTCCGGTGCCACGTGAAAACAGTCATGGCCGCCCAACTTGCACGACCCGTCGAGAGAGAGCACCAACTCTCCCCCGTCACTAGTAATGCGGGCTCCAAGCTAGTATCGGCCTAGGTAATCAATAATGCCCTTTCCCATACAAGGGTAGAGTGGTTGCGCATGTAAGGTTGGGACAGTTGACAAATCTTAAATCTAATCCGCTTTAGAAAACAACACACACACTTGCCTCGGTACACCACTTCGTCATCAAGTGGTTACCCATCTCATTATCTCCCTCGGGCATAAGTGGCACCCGACGGGGTTTTCGAAAAGACTTTTGAAAATACTTTGTCTCCATCACCATGCATATCCCCGTCCCTTTTTGCGTAGCACTACTTAGCATCTTATCTACCCCCACCAGCATAACCCTCATAAGAAGGTAGGGTCATGCACAATGCAAGTATCAATGAGGAAGTATGGTGGCAAACCATCAAAGCTGTTACCACCTCATCATGATTCCGTTGCAACAACAATATGGTGCTATATGACATGCATAAAAAGGGTTTCATAGGCATGGTCAAAGGGTTGCTTGCCTGCTTTAACAAAGTCTTCGAGGTCTTCAAGTCTTCGGGTCCTTCTCCAAGTACTCCGTCTACTTTGTCAACTAACGGCGGAAACAATCACAATAAGCAACACAACAAGGCAAAAATAAAAGTGCTCTAAAAATGCAAGTTGGACTTTTCTAGGATAACTTTGGTTATATGAGGTATGACCAAAGTGGTTTCAATGGGATTTGATCAATGGATATCTCTGAATATTTCAATATGATGGAATCAAGGGATTGGTGGATTTGCAAGAAGTGTACAGAAATATTATTTTGAAAAATGAGCAAAGGCACCTATTTATCAAAGAATGATTTTAGAAGCATATAGGAGTTGGTTTCACTGGATTTGGAGTTCAAATGAATTTCCTATGAATTTGCAAAGTTGACAAGTATGAAGAAATGGATCATTATATTGTGTGGCACAGAAAGTATTAATAAAAATGTTCATAACGTAAGTTATGAACTTAGAAGCATATAGAAATTTGAATCATGGCATTTGGATCAAAGATGATCTCTCTGTTATTTTCCAAAGTCCATCACAAAAATAGGAAATGGGGTTTTGTGAAATATGTGTGAAAAAGTATTACGGAAAATGTGTAAGGTACACCTTGAGGTAGAGAATGATTTATGGGGTCACTAGGAATTTGAATCAGCAAATTTGGAGTTAAAATGAATTGATTATGGATTTTAGGAGTTCAAAATAAAAGAAAAAGGAAAGGTTTAGGCTTATACCTAAAACACGCACCGGGCGTGAGATAGCTAGTGGGCCAGCCCAGCAGCTCAGCAGCGTGCGGGAAAAGGCCACGTCGAAGGCGTATTAAGCAGAGGCGTCTTCGCTGCGGGGAGGCCGGAATCCACTTGTGCGTTTCCACTTAAACGTCGGGGCCCACTGGATGGCTCGCTGACATGTGGGGCGCCCTCGCAGGGTCTCCCTCTCCCGCGACAGAGGGGAGGGGACGCCTTGGCCGCGCAAGGCTGACGCTCGCCCCTGGCGGCACAGGCCACCTCCGGCAAGCTGCACCACCGGAGGGGCCACCGGAGGGTGGCGCATCGGGGGAGCTCATCAGAGTCGGCGGGAGATGGCCGGGGCGCGCCCGGCATTGGCCTCGGCGGACGGCTACTCGGGCGGTGATGGGCAGGGTGGCACGGTGCCCCGGCGGACTGGGCGATGGGGGGAAATGGGTCGCCGGGATTTGGCGGTTCTTCTGGAGGTGAGAGGAGGTGGGGAGGACCTCGTCCTTGCCCGAATCAGAGCGGAGGCCAGCGGCGGCATTCCGGCCATGGGGGGTGCTGGAGGGCACGAGAGGGAGGGGAGGCTGTCCAGGAGGTGCACGGGAGAGAAAGGGGTCCAACCGAGGCGAGAGAGAGCTCGGAGGATGGATTATATGGAGGAGGCGCCGGTGCTCCATGGGCAGCGTCCACGGACGCGCTCTGTGAGCTCTGCAGAGGGGGGAGGAGAGAGGTCCAGGAGGGGCCCGACATCTTGCCGTGTTTCAGACGCCGAGGTGACCTCGGGGGACACCCCCCCCGCCGCCCAAGGCCGTCTTATGCCCTTGGCATGGGTGAGCTACAGTGTGGGAGAGCACTGTAGCGTGCTCCAGAGCACGAGATCTGCACGCCATGGCATAAAATATATGCCATGGGCGTGTCCACTTTTGTCTAGGAGCACTGGGGAAGTGTAAACAAAGGGGAGGTAGCCTTGGATGCCCTGGTGAACCACTAGGAGAGGAGTGGGGTTGAGAGAGAGATGGAAATGGGCTGTCCAGAGGGGTAAATGGGGTGGTTTCACCCCTCAATCATTGACCTGAGATGCAGCCATAGTTACTGGAGGTAGAAGAGGGCCAGGAGCAGCTGTGGTACAAGGTTGAGCCCATGGAGATTAGTGGAAGAGGTCAAAAATGGAATTTTGGTAAAGTGGCAGAAGGTGTTTGATGCTTGTTTGGGTAAGAAAATGAACTCCATTTGGCATGAGACTCCACAGGGTGAAATGGCACATATAATTAGGGCCTTCCACCAATTTGGAGCTTATTTGGGCAAAGTTGCCAATGCAACTTTTGTATACCCAAGAAATTAGCAGAAATGAACTTGTGCATATCTAGTTGAGAAAATCACTTCCCCTTGATGAACCACTTGGTGTAGTGGCCTCATTTGGTCATGTGAACATGCTCACCAAAGTTGGGGTCAAGGAGAGAAAGTTGGTAGTACAAAGTTGTTCAAATTTGGTACTGGACAGGAAGGGTTTTGGGGTACTTTAATCAATATAACATTTTCTCCAACTTGTGCCATTTGGTCTAGATGAATTATTAGACCATTTGAGCATGTTCACAAGGTTTGAGAACATTTGTACATGTTTGGCAATGTAAAGTTGCTCAAACTTCAAAATGGACAGAAATGGTTTTGAGGGGTTTTCATGGGGGTATACTATTCTCCATGACATGATACTTGTCAAGATCATCAAACATGTCATATGTGACATGCTAGAATTTCCTTGGAATTTTTGGAGAATATTTACTTTGTAAATATTTCAAAAGCTTGAAATATCCAGAAAGGGTTTTTGAGGGATTTGACAAATATTTTGAACATGACCATGTGTTTAAACTCTTATATATGGACAATATATGTCCACTGAGTTTCCCTAGGTTTTTCCCAAATATTGTTAAAGCATTAAAATAATTTTAACCTATTAAAGACCATTTCTGGACTTAAGAAAAGGCCTTTAATAAAATAGGAAAATAACTTTTAAAATTATATTTTTGTGGTTTATGGGTATACTATATCTAATAGGAGTCAAATATATTTTTGGAAAGATTTTTAATGCCCATAATTAAGTACTTGCAGTGCAAACCTCAATTTCAGGGGGTTTTGAAAAACTAATTTTTGAAAATACTATTTGGCCAAATTATTTTTGCAAGAAATTGTTTTTATGTCCTATACACATGGCATGATCATTGGTTCAAGAGTTTGGAGCAAGGAGATGAAGTATAGGAGTTGGAGGATTTATTTGATTTTTAGAGCACTTGCAAACAGCAGACAAAAACCAATCAAGGCAAGGTCCAAATCACTCAAAAGTTTTTTTCAAACCACATTTTATCATGATTGTTAGCTTAAGTGTAGTGGCATGAAAATCAGGGTGTGACATCTATCTCAAGAAAATTAGCTATTCGGGTTGCATAAATTCCTCTAAAGAAAACTCCGTTATATCTATTATGATGCAACCTACGAGCAACAATGGCTCCCATATGATAAGATTGGTCTCCTAACACAGCACTCCTGAGAATGCTAAGGTCAGGGACACACATGTGACATGCTTCATCCTTAGCATTGATGCACCTACCTATGAAGAGAGCAAAATAATGTATAGCAGGAAAGTGAATGCTCCCTATAGTGGCTTGCGTTATATCTCTAGATTCCCCCACAGTTATACTAGCAAGAAAGTCTCTAAATTCAGATTTACGGGGATCAACAGTACTACCCCATTGTGGGAGCTTGCAAGAAAAAGTAAAGTCCTCTAAGTCCATGGTATAAGATTTGTCATAAAGATCAAACATGACTGAAGGAGAATTACGCGAAGATGAAAATTCAAACCTCCTCACAAATGAACTAGTGAGATCATGATACTGTTGGCATTTGTCTGCCTCGAAGTCCACAAGACCGGCGTTACGCAAATATGTGTTAAATTCTTCTTTGATTCGCGCTCGATCCGTAAATTTTTCCGAAGGCCATTCACAGGGCCTCACGGGAGCGTCCATTGGGGGCTCCTCATCGGCATCGCGCATTGCAAGCCTAGGGCCTTGCTTCCTTGAAGAACCACCTTGGAACATCTTCCTAAACATATTGTCTTTTCTAAAAAAAATCTGAAATTTTTAGTAACTTCAAACAAAAGTGAACCAACTTCAATAAAATTGATAGCAACTACTCCTACAAGTGCCTAGAGCCTATATCAAGCATTAGAGCTACTTGGAACCATATAAATTTGACATGCAAGCTCAAGAACATGGTCACCTATGCAGAACAAATTTGCAATGAATAAAGCACTAGAAAAAAAACTAATTGGACCAATGGAGGAGTCACATACCAAGGAACAATCTCCCCAAGCAGTTTTGTGAGAGGTGCTTTGAGCAAAGAGATCGAAAATCACAGCAGAAATTTGGAACTCGTGTTTGAGCCAGATATTCGTGTTTGTGGGAGGAAGAAGAAGAGGATGGGTGCAGGATTAAGTGGAGGAGGGCCACCGTGGGACCACGAGGCGGGGGCGCGCCGGGGGTAGGCGCGCCCTCCACCTCGTGGCAGTGGCAACTCCCCTGCGGTGATTTTGCACTAAAATCCTCAAATATTCCCAAAAAATCATACTAAATTGGCATGGCATTACGAGGACTTCTATTTTGGGATATTTTTATATTGCACGGATAAATCAGGAAACAGACAGAAAAATACTATTTTTACTTTATTTCAACTAAATAACAGAAAGTATAAAGAAGGTACAGAAGGTTGTGCTTCTAGTTTCATCCGTCTCATGATCATCAAAAGGAATCCACTAACAAGGTTGATCAGGTCTTGTTAACAAACTCATTCCGATTAACATGGAACTGGAGAAATTTCGAATAACACTATGTTACCTCAACGGGGATATGCACATCCCCTATAATAAGAATATCATATTTCTTCTTGACAGTTGGAAGAGGAAATTCAAAACCTCCAAATATAATTGATGGAACTTTTCCAATAGAGTTGATGCTATAAACTTGAGGTTGTTTCCTCGGAAAGTGTACTGTATGCTCATTACCATTAACATGAAAAGTGACATTGCCTTTGTTGCAATCAATAACAGCCCCTGCAGTATTCAGAAAAGGTCTTCCAAGAATAATAGACATACTATCATCCTCGGGAATATCAAGAATAACAAAGTCCATTAAAATAGTAACGTTTGCAACCACAACAGGCACATCCTCACAAATACCGACAGGTATAGCAATTGATTTATCAGCCATTTGCAAATATATTTCAGTAGGTGTCAACTTATTCAAATCAAGTCTATGATATAAAGAGAGTGGCATAACACTAACACCGGCTCCAAGATTACATAAAGCAGTTTTTAACATAATTTCTTTTAATGGAGCATGGTATAGTGGGTACTCCTGGATCTCCAAGTTTCTTTGGTACTCCACCCTTAAAAGTATAATTAGCAAGCATAGTGGAAATTTCAGCTTCCGGTATCTTTCTTTTATTGGTAATGATATCCTTCATATACTTAGCATAAGGATTCGTTTTGAGCACATCAGTTAATCGCATACGCAAAAAGATAGGTCTAATCATCTCAGCAAAGCGCTCAAAATCGTCATCATCCTTTTTCTTGGATGGTTTGGGAGGAAAAGGCATGGGTTTCTGAACCCATGGTTCTCTTTATTTACCATGTTTCCTAGCAACAAAGTCTCTCTTATCATAATGTTGATTCTTTGATTGTGGGTTATCAAGATCAACAACAGGTTCAATTTCAACATCATTATCATTACTATGTTGAGCATCATCATGAACATCGTCATTAACATTTTCACTAGGTTCATGTTCATTACAGTTGTGTTTGATGTCGAAATAGATATATCATTTGGATTCTCAGGTGGTTCAGCAATAGGTTCGCTAGAAGTTTGCAAAGTCCTGTCATTTTTCTTTTTCTTCCTCTTAGAAGAACTAGGCACATCAGTTTTATTTCTCTGAGAATCTTGCTCAATTCTTTTAGGGTGGCCTTCAGGATATAAAGGTTCCTGAGTCATTCTACCAGTTCTAGTAGCCACTATAACAGCATAATCATTTTTCTTACTATTCATTTCATTAAGCAAATCACTTTGAGCCTTAAGTACTTGTTCTACTTGAGTGGTAACCATAGAAGCATGTTTGCTAATAAGTTTAAGTTCACCTCTAACATTAGCCATATAATCACCCAAGTGTTTAATCATATAGGTATTTTGTTTTAATTGTCTACCAAAATAAGCATTGAAGTCTTCTTGCTTAAACATAAAGTTATCAAACTCATCCAAGCAATCGACTAGCAATTTTAGTAGGAGGGACTTGGTTTTATCATATCTATAGAGAGAATTTACCTTTACTACGTAGCCGGGTTATCGGGATCGGGAGGTTCTTCAATAGGTAATGGATCAAGATCATATGTTTCTTCAACAGTGATGAAATTAAGACCATGTATTTCTTCAATAGGAGGTAAATTCTTAACATCTTCAGCTTTACTACCTTTTTCTTTCATAGATTTCCTTGCCTCTTGCATATCTCCAGGACTGAGAAATAGAACACCTCTCTTCTTCGGAGTTGGTTTAGGAACAGGCTCGATGGTGGCTCTGGGAGGTGACCAATTATTTTCATTTGTCAACATATTATTCAATATAATTTCAGCTTCATCGGTGTTCTTTCCACGAAAAGAGAACCCGCACAACTATCGAGTAATCTCTGGAAGCATCAGTTAGTCCATTATAAAAGATATCAAGTATTTCATTTTTCTTAAGAGGATGATCAGGCAAAGCATTAAGTAACTTGAGAAGCCTCCCCCAAGCTTGTGGGAGACTCTCCTCTTCAATTTGCACAAAGTTTTATATTTCCTTTAAAGCAGCTTGTTTCTTATGAGCAGGGAAATATTTAGCAGAGAAGTAATAAATCATATCCTAGGGACTACGCACACAACCAGGATCAAGAGAATTGAACCATATCTTAGCATCACCCGTTAATGAGAACGGAAATATTTTAAGGATGTAAAAGTAGCGAGATCTCTCATCATTCATGAACAGGGTGGCTATATCATTTAATTTAGTAAGATGTGCCACAACAGTTTCAGATTCATAACCATGAAAAGGATCAGATTCAACCAAAGTAATTATATCAGGATCAACAGAGTATTCATAATCCTTATCGGGAACAGAAATAGGTGAAGTAGCAAAAGCAGGGTCAGGTCTCATTCTGTCTCTAAGAGATTCTTTACTCCATTTAACTAACAGCCTCTTAAGTTCGTGAGGGAGTCCTGGATTAGGGGGTGTCCGGATAGCCGAACTATCACCGTTGGCTGGACTCCTGGACTATGAAGATACAAGATTGAAGACTTCGTCCGTGTCCGGATGGGACTTTCCTTGGCGTGGAAGGCAAGCTTGGCGTCTGGATATGTAGATCTCCTACCATTGTAACCGACTACGTGTAACCCTAACCCTATCCGGTGTCTATATAAACCGGAGGGTTTTAGTCCGTGGGACGAACAACAATCATACCATAGACTAGCTTCTAGGGTTTAGCCTCTCGATTTAAGTGGTAGATCTACTCTTGTACTACCCATATCATCAATATTAATCAAGAAGGAGTAGGGTATTACCTCCATCGAGAGGGCCGAACACTGGGTAAAACATCGTGTCCCTTGTCTCTGTTACCATCCGCCTAGGCGCATAGTTGGGACCCCTACCGAGATCCGCGGTTTGACACCGACATTGGTGCTTTCATTGAGAGTTCCTCGTGTCGTCACCTATAGGCCCGATGGCTCCTTCAATCATCAACAGCGCGCAGTCCGGTGAGACTTTTCTCCTGGACAGATCTTCGTATTCGGCGGCTTTGCACTGCGGGCCAATTCGCTAGGCCATCTGGAGCAGATCGAAAGCTACGCCCTTGGCCATCAGGTCAGATTTGGAAGCTTGAACTATACGGCCGATGTCCGCGGAGACTTGATCTTCAACGAATTCGAGCCCACAGCCGAGCGTGCCGCATTGTCTCGATGGGTACAATCTAGCTCTGCCGCCAAACGGTGCCACTGGAGGCCGCACGATGCCGCTCCGACCCTTAATCTGGAGCGGTTTACCGATCGAGGGCGGTTGGTTGGACACCGCCTCGGGGCTGAAATCTCTGGCGATTGAGGCGAACACCATCCGTGTCGCTGCGAAGCTTCGTGACTCCAGTGCGGACTCCTTTACGGACTCCGAACCTCCCGCGCCTCTACGGTCGAATCCTCTCTGGGCGCGGTTATGGAGTTCACCGCCACGGACATCTTTTTTCGCCCTTTGGCGATATCCTGAACTCATTAAAGTCTCTCTCTTTGTCGAGGAGCCCTGGCGAACTATGGTCGGGAAGGTTGGGATTCGGACGACGAAGAAATTCAACGCCCACCCACCACCCACTTTGTCGCCACCGTCGATGATTTAACCGACATGCTCGACTTTGACTCGAAGACATCAGCGGTATGGGCGGCGGTGCGGAGGCGATCAAGAGCCAGCGCCACGGGCACTTTGGAAGGCCACCTCGTCATATGACATATACATAGTCGACATCCCAAAAGATGGGAATGGCGATGGAGCGACGGAGGATGACCCCTCAAGAAACAACCCAAGCGCCGGCGTCGTGGCGCCGCTCTAAATCCGCCACGGTAAAAGCGGCGATTCCGGCACGGAGACAATAATACCGGACAAGTGCGAAGGCGACCCCCTCGATGGGACTCGGCGCGGGAGGAGGAGAAGCAAGTCCGCCACGACAAGGCAGCGAAAAAGAGAGGTAGAGGGCGATAATTATCGCCCCCCTCGAAGGCGAGGCAAGCCTCGGCGACGCGAATTCGTCGTGCCGAGAGGACCCGTCGAACAAGAGCATTTTAAATGCAGGCTCATAGCCACGACAAGCAGCCTCAAGAAAAAGCAGCAATAGCTTAGAGCTGACCAAGACACGCTAGGCGGCAGATGGACTGAAGTCCTTGCAGCGAAGAGTATGAACTCGAGCGCCCCTCAAAAGCTACCCCAAGCGCAGGCCGTTGCCTCGATCGGAGGAGGAAGCACCCACGTCACCAGCGCACGACATGGCAGACCGGGCACCCGTGGCGCGACGGAGAAGCCTCTCGGCCCTCCGCTCAAGCCACGCCCGCGCCGCTCAAAAAGTACCAAGGCACGGAAAACGCGCCGGACTTGCGAGATATATTGGAGGATAAGGCAAAGCATACAAGATCGATCTACAGATCGGCGTGGTGTATAACGACTCGGGATGATTACCGTCACGCGGATACAGCAAACCGGCGGGCGAACACGATGAACAAAGCTCATATGAGCTACGTTGTGATATAGCCCAATCTGAGGCGCCGCACACCCACTATGCTTCACAGATGAAGTAATGGATCATCAAATCACGAGGGCTTCAAACCCGTAAACATCGAATCATAGGATGGTACCACAGATCCTGCGGTGCGGATCGAGGACTATCTCCTCCATATCCACATGGCCCTTGGTGATGATCTACATGCCATCAAATACCTCCCACTCAAGCTTAAAGGACCAGCTCGGCATTGGCTCAACAGCTTGCCGGCAGAGTCAATCGGTTGTTGGGAGGACACGAAGCCGCATTCCTTGATAACTTCCGGGGCACATATGTGCGACCACCGACGCCGATGACCTTAGCCATATAATTCAGCAGCGGAAGAATCGGCCGACAATTCGGACGCGGTTCCTAACAAAGAAAAATCAGATCGTCGATTGTCCGGATCAGAGGCGCTAGCAACCTTCAAACACAACATCCATGACGAGTGGCTAGCCCGCACCTAGGGCAGGAAAAGCGAAATCCATGGCAGCCCTCACCACACTCATGACCCGCTTTTGCGCGGGAGAGGACAACTGTCTAGCTCGAAGCAACAACTTGGCCAAACACCACAGTAGTTCGGATACCAAGGACAGCAATGGCAGGTCGCATCGCAACAAGCATAAACACCGCGTGCGGTGATAATGCTGAAGATCTGACGATAAATGCGGATTCGAGGCTTTAAACTCGGTCGCGGAAGAAGCCATTCAAAAGAAATACCCAGGCCCGTCCAACTTGGACTGGATACTCGATCGCTTGTGCGGATACATGGCACCCGAAAAACCAGCCAACCACACCAATAGGGATTGTTGGGTGTTCAAGCAAGCAGGCAAGCTAAGCGCGAAAACAACGAAAAGGGCTGCATAGCGATGGCGAGGAAGAGCCCGGCCGCCCGAACAATAGAGGACGAAGGGCTTTCCCACACAAGTGCGGACGATGAACATAATATCGCAACCCACATACCCAAAAGGGGCGGAAGCTCTCACTAAGGGGCGATATCTGCGATGGAGCCAGTCACCGAAGTTCAACCCATGGTCTTCTGCCCGATCACCTTCGATCGAAGGACCACCCACTATCATCCGTCACGGCGGTTTCGCCGCATTGGTTCTTGACCCAATTATTGGCCGGATTTCACCTAACCGAGTCCCGATGGACGGCGGCGGCAGCTGAACCTGATTTATCGGGATACGTGTGCAAAATGGGCATAGACCCGTCAAGGATCAAACCCACAAAGGCGACCTTTAAAGGCGTCATTCCAGTGTAGAGGCCAAGCGCACGAGCTCCGTTACACTTGAAGTGGTCTTGGATCCCGGATAACTTCGGAGTGAGGAGTTAATCTTGACATAGCCCGTTCTGCGGCAGCTATCACGCCTTGCTTGGGCGAACTGCATTCGCAAAATTCAATGCGGGCGCGCACGCATACCTCAAACTCAAGATGCCAGGCCCTCGGCGTAATCACGATCAATGGAAACACGAGCGCTCCCTCCGAGCGGAGGAGCATACGACGCCCTTGCGGCGAAGTGCGAACAACCATTTAAGGCAATTCTCCAGTCCGGCCAATAAACAATCGGACACTGTCAAGCGCGCCCGGAGTAACCTACAACAAGACCGCCTGGCACGTTCCGAACAAGCATAGTAATGCAGCCCCAACCCCAGCCCTCGCGAAGCCAGTACTACACGCACGTAATTGCGCTCTGAAGCACCATGGGCATAGGGGACGGGCCACGACCACGGCACGCCCAGAATGCGGCTAGACCGCACTAGGGGCTCCCGTTTGTGTCATTCCTTTTTTTCTTTTTCTTCCTTTTAATTTCAGGACTCTCTTCTCCGAAGCCACTGTCCGGCATTCGCGCGAATACACGATGCAACAGCAAGGGAAGCGAAAACTGCGTCGAGTGTCGGTGGTCTCTATTACGAGCGGTATACCTGTTTTACATACCACACATAAACTTACCCTGGAAGGGGACATATCAAAAGTCCGTACCTTGCTTATCGCACAATTTGTATCGTTCGCTTTTATTTGCAGTTTCTTTTCAATAACCAATACATAGCTCTTGCCTATTATTGCATTCTTTCCCATTATATATGTTCATTTATGACATTGCGCAACCGTACAATTTAGTGCGGCCAATACACCGAGGGCTTATGTACCCCAAAACATGGTGTGACAAGTCCGAACACTTTCACAAGTCGGCACCCGAACTTATAGCATTATATGCATCGGCTCGAATCATGTCTTGGGTTAATAGTTGGGTTTGCCCGGCTCCCATGTTTTGGTACCTTACGTTCCGTTATATCGGCTAAGGTAGGCTGGGAGAACCACTGCGATTGTGCCCGGTTGAGCTGGGCTGAGCACCTCGATGGAGAAAGCTAAAACTGACCGTCATGATAAGGCGAGAGCCGATCGCTGTTGGAGAGGTTTCTTGAGTCCCTAAAGACTTATGCCGCTTAGGCGAGGAACGGCATTGTCGGCCAAAGGCGTGGATAAGCGCCCGAACTCGGTCTTCGAATACTAGGGCTTCGCGAAATTTAAAATTATAAATTCTATGGCTAAGTGAGAGTGTTCAAGCATTATAGTCCGGTTGCCTGGTTCGTTGCGTTGGCGCCTCCTCGAAGGACAAGAATGGGAACAAGAGCGCTCAAGTTTATCGAACACCCCGGCACTTTCGTGGCATGGGGGCTGAAGCCAATGACTCGCCATCTCTCAAATTTGATAAGCGGCCGCCTGAAGGTAATATTTTAAATTCAAAAGCGTTGCTTAGCGCATATGAAAAAGTTTTCAGCGTCTGGGATAACAAATCGAGTCTACTCAAATATTACATCTTTGGAGCATTCACCGCTATAAGGCGGGCACCCTTGAGGCGCCCTCATAATACTTCTCGGGCTTGCGATGTTCTTTGCCCAGTGGCGGCTTTGTCCGTCACCAGCTTCTCCGCCTCCGGCTTGCCCAGTGCACTTTAGCACGGGCAAGGGCCTCTGAGCACCTACAATACAGACGGAGGCGCTTGATGACTTCTATCCATGGGCAGGCATCCACCGCGCCGCACTAGCGAAAGTAGCTCCTAGGCATGGCCTCATTTGGCCTGACCGAGCTATAAGGCCCTTCATGGCCTGTTCGGCGACCTTGTGGAGCTCGACCAATTGCTTGATTGGTCGCTCAAGGGCATCAGTGTTCGGCCTCGGCATCTGAGACCAAAACACCTTTTCCGTCGAGCTCCCTTCTTATTTCGGTAAGCGGCGGCATCGGAGACACTCCATGGCAGATCTGCGAACGCTCTGGAGAGCCCCAGTTCGGGTAAGTACTAGATAATTGACTTTTACATTCTTGCTCTGCATAAAGAATACCTTACCATGCGATCTTCTTTATTGCCTCAATCTCTGGAGGGCTTTTGGGCCTCGGTCTTAGCAGCTTTGGCACTCTCAAGAGCCGAGGCAAGCTCGTACTCTCGGGTTTTGAGTCACACTCCAAACCCTCGTGTTTTCCACGAGCACTGGAGCTCTTGCCGTACCTCCGCCAGCTCGCCTCCCCTTCTCTCGCTCGGTGCGCTCCTTGGCCGCTTTGTTTTCGACGCGGACACCGCCTCCTTGAGGTCGCCACCTGCTTCGTGGCCCTGCAGTACCCATGTTATTCCTATTATCTTTTGCAACCAAATTTTTAAATTCCATAAGGTATTACTTACCTTCCTTGTCCTCGAGCTGCTTCTTGGCTTGGCGAGCTCGTTCTCGGACCGCTCGAGGCTCTCCTTCAATGCATTGACCTCCATGATCGGTCTGGCAGAGGTCAGCAGGGCAGCCTGCATTCCCATATTGACATAATTATGTTAGACTCATGCGTATATCTTTTAGATCCTCGGTCCGGCTTTTCTTTCCGAACACGAACTAAGCATCGAGGCTCTTGTCTGTGCGGTAATCTTCTTACATATATTGAAAACTTACCTCAAAGCCTGTTAGAAGGCCGTTGCGAGGCTTGATCGGCCCGCTCTTGGCGGACTGAACTTTCTTGATCACCACACTCATAGCAGTGCGGTGCTCCTCCTCGATGGAGGCGCTGTTAAGCGCCTCGATGCTATCCGGTGCCTCGGTTGAGCGGAGGACACCGGCGTATTCCCTTCCAACGAAGGGCCGCTTGCGGACTTGAACGCTGAAGGTTCGGTATGGAATCCGGACAAGGGTCGGGCTTAGAGCCCCAGGGGTGTCGCTCCTTGGCGCTTGAGTCGGGAGGCTGCCTTGCGGCGCCTCTGCGCCACCTCCTCTTGACCAGGCCCCCTTGGGGCCCCACCTCGGCGTCGTCGGCGTGAGGTGAGGAGGTGGCGGAAGTGAAGTACTCTCCGCCGGACGAATCAGGGACCCGCTCGGCGAAGCGGCGAGCCGTCCTTAGGCGGGCTGCATGATTGTTGGCATTAGAGAACACTATGCAATGAAAAAAAGCCATGGGTATCCGGACACTTACGATCTCGCCGAGGACTTGGCCCTTGTTGGCCCTCCTCCTCGTCGTTGTCGGCGTTGGTGGAGAAGTCGGAGGAAGGGTCCTTCCTTCTTGGACCCTCGGCCTCCCGGTTAGGCGGCCTTCCTTTTCTTCTCTCCCCGGGGAGAGGCTTCTTCCTCCTCCTCTTCCTCGGAGGAGGATTCCGCCTCAGGGTTGTCGGGTGATGAGTCCGTCAAGACTGGCGCCGGAGCTCCTTCGAGTTCCGTGGCCTTCTTATTGGCCTTCTTCTACGGCACCATGTGAGGTGCGGAGCCAGCAACCCGTCAATCGGGCATCCGCTGGGTCTTACGGCAAAGGGGCAGGCGAGTTAATCTGTGGGGCGTCTTCAGCCAGTCCTGTCAAAGGTTAGGGAGTTTTAGATCCCGCATAGAGTCAAACTATGAAAAAAGAGTCCCATATAATAACTTACCTCGCTGGCTTGACGCTGCGAGCTGAATTCGCGATCTTCGGTAGCGGATGTGGGATCCTCGGCGCCCTTGAACAGCACCTTCCAGGCATCTTCGTACGTAGTGTCGAAGAGCCTTTTCAGAGTTGGGTGTTGTGCCGGATCGAACTCCCACAATTTGAAGGCCCGTTGTTGGCATGGGAGAATCCGGCAGATGAGCATCACCTGGATAACGTTGAAAGCCTGAGATTCTTGTCCGCCAGGTTTCGGATGCAGGTTTGGAGTCCGGATAGCTCGTCCGAATCACCCCACGACAGGCCCGTCTCTTTCCATGATGTGAGCCACGTGGGGAAGCCAGACCGGAATTCAGGGGCCGCCGTCCATTGAGAGTCGCGCGGCTCGGTGATGTAGAACCACCCCGATTGCCACCCCTTTATGGTCTCCACAAAGGAGCCCTCGAGCCATAGGACTTTGGCCATCTTGCCAACCATGGCACCTCCGCACTCCGCTTGGCGGCCTCCCACTACCTTCGGCTTGACATTGAAGATCTTCAGCCATAAGCTGAAGTGGGGCTCGATGCAGAGGAATGCCTCACACACGACGATGAACGCCGAGTTGAGGATGAAATTCGGGGCCAGATCGTGGAAGTCCAGGCCGTAGTAGAACATGAGCCCCGGACAAATGGGTGAAGTAGAAAACCTAGTCCAGCGGAGGAAGTGGGTGAAAACACCACCCTCTCATGGGGCACAGGGGTTGGAATGAGCTGCCCCTCGTCGGGGAGCCGGTGCGTGATGTCGCTGGCAAGTATCCGGCCTTCCGCAGCTTTTTGATGTGCCCCTCCGTGACTGAGGAGGCCATCCACCTGCCTCCCGCTCCGGACATAGTTGGAGAAGGTTGGGGTGGGGTGTGCGGACTTAGGCGCTGGAGCTCGAGTCTTGTGAAATGGATGAGCAAAGGAGGAAGAAGGCGTGGGTGAAAAGGTGGATCCTTATCCCTTATATGGACGGACGAAGCTATCGTCCCCCTTGACTGGTAAAACTAAGCTTATCTCCCAAGCGCCCGTAGTCAATGGCGGCGGATGGGTTGCCCACATCCGTATTGATGGGAATCCCGGAATAAGGGGCACGATCTCTGCTTTCATAAGGCGTGCCAAGGAAACCGCCTCGCTAAAGCGCTAAGGTGGAGCAGTAAAAAAATGATTCAATATAAAGGCACGGCCGTGGTGTGATGTCACGCCCGCGGAATCGTCGACAGATTTGTGCAAAGGTTAGTCTCTCTACGGTAGTATGTGGAACTTGTTTTGCGAGCGGACACTATCCTTGTGTTCAAAATCTTCTATGATGTATTCGGAAGAGGAACCCGCCTTGCAATGCCAAAGACAATATGCGACCGGACTAAATCGTCATTGAAGCCTGGTTCGGGGAGCTCTTGAGGAGTCTGGATTAGGGGTGTCGGATAGCGAACTATCACCGTTGGCGGACTCTGGACTATGAAGATACAAGATTGAAGACTTCGTCCCATGTCCGGATGGGACTTTCCTTGGCGTGGAAGGCAAGCTTGGCGTCTGGATATGTAGATCTCCTACCATTGTAACCGACTCTGTGTAACCCTAACCCTATCCGGTGTCTATATAAACCGGAGGGTTTTAGTCCGTGGGGCGAACAACAATCATACCATAGGCTAGCTTCTAGGGTTTAGCCTCTCCGATCTCGTGGTAGATCTACTCTTGTACTACCCATATCATCAATATTAATCAAACAGGGTAGGGTATTACCTCCATCGAGAGGGCCGAACACAGGTAAAAACATCGTGTCCCTTGTCTCCTGTTACCATCCGCCTAGACGCACAGTTCGGGACCCCCTACCCGAGATCCGCCGGTTTTGACACCGACAGTTCGTATCTATCCTGGCATGCAAAAATAGCTACAGAAGATTCCATATCAAAAAGATAACCCTCAAGAATAGTAGGCATATCTTCATCATCACTTTCATCAATATTATCAGTTTCAATAGTTTCTATTTCTCTAGACCTAGAAATTTGTCCATCAAGAAATTCACCAAGGGGCACCGTAGTATCAAGCATAGAAGTAGTTTCATCATAAGTATCATGCATAGCAGAAGTAGCATCATCAATAACATGCGACATATCAGACGAATAGCGAAGCAGGTTTAGGTGTATAAGCTTACTCATAATGAAGGTGAATCAAGTGCGAGCTAGATGGCAGTTCCTTACCTCCCTCGTAGTTGAGGGATAAATTGTTGTCTTAAGCGTCTTTCAAATTCTTCATAGTGTCCAGCAGATATAAATCCCAACTAACTCAAAGAATAGAGCTATGCTCCCGACAGCGGCGCCAGAAATTGTTCTTGATAACCCACAAGTGTAGGGGATCGCAACAGCTTTCGAGGGTAGAGTATTCAACCCAAATTTATTGATTCGACACAAGGGAGCCAAAGAATATTCTCAAGTATTAGCAACTGAGTTGTCAATTCAGCCACACCGAAACTTAATATCTGCAGCAAAGTGTTTAGTAGCAAAGTAATATGATAGTAGTGGTACTTGATAACAAAAAGTGAAGCAAAAGTAATATTTTTGGTGTTTTGTAGTGATTGTAACAATAGCAGGAAAGTAAATAAGCGTAAACCAGTATATAGAAAGCTCGTAGGCATTGGATCGGTGATGGATAATTATACGGATCACGGTTCATCATGTAACAGTCATAATATAGGGTGACAGAACTAGCTCCAATTCATCAATGTAATGTAGGCATGTATTCGAATATAGTCATACGTGCTTATGGAAAAGAACTTGCATGACATCTTTTGTCCTACCCTCCCGTGTAGCGGGTCCTAATGGAAACTAAGGGATATTAAGGCCTCCTTTTAATAGAGAACGGAACAAAGCGTTAGCACTTAGTGAATACATGAACTCCTCAAACTATGGTCATCACCGAAGTATCCCGATTATTGTCACTTGGGGTTGTGGGATCATAACACATAATAGGTGACTATAGACTTGCAAGATAGGATCAAGAACACACATATATTCATGAAAACATAATAGGTTCAGATCTGAAATCATGGCACTCAGGCCCTAGTGACAAGCATTAAGCGTAGCAAAGTCATAGCAACATCAATCTCAGAACATAATGGATACTAGGGATCAAACCCTAACAAAACTAACTCGATTACATGATAGATCTCATCCAACCCATCACCGTCCAGCAAGCCTACGATGGAATTACTCGTGCACGGCGGTGAGCATCATGAAATTGGTGATGGAGGATGGTTGATGATGACGACGCGATGGATCCCCCTCTCCGGAGCCCCGAACGGACTCCAGATCAGCCCTCCCGAGAGGTTTTAGGGCTGGGTGGCGGCTCCATATCGTAAAACGCGATGATTTATTCTCTCAGATTTTTTTTCTCTCCGAAAGCCAATATATAGAGTTGGAGTTGGCGTCGGAAGGTCTCCAGGGGGCCCACGAGGTAGGGGGCGCGCCCAGGAGGGGGGCGCCCCCCACCCTCGTGGACAGGGTGTGGGCCCCCTGGTCTTCATCTTTGGCGAGGATTTTTTATTATTTTTTCTAAGATGTTCCGTGGAGTTTCAGGTCATTAGAGAACTTTTGTTTTCTGCACATAAAACAACATCATGGCAATTCTGCTGAAAACAGCGTCAGTCCGGGTTAGTTCCATTCAAATCATACAAGTTAGAGTCCAAAACAAGGGCAAAAGTGTTTGGAAAAGTAGATACGACGGAGACGTATCACTACTTCGTGAAGATCTACCCTAGTGAGGCAAGTCCTTCGTGGGTGTCGGTGTCAAAACCGGCGGATCTCGGGTAGGGGGTCCCGAATTGTGCAACTAAGGTCGATGGTAACACGAGACAGGGGACACGATGTTTACCCAGGTTCGGGCCCTCTCTATGGAGGTAATACCCTACTTCCTGCTTGATTGATCTTGATGAATATGAGTATTACAAGAGTTGATCTACCACGAGATCGTAATGGCTAAACCCTAGAAGTCTAGCATGTACGACTATGGTAATGAGTATATATCTTTCCGGACTAAGTCCTCCGGTTTATATAGACACCGGGAAGATCTAGGGTTACACAAGGTCGGTTACAATGGAAAGGAATCTACATATTCGGTCGCCAAGCTTGCCTTCCATGCCAAGGAGAGTCCCATCCGGACACGGGTGCAGTCTTCGGTCTTCGTATCTTCACGGCCCATCAGTCCGGCCCACAGCTAACAACACGGACGCCGAGACCCCTTAGTCCAGGACTCCTCGGTAGCCCTCGAATAAAGCTTCAATGGCGAGGAGTCCGGTAGCAGATTGTCTTCGGCATTGCAAAGCGAGTTCCCTCTTTCCGGATACTCCACAACGGTCTTCGGACGATCGAGTTCAGCTTGGCAGCATGAGCAGCATTTCCACAGAGGGCATAATAATTTATAAGTCCAATCCTGTGGCAACTTTTTACGGCATGACATCATGTCAGTCTGGTCATTATTTCGAACCGTTGTTTCGCCTGCGGCCCCATGTTCCGAAACGTGGTTGTCATTGACACGTCTTATCCAAGCAGAGATTGTGTCCCCTTATTAAGGGATTCCTTTATCAATACAGAGGTGGGTGGCCCAACCATCCTTAAGGTGCAACTCCTTGGGAATAGGCAAATTTTAAGGCCTGGGAGGAGGCGTTCGATATTCTCGGCCTTTATAAAGGAGCGCAGACCCGCCTTTCCTCTCCACGCTCGCTTCTTCCTCGACTCTTACTACCCCGAGTTCCAAAACCCAGGTTTCACCCTCCGTAAGCCTCAGTCGTGTCCGGATCCAGCCGTCAAGGCCGGTGGGTGGCTTCTTCTGTCACGGAGGAGGATATTACGAAGCTTCGGGCGGCCAGATACCTGACCGCAGAAATCCTCCACCGGCTTCCCACGGAAGGGCAGGTTATCCCTACCCCCAGATCCGTCGAGAGGGTCGTGTTCGTGTCCCGCTTCCTCCAAGGATTGGGATTCGCCCTCAATCCCTTCATCCGGGGGCTCATGTTCTATTACGGGTTAGATTTTCACGATCTCACCCCGAACTCCGTTCTTCTCATCTCGGCATTTATCGTCATGTGCGAAGCCTTCCTCCGAACTCCTCCACACTTCGGCCTGTGGCTCAAGACCTTCAATGTGAAACCGCAAATGATAGAGGGGGAGCAGGCGGAGTGCGGTGGTGCCTCAGTGAGCAAGCTTATCAGCGCTATCTGGCTAAAAGGATCTTTCAAAGAATCTACCGACTTATGGCAGAAGGAGTGGTTCTATATCACCGAGCCCCGCGGTTCCAAGTGGGCAGCTGCCCCTACGTTTCGATCCAGCCCCCAATTCAGCTTGCATCGTGGATTAATAAGGGGTTGGACTAGGGATCAGTTGACGAGGTGCGGACTCTGCAAAGTCGCATCCGAAGCCTCATTGAGAAGGATATCAATATTGTCAACGTTATTCAGGTAATGCTAGTCCGTCGGACCCTGTCATGCCAGCAACGGCCTCTCCACCTGTGGGAGTTTAACCCAGAAGGGCCACAGACTCTTCAACACTTCTTCGGCACTACGCATGAAGGAATGTGGAAACTATTCTTCGGGAGACGAAAACAATGGTCGGACACCACCGAAGATACCGGCCTAGACTGTAACCATCCGGACACCCCAGTAAGTACTCGTCTGTCGAACACCTCATAATCATATATCCTATGGTAAGACACTGAGCAAACCATCCTTTTCCAGGGCTGGATAAAGAAAGCGGAATGGATTAGGTGTCCGGCCCCTCTTCCCGAATACTCAGCAGATCCTGTGTTAACAAGGATGCTGGCACCGGCACCGCACCAGGCGCCGGCAGGGGAGGGCAAGTGGAGAGTGAGAAGACCCGGGAGGACCTTCGTTCCGGAGGTGAATTCGATACTGAGTCCGGAGAAATCGACATTTCCTTGCCCGAAGACAAAGGCGAAAGAGAAGCCAGTATCCCTTCTCCATTCAGGAGGAAAAGGGCCGCCTCCGAAGGTTGGGAAGGGCGGTCACCTAAGAGGGGCAAGATGCCACCGTTGAGCGGCTCGGGACTGGAAGGCAATGCCATTGAACAGCACCGTCATGAAGACAAGCCCTCAACCAAACCGTAAGTGAATCTGGGGTGCTTTGATAGCGTCCCTCTCCTTTCCTGTTACTAAAGAGATATGTAATGTGCCTGTGTATTTTTACAGTTCGGCACAGGGTTTTTCTGGGCAATCCTCTTCTTCGGGTGATCTCCTCCCAGAGAAGATGGAAAGCGAGACGCCTCCCCCGACCTCCTCACCCAATAAGGCAGATGACTCCGAAGTGTCATCTCGGAGGGTTTTTCTTGATCAACAAGTCGTGCAGGGGATGAAAGAGGCAGTACCTAAAGGTGGACTGTCGGTGTCAAAACTGGCGGATCTCGGGTAGGGGGTCCCGAACTATGCGTCTAAGCGGATGGTAACAGGAGACAAGGGACACGATGTTTACCCAGGTTCGGGCCCTCTTGATGGAGGTAAAACCCTACGTCCTGCTTGATTGATATTGATATTGTGGATGTTTACAAGAGTGGATCTACCACGAGATCAAGGAGGCTAAACCCTAGAAGCTAGCCTATGGTATGATTGTAAGGGTTGTTGTTCTTCGAGTCCTACGGACTAGAGCCATCCGGTTTATATAGACACCGGAGAGGGCTAGGGTTACATAGAGTCGGTTACAATGGTAGGAGATCTACATATCCGTATCGCCAAGCTTGCCTTCCACGCCAAGGAAAGTCCCATCCGGACACGGGGCGAAGTCTTCAATCTTGTATCTTCATAGTCTTGGAGTCCGGTCGATGATGATAGTCCGGCCAATGATAGTTCAGCTGATGATGATAGTCCGGCTATCCGGACACCCCCTAATCCAGGACTCCCTCAGTAGCCCCTGAACCAGGCTTCAATGACGATAAGTCCGGCGCGTATATTGCTTGGCATTGCAAGGCGGGTTCCTCCTCCAAACGATAGAAGATTGTGAACACCAGGATAGTGTCCGGCTCTGCAAAATAAATTCCACATTCCACCGTAGAGAGAATAATATATACACAAATTCAATCTGCTGACTTTTTTTGTGGCATGACGTCACACCACTACCAAGCCATTACTTGAATTGTTTTTTACTTTACCACCTCAGCGCATTTTAGCGAAGCGGTTTCCTTGGTACGTCTTGTCGAAGCAGAAATCGTGTTTCCCCTTAATCCGGGATCCTCATCAATACGGACGTGGGTAACCCAACCGCGCCATTGATGGTGACGCTTGGGAGATAGCGAGTTTTACCGGGCGGTGGGGACGTGAGACTTCGCCCGCCCATATAAGGGATAAGGATTCACCTTCTCACCTACGCCTTCTTCCTCCTTTGCTTATCCATCTCCGTGCACTCGAGCTCCAGCGCCCAAGTTCGCGCATCTCATCTCAACCTTCTCCGATCATGTCCCGAGCGGGAGGTAAATGGTTGGCCTCCACCGTTAAGGAGGAGCACATCGCCAAACTGCGCGGTGCCGGATACCTCTCCGGCGACATCGTGCACCGGCTGCCCGACGAGGGGCAGCTCATCCCCACCCCCAGGCCCCATGAGAGGGTCGTCTTTCTTCCCCACTTCCTCCGCGGACTGGGCTTTCCACTTCACCCCTTTGTCCCGGGGCTCATGTTCTACTACGGCCTGGATTTCCATGATCTGGCGCCGAACTTCATCCTCAACATCTCGGCGTTTATCGTCGTGTGCGAGGCCTTCCTCTGCATCTGGCCCCACTTCGGCTTGTGGCTCAAGACCTTCAATGTCAAGCGAAGGTAGTGAAGGGCACACAAGCGGAGTCTTGGGCGCCATGTTGGGCAAGATGCCCAATGTCCTTTAGTTGAAGGGCCTTCGTGGAATCCGTCAAGGGGTGGCAATCGGGGTGGTTCTATATCACCGAGCAGCGTGACCCTACATGGGCGGCGGCCCCGAGTTCAAATCTGGTATCCCCACGCAGCTCACCTCACGGAAAAGAAGGGTTTCTTTGTGGGGTAGTTCGAGGAGTAGCGGGACTCCAAGCACGTATCGAAGCTGGTGAAGAAGCTCGGGCTGGTTAACGTGGTCCAGTCATGCTCGTCGCGGATTCTCCCATGCCAAGAGAGGGCATTCAATCTATGGGAGTTCGATCCGGAACAGCACCAGCGCTGAGCGGGCTCTTGACACTACGTCTGAAGGCGCTTGGAGGTGCTGTTCAAAGGGCGAAAGCCCGCATCCATGACCCGAAGATCGCGGATTTCGCTCATGGCGCCAAGCCAACAAGGTAAGTGATTCTACCCTTTACGGGACACTTGCTTTTCATAGTTTGACTCTATCGCGGTTTTAATTTCCCTTTTCCTTTGACAGGATTTGGATGAGGAAGGCGGAGCAGATTATCAGCCCGGCTCCTATGCCAGAAAATCCAGTAGAAGCTCGTCTAGCGAGGCTGCTGGTTCCGGCACCGCACGTGGTGCCGGAGAAGAAGGCCAAGAAGGCGGCCACGGGTGCTCTAAAGAGTTCTCGTTTTCAGGTGTCCGATGACTCGGGTGGACTCCTCCCAGCGAGGAGGAGAAGAGGACTCTCTCGGAGGAGGAGAGAGGAAGAGGAAGGCTTCCCAGCAGGGGAGGCGAAGGGTCAAGAGGGAAGGACTATTCCCGGACAGCTCCGCCAACATCAACGTTGGCGAGGAAGAATGGCCTTCAAGGGCTAGGCCTCGGCGAGATCGTAAGTATCCAGTTCCTGAATGATCTATAATTTCTTTTCTGCGTCACATAGTGTCATTCTAATGCCGCATGCTGCATGTAGTCCGCCGGTGATGATCTCCCGCTTCATCGGCGGGTCGTTGGCTCCGTCGGATGTAGACTCCATCGACCGCCTCCACCCCTCGCGACACCGAGGATGCCGAGGTGGGATCCCAAGAAGGACCCATCGGGGAGGCTCGGGCGCCACAAGGCTTCCTCCGGACTTTGCGCGGACTCCATATCAGGACCCGCAGTGGTTCGGAGTCGGCGGCGGCCCGAATGAAGGGCAAGACCGTGACGCCGGCTTCCGTCCAACCGGGCGCCGGGCAATTTTTTGGGCGCTGCAGAGCTCTTCCATCGAGGAAGAACACCGCACTATTATGAGTGCGGTGATTGAAAGGTGCAGCTCGCCAAGGCGGGCTGACCAAAGCTTCTGATAGCCTTCTATCGAGGCTTTGAGGTAAGAAGTTAAAATATGCAATGTAATACCGCATAGACAGTAGCCCGATGCTCGGTTCGTGTTCGGAAAGAAAAGTCGGATGAGGATCTGAAAAAAAAGATATATCGCAGGGTTGCTAAAAAATATGTTAATATGGGTTGCAGGCTGCGCTTCTTGACCTCTGCCAAGACTTGGCTGCGGAGGTCGGTGCTTTGACCGAGGAGCTCAAGCGGTCGAACAAGAGCTCGGCGCGCCAGAAGCAGCTCGGGACAAAGAAGGTGAGTAACACCACTTTGAACTTGTACCTTATAGAAAAGGATTTAGGTTGCAACAAAAAATAACAAGGATAACATGGGTACTGCGGGGGCCACGAGCAGGTGGCGACCACGAAGGAGCCGTGTCCGTGGCGAACATAATGCGGCCACGGCGGGCAGAGCGAGAAAAGCAAGAGGCGCGGGTGGCGGTGGTTCAGCAAGAGATCCAGGCTCTCATGGAAAAGCATGAGAGTTTGGGCGTGACTCAAAGACTCGAGAGTCCGAGCTTGCCTCGGCTCTCGAAAGTGTAAAACCACCAAGGCCGATGCCCATAAGTCCCTTCGGAGATTGAGTTGATGAGGAAGATAGCGGCGGGTAAGGCATTTTTCATGCAAAGCAAGCATGTGAATGTAAATTACGTGTTACTTACCGAATTCGGAGCTCTCGAGGCGTTTGCAGATCTGCCTCATGGCGTGTACGATGCCGCCGCATTCTACCGAGCCGAGGAGGGAGCTCAGCGGAGAAGGTCTTCGGTCTCGATATCTTTGAGGCCGGCCATCAGTGCCCCTAGCGACCAGGTGAAGCAGCTGGTCGAGCTTCTAAGGTGGCGAGCAGGCCATGAAGGGCCTCATAGTCCGGTGTGGCACGGAGAGGCCATGCACAGGAGCTACCGGCCTCGTCGCGATGGCTGGTGGATCGTGCCCCTAGGTGGAGGTTATCAAGCGCTCGCTTTGTATTGAAGGTGCTCATCGGGCCCTTGCCCACGCAAAGGTGCATTGGGGCAAGCTGGATGCGGAGAAGCTAATCTCGACACGCCGCGCGGCAAGGAATATCGTCGCCGAAATGTACTATAAGACTGTCCTGAAGGGTGCCCGCAAGATTGCGGATGAGTGCCCCAGGGATGTAATTATTGAGTAAAGTCACAATGTGTTATCTTGTGCGCTGAAAACTTTGTTCATATGCGCTAAGCAACGCTTGTTAATCTAAAATATTACCTTCTGTGCGGCCGTTTATTAAATCTGAGAGATGGCAAGTCGTCGGCTTCAGGCCCCATGCCATGAGTGCTGGGGTGTTCGGGATAAACTTGAGCACTCTAGTTCCCATTGTTGGGTCCATCGAGGGAGGCGCTCAACATAACGAACAAGGCAACCGGACTTATAGTGCTTGAACACTCTCACTTAGCCATAGAATTCTATAATTTTAAATTTCGGCGAAGCCCCTAGTATTCGGAGGGCGAATTAGAGGCGCTATCACGCCTTCATCGGACATTATCGGAACTTCGCTCAAGCGGCGAGGTCTTTAAGGACCGAAAGGACCTCTCCAACAGCGACCAGTCTCTCGCCTTATCATGACAGTCAGTTTTAGCTTTCCATCGAGGCGTTAACCCGGCTCAACCGGGCGCAATCGCGATGGTTCTCCCGTGCTACCTTAGCGATAGAAGCGGGCGTAAGGTGCCAAACATGGGGCAGGCAAACCCAACTATTGAACCAAGACATGATTGGAGCCGATTCATATAATGCTATAAGTTCGGGTGCCGCACTTGTGAAAGTGTTCGGACTTTATCACACCATAATGCGGAGAACATCAGCCCTGGTGTATTTGGCCGTACCAAAATGTCAGGTGCAACATGTCATAAATGAATATATATATATATATATATATATATATATATATATATATATATATATATATATATATATATATAAGGTAATGCAATTATCGGCAAAATGTGCTGCATTTTGTTCGAGAAGATATGCTATGAGTGCGGAATGATACAAATAGTGTGGAAAGCAAGGTTGGGCGAATTAAAGGCGTCTCCCTCCAGGGGTAGGCAGCGGGATGTTGTATTTAACAAATTTAATGCTCGTGATGGAGACCACTGAGTGTTAAATCGCGCCTTTGTCCTTCCTGGCTGTTGCATCATGAGTTCGGCAGGGTCGCCACGGACAGAGTTCTGTATAAAAAGAGGAAAATAAAAGAAAAAGAGCGACACACTTGGGAGCCCTGGTGTGGTCGAACCGCACTGGGTCTGTTGTGGTTGTGCCTTTCCCCTATGCCCATGGTATCTCCAAGGCGTAATTATGTACTGCGGAGTGTTTGTCTTACAATTTTGCGAGGGCTGGGGTTGAGGCGCGCACTGCTACGCGTGCTCGGAGCGTGCGGGGGTCTTGGTTGATGTTGCTCGGCGCGTTTGGTCGTGTCCGGTCGTTTAACGGCGGACTCGAGAATTGCCTTAAAAGGCTGCTCAGTACTTACGCCGCGCGAGAGCATTGTATGTTCCTCCGTTCGGAGGGGCGCTCGTGTTTCATTGACCGTGATGACTCCACGAGGCTGGCATCTTGAGCTTAAGGTATGCATAATGCGGCACGCGTTGAATTTTGCGAACGCGGTTCGTCCGAAAGCAGAGCGTGATAGCCGCTGCGAGCGGGACTATGTCGAAGATTAACTCCTCGCTTGAGAAATTATCCGGGATCCGAAGACCACTTCGGTGTATGGCGAGCCTGTACAATTGGCCTCGACACCGGTATGACGCCTTTGAAGGTTGTCTTTGTAGGTTTAATCCTTGAAGGGTCTATGCCCATCTTGCGCCTTGTATCCCGATAAAGCAGGTTCAGCTACGCCGCCGTCCATCGGACTCTCGTGAGGTGAAATCCATCGGCGATTGGGTCTAAAACCAATGCGGCGAATCCACCATGGCGGATCTTGGTCGGATGGTCTCTTGATCGAAAGTGATCGGGCAAGAGGACCATGGGTTGAATTTTGGGGCGGCTGGCTCCATCGCGTATCGTCCCTTAGTGCATGCTTCCGCTCCCTCTTGGGAATATCGTTGCGTATATCATGTTTACCGTCCGAACTTGAGGGGGAATCCTTTTGTCCTCTGTTGTTCGGGCGGCGGGTCTCTTCCTCGTCATCGCTATGTAGCCCCTTGTCACTGTTTTCGACGATTAATTTGCCTGCCTGCTTGAATACCCAACAATCTCTGTTGGTGTGGTTAGCTGGCTTTTCGGGGGTTCCATGTATTTGACAGGAGCGGTCGAGTATTCGGCCCAAATTGGATGGGCCCGGAGTGGTTCTTTTGAATGGCTTCTTCCGTTGACCGGGCTTGGAGCCTCGGAATCTGGCTTTGACTGCCATATCCTCATTGCTGTCGCCGTTAATGCGGCGTTTGTTTTTGTTTCGACGCAACCTGCCATTGCGGTCCTTGGTATCCGGACTGCCAGCGTTTTTGCTGAGGTCGTTGCTGCGAGCTAGCTAGCTATCCTCTCCCGCATGAAGCGGGTCATGAGTGATGTGAGGGCTGCCATGGATTTCGCTTCTCTGCCCTAGGTGCCGGGCCAGCCACTCGTCGCGGATGTTATGTTTGAAGGCAGCGAGTGCCTCGCATCCGGACGATCGGCGATTTGATTTTTCTTTGTTAAGAACCATGTCCGTAATTGCTCGCCGATTCGTCGGCTGCTGGATTATGTGGCTTAGGTCATCTGCGTCCGGTGGTCGCATATACGTGCCTCTCGAAGTTGTCGAGGAATGCGGCTTCCGTGTCTTCCCAACATCCAATTGACTCTGCGGGCAGGCTGTTAAGCCAATGCCGAGCTGGTCCTTTAAGCTTGAGGGAGATATTTGATGGCGTGAAGATGCGTCGCCGCGGGCCATATGTATATGGAGGAGATAATCCTCAATCCAAACCGCTGGGTCTGTTGTGCCATCGTAGGATTCGATATTAACGGTTTAAACCCGGGATTTGATGATCCATTACTTCGTCGGTGAAGCATAGCGGGTGTGCGGCGCCTCAGATTGAGCGATATCGCGACGTAGCTCGAGAGAGCGTTATTCCGCTGTGTTCGCCCGCCGAGTAGTTGTATCCGCGCGACGGTATTCGTCGTGGGTCTTGGGGCGCCCACGTGATCCATAGATAGATCTGGATTGTCTTGCCTTGTCCTCCAATATATCTCGCAAGTCCGGCGCGTTCCCCCGTGGCTTCATGCTTTTTGAGTGATGCCGGAGTACGGTTTTGGTGGAGGGCTTGCACGCCTCTCTGTCGCGGCCACGAGGTGGTCGGTTCGCAGATATGCGCTGGTGAAGCAGGTTTGTACGCTTCCTCCTCTAATAGGGGGAGCAACTTGCGTTTTGGGTAACTTTTGGAGGGGCGTTCGAGTTCATACTCTTCGTCCGCAAGGACCTCGGTCCATCTGTCGGCCAGTAGGTCTTGATCAGCTTGAAGCTGTTGCTGTTTTTTCTTTAGGCTGTTTGTCGTGGCCATTAGCTGCGTCTCAAACGCTCTTGTTCGACGGGATCCTCGGGCACGACGATTCGGTCATCGCCGAGGCTTGCCTCGTCTCCGGAGGGAGGTAAGTAATTGTCATCCTCGACCTCTTCGCCCGCCGCCCTCTCGTGAGGGCTTGCTTCGCCTCCTCCTGCGCTGGATCGTCTTTGGAGGGAGTTGTCTTCGGCACTTTCGGGGTGTTATTATCTCCGTGCGGAATCTCCATTCTTAACGTGGCGGGATTTAGAGCGGCGCCACGACGTCGGCGCTTGGGCTGTTTCTTTAAGGAATCGGCCTCCGTTGCTTCTTCGCCGTCCCCATCTTTTGGGGTGTCCACCATGTATATGTCGATGACGAGGTGCTCTTCCGGTGTCCCGTAGGCTTTGGTTCTTGTAGTCTCCGCATCGCCGTCCATACCGTCGATGTCTTGAGTCGTAGTCGAAATCGTCGGTTAAATCGTCGACGGTGGCTACAAACTGGATGGTGGGTGGGCTCAATTTCTTCGTCTGCGTCCCAACCATCCTGGCCGAGTTCGCCAGGGCTCTCCGGATAGCGAGAGATGCTTGATGAATTTATGATATCGCCAAGGGCGAAGTGCTGAAAAGATGTCCGCAGCGGTGAATTCCATGATCGCGCCCAATCGGATTCGTGGCGGGGCGCAGGAGGTTCGGAGTCGGCGCAGAGTCCGCGCCCGAGTCATGGGCCTTATCGGGACAAGGTAAGTGTTCGCCCATCGCCAGAAGTTGCAGCCCCGAGGCGGTGTCCAGCCATCCGTCCTCGATCCGAGCGATCGGCTCCGGACTATGGGTCGGAGCGGATTCGTGCGGACCTCCAAGGTGCTGTCCGTGGCAGAGTTAGGTCATGCCCATCGTGACAGCCGCTGCACGCCGGCTGTGGCTCAGATCCATCGAAGATCAAGTCCCCGCGGATATCGGCCGTGAAGTTTAGGCTTCAAACCTGACTCGACGCCGGGGCGTAGCTTCGATCTGCTCTAGATGGCCAAGTGAGTTGGCCCGCAGTGCGAAGCCGCCGAATACGAAGATCTGTCCGGGGAGAAAAGTCTCACCCAGGACTGCGTCGTTGTCGATTGAAGAGGACATCACGCCTATCGGTGACGACACAGAGGAACTCTCAATGAAAGCACCAATGTCGGTGTCAAAACCGGCGGATCTCGGGTAGGGGGTCCCGAACTGTGCGTCTAAGCGGATGGTAACAGGAGACAAGGGACACGATGTTTACCTGTGTTCGGGCCCTCTTGATGGAGGTAAAACCCTACGTCCTGCTTGATTGATATTGATATTGTGGATGTTTACAAGAGTGGATCTACCACGAGATCAAGGAGGCTAAACCCTAGAAGCTAGCCTATGGTATGATTGTAAGGGTTGTTGTTCTTCGAGTCCTACGGACTAGAGCCATCCGGTTTATATAGACACCGGAGAGGGCTAGGGTTACATAGAGTCGGTTACAATGGTAGGAGATCTACATATCCGTGTCGCCAAGCTTGCCTTCCACGCCAAGGAAAGTCCCATCCGGACACGGGGCGAAGTCTTCAATCTTGTATCTTCATAGTCTTGAAGTCCGATCGATGATGATAGTCCGGCCAATGATAGTTCGGCTGATGATGATAGTCCGGCTATCCGGACACCCCCTAATCCAGGACTCCCTCATGGACCTCCGATCGTTCGGGATTCGGGAGCCAATAATGAAGGCCCCGAACTGTCCGGTTTTCAGCTAACGATGATTCTGGAGATGGGTGAACGGGTTCCTTCAAAGGATGGTCGTGCTCCGACAGCGGCTTCCGTAGACCCGGCGGCGCCGGATATATTGAGGGATATGCTGCGAAAAGCATCTGTCTCAGGGGAACAGCGTACCTTGATGGGTACAGTGGTTGAGAAGATTCTGTCCGCAAAGAGCGGATTGAATGAAGCCTTCATGAGCCTGCTAAGAGGCTTCGAGGTTTGTGATGTAATGTTTTCAACTATATTTTGTTTACAAAGATGCACCTGTGTATAGGTAGTAGCCCCTGAGACTCGGGTTGGCTTCCCCCTGGCTACTTCCCAGACTACGGATATTGCCGAGCTGTAGCGGAAGATTGATGTGGCCGAGGATGACATTGCTTTAATCAATATGCGTTTTGACGAGTCGCAAGGTATGTATTCGAGGCAGTCCCTTCACATATATTTTTGTGATATAAGCATGACACTGAAAGTTATATACTGGAATATGCATGGCTGCAGATGGTGCTGCCGCCGTTGAAATTCTTCGGGCGGAGCTGGCCCGGGCCAAGGAGCAGGCCCAGTTTAGTAATGCGGCTGCCGAAAAGGCATCGGCTGAGTTAAAAGTCGAACAAGCTGCTCGGCGCCAAGACGAGGAGAAGATATCCACGATGGCGCTTGAACTAAAAAATGTTGGTAGCCGCTGTGAACTTCTTGAGAAGGAGAATGAAGCCAAAACGGCTGAAATTGACAAGGCCTTACAAGAGGCGAGAGAAGCGCGGTCTGAATCTAGAGCAGCCCGTGAGGAGATCCGACAAGCTGGGGAGATTGCAGATGGTAAGCCCTTTTTGCTACAGACTAAGTTCGGCGATCCGAACTATGCTCAGCTTAAACAAGTGTAGAGTTCTCCGGACGAGCTTTTAGACTTGCCGAAGAGTTCTTCCGATGCGGTGCAGTTTTACCAGGCGAGAGAGGGGTATGCAACGGAGAAGCTTTTCTGGTCACAATTTGGTGTGTCGAAGCGCCCTCTGTTGCTGAATGAACAGATGTTCCAATGGGCCGAGCTTCATAGGATATCCGGCGCTGCCATGAAGAATGTCATAATCCGGTTGTGGACAACTGAGCCTGTTACGAATAGCTACTTCGGCTTGGTGCAGCGGCTTGTTGATGCGGTGCCACGTATCGATGCTGTGAAGCGGTCGGTGTGCAGTGAGGGTGCACGGATGGCCTCTGCCCGAGTCAAGACATTCCGGGGGGGAAATGAAGGCCATCGATGTTGCGGCGAAGAGTCCACCCAAGGGCAAGGACCGTTACGAACCGGAGCATTATTTTGGAGACGTCCTAGAGTCCGCCCGCTTGATAGAGGTTCAATGCTCGAAAGACATAATGTTCGAGTGAGGTGTATGGGGATTGTAAAGACAACTTTATAGTTAATCTATTTTTATGTTTTGCTCGAAAGCTTGTGTTCCTCCTGTGCGGCCGTTTTTATATAATCTGAAAGTTTTCCAGTCGTCGGCTTCAGCCCCCTCATAGGAAGTACGGGGGTGTTCGGAAAAGCATTTGATCACTCTTGACCCAACGTATTGGTCCATGAAGGAGGTGACAATGCGGCGAACCAGGCAATCAGACTATAGGACGTTAACACTTTCACTTAGCCATAGGAGTTTTATAGGGGGGGGGGGCTATGATATAGCCCCTGGTATGTGTACGGCTTATTCCAATATGATGCGTTACATATATGACCTGAAGAAAAAAGGTCCTTCGTGTGACACGGAGGGAATCACGACAGATTTCGATAAGTCATCGAGTGGTTGACCAGACTCGCGGCATCAGGATAGTCGGTTTTCGGCTTTCTCTACTGAGGTGCTTGACCAGATGAACTGGAAGCACAATCGCAATAGTCCTATGATACGTCTCCATCGTATCTACTTTTCCAAACACTTTTGCCCTTGTTTTGGACTCTAACTTGCATGATTTGAATGGAACTAACCAGGACTGACGCTGTTTTCAGCAGAATTGCCATGGTGTTATTTATGTGCAGAAACAAAAGTTCTCGGAATGACCAACGTCTATTTGGAAATAATAAAAAAATGTTGCAAAAGATGAAGACCAGGGGGGCCATACCCTGTCCACGAGGGTGGGGGCACGCCCTCCCCCCTAGGGCGCGCCCCCCTACCTCGTGGGCACCTTGGAGCTCCTCCAATGCCAACTCCAACTCTATATGTTTGCTTTCAGGGAGAAAAAATCAAGGAGAAGAAATCATCGCGTTTTACGATATGGAGCCGCCGCCAGGCCCTAAAACCTCTCGGGAGGGCTGATCTGGAGTCCGTTAGGGGCTCCGGAGTGGGGGATTCGTCGCCATCGTCATCATCAACCATCCTCCATCACCAATTTCATGATGCTCACCGCCGTGCGTGACTAATTCCATCGTAGGCTTGCTGGACGGTGATGGGTTGGATGAGATCTATCATGTAATCGAGTTAGTTTTGTTAGGGTTTGATCCCTAGTATCCACTATGTTCTGAGATTGTTGTTGCTATGACTTTGCTATGCTTAATGCTTGTCACTAGGGCCCGAGTGCCATGATTTCAGATCTGAACCTATTATGTTTTCATGAATATATGTGTGTTCTTGATCCTATCTTGCAAGTCTATAGTCACCTATTATGTGTTATGATCCGGCAACCCCGAAGTGACAATAATCGGGACCACTCCCGGTGATGACCATAGTTTGAGGAGTTCATGTATTCACTATGTGCTAATGCTTTGTTCCGGTACTCTATTAAAAGGAGGCCTTAATATCCCTTAGTTTCCATTAGGATCCCACTGCCACGCGAGGGTAGGACAAAAGATGTCATGCAAGTTCTTTTCCATAAGCACGTATGACTATATTCGGAATACATGCCTACATTACATTGATGAATTGGAGCTAGTTCTGTGTCACCCTATGTTATGATTGTTACATGATGAACCGCATCCGGCATAATTATCCATCACCGATCCAATGCCTACGAGATTTTCACATATTGTTCTTCGCTTATTTACTTTTTCGTTGCTACTGTTACAATCACTACAAAATACCAAAAATATTACTTTTGCTACCGTTACTTTTGTTACCGTTACCATTACTATCATATTACTTTGCTACTAAACACTTTGCTGCAGATACTAAGTTATCCAGGTGAGGCTGAATTGACAACTCAGTTGCTAATACTTGAGAATATTCTTTGGCTCCCCTTGTGTCAAATCAACAAATTTGGGTTGAATACTCTACCCTCGAAAACTGTTGCGATCCCCTACACTTGTGGGTTATCAAGACTATTTTCTGGCGCCGTTTCCGGGGAGCATAGCTCTATTCATTGAGTCACTTGGGATTTATATCTGTTGGTCACTATGAAGAACTTGAAAGATGCTAAGACAACAATTTATCCCTCAACTACGAGGGGAGATAAGGAACTGCCATCTAGCTCTGCACTTGATTCACCTTCTGTTTTGAGTAAGCTTGCGACACCTAAACCTGCTTCTGCTATTCGCCCTGATATGTCACATGTTATTGATGATGCCACTTCTGCTATGCGTGATACTTATGATGAAACTACTTCTATGCTTGATACTACTGTGCCACTTAGTGAATTTCTTGATGAACAAATTGCTAGGGCTAGAGAGAAAGAAATTATTGAAACCGATATTGTTGATGAAAGTGATGATGAAAACTTGCCTGTTATTCCTGAGGGTTATATTTTTGATAAAGAAGCTTCTGCAGCTATTTTAGCTTGCAAAGATAGCCATGAGCTCAAGAGGTTATTGGTCAAATGGAATAAGCAATCTCTTAATGATAGAATGAGACATGACCCTACTTTTGCAACTTCACCTATCTGTGTTACCGATAAGGATTATGAATTCTCTGTTGATCCTGATATAATTACTTTGGTTGAATCTGATCCTTTTCATGGCTATGAATCTGAAACTGTTGTGGCACATCTTACTAAATTAAATGATATAGCCACCCTGTTCACTAATGATGAGAGATCTCGCTACTTTTATATCCTTAAAATATTTCCGTTCTCATTAAAGGGTGATGCTAAGATATAGTTTAATTCCCTTGATCCTGGTTGTGTGCGTAGTCCCCGGGATATGATCTATTACTTCTCTGCTAAATACTTCCCTGCTCATAAGAAACAAGCTACTTTGAGGGATATATACAACTTTGTGCAAATTGAAGAAGAGAGTCTCCCACAAGCTTGGGGGAGGCTTCTCAAGTTACTTAATGCTTTGCCTGATCATCCTCTTAAGAAAAATGAAATACTTGATATCTTTTATAATGGACTAACCGATGCTTCCAGAGATTACCTGGATAGTTGTGTTGGTTCTGTTTTCAGGGAAAGAACACCGGATGAAGCTGAAATTTTATTGAATAATATGTTGGCAAATGACAATAATTGGACACTTCCTAAGCCAGCTCCTGAGCCTATTCCTAAACCAACTCCAAAGAAGAGAGGTGTTCTATTTCTCAGTCCTGAAGATATGCAAGAGGCAAAGAAATCTATGAAAGAAAAGGGTATTAAAGCTGAAGATGTTAAGAATTTACCTCCTATTGAAGAGATACATGGTCTTAATTTACCGCCTGTTGAAGAAACATATGATCTTAATCCTCCACCTATTGAAGAAACTCATGGTCTTGATACCCTGACATAGGTAGTAAAGGTAAATTCTCTCTATAGATTTGATGAAGGTGATATTCCTCACTATAAGTATTCTAGACAGTGCTTAGAAGAGTTTGATAATTTTATTGTCAAACAAGAAAACTTCAATGCTTATTTTGGTAGACAATTGAAATATAATTCCGATATGATCAAACACTTGGGTAATTACATGGCTAATGTTAAAGGTGAACTTAAACTCATTAGCAAACATGCTTCTATGGTTACCACTCAAGTAGAACAAGTACTTAAAGCTCAAAATGATTTGCTCAATGAAATAAATAGTAAGAAAAATGATTATGCTGTTAGAGTGGCTACTAGAACTGGTAGAATGACTCAGGAACCTTTGTATCCTGAAGGCCACCCTAAGAGAATTGAGCAAGATTCTCAGAGAAATAATATTGATGCACCTAGTTCTTCTAAAAGGAAGAAAAAGAAAAATGATAGGACTTTGCAAACTTCTAGTGAACCTATTGCCATGTAATGATATCTCTATTTCTGATACTGAAATACAATCTGGTAATGAACATGAACCTAGTGAAAATATTAATGATGACGTTCATGATGATGCTCAACCTAGTAATGATAATGATGTAGAAATTGAACCTGTTGTTGATCTTGATAACCCACAATCAAAGAATCAACGTTATGACAAGAGAAACTTTGTTGCTAGGAAACATGGTAAAGAAAGGGAACCTTGGGTTCAGAAACCCATGCCTTTTCCTCCCAAACCATCCAAGAAAAAGGATGATGAGGATTTTGAGCGCTTTGCTGAATTGATTAGACCTATCTTTTTGCGTATGCGATTAACTGATATGCTCAAAATTAATCCTTATGCTAAGTACATGAAAGATATTGTTACAAATAAGAGAAAGATACCTGAAGCTGAGATTTCCACCATGCTTGCTAATTATAATTTTAAGGGTGGAATACCTAAGAAACTAGGAGATCCAGGAGTACCCATTATACCATGCTCCATTAAAAGAAATTATGTTAAACCTGCTTTATGTGATCTTGGAGCTGGTGTTAGTGTTATGCCTCTCTCTTTATATCGTAGACTTGACTTGAATAAGTTGACACCTACTGAAATATCTTTGCAAATGGCTGATAAATCAACTGCTATACCTGTCGGTATTTGTGAGGATGTGCCTGTTGTTGTTGTAAACGTTTTAATGGACTTTGTTATTCTTGATATTCCCGAGGACGATAGTATGTCTATTATTCTTGGAAGACCTTTTTTGGATACTGCAGGGGCTGTTATTTATTGCAACAAAGGCAATGTCACATTTCATGTTAATGGTAATGAGCATACGGTACACTTCCCGAGGAAACAACCTCAAGTCCATAGTATCAACTCTATTGGAAAAAATCCATCTAATATATTTGGAGGTTTCGAGTTTCCTCTTCCTACTGTCAAGAAGAAATATGATATTCTTATTATTGGGGATGTGCATATCCCCGTTGAGGTAATATAGTGTTATTCGAAATTTCTCTGGTTCCATGTTATTCGGAATGAGTTTGTTAACAAGACTTGATCAACCTTGTTAATGGATTCCTTTTGATGAGCATGAGATGAATGAAACTAGAAGGCACAACCTTCTGTACCCTCTCTCTACTCTCTGTTATTTAGTTGACATAAAGTAAAAATAGTATTTCCCTGTCTGTTTTCTGATTTATCCTTGCAATATAAAACTACCCCGAAAATAAAAGTTCTCCAAATGCCCTGAAAATGAAATATGATTTTTTTCTAGAATATTTGAGGATTTCTGGAACTGAGAACGCAGCAGGGGGGTCAACCACCTGGCCACGAGGGTGGAGGGCGCGCCCTACCCCCCAGGGCGCGCCCCTGCCTCGTGGGCCCACGGTGGCCCTCCTCCACTTATTCCTGCACCCATACACTCATTCTTCCTCCCACAAACACAAATATCCAGCTCAAGCACGAGTTCTAGCTCATTTTGCTGCGATTTTCGATCTCCTTGCTCAAAGCACCTCGCACAAAACTGCTTGAGGAGAATTTTCTGTGGTATGTGACTCCTCCATTGGTCCAATTAGTTTTTGCTCTAGTGCTTCATTCATTGCAAATTTGTGCTGCATAGGTGACCATGTTCTTGAGCTTGCATGTCAAATTTATATGGTTCCAAGTAGTTCTAATGCTTGATATAGTCTCTAGGTACTTGTAGGAGTAGTTGCTATCAATTTTGTTGAGTTCGGTTCACTTTTGTTTGAAGTTACTAAAAATTTCAGAATATTTTAGAAAATGATGAAGAGATTTTTGAGGGGCTCATCGAGCCGAAGCTCGAAGGAAAATCAAAATGAAGAAGCACAGAGGCCCAAATATAATTTGCCTCAAGATCATGGAGGTCGGCCGTGTGAATGGCCTTCCGAAGATTTCTTGAGAAAAGTCGGGATTTATGATGATTTCTATTCATTGGCTGAGAATGCTGGCCTCACCGACTTCCTCTGCGACCAGCGTCATAAGTATCTCTTACTCACTAATACTTTTGTGCAAAACTTCTACTATTTTCCTAAGGAAACACCTCCTTCAGTAGAGTTTCATTTATATGATGTTGTTCAGAAGATGCCACTAGATGAATTTTGCAAGGTTTGAAAAATACCCTTCGAGGGTACCTTAGATGAACCACATCACAAAGATGTGGATGGGTTTATTGACACCATTACTGCGGGGGAAACCAGGAAGGTTTCTGATGCAAGAATCACTAGCATACATTTTCCTGTTTTACGCTACTTTGCTATATTTGCTAGTCGTTGCTTAATTGGTCGCGGAAACTGTGGAAACCTTAGTGTTCCTGGTATTTTCATTTTGTTCCATGGTTTATTCCGCGATAACACTGTTAGTATGGGCGGTATCGTTGCTAAACGGTTAAGTCTGAACGGTACTAAGGGCCCCATCTTTGGAGGTATTTATGCTTCACGCCTAGCTGCACATTTTAACATACCTATTAGGCTCTATGAGAAAGAAGAAAAATTGCTGCCTAGTGCTTATTTAGATTATAAGAGTATGCTAGCGCATGATTTTATTGTTAAGAATAGGGAAGGGGAGCTTAAATACAAATTGTTCTTTCATAAACATCACCCTGAGACTATCACCTTGCCTGCTCCTTCCTTGTTTAATTTATCTGAAGGTCCGTATCTTGTTTCGTGGGCGGCCATTCAAGCCTATCGGAACCCTACATCAGCCCCGGAGCCGGAACCACAATTTGAGCCTCCACGACAGTCTGATTATTTTTGGGATCCGGAAATGACTGCCAGCCAATGGTAGTCAGAGTCCTCTTCATCTCAGTACGACTCCAGCTACAACTATGGATATCCGTCAGGCCATCCTTGGCAATAAACCAACTTAGGCCAAAAGCCTAAGCTTGGGGGAGTACGTATTTGCCACCGACATTACATTTATGTTACACACACTCATTGCTAGATGTCGGTGGTCATACTTTTTCACTGTAATATCCATGTTAGTTTATTTTCTTTTTCTTGCTTTCTTCTTGAGTGTTTGTTAAACCTTAAGAAAAACCAAAAAAAATTAGTAGTAACTTTTAGTTAGTTTACTTTTCTTGCTGTAGTAGTAATAATTAAAAAGAAAACCCAAAAATATTTCATGTTCTTATTTTGTTTGTTGGAAGCTTTCCCGTGTAAATAGTTTTATTTCTTTTCTTTTCTTTGGGGGTCGATAGGAGAAGACCATGATTAAATTGTTGAAGTGGCTCTTATATGCATTATTGTTAATTTAACCAAGAGCCCATATTGCCTTGTCTTCTCCTGTTTATTGAATGCTCGCAGATTCCAGCTTAGTCCAATGCACGTGCACTCATATTATTATTCACATCGTTCGATCGTGCAAGTGAAAGGCAATTATGACGATATATGATGGACTGACTGAGATGAGAAAAGCTGGTATGAACTCGACCTCTCTTGTTTTTGTAAATATGATGAGTTCATCGTTCCTGATTCAGCTTATTATGAATAAACATGTTTGCAATGACAATTATAGATCATAGTTGCTCGTGCCATGCTTGATTAGCTATGAGTTATGATGGTTTACCTTGCGTGCCAACATGCTATTAAAATGGTTGTGATGTGGTATGATGGGGTGGTATCCTCCTTTGAATGATTTAAGTGACTTGACTTGTTACATGTTCGCACATGTAGTTGAAACAAATCAACATAGCCTTCACGATATTTATGTTCATGGTGGATTATATCCTACTCATGCTTGCACTCAATGTTTATTAATTTTAATGCATGTTCATGACTGTTGTCGCTCTCTAGTTGGTCGCTTCCCAGTCTTTTGCTACCTTCACTTGTACTAAGCGGGAATACTGCTTGTGCATCCAATCCCTTAAACCCCAAAGTTATTCCATATGAGTCCACTATACCTTCCTATATGTGGTATTTACCTGCCGTTCCAAGTAAATTTGTATGTGCCAAACTCTAAACCTTCAAATAAACATTCTGTTTTGTATGCTCGAATAGCTCATGTATCAACTAGGGCTGCCCTTATCTTCCATGTTAGGCGGGTTATTCTCAAGAGGAGTGGACTCCGCTCCTCACTCACGAGAAAATGGCTGGTCACCTGGATGCCCAGTCCCATGCTTTATGCAAACTAAATCAAAATAATTGCAAACAAAACCCCCCCTAAGACTGTTGCCAGTTGGAGACACTCGTTGTTTTGAGCAAGTCATGGATTGATGCTTGTTGGTGGAGGGGGAGTATAAACTTTACCATTCTGTTTGGGAACCGCCTATAATGTGTGTAGCATGGAAGATATCGCCATCTCTTGGTTGTTATGTTGACAATGAAAGTATGCCGCTCAAAATATTATTTATCTCTATTTCAAAATCAAGCTCTGGCACCTCTACAAATCCCTGCTTCCCTCTACGAAGGGCCTATCTATTTAATTTTATGTTGAGTCATCACCCTCTTATTAAAAGCACTAGATGGAGAGCGCAGCTGTCATTTGCATTCATTACTATTAATTTATATTGGGTATGACTATGATTGGATCTATTTTACCATGAATTACAATGTCTAGTCAGTCCTTGATCTTTAAAGGTGCTCTGCATTTATGTTTTGCGGTCTCAGAAAGGGCTAGCGAGATACCATCTTGTTAAATCATATTATGATTGTTTTGAGAAAGTGTTGTCATCCGAGATTTATTATTATCGCTCGCTAGTTGATTATGCCATTGATATGAGTAAACATGAGACCTAAGAGTTATTGCAAATGTGGTTAGTCATAATCTTTGCTGAAAACTTGAATGCTGGCTTTACAAATTTACAACAACAAGAGCAAACAGAGTTTGTAAAAGTTTTTCTTTATCACTTTCAGTTTATCAACTGAATTGCTTGAGGACAAGCAAAGGTTTAAGCTTGGGGGAGTTGATACGTCTCCGTCGTATCTACTTTTCCAAACACTTTTGCCCTTGTTTTGGACTCTAACTTGCATGATTTGAATGGAACTAACCCGGACTGACGCTGTTTTCAGCAGAATTGCCATGGTGTTATTTATGTGCAGAAACATAAGTTCTCGGAATGACCTGAAACTCCATGGAACGTCTATTTGGAAATAATAAAAAATCATTGCAAAAGATGAAGACCAGGGGGCCCACACCCTATCCACGAGGGTGGGGGCGCGCCCTCCCCCCTAGGGCGTGCCCCCCTACCTCGTGGGCTCCCTGGAGCTCCTTCGACGCCAACTCCAACTCTATAAATTTGCTTTAGGGGAGAAAAAATCAAGGAGAAGTAATCATCGCGTTTTACGATACGGAGCAGCCGCCAAGCCCTAAAACCTCTCGGGAGGGCTGATCTGGAGTCCGTTCGGGGCTCCGGAGAGGGGGATTCGTCGCGATCGTCATCATCAACCATCCTCCATCACCAATTTCATGATGCTCACCACCGTGTGTGAGTAATTCCATCGTAGGCTTGCTGGAAGGTGATGGGTGGGATGAGATCTATCATGTAATCGAGTTAGTTTTGTTAGGGTTTGATCCCTAGTATCCACTATGTTCTGAGATTGATGTTGCTATGACTTTGCTATGCTTAATGCTTGTCACTAGGGCCCGAGTGCCATGATTTCAGATCTGAACCTATTATGTTTTCGTGAATATATGTGTGTTCTTGATCCTATCTTGCAAGTCTATAGTCACCTACTATGTGTTATGATCCGCAACCTCAAGTGACAATAATCGGGACCACTCCGGTGATGACCATAGTTTGAGGAGTTCATGTATTCACTATGTGCTAATGCTTTGTTCGGTACTCTATTAAAAGGAGGCCTCAATATCCCTTAGTTTCCATTAGGACCCCGCTGCCACGGGAGGGTAGGACAAAAGATGTCATGCAAGTTCTTTTCCATAAGCACGTATGACTATATTCGGAATACATGCCTACATTACATTGATGAATTGGAGCTAGTTCTGTGTCGCCCTATGTTATGATCGTTACATGATGAACCGCATCCGGCATAATTATCCATCACCGATCCAATGCCTACGAGTGAGGGAGTCCTGGATTAGGGGGTGTCCTGATGGCCGGACTATGACCTTTGGCCGGACTCCTGGACTATGAAGATACAAGATTGAAGACTTCGTCCCGTGTACGGATGGGACTTTCCTTGGCGTGGAAGGCAAGCTTGGCAATACGGATATGTAGATCTCCCCCCATTGTAACCGACTCTGTGTAACCTTAGCCCTCTCCGGTGTCTATATAAACCGGAGGGTTTTAGTCCGTAGGACGAACAACAATCATACCATAGGCTAGCTTCTAGGGTTTAGCCTCTTTGATCTCGTGGTAGATCTACTCTTGTACTACCCATATCATCAATATTAAGCAAGAAGGAGTAGGGTTTTACCTCCATCGAGAGGGCCCGAACCTGGGTAAAAACATCGTGTCCCTTGTCTCCTGTTACCATCCGCCTAGACACACAGTTCGGGACCCCCTACCCGAGATCCGCCGGTTTTGACACCGACATTGGTGCTTTCATTGAGAGTTCCTCTGTGTTGTCATCTTTAGGCCCGATGGCTCCTCCGATCATCAACAACGATGCGGTCCAAGGTGAGACTTTTCTCCCCGGACAGATCTTCGTATTCGGCGGCTTTGCACTGCGGGCCAATTCACTTGGCCATCTGGAGCAGATCGAAAGCTACGCCCCTGGCCATCAGGTCAGATTTGGAAGTTTAAACTACACGGCCAACGTCCGCGGAGACTTGATCTTCAACGGGTTCGAGCCACAGCCAAGCACGCCGCACTGTCACGATGGGCATGATCTCGCTCTGCCGCCGAACAATGCCCTGGAGGCCGCACCAGTGTCCGCTCCGACCCTTAGCTCGGGGCCGACTGCGCCAATCGAGGACGGGTGGCTAGACACCGCCTCGGGGGCTGCAATCTCTACGGTGATCGAGCCGAACACCATACATGTCCTTTGTGAAGCTCGTGACTCCAAGGTGCTGGACTCCTTTCCGGACTCCGAACCTTCCGCGCCCCTGCCAACCGAATCTGATTGGGCGCCGATAATGGAGTTCACCGCCGCGGACATCTTTCAGCACTCTCCTTTCGGCGACATTCTGAATTCACTAAAGTCTCTCTCTTTATCAGGAGAGCCCTGGTCGGGCTATGGTCAGGAAGGTTGGAATGCGGACGACGAAGAAATTCAAAGCCCACCCACCACCCACTTTGTAGCCACTGTCGATGATTTAACCGACATGCTTAACATCGACTCCGAAGACATCGACGGTTTGGACGACGATGTAGGAGACGAACAGGAACCAGCGCCTATAGGCCACTGGACAACCACCCCATCTCACGATCTATACATGGTTGATACACCTAAAGGAAACGACGACGAGGAACAAAGGGACGCAACGAGGGACCGTTCCCTCGAAAAGCAATCAAAGCGGCGGCGTAAGCGCCGCTCCAAACCCCACCTCGACAGGGAAAGCAGCCATACAGACCGAGCCATAGAGCAGGGCGAACCGGCGGACGACGAACATGCCATCGAGCAACCGTCCGAACAGGGCAACTTGGAAGACAATAGTCCGGACAACGTCACGCCGGACAAGTTGCTGGAGCAGAAGAACCTCCAAAAAAGGCTCGTCGCCACTGCGCGTAGCCTGAAAAAGCAAAAGCGGAAGCTCAAAATAGCGGAAGATGCACTCAGAATTAGATGGAGCAAAGTACTCAACACCGCAGACAAATACGGCGACAGTCGCCACACAAAGAGCTATCCGAAGCAAAAATTATTGCCGGAATTTGATGATGAGGCCTTAGAGCCTCCGCAATCAAAAAATAAGGAAGCCACCCGGTCGGACAAACGACCCCATGGCCAACACAGCGCGGCAAAGGACGCTGCACACAAGCCGGCACGCGATCCGCACAAGGATTCGCATCAAAAAGATGGCCCAGCCAGATCTATCTATGGGCCAAGAAAGCAAGCTCTAGTAAGCAATGCAACACATCAAATATCCAAACATCGCGGTACGCCCAGATATAGGGGCGCCGCACACCCCCTATGTTTCACCGATCACTACAACAAACACCCTCATACACCAACGCATATCTAGCAACGATGTTAGCATATGTGTGTTGGGATCCACCCCCACCTCCCCACAAAGGTCTCTAACCTCCCTTACCCACCACCACCACTGCGCCCTCTCCATCAAAATATCACACAGCCGAAATAAACATTTTTTTCTCCTGGCGACCTCTCTCCCCTGATTCCTCTCTGTCTCTCACACCACGGCACTGTCGCCGCCTAACTCCAATTCTGAGTAGCTCCGGCGGACTCCCAACACTACTCACCGGCCTACCCCACTCCATGTTCTCCTCCACTCCTTCGCCCCCATCCACAGCGCCCTCGTCCATTGTGCCCCTGCAACGTGCGCCACGCAACAACCCTAGCCGCCTCGCGTCGCCGGCGTGGCTCCGCCGGTTCCAGTTTATGGGCCCACTACCCCTGCATCACCTCACACGCGGCAGCAGACTCAAGCTTCACATTGGTACTCCGCCTCTTCCACCTCAACTCCGACGTTGACATGTCTGGTTGGTGTTTATGTCATTAGATCTGATTCACCATGTGTTGATCTGTACTAATTCTGGATGAGTAGTACTCTGTCATGCGTTATGATTAGACTTTCCGCTTACTATATACATAGATGGATTGATGGATAATTAAGTATTTTTTCATGTGAAATTAATCATTACATACTAGCATGTCGCATGACCTGTTCATAAGATGCCTCAGTTTTTTCTTATAAACAGAGATCTACTTAGTTCAAATTGGGGTGATGTAGTTAGTGTATCAGCGATATATAATATGCGGTCATGTATGCCACTGAAGGACATATAAAAATCAACATGTCAGTGCAAACTAGCATAATTATTTCAAATGGAGAATCCCCTTCTCAATACACTGAATTGTTATTTATTTGGTGTCACGTGCACAATATACTAAATAAATAAGACCCACTTGCATCCGTCCATCCCAAAATTTGTCTTTATTGTATAACCCTTTGTTCCATCTACAATCACAAAGGTTCTGACATTGTCTTAAACTAAGTGTGTGCTTCTGCTGTTTCCTAACAGATTGATCTACAACACTTATACATTGCAATCGGGAGAATCCATGAATATGCAAAAGAAGCCTTGAGAATTATTTTAGTCATTTGTGTATAGCATGGTGAGGATTGTTTTGCTAGTTCATGTTACAGTAAGGAAAACGTGAATTTCTATCTTATTCTATTTTTTCGGTTGATGTAATATTTGTTTTCCCCTACAAAAAGTTATATTAGTTCCAGCTTCTTATTCGGTAAAAATGTGCACACCATAATCTCTAATTTTATGCAAAAGCTCGATGGAAATAATACTTACACTCATGTTATCCAATATAAGCTATTAAATAATTGATAAAATTTGAAGGTGAGTTACAAGAACATCATACCTTGATATTCTTGCCATATGTATTTGACTCATATTATTGAAATCTCACCTCTAAATCAAGTTTAGTGCATTTTTTTGGAAATACAGGTACTTCTGAATTCCTGCAATCTCTGTACTAATTTGTATTTTGTGGGGAGCCACTGATGTTTCCAAATACTAGAATGATCCATGATTGGTCAGCACGCATACTCTTGGCCAGATGCCTCTCACATCTTATCTTGTTTGTAACATATTCTCCTTAAACTGTCAAACTTATTCCTCTTGTGCACTCTGCTTCCACGACATCTGAGGGCACACTATGGTGGTGGGATGTTACTAACAACCATAAACAGGCACCTAAGAGATCAGATACGGCGATTGTGCAAGTGTGTCAGGTATGTCGAATTCATTGATCCCAAACTATTAGATCTTACTAGGATCTCCTCTTCTCTGTAATACTTAGAACCTTCTCCTCTACCTCTTCAGGCCAACAGTTTGAGAATCCGGCAACCATGGTTACAAAGACGAGCATACTGGAACTGCTCTAAGTTTCCATGTTCTCGGTAAACACGTGAACTAAGAAAGCGAAACCTATTTAATAAATGTTGGCATATACTGATACGCTGGCACTGCATTAATGTTGTGGTCTTCTAAATTGTTAGAATAATTTTAAGTAGTTTCGTAGGAGTCCTTGCTAGTTTAACTAGCCAAGTTTGAGTCTAATTTTGATAGGTTGATTAGTTAGTTTTCCAACTTGTCTCGTTTGCATGTCGTAAGCATTTGTGTTCTCAGGTGGGTCGTAGTCCATATATGATTCAATGAGTTTGCATAGCTAATAGCCTACATGCGGTACTAGTATGTCTTGGAGTCAGCATGCCTTATTATTCTAGTAAAAGGGTACTGGAGTCTGAGTCGTTCTAGATGCTATTAAGTCAGAGTTGGTTTGGATTGCTTTGGCCATGTAGCGGGTCATATCATGGAACCAGGTCGTGCAAGAGTTTTTCCGTAACAAACAAGCTCATGTAAGACTTTTGATATAAAAGAATAAAGAGTACGCTAAAGTTTTTTTGTGCACATGTGTTCGGCTATTTTGATGCCAACGATTCTGTGAGCAAAACCAAACATACATTACTAATGCATATGCCAAATCAGCAGGTTACACAGACTCGATTGTTCCAAGTCGATGTTGTTGGCGCTAAAACATAGAACAATACTAGTGCCAAGCTGGATTTACTAGGAGGTATTTTCTGATAGTAGTTCTATATTGCGTGAATGATTCTTCACCAGATCGAATGGAAAGTTTGGAGTATTAATAGCATTACTTGACTACATTTTATTATCTTACACATGCTTCTCTTTTTTCCCCGCCTACTTTGTACAAGAGAACACTGCTTCTGTGAGATAAAAGACTCTTTTCGGCTAGATTAGGTAAAACAATTCATCAACTACTTTATGTCTGCCTTACATTCTCCCACCCCTATAAAACACTCTGTTTCTATTAACATGGTGAAACTTGATAATGAAATAAGCTGAGTTAGTTTACTGTAAGCTAAAATGACTATTGTTAGCTACAAATATTATACTGGACAAATCCGAACAAGAACGCTACTATTACTTTAATCCAAAGTATCAACCCCGAATATAAATCTAAAGTTGATGATGTTAAACTTGGTAATGAATTCTTGGTATTGCGAGTTGATGCTACATTAGCAAAATCTTACAAGTTTTTATAACTACTAAAAAGAGTCAAAATTATTAGTCATGCAACAAGATTAACTATCACATTGCCTTCGACCTTTCTATGTTGCTCCTCCTTACAATTTTTATGCCCTATTAACCTATTTCATTTCTTTGTTGTAGATTGCAATATTCGATGATGCATGGCTCAGATATTGGTCAAGAATAGGAGTGCTACTAGATAGTTTCACATTGTGTCTTAGAATTTCATGTCCAGTGCCAATGTTTCAATAATTATGTCTCAGATATTTTCGGTGTCAATGTTTTGATCATTATGGTTCAGAATGGCTGAGACGTTGGTTGCAAGGTCAACAATAGGATTAGTACCAGCTTCACATCTTGTAATCTTTGTATCGTGTCCTTTGTAATGCAACCAAGTTGATTTAATATATGAGAAATTTCTATTTATTATAATGTGTCCCTGTGCAATATCGGCATTGACCTAATAATTCTGGATGATGGTATATAAAGTACCATGCATTTTTCATGCAATGCACTAGGCATTGCAGTACTCATTTATAATCCACCAACGCATGTGAAGCGTTGTTGGGCTCTGACTTCATCCATTGCTATCTTACAACGCTTTTTCATGCCATTTACCCACGAATGCATATACGTTGTTGTAGACCTTTGCAACGCCACCAACGGCAACGCATACAAATCCGTTGGTGTAGACCTTACCAACGCTTATATGGACCTTTGGCAACGCAATGATGCGTTGTTGTAGGGGCGTTCCTGTTGTAGTGGATGAGGTGCTGGATCATGAATTTCCTGCGGGATTCAAGCCCGTAAACATAGAGGTATACGACGGAACAACAGACCCTGGAGTCTGGATTGAGGATTACATCCTCCACATACACATGGCTAGAGGAGATGATCTCCACGCCATAAAATACTTACCCCTCAAACTCAAAGGGCCAGCCCGGCATTGGCTCAAAAGCCTTCCCGAAAACACCATTGGAAGTTGGGAAGAGCTCGAGGATACTTTTCGGGAAAATTTTCAAGGGACTTATGTCCGACCTGTGGATGCAGATGATCTAAGTCATATAACTCAACAACCCGGAGAGTCAGCCCTGAAACTCTGGAACAGATTTCTTACTAAAAAGAACCAGATAGTCGACTATCCGGACACTGAAGCCTTAGTAGCTTTCAAACACAGCGTTCGAGACGAATGGCTCGCCAGACACCTCGGCCAAGAAAAGCCAAGAACAATGGCCGCACTAACAAGCCTCATGACCTGCTTTTGCGCAGGAGAGGATAGCTGGTTGGCAAGATGCAGTACCAGTGACCCAAGTACATCCGAAGTTAGGGATGGAAACGGGAAACCGCGACGCAGCAAGGACCAGCGCCGGATCAAGGGAAACAGCCCAAAGAGCACGGCAGTCAACGCCGGATTCAAAAGCTCTCTGCAGAATCAGAAAAATATGCCCCTCAAGGATAACAGGGACGAGCTATCTAACATAAACAAAATCATGGACAAGATATGTCAAATCCATAGTACTCCCGGGAAGCCTGCAAACCATACCCACAGAGATTGTTGGGTCTTCAAGCAATCCGGCAAACTTAACACCGAACACAAGGGGCTCAACACACCAAGCGAGGACGATGACGAACCCCACAAGAAGAGCACCGGAAAACAAAAGAACTTCCCACAAGAACTCAAAACAGTAAATTCACTTCACGTGACAAAAAGGGAGAAACAGTGGCGCCCATAGAATACGCGCCATACGGCCTATCCTGAGGAGTCCGCCACTAGTTGTTAAAACCAATCACCTTCGACCATCAGGATTACTCTAGAAGTATCCGGAATGCAGGATGGACTGCCTTGGTATTAGATCCGATAATTTATGGACTCCACTTTACACAAGTCCTAATGGACGGCGGCAGTGATTTAAACCTGCTATATCAGGACACAATCCGCAAAATGGGGATAGACCCAACAACAATTCGTCATAGCGACACTTCCTTTCAAGGGGTAACGCCAGGCCCAGATGCCCATTGTACGGGCTCTCTCCTGCTAGAAGTTATGTTCGGCTCACCCAACAACTTCTGCCGCGAAAAGCTGACCTTCCACATTGCCCCATTTACAAGTAGCTATCAAGCACTACTGGGACGCGAAGCTTTCGCCCGCTTCAACGCAATACCGCATTATGCATCCCTTATACTTAAAATGCCCGGTCCACGAGGCATCATCTCATTAAAGGGAAATATCGAGTGTTCCTCGAGCACGGAAGATTGTGTGGCTTCATTAACAGCCACACACTAAACCGGCTTCACTAAGCAAAGCACCTAAACAGGTCGCTCAGACCCCAGACATGGCTAGACGAGTCCGGCGTAAGGGCTTACTAGCCGCATACCCCCGTTCAAGGGGCTCCGCGCATGTACAACAAGAGACAATAAAGCTCAATTTTATTCATTTTTTAAAACATACTTTGTTTATTTAACGTAACGTACATTTTCGCACGATATTTTTCAACTAAGTTCCTCTCTTTTACAAATGAACATCGTGCTACACCCGTCCAGGATACGGCACACGGAGACACAGGCGCAGACGTGCAGTAGGGACCCGTTGCAAGGATTCTTTTCAGATTAAGACCCTGCGTAAACCTTTTTTACTGTCTCTTGTTGATACACATCCCCCGGTTTCTTGCTATAACCGAGGTGGAGGCTGGCGTCTTGGCATTGGCCACGTCGGGACTTTGCGCGTACCTGGACACCATGGGCTTATTACTAAGGGCGTTGTTCAGCCCGTTTTCATAAAGACCGAATACCTTAGGGAGTGTTCGGCGTCGCGAGTTTGGACTTATATGCATCAGCTCCGAATCATGTCTTTGGTCAAATGTTGGGTTTGCCCGGCTCCTGTGTTTTGCTGCCTTACGTTCCGCTCTATCGGCTAAGGCGGCACCGGAGAACTCTGCGATTGTGCCCGGTTCGCCGGGCGAGCACCTCGAGAGAAAGCCAAAACCGATGTCATGATGTAGCGTGAGACTGGTCAACCACTCGATGACTCACCGGAATCTTTAGGATTCCTCCGCATTAACGAAGGGCCGTTTCCCGGTCAGGCACACACGTGCCCCGAATTCGGGCGAGCGCGGTGCCCCTAGGGGCTATATAGTTGCCCCACTGTCAAACTCCTATGGCTAAGTGAAAGTGATAAAGCATTATAGTCCGGTTGCCTAGTTCACTATGCTATCACCTCCTTTATAGGACCAAGACGTTGGATCAAGTGTGAAAATGCGCCTTCTGCGAACACCCCCGCATTATATGCATGGGAAATTTGAAGTCAAGACTGCCATCTTTAGGTTATATACACATATACATTAAGCGGCCGCACATGAGTTATTTTAATTCTTGCAGCACAAGTATAAAAGCTTTTATATTCCATCGAACATTGTTTTACAATTATACATGTTATTGAACATGATGTCCTTGAGCACTCGCTGCGTCTCTATTAAGCAGCGCCTGCAGAACTTCACGAAAATAGTGCTCGGCGGTACTCGGCTCCCGTCCGAATCTTGGGATGCAACGTCGGTGGTCTTCATCTCCGCCCGGTATATCTTGACACGGGCAAGAGCCATCCGCGCACCCTCTATGCATCTTGACCTCTTCATTGCATTGATACGGGGCACCGCGCAAGGAACCGCTGCACCAAACCAAAATAACTCTTGGCTCAGCCTTTCCGCCACAGATGACTCACGACTTCCTTCATGGCGAGTCCGGATAACCTATTCAGCTCCGCCCATTCGACCAATCTCTCGGATAATGGAAGTGGGTGCTCGGATTGTGGAGCTGCGACCAAAAAGCTTTTCCACTTCATGATCTTTTGGTGCAGGAAGTGTTCGGCGTCGCTGCACTTGCCGCCAAATCCAGATAAGTATCCGCCGCACTCCACAGTTGGTCCAAGCCCGAGCATACTTAGGATCCCGAACTTCATCCGCAGCATAAAGGGCTTTCCGCCGCGATATCTCGGCTGGCGTAGCTCCCGCTTCATGGCTCTCATTGCAGAGTGAGCATCCTTGGCCTCGATAGTGGCCTTCTCCAGGTCCTTTTGTTCCGCCCGATCTTCTTTTTCAAGAAGCCTACAGCTGTCGGCAGCATCCTTCAACTTCACAGCCATCTTGGCCATTTCCTTCCTGCTTCGACAGTGAGCAGCCTGTTCGGCTTTCAGCTCTTCGGCCGCCTTCAAGGCAGCCGCATCACTTTTTCTGGCCTGCTCCTTGGCTCGGGCGAGTTCCGCCCGAAGGTTCTCCATGGGAGCGGCACCATCTGCATCAAGCATACATGTTGTAAGGCAAGGGCATCAAGCCCCCTTAACAGGTGTCCGCGAAGAAAATTTCATACCTTGCGACTCGTCCAGCCGCTTGTTGACAAGCGCGATGTCGACATCCGCCACGTCAAGTTGCCGCTTTAGCTCGGCAAATTCATCAGTCCAGCTAGCCACCGGACACTTCGCCACCTACATAGGAAGAGCGACATGTTATACCTTGGATTATGATCCTCGGCGCTGTCATTTTCTCGACAACGCACCGAGTCTCGAAACTACTATCTATACAGGTGCATCTTTTATATGCGGAACTGTCAAAAGGTACATCATTTCGCGTACCTCAAAACCTGTCAGTAAACTCCTGACGGCCTCGTGCAACCCGCTCTCCACGGATGGAATCCTTTCAATCACCGTGCCCATCAATGCACGATATTCTTCTGAGATAGACGCTCGCCCGAGCAGATCCTTCAGCTCCTCCGACCGTGCAACGGATGGTGCCGGACTCGTCCGATGGACTTTTTCGAAGGCCGGACACGGAGGGCTTTGGGGAGCCATACGGCTGCTTTCCGGCCCTACCGGATTCGGAGAAACCCTCCGTGACAACACCTCAGGGTCGCCCGCCTCGCAAGGCGGTACGGCAGGGGGAGGCGTTCCGCTCTCCATCATCTCCGGATGAAGATCCCCTGAAGATGAGCTCTGCTGCGAAGGGCTGAGATCCGAACTACAAGGTAAAAATTCAGTTGTCTTTCTCAGGAATGAAATAGGGATGTCTCTTATTTTAAAACTCCCCTCTCTACTTACGGCTCTCTGGAGGGCTGATCCCCTTGAGGGCACAGTGCGTCCGAGGCACCTCCGTGCAGAGACCTCTCGGCGAAGATCTCTTCCCCCGCTTTGAGATCATGGTCTCCGGGTCTTCAGAGGCGGTCCTCTTCTTTCCCTGGATGGAGGGATTCTCGATCCCTCCTTTCCGTATAGCCTCCTTCAAGGAGACGGTAGCTTCCTTGTTCCCCCCTTCGCCTTCTTCCAAAGGCGCAACCTCTAGCATCCTCGTTAACACGGGATCCGGCGTGGTCTCGGGGAGGGGGCCGGACACCTGATCAGCTTTGCTTTCGCTATCCGCTCCTGTTTAAAGGGACAGCTTTTTTAAGGGCAATTTTATGACGAATATACGGATAGCATGTCCGGGTACAGGGCTACTTACTTGGTAACTGGGCGATTGCAGCTTAGACCTGCGTCCTCGGTCAAGTCCGGACACATTGCTTGTGATCCGAAGAACAATTTGTACATCTCCATGGGCGTCACGCCCGCAAAGTGCTGGAGAGCTCGTGGTCCCTCCGGATTAAACTCCCACAGGTGGAGGGGGCGGTGTTTGCAGGGCAAAGTGCGGCGAATCAACATGACCTGCGCCACTACGGCCAGATTGATGTCTCTTTCCAGGAGATCTTGAATGCGGCCCTGCAACAAGGGCGCGTCCTTGGACGGCCCCCAGTCAAACCCTTTATTGACCCATGACGCCAGCCGTGGGGGGACCCGAGCGAAAGACAGGAGGCGCCACCCACTTGGTGCCCCTGGGAGCTGTGATATAAAACCACTCCCGTTGCCATAAGCTGAACTCCTCTTGAAAAGAGCCCTCGGGCCATGGAGCGTCAGCATTCTTGCTTATAACAGGCCCTCCGCACTCCGTTTGCTGCCCCTTGATCATCTTCGGCTCTACTTTGAAGGTCTTGAGCCACAATCCGAAGTGAGGGATAATGCGGAGGAAGGCTTCGCACACAACAATGAACGATGAGATGTGGAGGATGGACTCCGAATCCAAGTCGTGAAATTCTAACCCATAATAAAACATGAGCCCCCTCACGAAGGGGTCCATCGGGAAGCCTAACCCCCGAAGGAAGTGAGAAGCGAACACCACGCTCTCACCGGGCTTGGGAGTGGGAGTAACCTGCCCTTGAGCAGGCAACCTATGCGAAATTTCACCGGTTAGATACCTGGCGTCTCTCAGCTTTAGCACGTCTTCTTCCATAACGGAGGAAGGCATCCACCGGCCTTGAAGGTCGGAGCCGGACATCATCGAAGGTCCGAAGCGCCTGAATCTGGAGCTTTGGGTGTTGAGGCGAGGGGCGAATTCGATTGAGATTGAAAGAAAGGAGTAGAGCCTTGGTCTCTTTATAAAGAGGTTGCATACCAAGAGCCCTCCACGTGACCGTTTGGGACTCGCCTTCGATAGAGGAGACGTGCCAACGGGCACGATTGGGTTACCCACGCCCGTATTGATGAGAATCCCAGAATAAGGGGACACGATCTATGCTTTGACAAGACGTGCCAAGGAAACCACCTCGCTAAACGCGCTGAGGTGGGACAGTAAAAATGATTCGAATAAAGGCTTGGTCGTGGTGTGATGACACGCTGCGAGATATGTCAGCAGATTGGGTTTGTGTAAAAATTATTCTCTCTACGGTGGTATGTGGAAATTATTTTGCAGAGCCAGACACTATCCTCGTGTTCAAAATCTTCTATGAAGTATTCGGAGAAGGAACCCGCCTTGCAATGCCGAAGACAAATTGCGCGCCGGACTCGTCGTCATTGAAGCCTGGTTTGAGGGACTCTTGAGGAGTCTGGATTAGGGGGTGTCCGGATGGCCGGACTATGACCTTGGGCCGGACTCCTGGACTATGAAGATACAAGATTGAAGACTTCATCCCGTGTCCGGATGGGACTTTCTATTGGGGAACGTAGTAATTTCAAAAATTGTCCTACGATCACGCAAGACCATGGTGATGGCATAGCAACGAGAGGGGAGAGTGTCCGTCCACGTACCCTCGTAGACCGAAAGCGAAGCGTTATAACAACGCGGTTGATGTAGTCGTCGTCTTCACGATCCGACCGATCCAAGTACCGAGCGTCACGGCACCTCCGAGTTACGCACACGTTCAGCTCGATGGCGATCCCGGACTCCGATCCAGCAAAGTGTCGGGGATGAGTTCCGTCAACCGACGGCGTGGTGGCGATGTTGATGCTCCACCGACGCGGGGCTTCGCCTAAGCTCGCGACGATATGACTTCTCGGCGCGAGGCTTCGCCTAAGCTCATGACGATATGACGAAGTGGAATATGGTGGAAGGGGCACCGCACACGGCTAAGGAAAGATCCGTAGATCAACTTGTGTATCATGGGGTGCCCCTGCCCCGTATATAAAGGAGCCAAGGGGAGGTGGCGGCCCAAGGGGAGGCGCGCAAGGAGTCCTACTCCTCGGGAGTAGGATTCCCCTCAATCCTAGTTGGATTAGGATTCGGAGGGGAAAGAGAGAGGGGCGGCCCACCTTTCCTAGTCCTAATAGGACTAGGGAAGAAGCGCCTAGCGCCACCTAGGGCTGGCCCTTTCTCCTTTCCTCCAAGGCCCACTATGGCCCATGTATTTCCCGGGGTTCGGTAACCTCCGGTACTCGATAAATTCGATTTCACTCGGAACACTTCCGATGTCCAAATGTAGGCTTCAATATATCAATCTTTATGTCTCGACCATTTGAGACTCCTCGTCATGTCCGTGATCACATCCGGGACTCGAACAACCTTGGTGCATCAATACTTATAAACTCATAATGAGCTGTCATCGAAGCGTTAAGCGTGCGGACCCTACGGGTTCGAGAACTATGTAGACATTACCTAGAACCATTCTCGGTCAATAACCAATAGCGGAACCTGGATGCCCATATTGGTTCCTACATATTCTCGAAGATCTTTATCGGTCAAACCGCATAACGACATCGTTGTTCCTTTGTCATCGGTATGTTACTTACCCGAGATTCGATCGTCGGTATCCAATACCTAGTTCAATCTCGTTACGGTAAGTCTCTTTACTCGTTCCGAATCGTCATCTCACAACTAACTCGTTAGTTGTAATGCTTGCAAGGCTTAAGTGATGTGTATTACCGAGAAGGCCTAGAGATACCTCTCAGACAATCGGAGTGACAAAACCTAATCTCGAAATCGCCAACCCAACAAGTACCTTTTGAGACACCTGTAGTACTCCTTTATAATCACCCGATTCGTTGTGACGTTTGGTAGTACCAAAGTGTTCCTCCGTAAGCGGAGTTGCATAATCTCATAGTTATAGGAACATGTATGGGTCATGAAGGAAGCATTAACAACATACTAAACGATCAAGTGTTAAGCTAACGGAATGGGTCATGTCAATCAGATCATTCTTCTAATGATGTGATCCCGTTAATCAAATGACAACTCATGTCTATGGTTAGGAAACATAACCATCTTTGATTAACGAGCTAGTCAAGTAGAGGCATACTAGTGACACTCTGTTTGTCTATGTATTCACACATGTATTATGTTTCCGGTTAATACAATTCTAGCATGAATAATAAACATTTATCATGATATAAGGAAATAAATAATAACTTTATTATTGCCTCTAGGGCATATTTCCTTGATCTCCCACTTGCACTAGAGTCAATAATCTAGATTACAAAGTAATGATCCTCACACCCATGGAGTCTTGGTGCTGATCATGTTTTGCTCGTGGAAGAGGCTTAGTCAGCGGGTCCGCAACATTCAGATCCGTATGTATTTTGCAAATCTCTATGTCTCCCACTTGGACTTGGTCCCGAATGGAATTGAAGCGTCTCTTGATATGCTTGGTCCTCTTGTGAAATCTGGATTCCTTTGCCAAGGCAATTGCACGATATTGTCACAGAAGATCTTCATCGGTCCCCATGCACTAGGTATGACACCTAGATCGGAAATGAACTCTTTCATCGAGACTCCTTCATTTGCTGCTTCAAGCAGCTATGTACTCCGCTTCACATGTAGATCCCGCCACGACGCTTTGTTTAGAACTGCACCAACCGACAGCTCCACCGTTTAATAAAAACACGTATCCGGTTTGCGATTTAGAATCGTCCGGATCGGTGTCAAAGCTTGCATCGGCGTAACCATTTACGACTAGCTCTTTGTCACCTCCATATATGAGAAACATATCCTTAGTCCTTTTCGGGTATTTCAGGATGTTCTTGACGCTGTCCGATGATCCACTCTGGATTACTTTGGTACCTTCCTGCCAAGCTTACAGCTAAGCATCGTCAGTCTGGTACACAGCATTGCATACATGATAGAGCCTATGGCTGAAGCATAGGAACATCTTTCATTTCTCTCTATCTTCTGCTTTGTGGTGGGCATTGAGTCGACTCAATCTTACACCTTGTAATACAGGTAAAAACCTTTCTTTGCTCGATCCATTTTGAACTTTTTCAAAACTTTATCAAGGTATGTGCTTTGTGAAAGTCCAATTAAGCGTCTTGATCTATCTCTATAGATCTTGATGCCCAATATGTAAGCAGCTTCACCGAGGTCTTTCATTGAAAAACTTTTATTCAAGTATCCTTTTATGCTATCCAGAAATTCTATATCATTTCCAATCAATAATATGTCGTCCACATATAATATCGAAATGCTCTGAGCTCCCACTCACTTTCTTGTAAATACTGAGGCTTCTCCAAAAGTCTGTACAAACCCATATGCTTTGATCACACTATCAAAGCGTTTATTCCAACTCCGAGAGGCTTGCACGGACCATAAATTGATCGCTGGAGCTTGCACACTTTGTTAGTACCCTTTGGATCGACAAAACCTTCGGTTGCATCATATACAACTCTTCTTCTAGAAATCCATTCAAGAATGCGGTTTTACATCCATTTGCCAAATTTCATAATCATAAAATGCGGCAATTGCTAACATGATTCGGATAGACTTAAGCATCGCTACTGGTGAGAAAGTCTCATCGTAGTCAACCCCTTGAACTTGTCGAAAACCTTTCGCAACAAGTCGAGCTTTGTAGACAGTTATATTACCATCGGCGTCGGTCTTCTTCTTAAAGATCCATTTATTTTCAATGGCTTGCCGATCATCGGGCAAGTCAACCAAAGTCCATACTTTGTTCTCATACATGGATCCCATCTCAGATTTCATGGCTTCCAGCCATTTTGCGAATCTGGGCTCACCATCGCTTCTTCATAGTTTGTAGGTTCGCCATGGTCAAGTAACATGACTTCCGAATAAGATTACCGTACCACTCAGTGCGTATTTTACTCTGGTTGACCACGAGGTTCAGTAGTAACTTGATCTCAAGCTTCATGATCATCATCATTAGTTTCCTCACTAATTGGTGTAGTTGTCACAGAACCATTTCTTGTGATGAACTACTTTCCAATAAGGGAGTAGATACTGATTATCTCATCAAGTTCTACTTTCCTCCCACTCACTTCTTTCGAGAGAAACTCCTTCTCTAGAAAGGATCCGAATTTAGCAACGAAAATCTTGCCTTCAGATCTGTGATAGAAGGTGTACCCATGATCTCCTTTGGGTATCCTATGAAGACACATTTTTCCGATTTGGGTTCGAGCTTATCTGGTTGAAGTTTCTTTACATAAGCATCGCAGCCCCAAACTTTAAGAAGCGACAACTTTGGTTTCTTGCCAAACCACAGTTCATAAGGCGTCGTCTCAACGGATTTTGACGGTGTCCTATTTAACGTGAATGCGGCCGTCTCTAAAGCATAACCCCAAAGCGATAGCGGTAAATCGAAATAGACATCATAGATCGCACCATATCTAGTAAAGTACGATTCTGACGTTCGGACACACCATTTCTCGTGGTGTTCCGGGTGGCGTGAGTTGCAAAACTATTCCACATTGTTTCAAATGTAAACCAAACTCGTAACTCAAATATTCTCCTCCACGATCAGATCGTAGAAACTTTATTTTCTTGTTACGATGATTTTCCACTTCACTCTGAAATTCTTTGAACTTTTCAAATGTTTCAGATTTGTGTTTCATTAAGTAGATATACCCATATCTGCTCAAATCATCTGTGAAGGTGAGAAAATAACGATACCATGGCGTGCCTCAACATTCATTGGACCACAAACATCGGTATGTATGATTTCCAACAAATCAGTTGCTCGCTCCATAGTTAGGAGAACGGCGTTTTGGTCATCTTGCCCATGAGGCACGGTTCGCAAGTACCAAGTGATTCATAATCAAGTGATTCCGAAGCCCATCGGTATGGAGTTTCTTCATGCGTTTTACACCGATATGACCTAAGCGGCGGTGCCACAAATAAGTTGCACTATCATTATCAACTCTGCATCTTTTGGCTTCAACATTATGAATATGTGTATCACTCTTGTCGAGATTCAACAAGAATAGACCATTCTTCAAGGGTGCATGACCATAAAAGATATTACTCATATAAATAGAACAACCATTATTCTCTCGATTTAAATGAATAACCGTCTCGCATTAAACAAGATCCAGATATAATGTTCATGCTCAACGCGGCACCAAATAACAATTATTTAGGTCTAAAACTAATCCCGAAGGTAGATGTAGAGGTAGCGTGCCGACCGCGATCACATTGACTTTGGAACCATTTCCCACGCGCATCGTCACCTCGTCCTTTGCGGTGCTCGTCTATTCCGTAGTCCTGTTTGAGTTGCAAATATTAGCAGAACCAGTATCAAATACCAGTGCTACTACGAGCTCTAGTAAGGTACACATCAATAACACGTATATCACATATACCTTTGTTCACCTTGCCATCCTTTTTATCCGCCAAATACTTGGGGCAGTTCCGCTTCGATGTCGATCGCTTGCGGTAAAACACTCGATTTCGGGCTTAGGTCCAGACTTGGGTTTCTTCTCTTGATCAGCAACTTTCTTGCTGTTCTTTTGAAGTTTCCTTCTTCTTCCCTTTGCCCTTTTCTTGAAACTAGTGGTCTTGTTGACCATCAACACTTGATGCTCTTTCTTGATTTCTACTTCATGATTTTAGCATCGCGAAGAGCTCAGGAATTGTCTTAGTCATCCCTTGCATATTATAGTTCATCACGAAGCTCTTGTAGCTTGGTGGCGATGATTGGAGAATTACATCAATGACACTATCATCCGGAAGATTAACTCCCGGCTGAATTAAGTGATTGTTATACCCGGACATTTTGAGTATGTGCTCACCGTGAACTATTCTCCTCCATCTTACAGCTAAAGAACTTATTGGAGACTTCATATCTCTCAATCCGGGCATTTGCTTGAAATATTAACTTCAACTGCTGAAACATCTCATATGCTGCATGACGTTCAAAACGTCGTCGAAGACCCGGTTCTAAGCCGTAAAGCATGGCTGCTTGAACTATTGAGTAGTCATCGGCTCTGCTTTGCGGACGTTCACAACTTCGGCTCGGCATCTGCAGCAGAACTGTCACCCAGCGGTGCTTCCGGGGCGTAATTTTACGTGCAGCAATGAGGATAATCCTCAAATTACGGACCCATCCGTGTAATTGCTACCATCATCTTTCAACTTTGCTTTCTCAAGGAAGCATTAAAATTCAACGGAACAACAAAGACGAGCCATCTATCTACGATAAACATAGACAAGCAAAATACTATCGGTACTAAGTTCATGATAAATTTAAGTTCAATTAATCATATTAAAAACTCCCACTTAGGCAGACATCTCTCTAGTCATCTAAGTGAACACGTGATCCAAATCAACTAAACCATGTCCGATCATCACGTGAGGCGGAGTAGTTTCAATGGTGAACATCACTATGTTGATCATATCTACTATATGATTCACGCTCGACCTTCGGTCTCCGTGTTCCGAGGCCATATCTGTTATATGCAAGGCTCGTCAAGTTTAACTTGAGTATTCGCGTGTGCAACTGTTTTGCACCGTTGTAGATGGACGTAGAACTTATCACACCCGATCATCACGTGGTGTCCGGGTACTCTGAACTTTGGCAGCGGTGCATACTCAGGAGAACACTTCTTGATAATTTTAGTGAGAGATCATCTTATAATGCTACCGTCAATCAAAGCAAGATAAGATGCATAAAGGATAAACATCACATGCAATCAATATAAGTGATATGATATGGTCATCATCATCTTGTGCTTGTGATCTCCATCGCCAAGCACCGTCATGATCACCATCGTCACCGCGCGACACCTTGATCTCCATCGTAGCATCGTTGTCGTCTCGCCAACTATTGCTTCTCGACTATCGCTCTTGCTTAGTGATAAAGTAAAGCAATTACATGGCGTTGCATTTCATACAATAAGCGACAACCATATGGCTCCTGCCGATTGCCGATAACTTCGGTTACAAAACATGATCATCTCATACAATAAAATATAGCATCACGTCTTGACCATATCACATCACAACATGCCTGCAAAAACAAGTTAGGCGTCCTCTACTTTGTTGTTGCAAGTTTTACGTGGCTGCTACGGGCTGAGCAAGAACCGTTCTTACCTACGCATCAAAACCACAGCGATATTTCGTCAAATAGACTCCGTTTAACCTTCTCAAGGACCGGGCGTAGCTACTTTCAGTTCAACTAAAGTGAGAGAGACAGACACCCGCCGGTCACCTTTAAGCAGCGAGTGCTCACGGCGGTGAAACCAGTCTCGCGTAAGCGTCTGCGTAATGTCGGTCCGGGCGCTTCATCTCACAATACCGCTGAACCAAAGTATGACATGCTGGTAGGTAGTATGACTTGTATCGCCCACAACTCACTTGTGTTCTACTCGTGCATATGACATCAACGCATAAAACCAGGCTCGATACCTTTGTTGGGGAGCGTAGTAATTTCAAAAATTGTCCTATGATCACGCAAGACCATGGTGATGGCATAGCAACGAGAGGGAGAGTGTCCGCCCACGTACCCTCGTGAGACCGAAAGCGGAGCGTTATAACAACGCGGTTGATGTAGTCGTGCGTCTTCACGATCCGACCGATCCAAGTACCGAGCGTCACGGCACCTCCGAGTTACGCACACGTTCAGCTCGATGGCGATCCCGGACTCGATCCAGCAAAGTGTCGGGGATGAGTTCCGTCAAGACGACGGCGTGGTGGCGATGTTGATGCTCCACCGACGCGGGGCTTCGCCTAAGCTCATGACGATATGACTTCTCGGCGCAGGCTTCGCCTAAGCTCCGTGACGATATGACCGAAGTGGAATATGGTGGAAGGGGCACCGACACGGCTAAGGAAAGATCCGTAGATCAACTTGTGTATCATGGGGTGCCCCTGCCCCGTATATAAAGGAGCCAAGGGGAGGTGGCGGCCCAAGGGGGGCGCGCAAGGAGTCCTACTCCTCAGGAGTAGGATTCCCCTCAATCCTAGTTGGATTAGGATTAGGAGGGAAAGAGAGAGGGGGCGGCCTACCTTTCCTAGTCCTAATAGGACTAGGGGAGGGGCGCGGCCACCTAGGGCTGGCCCTTTCTCCTTTCCTCCAAGGCCCACTATGGCCCATGTATTTCCCGGGGGGTTCCGGTAACCTCCCGGTACTCCGGTAAATTCCCGATTTCACTCGGAACACTTCCGATGTCCAAATGTAGGCTTCCAATATATCAATCTTTATGTCTCGACCATTTCGAGACTCCTCGTCATGTCCGTGATCACATCCGGGACTCCGAACAACCTTCGGTGCATCAATACTTATAAACTCATAATGAACTGTCATCGAAACGTTAAGCGTGCGGACCCTACGGGTTCGAGAACTATGTAGACATGACCTAGAACCATTCTCGGTCAATAACCAATAGCGGAACCTGGATGCCCATATTGGTTCCTACATATTCTCGAAGATCTTTATCGGTCAAACCGCATAAAGACATACGTTGTTCCTTTGTCATCGGTATGTTACTTACCCGAGATTCGATCGTCGGTATCCAATACCTAGTTCAATCTCGTTACGGTAAGTCTCTTTACTCGTTCCGTAATACATCATCTCACAACTAACTCGTTAGTTGTAATGCTTGCAAGGCTTAAGTGATGTGTATTACGAGAAGGCCTAGAGATACCTCTCCGACAATCGGAGTGACAAAACCTAATCTCGAAATCGCCAACCCAACAAGTACCTTTTGAGACACCTGTAGTACTCCTTTATAATCACCCGATTCGTTGTGGACGTTTGGTAGTACCAAAGTGTTCCTCCGTAAGCGGAGTTGCATAATCTCATAGTTATAGGAACATGTATGGGTCATGAAGAAAGCATTAACAACATACTAAGCGATCAAGTGTTAAGCTAACGGAATGGGTCATGTCAATCAGATCATTCTTCTAATGATGTGATCCCGTTAATCAAATGACAACTCATGTCTATGGTTAGGAAACATAACCATCTTTGATTAACGAGCTAGTCAAGTAGAGGCATACTAGTGACACTCTGTTTGTCTATGTATTCACACATGTATTATGTTTCCGGTTAATACAATTCTAGCATGAATAATAAACATTTATCATGATATAAGGAAATAAATAATAACTTTATTATTGCCTCTAGGGCATATTTCCTTCACTTTCCTTGGCGTGGAAGGCAAGCTTGGCAATACGGATATGTAGATCTCCCCCCATTATAACCGACTATGTGTAACCCTAGCCCTCTCCGGTGTCTATATAAACCGGAGGGTTTTAGTCTGTAGGACGAACAACAATCATACCATAGGCTACCTTCTAGGGTTTAGCCTCTTTGATCTCGTGGTAGATCCACTCTTGTACTACCCATATCATCAATATTAATCAAGCAGGAGTAGGGTTTTACCTCCATCGAGAGGGCCCAAACATGGGTAAAAACATCGTGTCCCTTGTCTCCTGTTACCATCCGCCTAGACGCACAGTTCGGGACCCCCTACCCGAGATCCGCCGGTTTTGACACCGACAACGAGCTTTTCACATATTGTTCTTCGCTTATTTACTTTTCCGTTGCTACTGCTACAATCACTACAAAATACCAAAAATATTACTTTTGCTACCGTTACTTTTGTTACCGTTACCATTACTATCATATTACTTTGCTACTAAACACTTTGCTGCAGATACTAAGTTATCCAGGTGTGGCTGAATTGACAACTCAGTTGCTAATACTTGAGAATATTCTTTGGCTCCCCTTGTGTCGAATCAATAAATTTGGGTTGAATACTCTACCCTCGAAAACTGTTGCGATCCCTTATACTTGTGGGTTATCATTCTCCCTTTACTACCCTAGCCGATATGGTGGAACGTAAGGTAGCAAGCACAGGAGCCGGGCAACCCAACCATTGACCCAAGACATGATTCGGAGCTGATGCATACAAGGCCAAACTCGCGACGCCGAAGTACGCTTATAAAGCTGTTTGGACTTTGTTGGCAACTCATTTGTTCCCGTGCCGAGCCCCTGGCAGGTCGTGCCGAGGTATGGCTATGAAACAGCTATAGGGGCCAAATTCATTTGTAAAAAAGAAACGAATGATTAATGCATATTATATTTATTGGGACCTGAGTGATATGCCGATGATTACTTTATATATAAAAAGCCCACAACCCTGGCTATTTGACATGCCCGGAGTCGAAGGCGGAGGAAAAAGGCACATTCCAGGCTCGAAGTAAAGAGTGCGGTCTACAAAAAGTTATTTTGGACCTCCTGTCGCACGTCTGCGTCGCCTGTCCTCGGTGAGGGGAATCCTTGACAGAAGTAGCCCAGTAGGTGAGTGTACGGATCCGAACTCCGATAGAGTCCATTTAGATGTTTGTCCTTTGCGTCACCTGTTTTTAAGAGATAATAAAGAAAGAAAAAGGAAAGTAGATAAAAAATGTTACTGGGATGCTTGCAGGCTTGCCCGTATTGTGCTTCCGCCAATGCCCATGGTATCTTAAGTGCATAGTGATGTATGCGCGGTACAAATTTTGCGGGTATATGAGGTGGGCGGCGGGAGCCGAACTGCTATTCCACTCCGCGATTGATCGATCCTTGGGGAAATTGCTTCCCCCCGCATTTGGTTGGTGAACCTCTCCGTCGTCCCTATCGCCTGGCGGCCTTCTCCCTTTGTGTTCGGTGTTGAGCTTGCCGGCCTGCTTGAAGACCCAACAACTTCTGTTGGTATGATTAGCTGGTTTATCGAGGTGGCCGTGAATCTGGCAGGGTCGGTCCAATATCCTGTCTAGGTTGGATGGTCCGTCTCGGTTCACCTTGAATGGCTTTTTCCATTAACCGGGTTTGGATTGCTGAATCCGGCGTTGACCGCTGTGCCGTGTGATCTTTCATTATCATTGTGACTGTTGTGCTTGCTTCGTCGTGGCTTGCTGTTGCCGTCTCGGATTTCGGAAGTGCCCAAGTAGCTGGCGTTGTTGCTTCTACGAGCGAGCCAGTTGTCTTCTCCCACGCAAAAGCAAGTCATTAGAGCGGTAAGGGTTGTCATGGATTTAGGACCTTCTTGACCGAGGTGGCGTGCAAGCCATTCATCCCGGACGCTGTGTTTGAAGGCCGCAAGGGCTTCCGCGTTCGGACAGTCGATGATTTGGTTCTTTTTAACTAAGAACCTAGTCCAGAGCTTCCTGGCTGACTCTCAGGGCTGCTGGACAATGTGACTTAAGGCATCGGCGTCCGGTGGCCGGACATATGTTCCTTGGAAGTTGTCGCGAAAGGCATCTTCCAAATCTTCCCAGCTGCCAATAGAATTTTTCGGCAGACTGTTTAACCAGTACCGAGCTGGTCCTTTGAGTTTTAGTGGTAGGTATTTGATGGCATGAAGGTCATCTCCGCGGGCCATGTGGATATGGAGGAGGAAGTCCTCGATCCATACCGCGGGATTCGTTGTTCCGTCGTATGATTCGATATTCATGGGTTTGAAACCGTCTGGAAATTCATGCTCCATTACTTCGTCTGTGAAGCAAAGGGGGTGTACGGCGCCTCTATGTTGGGCCACACTGCGACGTACCTCCGATGGGGTCCATTTGCGGTTTTCGGCACGGGCGTGGCTAGGTTTGTCATGTTCGAATAGGTAGCCGTCGTCGCGTGTCAAGGCACGTCCTCGCGATCCATAGATTGATCTTGTGTGTCCTGCTCTATTGTCCAAGTCCTGTCGAAGGTCGTATGTACAATATCGAGCTATTTTATTCTTGCCTCTACGGCGAGGTGGGGCGGTCTGGTGTTCGGCTTGACTTGCCACTTTATCCGGACCAAGTTGTGGTCGACCAGCCGCATTGTGCGATGATGGTACGGGCTCCAGTGCCTCATCATCGAACTGAGGTAGCAATCTATGCTTCGGATAGCTTTTGGCTGGGCCACTAAGGCCGTATTCTACGGCGGCCAGGACTTCGGTCCATCTATCATTGAGCAGATCTTGGTCCGCTTGAAGCTGCAGCTGCTTCTTTTTCAGGCTCCTTGCAGTGGCTATTAGCCGGCGCTTGAAGCGCTCCTGCTCGAGGGGTTCCTCAGGCACGATCAAATCCTCGTTGCCGAGGCTCTCCTCTTCCTCGGAGAGCGGAAGATAATTACTGTCCTCCGAGTCTCCGTGTATGGCCTGTTCATCAGGGCTAACTTGCCCATTTTCCCGTTCCTCCTGTTCGGAGGTTACCTTGACGGGGTCTTCATTATTTTCGGCATCGTTCGGAGTATTACTTTTTTCAGTGTCCGTATTGCAGTCTTTGGAACGACGTGACTTAGAGAGGCGTCGAGGAAGCTGGCGCTTTGGCTGTCTCTCAGGAAGTTTATCCTCAGCTGGATCCTCCTGGTCATCGTTGTTAGTTTTTTCAGGCGTGTCCACCATGTATACGTCATAGAAAGAAGTGTCCGTCCGTCGTCCAGTGAATGGTGGGTTTTGGCCTTGCTCCTTGTCGGCATCGTTGTCCATACTGGCGATGTCTTCGGAGCCATAATCAAGCATGTCGGTTGAATCCTCGACCGTGGCTATGAAGTGGGTGGCGGGTGGGAAGCATAGTTCCCAATTATCAGCCTCTAGTTCGAACTGTACATAGTTCAGCTGTGAGTCCCCCGCCAAGGACAAGTTCTTTAATGAGTTCAGCACATCGCCCAAGGGCGAGTGTTGGAAGATGTCTGTGGCGCTGAACTCAAAGATCGATAAGTGATCAAGTTCGGTATCCACGGACTCACATGGTTCGGAACTTATGCCTGGAGAAGAGTCCGGAGTTCCGGTGACACAAGTATTGCGTGAGGTTAAATCCATGTGCGGCTCCAACACCGGGGAATCTGTGGCCTCCGTGGTGGGGTTGAGCCTCCAATCCTTGGATGCCATAGCATGCTCTGGATCTAAGGCCAGAGTGGTCACAGGAGCTACCTCCTGGATGCGATCTGACGATATATTTAGGTCATGTTTGTCAAGGTGACCAGGAGCGGTCGCCGCGGTCTCGAATCCGGCGAAGATCAAATCTCCACGGATGTCTGCAACGTAATTCAAGCTCCCAAATCTGACCTGATGGCCAGGGGCGTAGCTATCGATCTGCTCCAGGTGGCCAAATGAGTTGGCCCATAGCGCGAAGCCGCCGAACACGAAGATCTGTCCGGGGAGGAAGGTTTCTCCTTGGACAACGTCACTATCGACGATTGAAGGGGCCATCGAACCTTTCGTCGACAACACAGTGGAACTCTCAATGAAAGCACCAATGTCGGTGTCAAAACCGGCGGATCTTGGGTAGGGGGTCCCAAACTGTGCGTCTAAGGTCGATGGTAACAGGAGACAGGGGACACGATGTTTATCCAGGTTCGGGCCCTCTCTATGGAGGTAACCCTACGTCCTGCTTGATTGATCTTGATGAATATGAGTATTACAAGAGTTGATCTACCACGAGATCGTAATGGCTAAACCCTAGAAGTCTAGCCTGTATGACTATGGTAATGAGTATATATCTTTCCGGACTAAGTCCTCCGGTTTATATAGACACCGGAAGATCTCGGGTTACACAAGGTCGGTTACAAAGGAAAGGAATCTACATATTGGTCGCCAAGCTTGCCTTCCACGCCAAGGAGAGTCCCATCCGAACAGGTGCAGTCTTGATCTTCGTATCTTCACGGCCCATCAGTCCGGCCCCTGGCTAACAGGTCGGACGCCCGAGGATCCCTTAGTCCAGGACTCCCTCAGTGGGCGATGGCCATGGTGGGATAGACAAGGTTGCTTCTTCGTGGACCCTTCGTGGGTGGAGCCCTCCGTGGACTCGCGCAGCCGTTACCCTTCGTGGGTTGAAGTCTCCATCAACGTGGATGTATGATAGCACCACCTATCGGAACCACGCCAAAAATCTCCGTGTCTACATTGCGTTTGCTCCCTTCAATCTCCTCCCTTTTACCTTCATATGCAATGATTTACATTCCGCTGCTATACTCTTAGAATTGCATGTGTAGGTTGATTGCTTGACTTGTGCTAAGTTGCTAAAATCTGCCAAGACTTAAAATTTGGAAAAGGCTAGATTTTTATTTGGTCAAGTAGTCTAATCATCCCCCCCTCTAGACATACTTTCGATCCTACACAAAGGGATTTCTTTGATAATGACCCAGATTCTATTATTTCGCAGTTAGAAAATAAGGGAGTCTATTCTTCTAGTTATTTATATCATGTGATTAACTTTAGGGGTGTGCAACCGCTATTTATCCCTGCTGTGCCACCGAAAATACATTTCCTCCTCTGGTTATTTTCACAGAACAAACTGATGAGTAGAGATAGCGTTATGAAGAGGCATATCATAAAGCCTCTAGACTATGTATATTGTGGAGAGAATGAAACCAACTTCCACTTATTCTTTGAGTGTATAGTAGCTAGGAAAATTTGGTCTTTTGTTGGTGAATTCTTCCGAACACAGATAGGCACAAATTTTGAATCTGTAACACATTTCTGGGTTTCCAACAAGAGAAACTCTGCATTAAATACCACTAGTTCTGTTGTCTTCTGGTGTTTGTGAAAATATAGGAACTCTATGATTTTTAACAATATCATTTGGACTTCTATTACCCACGTTTGGGGCTTGATTATTAGAATGCTCAAATTCTGGGTTGTCCTGTCTCCGGAAGTAGGGAGAACAAAACTGGAGGAATTTTTGAGCTCTCTAACATGCTTCGTCCGGCAACCCCCGCGAATCCGGAGTGGCTGACAATGAGGAAGAATGAGGTCGATGCCCGCTGGAGTAAGCTCAGAATCTCGAGAGAGGACAAAGGCTTCCAATCCCCTGCCAAGAAAAGAGACCCGACGGACAAGGACGCCACAAGCAGCCCAGTGTCAACTCTCATGCCTTGCTAGTCGCCTCAAGCTGTCGTGGCGCCGCCCTTCAAGTTCAGGAGGTCTGGGCCCTGGTCATGATGGGATGGAGCTCTCAGAAGATGAGTGTTGCTGTGGTTACTCGCTGCCTTTTCGTCCCACCCCCTCCTGACGCTTGTGTTGTGAAAAAAGGGGTTTTAGTTTTCTCTCTAAGTTCGTTTGTACCTAGTTAATTTGCAGAACCCCATATGTTGGGTGTGGGTCCCCTCTTTTAGGTTTGTAATGGAAACGTTGAATAATGTATGTGGTTTCGTTCTGGCAATGGAACCAGGGAGAGGCCTCCCTGTTCTTAGATTCATTTTTTTCGATAAAGGATGTTTTTGTTGACTCATAATGTAGCATCGAGGGATACAATCATAATGAATACACACCCGGCCTCTGCATAACTAGGATGTACACAGCCAACACAACACACGCACTAACCAACCACACCGGCAAAAAGCAAAGTCATATAAGACCAAAGCCATGCCTATGCGGAGGGAGAAAACCCAAGCAATAAAAACAACAATTGACGATATACAACAGTGACCATCGTCGCCAACCATCTCTTGACAACACAAAGACTACGAGAGGGGTTCTCCAACAGCGACGCCTCCAGGAAGGGAATGACGTACAAGCGTCATTGTTGCCGGATCCAACCATCGAAAGTAGGATCATGATTTTCACCCTGAAGATCAAACCTGAGCAAACTCCGAGCAATGCCATCATCATGGTAACGACGCAAAGAGCGCCGCCATTGCCAGGTATAACCAAAGGGTCGGGCCAAATTTAACATTTGTAATGCTCGTACCAAAGTCGTTCTACATGAAAGCCAAAAGGTTGACCCTCATTTTACTGAAGTTGCACACTTTTAAAGAGTGTACGTTTTATATTTAGTAGTGCGGCAAATGAGTTTTCTCTTGAATATGTGAGAATTTTTTTTTCATGAAATCCAGGCAACAAAGTTTTATCAAAAAAAAATGCCACAGCGGACTTGCAATTTTGGCACATTTCACGTACACGTGGGTCTACAGGCTCCTGCATTTTTGTATCAATTACAGAGGGTTGCCACTAGCCAATTGTGGATAAAATTCATATCGAGTCAATATATGATTTCAATTTATCAGCGATAAAGTATCGCAAAAAAAAAAAATCAGCGGTAAAGGATCATCTAAACCATTCCGAAGATAGCAATGCTTTTTAGCGAATAAAATGAAATGACACGTGGTCTATCTTCTCCAGAAATCAGATGATCCAAACTTGTGGGTTGATCTGAAACATCGGTTTTTAATCGGGCGGCTCACGTTTGTTGCAGGTCGTCAGCCACAGCAGCAGACGAGGAAACGGCTGGCTCAGAGGCGGGCAGAGCCATGCTGCACCGGTCTCTTCTCCATCGGGCTGCAGAGGGTGCAGATAGAGCGGCGTCGGCGCAGCGCCACCCAACCCAACCAGTGGACAGCAGCGACCCATCCACCGGAAGGCGTCGATCGGCTGCGCGACAGACTCGTCCCATGGCGACCCGGGCTCTGCACTCGCCGAGGCTCACGAGCCCGCCGCTCACGGGCCGGCATGCGGCGGCGAGGTGCAAGTGCTCCGCCGCGCCGCTCTTCGCGAAGCGACTTCCGCTCGTCGTCGCCTTCCCTCGCTCCGTCGCCTCCTGCTGCGCCGTGCAGGAGTCATCCGCCGGCGCCACCGCCGCAGCCGCAACCACTGGTACTCCCATTCGATCACTCAGATTAATTCACTATGCCATGCCATTAGGAGTGGTGTACGCAGTGATGATCATCCGCGCCGCGCTGTTCTTGTACACGAAGCTTTAGACGCTTCGGATGCTGCCTGCATCGATGTACCTGAATTTTGCCTGTTCTGAATCTTCTGACGCAGTTAGCGAGACGAAGGATGCGGGCGGTGACAAGAAGGAAGCCGCCGCCGCGGAGGCGAAGCCGGCAGCCAAGCCAGCAGCGGCCAAGCCGAAGAAGGCCCCGCCGAAGCCACTGCCGGAGATGATGGAGGAAGAGATCATCCCTCCTCTCAAGACTGCGCTGGAGGCCGAGGAGGACGTGTCCCAAGTCGTGCTGACTTTCCAGAACAACACGGTGAGACCAGTGATTCATACCAACAAGCGATTGCGCCACAGTCACAGGCCCAACACACTCGTGATTTGGCATCTCTACTGCACTATTACCGTGCAAGCTATGAGTAACTAGGAACTAGTACTAGGCATGGCATTGGCTCATTGCATATTTGCATGCCACATGACAGGTACTATTAGTACGTTTTGGCACTTGCTTCCTCACTCTCCAGCCATCACGCAATGCTAGCAGTCTTCAATGCACTTTGGTGTCATTCTGATCGATCCTTTGGGTGTCGATGGTTTGCAGTTGGAAGGTTCCTTCGTGAAGGAAGACATACCCTACTACTTCTGGGCCTTCTTTCCACAGGGAGACCTCACAGGTACAAACTTACTTTGAAACCCTTCTGTCCAAAGCCGTTTCTTCCCGTGCAATGCAATGCTGGTTTACTTGCTGAGAATGCTGTTGACAAGACAATCCTTCTTGACCTAGTTTGCCTTTAAACTTCTGAAATTCTCAGCGCGAACTACTGTAATCAATCACTTCATAGCCCAAAAACTACATAATGAAACCATTTCTACTAGTACGTATCAACTAGTCTGAATTCTCACTTCGATGGGCTAACAACCGCAGGACCGAAGGGCTTTGCGATGACGTCCTACTCCATGGAGGTGAGCACCATCGAGCCGTTCCTGATCGACGAGAAGAGGATCACTCCACAGTACGTGGTGTTCTGGGTGTACAAGAGGCTGGCCGGCCAGGGGGTGCTCCCGGTCTGGAGGGCAGAGGACCTGAGTCCTGCTCCTGCAGAGTAGTCAGTAGTAGTAACCCATGCAAGATACACAACATACAGGGTGATCATACGGGCACAAGTTACTCTGTGTATAAGATGTCCATGTCTAATTGTGAATTGAGTAAAGATGCTGCAAAAGGTTCATCTGATTCTTTTTCTTCTGATGAAGTCCAACCTTGATGATAACTGTTGCCCTGAGATGGTCGTCTCAACAAACTATATATTGTGAGCAAAGAAATGAGTTGTTGTTGAAATGAAAAAGAAGACCCCCCGCAAAAAAAGAAGAAGGCAAATTGTGCTTGGCTGGGCCTCCATGGGCCAGACCGGCCGGAAGGTTCCTGACGATCAGCTGGTAAAATCCAAAAACCAGTATTTTTCCACGGCAAGGAAGCAGCCAGTAGAGCATCGCCATTTGTCATCCGAAAGCTGTATTGTACCTATCCCAAAGTCCTTCCAGTCGCACTCCATCCCATTCAGCATTTCGCCATTATCTGAAGCCATGCATAGCCTGACTCGCCGCGCAGTGCTTGATATTTTAGTAATCGTTAGTGAAAAACAGTTTCATTCTAACGTCTGAGGAGTTAAAACTGAATCTAAGATCTACGTAGTGTTTCTATGGACCAATCTATTTTTTCTCGCTTCTCCTTTTTCCTTCTGCACCACGCAGCAGCACTGACGAAGGTGGCAAACCTGAAGGAGTGAGGTAGAGAACACATCGCGCGCCTCACGGTTTACAGTTAGCCACCGCATCTCTGCCAATCGCCATGCTCGCCTACCTCCTCCACGCGCCCGCCGCCGCCGCGCCCAGCCCGCTCGCCCTCCGCGGGCCGCCGGCCGCCGCGTCCAAGACCCCCTTCCTCCCACCCTCCGTCGCCCGCCCGCACAGGCGCGCCGCGGCGGCGGGCGCCTTCTCCGCCGCCGCCGTGGGCCCCATCGCGGCCTCGCTCCTCGAGGGCCCCGTGCTGCTCTGGGCCGGCCGCCTCTGCGTCTACTACGCGCTCATCCACATCGGCCTCGCGGGATCCCCGCGCAGCCCCTTCCTCTCCCACGGTAATGGCATCGCGCGAGCCGCGAATGAATGATGCGATGATTCGCGCGGTTTCGTTCGGGAAGGGAAATGGGTTTCTGATCTCCGTGTGGTGTGTGCAGAGATTCGAGGCGAGGACGGCGCCGGGGAGAGCGACCTAGGGTTCTCCAAGTGGGCCGACAAGCTCCGTGGCGGCGCACCAGGTATCTGTGGTGTGGATTCAAATGTTGTCGATAATGATCTTTTGTGCACCGCTGCTCATGCTGTGTTTAGTGGAGTGGAATGTGAATGCTGTGAGCTGCGGACTGTACAGTCTGGTATATCCTTTCTAGAATCTGTTTGAGTAAGCTTTCTGCTTGGTACCACGGAGCAAAGCACATGTGGATAATCAGCCTTTTTCATCTTTGGATTGGATGAGGTTTGGTCAAACTGGGACTGATTAGGTGGGAGCATTTTGTGTGTGGGTGCTCCCAAGGGTTTTGTCATGAGGAGTTTGTGGGGAAATTTTGTTTGAGATGTAGAAAAAGGCAACGCTGCCATGCCTCATGTTGCGGATTGCTACTATCATGGAACAGATACATGCTCATCAGGGTTTGTTTGCTGTTGACATGAGAAAGAATGAGAATATTTCACCTGTTTGTGGATTGTTTGTAGTACTTAGATGGGTGGCTGTAAGGTGTATTTTGGTTGTCAAATTCAATCTTTGACCAACAATTGATCCTAAAACTGATTTCATTGGATTCTTATTCAGAAGTATTTTTCTTATGATTGTGATTTTGTAACTACTAGCAATACATCGTTAAAGAAAATTTACAGCTATAACTTGAATTTTAACAGTCAAATATGCCTTGTTTATCCGGACAGAGGGAGTACTGTGCAAGGAACCTCTCAAATTGGGAAGAGTTTTACATGGAGGATTTGTGTAATCTAGATACTTTTTACTTTTATCACTTTATGAATTTTCTAAGTATGTTTTGTGTGATGTGGAGGATACTGACCATCGCTTGCTTCTTTTCGTCTTGACGGTGGACCTATCTGAATTTCGGTGCTTACATCTCTGTAAAAATACTTTTCTGAAAATATTTTTGCTTCTATTTTGTGATAGAGAACACATTTAGCTATTAAAAGATTGAAAACTCGTGAAAATACTGCAGAACACGCGTAGTTCTAGTTCATTGCCCATATGGTTTCATACATGAAGCTGATGTATACTCTTTCTTTGATGTATACTCTTGTTATTCAGGCGACAAAGAAGGCCAGGATAAGTGGAAGCTAGTCAGCAAATGGAAACCCACAACCAAAGGCACACTAAAGAGGATGTACCGAGTTCCTTCAAAGGAAGAAGGTCGCCGAATTCTTAAAGAAATTGCTTTGGTTCTATCTGAAGATGACAATTTTGTGGATGCTTCCACTCACAAGGTAATTTCATTCTTCAGCCTGGGCAAATACATTTCTCTAGCTGCTTTGTATGCTTCGCATCTCACAAACTGAGATGTTTGGCACGTATCTTGTTATTATTCTAAAATCTGTGCTCTTTTAACTGATTGCCTCAACTTGCACTCAGGGTTGTCAAATCAGGAGGGAAAGCGCGCATGGAGAGAGCGTATGTTGCTACAATGTAAGAGCCTTGTTTGATGAGCTCCCTGGCCCTCACCTAGTTCTGGAGATTACACCTTTTCCTGTTGGAACCCTCACTGAGAGTGACTACCGCAAGGCCGAGAGGCTTGAAATGGTGCTGCGGATGAGTGCCTCCCTTTAAACCAGAAGAGCCATTTTCCACTTGCACCTCATAACTCCTTTTTGCCCAGATTGTAAATTGTCGACCATTGGGTCTGTAAATTGATGTTGTGTCGCTAAAAACAATCCTTTAAACCTGAGTTCTGCTCAGCATTTTGAGATATTAGAGGCCAGAACTCTTTTGTTTTTTGTACTCACCGGCCTTCCATAGAGGGCAGAATTTCCATTTGCCAGTAACTAATATGCAAGCAATTTATTCCTAGATTTTACTCCTATTGCCAATGAAATATTTTTGTGGCAGAAGCTAGTGTGTGTTGATGAGCATTGAAATGTGAGATAGAAAGTACAATTAAGCTGTTTATCTTATTGCTCCTCATTGACTCATGTAACATAAACGAGGACCATATAATTGATCACTTTCAGGTTCGTTTGGAAGTTCATGCTTCAGAAGCCCAATGCGATTTGTGTTTGTGGCAAGTCACCAAATCAAGCAAAATGTGATACTCTACAAAGTTGCAGGTACTGAAATCAGGCAAAGCAGGTTGCAAAGTTACCAAACTGCAACATCATTCGTCAAAGCTTGAGGCTCAACCATCTCTGAGTTAAGTACCAGATACATTCACAACAGGTAAGGACGGATAGGCCAATGGTTTCGCAACCTTGCCAAACTCCAATCTCTGGGATAGTCAGGGTGCCTTATTTGAATAAGTACACACAAAAAGAAATGTGATGAAGATTTCAGTCTCCACATAGTGCCATCAGCACACCAGTGCTTCCAACTAGATGAAACTCAAGAGAACTCATAACAATATCTTGGTCCAACTGATATAGCAACCACATTTCTGGAACATCTTCATAAGCCAAGGATGAATTGCCACCGGCAGCGCACCAGAGGATGCTTTGCTTTACCTCATCATGGAAGCGCGCTGGTGCATGCCGTTCGGGGCCAGCTTCCCGTTGCCATTCAGTGCACTGAAGCTAACCGTGGGACGGAAGCCAACCGAGGGGAAGCAGGTGCGCTCCTGATTAGCCAGCATGCCGGTTGTTGAAAAGCTTGACATGTTGGAGGGAGCTGATGCCGAAGGTGAGAAGGCCGGGCTACCCTGAAGGAGTGTATTCTTGCCATGGACCTTTGTACAGCTTGCACCACCTGAAACCTGCTTCTGCTCCTCGAGTTGCTTTGTGTTGAGGAACCGCCCTCCTGTTCCACGAGCTCGCTTCATGGCATGGCGGTGCCGAGATTCATGAAGGTATGGCTGGATGGAAGGGGCGATGTTAGAAACAGGTACTTGCTAGGTAAAACTTATAGTTCTAGGTAGATGGGTACAAGCCTTCAGGAACTAAAATGCTGAACAAATGAATGTTGCAACTTGCAACATGGTATGCACTGACTAGGAATATGCCTCTGCCAGAGGTTTTCATCATTAGTACAAAAATGTACTCACGGATCAGATTAGTCCTCTGAATATTACCAAGGCAGCCAAATAAATCTGTAGCTGAAATCTATGCATTGGTGCAGCAGTCAGCAAATACCAGAGAAAACAGAAGCATCTCTTTACAAAAAATAGTATCAGGAACAAATACAAAATTCTTCAGTATTGTATTACCTTCCGGGCTTTCACGAGCTTATTTTGGGCCTCCAATTTAGCACGTATCTGCCTCCTCCTAAGAATTGCATGGTATTGCTTCGCATTAACAAACATTGGCTCTTCTGCTGCAGGCTCAACAGGGAGCGGCACACGAGAGTTTGTTGCAGCATTTAATTGGGGATGAACCTGGGTAAATAATACACAAATCGTTGATGCAGGACCATTAGTCTTTTTTTATAAATAAGACGAGAAGGGGGGACATTTTTTTAACAATCACATGAAACTGTATGCCATAAATATGACCACTATCATCTGCCTTGGCAGGATCAAAATATGATTTCAGTTAATCCTATCCATTTGTTTCTATTATTACTGAAGTGATCAATAAAGCTCAAGTCCTTAATGCGAAAACAATCAGAGATCTGTTTATGCACTTCTTTATCATTTAAGAGGACACTTTTAGTGTGCTCTGTTGCTTCTCAACAGTAATTGAACTCAGCAATAAGGAGGTAGAAAGATTATCTTCTCGATGAGGCTAAGCCATAACAGAATGAATAAGATCTCCAAAACTCAACAAATCGTAAACAAATTTAAAGAACTCATAAATGAACCACGGAGATATAAATGGGATATGTAATCACCTTGAACTGTAAAAGATCTTACAGGATTTGGAGAGTAATAGGATAGAGTAAACTTACAATAGCGTGCGAGGCATATCCTGGAAAGATCCCAGCATAAGCATCAGCAGCATAAGGAACATATGCCTATAACAAAAAAATAGCTGGTCAACTGAAGGCAGCATATGAGATAGAGAACAATTCCCATGATGGCATGAACTTACAAATGATTGGCTACAATCAAGCATTGGCGGGGGAGCAACAGTCTCTGGGTTCCCCAAAGATAAAAGCGGCTTTATCATGTGCTGGTCGGGCTTCCCATGATCATTGTCATTGTCTGAAACAAAAAGGGTGTTACTGTTAGCATGAAGATATAATCGCATCAATTAACCTCACTGTAAATGGGGCTTGGGCGATGTGAACATCATCAGAGAGAAGAGCCACTAATAAAGCAAAAGACCTGTCAGAACTAATAGTTTACAGAGATAATCTTCTCTGCATCTTTTGAGAAAACACAAATGATGAGTTTAGGCATTGGTAAGAAGCATAGTAATAGGATAGGAGTGGCCGATAATTAAAATACAGGCACACATAATGCATACCTAGACTCAGAAAAGAAAAGAAAAGAAAATTGTTACTCCCTCTGCCTCAAAATATAAGACATTTTTTTTACACTGTTACATCATAAGAGCTGAAACTGCAGAGACATTCAGATTACTAGTGTGACAATGTGGTTAAAGATAAAGCATTACCAGATTGTGATGGGGGTCTTGAGGTGTGTTGCTCATTTAGACTACTGTCACTCGTTGCAGATGTTTCTTGTTGTGACCGGCCAGACTTGGCTGATGAGGAGTCCTGGTCGTAGTTCTTATGAACTAATTTCTTCGTATGACAACCATTCCCTGACAAGAAATCCTACGCGTGCAGAAGCCAGCTGATAAGCTTGTTATTTGTGGCGTAAAAAGGCAAAAAACCACAGGTTTGACTATAAATAGTAACTACTTACATAGTTGGAAATAGGATGGCCAGGATGATCCTCCATTTTACGCACAAGTGTTAGCGTTATACGACGGTATCACTTAGCTCCAAGCAACATTTTTCTGCAGGGATTTCTAATTAGCTTAGTTGAAATGGCACCTTATATTGCCAACATTAAATTAAACATGGTAAAAAGACAGTTGCAGCGGCAACCCCTATCACTTTGTTTATAATCATTAAAGAAGAATTTGATTTATGCATAATCACTTGCAGTTCATTAGGCAATCGATATTATACCACACCAGACGAACAGATATATATGTATGAACACATGAATGGATAATTGGCAATATCGGAGTCACGAATGTGATAAAACACTCCAGAAAAAGAAACGTTCCAACAAATAAGCGGCATCCTACCACAAGTATTCATGCTTACAATCAAGAGCTGCCTGAACCAAGGGAGCAAGCAGGAATGTCCTGCATATCTAGAAACGGGACATATCTAGCCTAATTAGCATCATCCGAGAACCAATATAAAAAAGATAGACAGAACACACCACAGTGCCCTTTATTTCCAAATTTAGGTATAACACATATGAAAAATAAACACACCACAGTGCCCTTTTGCAGTCAAGGAAGGCGTGTTATCTCCCATTCGGGTTCTTTCAGATTTGTGCTGAATAGTCCTACCTTTAAGAAATGACAGTTTTCTCCCTAGCACTAGCTCTACTTCAGCATTAGATTTGCACCTATTGCATGCAGAACACCAACAGAAATCCTAGACTACTTTTAGTGGAGGATGCTGGGCCCAAAGTTCCAACCCCAGAATTCCCTTAAGTGTCTGCATTTTTCTTGAAATTTACCTAATCAAACCCAACAAAGGCCTAATCAGACACTGCTCATACGAACTAGCATCTGTTTTCCTGTCACTGTCAATCAGCAGAAATCGTCACAATTCACACAGAACTTAGCTTCATGCCAACAAATCCTGGAAAAGGGGAGTCCGATTTCCATCCACTCCACTTTCCTAAAACACCTACACGAGAGCTTGGACTTCCTAGGAAACGCGAATAATACAGTGGCCAGAGTAAGCAGACCAACGCTCCCCCCACAAGCAAGCGTACTGTCAGAAACCAAAATTATGCAACGCCAACCAAGAATCGCATAAAAAGAGCCCCAAATTTCGGAAAGACAGGCCAAGAGGCCAACCAAACGGGGAAAAAATCAGGAGGGTATGAATCTAACAAAACCAGCCGCGGAGTGAGGGTACGGCATGCCGGAATCAAGAACCAAGAAGCCACTCCAGGAAATGGAAATAGATGAGAACGATTTTGGCAGGGCGGTGCATGCAAGAACACGATTGGGGATTTCTCGGAGGGGGGCGGGAGAGCAGTCAGGCAGTCACCTCCCCCGTATTCTCCCTTCGAGATCCTCCCCCTGTGCCTTGTCCGGTGGAATCCCTTCTTAGACCGAGAAAGATTATGGCGGAGAAGGCGAGAAGCGGAGGGGGAAGCACGAAGGATCAAGAAGAGGAGGGGACTGTCACTCTCCTCTAGCTGCCAAATATGCGGCCTACCGTTTCTTTTTCTTTTTCTTTCTTTTCTTTCTGGGAATAAATGGCCTTCTGTCCACTAGTGTCACGTCACCAACCTTAAATAATTTTCTTAACACAGTATATGCATATACACTCATCTCTATAAATGCATGCACACATCCTATACCTATGAACATCTTCCAGAGACCGAGCCGACACATCATCTTAAGATTGAGACAAAATCGTCACATATACCTAGTCGACGAGAACGTCTCCTTAAATATTGATGGGTACACCAAGATTCACATAATCACTAAATTGACACATCTTTTATGTAGCACGTCTATATGGTTTTATGGGTATATTTTCAAGCTAAAATATAAAATTTTAATTGTTACCATTACTAAATATGCAAACAAAAGATCTTGAATTCGGATAACAGCTAACCATTGCAATACCTCTAGGGACGTGCTAGGCCCCGATCGACCGACGCAAGGTTCGACCAGTCACCTGCTAGACACACGGTGTGACCTACTCAATCGTCTATCTCTCTCCTTCAGTCCTTCTTACTCACGTCTGACAAAAAAATTTGGTCGTCCTGGCAGCCTAGCAGCACGCCGCACACGCCTCGTCTAGCAATAGAACAGCTCCCTCCCTCTCCTCCCATCGCCAGCACACCGAGCGCCCTCGTGTAGCAGCAGGGATGCCCCTCCCTCTCCTCACGTGACCGTGGTGGCCATGACAGATGCGAAACACCGGCGACTGGTCACGACTCCACCGCTCCGTCGTGCACTGGTTCTAGCACAACAAAACCCTGGTGTGCTAGTCCCGTATGAGTTGTTGGATTCCCCGAAGAGGAAAGGAAATGGAGCATAGCAACAGAAAGTATTTCCCTCGGTTAAGAACCAATGTTTATCGAACCAGTAGGAGGCACCACACTAACATCTTTAGCAGCACCTGCATACAAACAAAACATTGCTTACACCCAACAAAGACAAGGGGGTCGTCACTTCCCTTGTTCTTGCTAGCCACAAGATTAAAAGCAGATAGTGATATGGAAAGTAATAAAAAGTAAAAGAGCAAATGGAGAGTCGCAATGGTAGAAGCTTTTGTATGATGGAAAATAGACCCAGTGAACATAGGTTCACTAGTGGCATCTCTGTCGAAAGCATAGCGACGGTGTGGTAGAAAAATTATTATTGGGTAATTGACAGAACTGAGCATAGTTATACTCGTGATCATTCAAGGCATAATCTCACATAGGCATTACGTCCGTGACAAGTAGACTGTTAATCCAGCTGCATCTACTACTATTACTCCACTCCAAGGCCGCTATCCAGCATGCATCTCAAAGTATTAAGTTCATTATAAACAGAGTATCGCAATAAGCATGATGACATAATGTGGCAAAATAAGTCAATCAATATGACCAAACCCCGTCGTTTTATCCTTAGTTGGTAATGAGGTCACCTACTACAGGCAGGGTCAAGGGCCCATCATATGGGGCCCATCTAGGGCCCCACACCATCATTAGTAGGTCTCTGGACCATACTAGCACTCAGATGCGTATAATAGGAGGTTCACTTGGACACCTCGACGACACTCAGACGACCACCCGTCACTCGGCTGGACTACCACCACTCGAACTAGAGAGATGAAGGGACGGCGTGGAGCTGCAACGGTCGAGGGATCCTAAGTCAGCCTTAAAGTAGAGTTAAGGCCACTGTTACCTGTAGCTGTGTAGTTGAGGCTCTTTACACCTGCAATTGTTGTATTTAATGGCATTAAGTGCCGTGGCGACGTGGAGAGCATGGAGTTGCATCACACTCATAAGTTGCACTCCTCCTGAGCTGGAGTTAAGAAAACTCTGTAACCATCCCCATCAAGAAAAACCAAGCCTCAAGGAATGAGACGTAGCATTGTTACCTCCGCCGAGAGGGGTCTGAACTTGTTAAACACCGAGTGTTACACCTGCTCCGTAGCTAGGCCCTGCCCCTCTCTTTCGTACCCCTAGTACTCCTTGTCAGGATCGTAACCCCGACAATTGGCGCCCACCATGGGGCTAGGCGTCTAGCAAAGTTTCACGGCGTAGGTGGATCTTTCATCATCATGTTGGTCGGCGGCGAAATCCATTTCGGGACGCTTTCCTTCATCATCGGTGACTCAACGTGGCTTCGTGAGGCCCCGCTGGACGTGGAGGCGCCGCCTGCCCACGGCATGGCGCATTTCCGCACGTCCTCGTTCGGAGTCCTTCTCCGGCAGCCCTCGGTTCCGTACCCAGTGGCCGCTCACCCTCCTACCGCGCGCTGCCACAAGCGCTCCGGGCTCTCGTGGCTGCAGCGCTGGATCAAGCATGTTGTGGCCCTTCAGGCCACGGGGGAGCATGTGGCGGCACTCGAGTCTGACTAGCCCGCCCTCGACCTCTCTGACGGGTTGCTCGACGACTCCTCTGAGGAGTCCGAGTGCTAGAACGTCGAATCGACGGCTAAAGTTCTCATGGCGGACAACTCCAAGCATCGCGCACCCCTGAGGCACACAGATCCCCGAGACGGTCGTGCGAGCACTTCAAACAGGAACACCAACGGCAGCGGCACGGATAATCGTTCTCCGCTCATGAGTCGTTCGTCCCGCAAGCTCTCACTCGGGAGCAGCGTGAGGAGCTTCACCGTAGAAACGAGCATTTCCTGAACACCCCCATCACTGGGACAACACTTGAGGCCCTGGCCACCCTGGTCGACGCGCCTGGCCACCCTGGTCGAGGGCGACCGCCTCGAGCGGCTTTAGAAGGAGCTGGATGATCGCGTGCACCGCCATCCCAGCTCCAGTCAGCACAAGCGCCCGCTTTTCCCGAGTGACCAGCCTCGAAAGTATCAAGTCCTCAGTACTTCGCTGCAAAATTTGGCGGCTGCTACTTGGATCGCTGATTCCATACAGCCCTCCGGCTCCACCACCGGAGAAGGGTGATACGTCCATTTTGCATCATGCTTTTATATTGATATTTATTGTATTATGGGTTGTTATTACACGTTATATCACAATACTTATGCATTTTCTCTCTTATTTTACAAGGTTTACATGAAGAGGGAGAATGCCATCACCTGAAGTTCTGGACTAGAAAAGGAGCAAATATTATAGACCTATTCAGCACAACTCCAAAACTCTTGAAACTTCACGGAGAATGTTTTTGGAAATATAAAGAATATTGGGCAAAGAAAATACCAGAGGGGGCCACCAACCAGTCACAAGGGTGGAGGGAGCGCCCTACCCCTTGGGCGTGCCCCCCGTCCTTGTGGGCCCCCTGGCAGGCCTCCGACGCCCATCTTCTGCTATATGGTGTGTTTTGACCTGGAAAAAAAAATCAGAAGGAAGCTTTCGGGACGAAGCGCTGCCGTCTCAAGGCGGAACCTGGGCAGAACCAATCTAGGGCTCTGGCGGAGCTGTTCTGCTGGGGAAATATCCCTCCGGGAGGGGGAAATCGAAGCCATCGTCATCACCAACGTTCTTCTCATCGAGAGGGGGTCAATCTCCAACAACATCTTCACCAGCACCATCTCCTCTCAAACCCTAGTTCATCTCATGTATTCGATCTTGGTCTTAAAACCTCAGATTGGTACCTGTGGGTTGCTAGTAGTGTTGAGTACACCTTGTAGTTGATGCTAGTTGGTTTATCCGGTGGAAGATTATATTTTCAGATCCTTAATTATAATTAATTCTCCTTTGATCTTGATATGAATATGCTTTGTGAGTAGTTATGTTTGTTCCAAAGGACATGGGAGAAGTATTATTATAAGTAATAATGTGAATTTGGTATTCGTTCGATATTTTGATGAGATGTATGTTGTCTCTCCTCTAGTGGTGTTATGTGAATGTCGACTACATGACACTTCACCATTATTTGGGCCTAGGGAAAGGCATTGGGAAGTAATAAGTAGATGATGGGTTGCTAGAGTGACAGAAGCTTAAACCCTAGTTTATGCGTTGCTTCGTAAGGGGCTGATTTGGATCCATATGTTTCATGCTATGGTTAGGTTTACCTTAATTCTTCTTTCGTAGTTGTGGATGCTTGCGAGAGGGGTTAATCATAAGTGGGAGGCTTGTCCAACGAACGACAGCTGTCGGATTACGGGTTCCGGCAAAACCCTTGAGGTTCGAACTCTGGGGTGCGCACGAAGATCTCTCTCCCCCTAGCTCACGCTCTCACCAGGATCTCAAAGCCTAGCTCGTCGAACCCAAGGAACAAGGGACACAAGAGTTTATACTAGTTCGGGCCACCGATGTGGTGTAATACCCTACTCCAGTGTGGTGTGATGGATTGCCTTGTAGGCTGGGATGAACAAGTACAAGGGAAGAACTACCTCCTGAGGAGAGGTGTTCTTGAGCTCGGTGAGCTTGTGCGTGTGTGGATGGAATGGATCTGATCCAAGATCAGTTGCCTTCTACGGTGGTGGCTAGTCCTATTTATAGAGGCCCGGGTCCTCTTCCCAAATATTAGGCGGGAAGGGATCCCACAATGGCCAATTTGAAGGGGGACAACTAGTACAAGCTATCCTGACAAAAGGTGGTCTTCGCCTGCCAAAGGCTCTGGAGGTGACGCCGTCGTGGGCTCCATGATGACCTCCATCATGTCGTCCTGCTGGTCTTGCCCTCGTTGCACCGATATGGAAACCTTTGCATGGTGCCTCGGGACTCCTCGCCTGCGTCTGCTTCTTTATCACCAAAGAGGAAACCAGTACTCTGCGCCCGCTGGCGCCCTGGCCTTGGTCGTCATGGCTCATGTCACGGGAACCTCACGAGGTGCCCCTCGCCTTGATCTCTCCGCTCCTCGCGAGCCAGCCTAATGAGGCTGCCCCTGTGAATGTCTTGTGTCGCCCGCCTCATGAGGCTTGGCCCCTCGCGAGGGTCTTGAGTGTTTGCCGGTGAAGATGGGTCGTACCAGGCCGTTAGAGGAGCCACGCCGTGGGCCGCAGGCAGGCAAGTCTGGGGACCCCCGTTCCCAGAACGCCGACAGTAGCCCCCGGGCCCAAGGCGCGCTCGGACTTGGCTTCGGGGCAAAGCCAAGGGGCAAGTGCGGAGCACAGCGGGCCCCAACCTCCTGCGGCCTTGATTGACGCGTGGCGACTGACGGGATGTGGGCGTCTCCGCTTCCCCACGCTGCCTTGGCAACTGCCCGACTAACAAAAGGCTGGCGCGGGCCGCACTACCTTCATTGCTCCCCTTCGTCTTGCTCCAGATCCCCTTCCTTGCTCCTCGTTCCCAAAGACTCCAGATCCGCCCAAATCCTCCTTTGAGCCTGCCGCCAATGGCACCCAACAAAGCTCAGGCCGCCCCTCCGCCATCCTGGTACGAGCCTGCGCTGAAAGCGCCAAGTGTCTCGAAGAAGAACCTTGCCGCCACGCTTCTGATGACGGCGGAGGGCGGTGAGAAGAGGAAACCCGCACTCCGGGCTGGCTCCGCTGAGCCAGAGGCCTTGGGTAGCACCTTCTATCCCTTCTTCATGAGCAGCATCATTGCGGGGTTGGTTTCCCCCTTCTCTGACTTCTTCTATTCCGTCCTCAGTCATTACAAGCTTCACGCCCTCCATCTTCATCCCAACTCCATCCTCCTTCTGTCAATCTTTGCCTTCTATTGCGAGGCGTACGTTGGGGTGATGCCGTCCGTGGCGCTACTGCGCCACTTCTTCTATCTTCGGATCAAGGACGGCCCTTGCTCGGGGTGCGCCAACTTCATTGCAGCCAACAAAACCAACGTGATCTCGAAGGCAGGGAAGAAGGTCGAGGGCTTCAGGAGCAAGTGGGTCCTGATGGATGCCAAGTGCTCTCACCCCCGGCTGGTGCTGCCGACGGAGATGCCCATGTCTCACGACGGGTGGTTCTGCGCGAAGCTCACCGACCCTCAGGCGGAATTGGTGCGGGAGATGATGACCGCCGACCTGAAGCCCGATGACCCAAAGGCGCCTAGGCTGACGGGGGCCATGATCGTAAAGGAGTTCATGACGTAGCGTGTGGCTCCTCTCCAGGCGCGCTCACGCCCCTTGTGGAAGCTCGGGGACGAAGGAGGCGACCTCCGCCTGCGCCTGGAGGCCCTGTCTGACATGGAGCTGAGCACGGCCCTCCGCTCCTTGGTTGGGTCGACCAGGGGTACCCGCCGGACACCTTCGTTCCCCTGTACCGCTGCCTGGATGGGGCAAAGATTGCCGCCGCCATGCCTATCTTCGATGGGCGTGGTCTTGTGCCGCCGGCGCCCTCTGAGGCCCCGGCGGTGATGGTTCCAGTTGTGGTGTCCTTTGATGATTCTGGTGAGGAGGAGGAGCAGGACTCTGCGGCCACCCCGGAGGGGTCTGGGGAGACCTCCCCTCCGCACAAGGCCGATCTCCTCCGCGCCTTGCCTGACGACGACGACGCTGACGACCACCCAGTGAGGGAAGCCCTGTCCCCTGCTGGGTCACTACGAGGTCCAGGGTCTCCCTCTCGAGGAAGCCGCCGCCCGGTGTCCCGATGAAGAGCAGATCGGCGTTGATCTCTCAGGGTGACACCTCCGCCATGTCGCCGCCCAGAGCCACCGCGGTCTCGCCGACTCCGCGAGGCCCCCAGGCTCCGCACTTCTGAAGAGGCGGTGGGACTACGCCGCCGTGGACCAGTGAGTGTCCTGCCCTAACCTTGCCCTTTCTGCGTTGACCCGGCTACGAGGTGATCTTCAAGGCGCCGACCGTTGCCTGGTGGCCGGGCGCCTGGAGCTGATCTCTGGCTGGTTACACTCTGATGCATCCGTCCGTGCGGCGCTGAGCCAGGCCGCGGCGGCTTCCGAGAAGGACAAGCAGGCCTCTCTCGAAGCCGTGGCTACTCGCGAGGTGGCGCTAAAGGACGCCGGGGCTGCCCAGGATCGCTGCTGGTCGCTGGAGGCCGAGCTGGAGACCATGCGCAACGAGCGCGCAGCCGAGGCTTGCGACCGCAAGGCAGAGGAGGAGAAGATGAAGGCCCGGGAAGACGCGGTAACGGTCGTGACACCAAACTGGAGCAGTCGGCAAGGGCGCAAGCCGCAGAGCGCAACCGCCTGGAGGAGCTGGAGCAGAAGATGGAGGCTGAGAAGACCCTGCTGGAGGCCAGGGCGAAGAATCTTGCCGAGGACCGCGTGGCCTTCAAGTCCCTTGAGGAGAGATCCCGCGAAGCACTCCGAGCACTCCACGAGAAGGGCTTGGAGAAGCCATCATCGACGGACGACGAAGGCCCCGCCCAGCTGTTTCCTTATCTTGTCGAGGCGCTCGAGGGTGTTGTCGACGGGATCGGCCCCATGGTGGAGGGGGAAGCCCACGTGCTTTCTTCTTCGGCTCTGACACGCGTCTTCAGCCACCTGCATCTTCGCAACCCCGGCGCCGACCTCGGCAAGCTGCTCAAGCCCGTGGAGGAGGCGCGCTGCGTAGCCGCCGCCGTAGCCGTGGAGGGCCAGGTGGAAGCCCTGTTGAAGAATTTCCTCGCCATCGAGCCTACGCCTCCAACCGATGGCCCTGCCGATCCTGCGGCCAAGGCCAACGATACGGCCAACGGTGCCGCTGCTGGAGGGAAGGCGCTCCCTGACGACGGCGTCCAAGGCTGAAGAAAGGGCTTGCTAGTGAAGAACGGCGCTCCTTCTCGTTTTACTCTCCCGTGAGCTTTCCTGTGACATGAGACGTGCCTCGTGGAGGCGTTAAAACCCTGCTTGTCGTTTGGGGGACAATATGTTGTGTAATAATTTATTTAGGTTCCACGATTTCCTTCCCGTTTGCTTGATGTTCTACGTCGGCAGGGCCCGACCCCGCGCATACCTCAGCCGCCGTTGGCCGTCCGGATCACCAGGACGGACCAAGGGGTGAGGGCTATGTGGCCAATTAGGCTCCCGAGTCGCGATGCTCAGGAGTCCCCCTTGACGCGCAAACGACCTGCGGGAAGAAGCCGCTAAAGTAGGTCTTAGGGTTCTATGTCGGCAGGGCCCGATCCCGCGCATACCTCATCCGCCATTGGGCCATCCGGACCACCAGGACAGACCAAGGGGTGAGGGGCTACGTGGCCAGTTAGGCTCCTGAGTCGCGATGCTCAGGAGTCCCCCTTGACGTTCAAACAAACCTTCATACCTGTCCTCCCCGAGGTCCCACTCGGGAGTGGTGCGCGATGACCAGGTCCGAGGGACCTGGCAGGGCGACATACGCTAGGCAGGGCCTGAGCGTAGCCCCCGTGCCCAGCCCCCTCGCGTGACTCTCCCGAGGGGAAAGCGTTGCAGTGAGGCTGGACACTGAGCCGGGTGGCTCCCTGAGGTTAGTACGGCCATGGGGCCGCCCTCAGTTATTTATCACCAGCGCTGAGTGTAGCGCTTCCGCACTTGCACGAGCATAGCCGCTCCTCGACCGTGTCGACTGCCAACGCGGACCATGGTGCTTCCACTGGTGCGTGGGTGAGGGCTCCCTCTGAGTGGATCCCCCGGGGCGTGTACATCCCTGCCCTGACACGTGGCTTGCACGGCAGGGCTAGACGAGGTGTGCCTAGTCACTCGTGAGCCAGCGCGGGACTCACGAGGCCCTACCTCAAGGCGGGTTGCACCTGGTCTTGGTTCTTGATAGCTTCAGTGGTCCTGCGAGATGGTTAGGCAACCTGCATCGGACGAATTTCCTGAGGCGATCCCATGAGAAGGCCAGACACCAACGACCCCAGGAGGTGACGTGAATGGGGCCGGCCCTCCAGACAGAGCTCAGTCGTTGGGTTTATTGTCGCTGCAGGGACGGACCCGAGCACAGACGTCATGCCAAGCCTACTAATGCGAGGAATCCTAAGGAAAAACAACCGGCGCGCGGCTCCCGTGGCAACGAGGGTGGTCGCGGGTGGGGTATCGAAGTACCAGATAAGCAGGTGATAGCCATAGATAACTCATGCAAGGAGACAAGCTAGTTCGGATAGATGCAAGAACAATACATGCCACTAGGACGAACCCGAGCGGCCTGGGGACGATGCAGCCCGAGGGGCGCCCCTGACTGAGTAAGCCAAATATGCAAAAGGATACATGTCGCAGGGGCGGACCCGTGCGACTTGGGGATAACGCTGCCCGAGGGGCGCCCCCAACTGAATGAACTGGAAAGAGTCACCTGATAACGTTGTCGAGAGAGTGTTGAGGTAGCTGAAGGTGCGCGCTAAAGAGGTCGCTCCTCACTAGACACCAGGGCCCTGAGCCTCAGGAGGCTCTGGGGGCTCGGGTGGTTCCTTGAGGACCGTCGCCATCTCCGCCCGGACTGCGTGGTGGTGGCCTCCTGAGCCGCCAGGATAATCCGTAGATGATGCTGGTAGGTGACAGCCGCGTTCGGCAGGCCAAACGGCATGCAAACATAGCTGTGAGGTGGACCCTCGCACCGGCCAACGCGCAAAGGCTAGAAGCGCTCCTGAGATGCAACCCTGTTGAGCCCTGGAATGTCGACGCAGACGCGCAGCCCGCCGCCCTCGCCAGGATGGGGAGCTGCACCGGGTGGTGGGCGGCGGTCGGCGCGTATGTTCCTTGCCTCTTGAAGCTCCTGGGTCGCCTTGACGAGGAACTCCTGAGCACCGGGCGCTCCTCGCCCAGTGCCCTCCTGAGGGAGACGTGTTGCGAAGCACGCCTCCACATGGTGCCCGAGCGCCTCCCTCGTGATGTTGGCCAGGTCTGAGGCCCTCGGAGAGAGCCCCGAGCCTTGCAGGAGTGCGCAGGCGCGCCTTCCTATCTTGAGGAGGAGGTGCCCACTGTGGGCGCGATCCCTGAGGTGGTGCCACTGGAGACGCCATTCTCCTGAGGCCCTGAATGGAGTAGCTGCTTCTTCTTCTTGGGGATGGCCTTAAGGGGGGTACAGGGTGCCTTCATTGTTGGGGTATTCGATTGCTGCGGCTTGGAAGGCGCGCTCTAGGGAGCACACCGCATCTCTTTCTTCACAGGGGACCGTGATGACTCCGCCGCTTCCTGGCATTTTGAGGATGTTGTAGCCGTGGTGGGTTACCGCCATGAACTTGGCCAATGCTAGATACCCAAGGATGGCGTTGCACGACAGACGGATGTGGGCGACGTCGAAGTCAATGAGCTCGGTGTGGTAGTTGTTGCGCTGGCCGGAGGTGATAGGGAGGCGGACCTGCCCTATGGGGGTGGTGGAGCCGTCGGTCACTCCTGAGAAAGGTTTGGTAGGCTGTAGCTGATCGTATGGCACTTGGAGGCTATCGAATGTCTCGACGAACAGGACATTGAGCCCTGCGCCGCCTTCGATGAGGGTCTTGGTGACTTGGACGTTGCTGATGACGGGTGAGCAAAGCATCGGGAGGGCGCCGGCAGTAGCCATGCACTTGAGTTAGTCCGACGAGCTGAAGGTGATGGCGCACTTGGACCACCTGAGCGGGCATGTGGCCTCGAGCCTGGGAAGGGCCGCGTTCACCTCGCGAGCAAACTGCTTGAAGATGCGCTGGGAAGCTGGGGCCTGAGCGCCGCCCAAGATGCAAGCGATAGCGCGTGGCTCCTAGAAGCCCCCAGCTCCCTCGTCCTGATGGTGGTCGTCGTTCCTCCTTGGCGGTGGTGGCAGCGGAGGGAGGCCAGGATTGCCCTGAGGATGGTGTCGGATTTCGGGTTCCGGCAGACCCTAGAGGTTCGAACACTGGGGTGCGCGCGGAGATCCAACCCTCCACCGTCTCGCACCTCGCCGAATCGCTGGGACGTAAACTACTAAACAGAACAGCACAAGAGACACGAGATTTATACTGGTTCAGGCCACCATTGTGGTGTAATACCCTACTCCAGTGTGTGGTGTGGTGGATTGCCTCTTGGGCTGATGAGGATCAATACAAGGAAGAACAGCCTCGCGAGGGTCTGTTCTTGGCAGGTGTGATGAACTGCTAAGTGGTGCTCAACTACTCTAGCTACTGGTTTCTTGATGAGGATCCGGGTCTCGATCCGTCCTCTCCTCCTTTTGATGCCCGACCCCCGCTCTGAGTGCGGCTACTCCTATTTGTAGGCGAAGGCCCTGGGCCTCTTCCCAAATATTGAGCGGGAAGGGCGCCAACAATTTGCCATTTTGAAGGGGAACATCGGGTACACTTATCCTGACTAAAGTTGGTCCTCGCCTGCCAAAGGCTCTTGTGATGACGCCTGCTTGGGCTCCACGATGACTCCCTTCCAGCCGTTGGGCTGGTCTTGGTCTTGTTGCACCGAAATGGATGCCTTTGCTTGATACTCTCGCCTGCGCTTGCTCCCTTTGCACCAAAGAGGAAAGGAGGACACTGCAGGGGCTGGCGCCTGATCGGGCGCCCTTGGTAAATCATGGCTTGCGTCATGGGCACCTCGCGAGGTACCCTGCCTTGAACTCTCCGCCTCCTCATGAGCCAGCCCGACGAGGCCGTGCACGAGAAGCTCCTTGTCGTCCGCCCATGAGGCTTGGCCCCTCGTGAGGGTCTTGAGCTGCGTTGATGAAGATGGGCTGTCTGGGCCTCCTTTGAGCCACGCCGCAGGCGCAGCAGAGCAAGTCGGGGACCCCGTTCCCGAACGCCGACAGTAGCCCGGGCCCACGGGCGCGCCCGAACTTGGCCGAGCGAGAGGCGAAGGGCAAGGCGCGGCGTCCACGGGCCCTAACAGCCTGCGCGCCTTGAGCGCCGCGTGGCGGTTGATTGACGCGTCGCATCTTGATCCGCGCGATGCCTCGGTAACCACCCGGATTCGACAAGTCCCTGCATGCATAGCGGTCATGATTACGGTGATCGTGGAGGCCAACGGTTGGCCTTCGCCCGGCTATAACTGGAACAGCGCGCGCCCTTCCGATCTATCCTTCGCTTCTCCTCCTCCTCGTTTAAATGCCGGTTGCCATGGCTCCGATCTGGCGGTTCTCCACGGAAGGAAGGGAAAGGCTCCTCAAGAGGATCTGACTTGCTCCCCCAAAGAAGCGGCTTGCTCTCGGTGTCGAGGCGGAGCGCGCTCGTCGAGGCGCCCATGCCCAGTGCGGCGGCCGCCACCAGGTTCCCTCTTCCCCAGACGCGCACGTTGGCGGCTCAAGGAGGCGACGCCGGCGCCACGAGCAGCGTCGCCGACGACGCCGGCGGAGTCACGAAGGTGTCGTCTTCCCCACAGAGTCCACGCCGAGGGCTCTGCCGGGAGTTCGTGCCAGCGCCGCCACGCCTCCTAAGTCTTGGATTCGTCTTCCTTCTTTCTTCGCCTCCGTCGTCGTGAGGGGAACCCATGGGACTCTGGCTGCAAGACGCCCGGCTGCGGCACCTCGCGATCGGGCATAGGTCGCGTAGTTGCCCCAGCGAGGTCTTCATGACTCGAGGCTGGGGCGAGGTCGCCGGGTCTGCAGGACGAGGGCCCTCACGATCCACCGGAGTACGATGGTGCTTGGTGGTGTCCTTCAAGGTCTTGACGGAGGGTCGCTGGCTGGAGTGCTGCCACGGGAGAGGTGGTGGGGTCTTGCTGCGGTGAGGCAGAGGCCGACCGACCGCTCCCTTGGCAGCTCCTCGGCGACGAGGCGCCGGAGGATCCAGCGACTCCCGAGCTCTTCGCGACGCCTGAGACGGCGGCGACAGCTCACGAGCCTCGAGCCTGCGCCGCTCCGGGCGGGCGGGCTCGAAGGTCGCCGCCGCCCTGATCGAGGATGGGGTTGGCGCCGGACCGGGTGGCCCATTGTTGATGATGGCGCCTGCCACGGTGGTCCCGTGAGGTAGGACTCCTTAGGATTCGCGTCTTTTGTTCTGCGAGGAGCCAATAATGTACCCAGAGGGGCTTGTAAGATGTTTGTAGCTTTGTTTGTCAATATGATCCTTATTGTGAGGCAGTGCGAGATGCTCATTCCGTTCTAGCTCAGTTTCCTCCTTTCAGTCCTCACGAGGGCCTGATGCTCTGCGCCGACAGGTCCCAGTCCAAAGGCGGCTTCAGCCGTCGCTGGTATGCCAGGTCGCGATGCCGTGGTCAAGGCCAGGAGGTGAGCGACCCGAGGTCCGGTAAGAGCCTCTGAGTCGCGATGCTCAGGGGGTCCCCCTTGGCGCTCAAGCTGCCATCATTCGGTGAGAAAGGAGAGCGACGTTGCTAACACGGGGTTGCATTGAGTGTGGGGATGGTGTTGCGATAACTAGTGTGTTCGGAGGGTGACTTATCTCGAGGGTCAGGACAATGCCTCCTGGTGCGGCGCTAGGTCCGTGCCTTGGCCGGCGAGAGATTGCGTGGCGAGGTCGTTTCGTGCTCCTTGGAGGGACCCTGAAGGTTCACCACAAAAGGAACAAGAGCTCGCCGTGGCGATCGTTAGTCCTGCCATTAGTTGCTTTGGAGAGGCGCGAGAGGCCTCACGAGGTGTGTTGGGGCACCCGTGAGCCAGCCGCTGGACTCACGGGCCCTACCTCAAGGCGGGTTGCGCTGGCTCTGGGCCTTATCTTCGAGTGTGTTCCTGCAAATTTGGCGAGATGCCGGTGCTCTCGTCTTCGGTCCGGCTCTCGGGCTGGTCTCGGCCGTCCGCGGCAAGCCAGTCGCGATGCCATGGACAAGACCAGAGGGTGAGGGCCGGAGAGCGGTAGGAGCCCTGAGTCGTGATGCTTAGGCACCCCTTTAACGCGCATAAGCTGGGTTAGATGTGAAACTCTCGTCCTCGGGTCCGGCTCGGGCTGGTCTCGGCCGTCATTGGCAAGCCGTGTCGCGATGCCATGGACAAGACCAGAGGGTGAGGGCCGGAGAGCGGTAGGAGCCCCTGAGTCGCGATGCTCGGGCACCCCCTTTAACGCAATAAGCTGGGTTAGATCAAGACAACTCACGTCCTCGGGTCCCGGCTCGAGCTGGTCTCGGCCCGTCGGTGGCAAGCCGGTCGCGATGCCATGGACAAGACCAGAGGGTGAGGGCCGGAGAGCCGGTAGGAGCCGTGAGTCGCGATGCTCAGGCACCCCCTTTAACACATAAGCCGGGTCGGATGACGAAACTCACGTCCTCGGTCCCGCTCTCGGGCTGGTCTCGGCCGTGTTGGCAAGCTGTGTCGCGATGCCATGGACAAGACCAGAGGGTGAGGGCGGAGAGCCGGTAGGAGCCACGAGTCGCGATGCTCGTGCACCCCCCCTTTAACGTGCAAGATTCTGTCACCCAGGAATAGGCACCAAATAACAAGCATGGTGGAGCGAGAGCATAATCCTAAGGAAAACGTAGGAAGGATACATGCCGCTGGGATAGGCCCGAGCGGCTTGGGGATGATGCAGCCCGAGGGGCGCCCCCAACAGGATAGGCTAATGACATGAAATAAAAGGGATACATGCTGCAGGGACGGACCCACACGGCCTGGGAATAATGCGGCCCTGAAGGCGCTCCCAGCCTGAAACGAAACTTAAAGATGTCACCTGGTGATGTTGGGACGAGGTGGTGTTGGTGTAGTAGGCTCGGTGGGCTGCGGGAGCCGACCTCACGAGCCCCCAGGCCCAGGGGCCTCGGGAGGATCCGAAGGCGCTGGCGGCTCCTCGCGGGCCATCTCCATCTCCGCCAGGGCTGCGGCGTGCCTGACCTCTTGAGCCTCCAGGATGGCCCTCATGAGACGCTAGTGCGCTGCTGCCGCGTTTGGCAGGCCATAAGGCATGCGCACGTAGCTGTGGGGCGGACCCTCGCAACATCCCACTCGCGAGGGCCAGAGGCGCTCTTGAGACGCGGCTCGGTTGAGCCCTGGTATGTCGATGCAGACGCGCAGCCCACCATCCTCGCCTGGATGGGGGCCACAGGGCAGCGGCGGCTGCCCTCATGACCCTTGACTCCTGAGCTCTGAATGGCCTTGCCGACGAACTCCCGAGGTTCGGCCCTCCTTGCCTTGCTCACGCTTGAAAACGTGCTTCAAGCACGCCCCACGTGGTGCCCAAGCGCCTCCCTCGTGACCTGGCGAGGTCGGCGGCCCTCAGGAGAGGCCCCAGCCCCGCTCGAGGAGGCGCGGGCGCGTTTCCTATGCGATGGAAGGAGGCTCCCCTGCCCAGCGCTGGCCCCGAGGGGCCTGCCTCTTGAGGAGCCGGGCTGGTCGATGTCTTCTTCTTCTTGGAGTGCGGCCTCGGGAGGCCTCCTGCTGCCTTGATGCAGGTCTTCTAGCGATGCGGCTGAAAGGCTCGCCCAGGAGCACTGCTGCGTCTCTCTCTTCATGTGGCACCGTGATGACCCGCCGCTTCCTGGCATCTTGAGGACGTTGTAGCCATGGTGGGTTACGACCATGAATTTGGCCAACGCTGGGTACCCGAGGATGGAGTGGTACGGCAGGCGAATGTGGGCGACGTCAAAGTCGATGAGCTCGGTGCGGTAGTTGTCGCGAGCCCCGAAGGTGACAGGAAGGCAGACCTGCCCGATCGGGACCGTGGAGCCATCGGTGACTCCGGAGAAGGGCTTGGTTGGCTGAAGCTGACTGTAAGGCACTTGAAGATTGTTGAATGATTCCACGGACAGGATGTTGAGCCCTGATCCACCGTCGATGAGGGTCTTGGTGACTAGCACATTGCTGATGATTGGGGAACAAAGCATCGGGAGAACTCCGGCTGTGGCCGCGCACTTGAGCTGATCTGCTGAGCTGAACGTGATGGTGCACGCCGACCACCTGAGAGGGCGCGTGGCCTCGAGCTCGAGGAGGACTGCATTCACTTCGCGGGTGAACTGCTTGAAGATGCGATGAGAGGCTGGGGCTTGAGCTCCGCCCAGGATGCAGGCAATTGCACGCGGCTCCTGGAAGCCCCCAGCCCCCTTTTCCTGATGACGGTCTTCAATTCTCCTTGGCGGCGGCGGCAGCGGAGGGAGGCCTTCGTTCCCCTGCGGGCGATCCTCGCGAGGCTGATCCTCCGGCCTCCCTCATGGCGGGTCTTGCCAGCGGTCCTCGCGAGGTTGGTCGCGCCACCCTTGGCGCGGGCCGCGGTCTTCCCAGCGTCCTGCATTCCTTCCTCCTCCTCAGCTGTAGCCCCGGTCGCTGCGCTCGGGGCGTCTGCCGACCCTTCCTTCGCGGACGGCCCGGAGCTCTTGGCATTCATTGGTGTTGTGGGTGTGGAGGTCGTGGTACACGCAGTACCGACTGCCCTTGGAGGACTCGGGCTGATCTCTGCCTCGCTTGGTATCTGGTTGGTGGCGAAGTACGGCAGCCCCTTGCGCTTCACGTCCTTGGCCTTGGACTTTTTTCTTGGGATCCATGGCGGGCAGCTCGAGGAGGGAGAGGCGCCCCTCCTCAGCCCTGGCGCACTTGGTCGCCAAGTTGAACAGCTCCAAGGAGGTGCACAGATCTTCATGCATCGCCAGCTCCTCCTTCATCTTGACGTCGCGCACGCCGTCGGAGAAGGCGGAGATGATGGCCTCCTCCGTTATCCTGGAGATCTTGATGTAACGCCCTCGATACGGCTATATCTCCCATGTGTCGAAGCACGACTTAGAGGCATAACCGCATTGAAAGCAATGTCGCAAGTGAGTTAATCTTCACACAACCCATGTAATACATAAGGGGAAAGAGATACATAGTTGGCTTACAGTCGCCACTTCACACAATACATAAATAAACATCCATCATCCAGACTACACTCAAGGTCCGACTACGGAACCAAAATAAAAGAAGACTACCCCAAATGCTACACAGATCCCCGATCGTCCCAACTGGCTCCACTACTGATCATCGAGGAAAAGACACATAGTAACGACCACGTTCCTCGTCGAACTCCCACTTGAGCTCGGTTGCGCCATCCTGACCGCATCGTTGGCACCTGCAACTGTTTTGGTAGAATCTGTGAGTCACGGGGACTCAGCAATCTCACACCCGCGAGATCAAGACTATTTAAGCTTATAGGAAGGACAGAGTTGTGAGGTGGAGCTGCAGCAAGCGACTAGCATATATGGTGGCTACATTCGCAAAAGAGAGCGAGAAGAGAAGCAAGGCACGGTCGTGAAGCTAGTAGCGATCAAGAGGTGATCCTGAATTACTTACGCCAAACATAACTCCAACACGTGTTCACTTCCGGACTCCGCCGAGAAGAGACCATCACGGTTACACACGCGATTGATGTGTTTTAATTAAGGTCAACTTCGGTTTTCTACAACCGACATTAACAAATTCCCATCTGCCTCATAACCGTGGGCACGGCTTTGAAAGATAATACCTGCAGGGTGTCCCAACTTAGCCCATTATAAGCTCTCACGGTCAACGAAGGATATTCCTTCTACCGAAGACCCGATCGATCTCGAATCCCGGACTACAAGACATTTCGACAATGGTAAAACAAGACCAGCAAGACCACCCGGTGTGCCGACAAATCCCGATAGGAGCTGCACATATCTCGTTCTCGTGGCACACCGGATAAGCGAAGCGTCTGGTACCAACGTGACCCAAGTTGCCAAGGGACGGTCCCAAGACGGTGCTCTAGTTTGGACCAACACTCGGAGGAGCACGGCGGGGGGTAAATAAAGATGACCCTCGGGCTCGCGAAACCCGGGGAAAAAGGCTTAGGTGGAAAATGGTAAAACCAAAGTTGGGCCTTGCTGGAAGAGTCTTATTCAAAGCGAAGCTGTCAAGGGGTCCCATAAATCACCCAACCGTAAGGAACGCCAAATCAAGGAACATAACACCGTATGACGGAAACTAGGGTGGCAAGAGTGGAACAAAACACCAGGCATAAGGCCGAGCCTTCCACCCTTTACCAAGTATATAGATGCATTAATTAAAATAAGAGATATTGTGATATCCCAAAATAACCATGTTCCAACAAGGAACAAACTTCATCTTCACCTGCAACTAGCAACGCTATAAGAGGGGCTGAGCAAAGCGGTAACATAGCCAATCAACGGTTTGCTAGGAAAGGATGGTTAGAGGTTTGACATGGCAATATGGGTGGCATGATATAGCAAGTGGTAGGTAACATAGCATAGGCATAGCAAAAGAGCGAGCATCTAGCAAGCAAAGATAGAAGTGATTTCGAGGGTATGGTCATCTTGCCTGCAAGGTTCTAAGAGTTGTCGAAAGCATATGGCAGTGATCTACTCAAGATTCTTGACAAAAGATGAACACTGATCTACGGCTAAATCACACCATAACAGGTCCAAACAGGCATGGCAAAAGTGCAAAATATATCAGCTTCACAGACTTAGAGAAAATACTAACATGCCAGAAATTAACATCAGGAAGGCATATTTAGAGCAAGAAAACAACCTGCTACAGGAACAAGACATAGCAAAACAAGGCATGGCATGAATCTACTCAAGGCATTGAACAAAAGTCCCTTACTGACCAAGAGCCAAAAGGGATCATAAAATGTAATAGCACCCATGTCAATATAGCAAGTTTCGTTAACAGATTCAGCAAACAGGCATGACATTGACAGAATTATGAAGGCATCTTCGCGACCTCGATGCACTCACTACAGAGCATTTCATGATAAACTAAGCATACATCCATCAAGAAGACATGGCATAGAAGCTATACATGGCAAGAACAACATCATAGCATACACGGATCAACTACAACAACCTTGGCAAAATTGAATAACATGTAAACAATCTGACAGGAAACATTTTATAGCAAAAGTAGAGCTCGATTGACTCAAGCTATGGCACTCCAAAATTGCAAGCAAGGGCATGGATGGATACAGAATAACCATATGTTCAAAACATCCTTACTGAAGTATCTCAAAATATGCATGGATCTCTCTGTAGCATCAAGTTTACATGGCATAAAAATATCAGCAGAACAGGGGCTGAAATCAGCAACATCATGAAGCCTTGTTCGCATGCTTGTGATAGTCACCACAGAGATCACAAAAATACATGGCATACACCCATGTAAATATGGCATGGCATATTACAAAACACATGTAGGACTCAAGTTCATAGGATGAACACATCAATCATGGCAAAAATGACAAAAGTGCATGTTCTGATAAGAATCTGAAACTAACATCACATAGCCCTCTTCCAACAGCATTTCTGGCATCAAGATGAGCTCAAATGTAAATGATGCAATGAGATGAAATGATATACTCGTCGAGGCGAACAATTCGGTATGCTATACGCCCAAATCAGAGCCACAGGTGCAAAGTTATGATGCGATGAACATGCAACAAAATATCTGCAGAAAAAATGACTTGGAGGATTTCGGGGGAGAAAGAAGTCAACCCTCGTTTTGGATCTCAGATCCGGAAGTCGAGGTCGCCGGAGTTCGCAGCAGCGGCGGCCGGAGAGGGAGAGGACGCGGAGGAGGAGCCGACCGAGGAGGGCCGCGCCGCCGGATCCGGGCCGGGCGACGCTGGAGGCGCGTGGCCGGGACGGCGGCTGGGCATGGGCGCTAGGGCGGCCGGGCGCGAGGAGGAGGCGGGTGGGCGCCAGCGGCGGGCGACGGCGATGGGCCTCGGGGCCAGGCGGCTCAGCGGGCGGTGGCGATGTGGCGCGCTGCTCGCCACGTGGCGGCTCCCCATTCGCCTGGGCGTGGGCGGCGTGCCGTCTGCCCGTCTCCGACGTGTCCGGGCGGCGCGGAGAGGAGCGGGCTTGGGTTAGGTTGGAAATGACCCGGATTTCGGGGGAAGGGGTGTTCTTATAGGTAGAAAGAGCTAGGAGTGTCCAAATGAGGTGTAGTTTTCACCCACACGATCGTGATCCAACGACGATGGACATGGAAGTGACTTAGATGGGTTATTGGGCTGTTTTGAAGGGGTGTTGGTCTGCAACCCAAAAGAGGCCTTCGCGGTTACCCGGTTAACCGTTGGAGTATCAAACGACCTCCAAATGGCACGAAACTTGACAGGTGGTCTACCGGTGATGTACCAAGGCCACTTGGCAAGCCTCGGTCCATTCCGAGAACGTTTAGCACCCGCTCACGAAAAAGAGACAAGAGGGGTGCGCCGGTGCATGTAGGAGTGTCGGATTGAAAACGGACAACGGGGAAAATGCTCGGATGCATGAGACGAACACGTATGCAAATGAGATGCACATGATGACATGATATGAGATGCATGACATGGACAAAATGCAAAATGAAGAAAAACCCAACCACGGAGGGAATATCATATCACAATGCCGAAAATGGCAAGAGTTGGAGTTACAAATATGGAAAGTTACATCCGGGGTGTTACAACACTCCACCACTACAAGAGGATCTCGTCCCGAGATCTAGGACTGAAAGAACTCCGGTTATTCAGAACGGAGGTGATCCTCTCGCTCCCAGGTGGCTTCTCGGTCGGAATGGTGTGACCACTTCACTTTCAGGAATTTGATTGACTTGTTGCGAGTCTTGCGCTCGGTTTCTTCAAGAATAGCAACGGGTGCTCATGATAAGAGAGATCTTCTTGGAGGTCAATTTCTTGAAGTTGATAGTGCGCCAGAGTCTTGAAGCACTTGCGGTTGTGACACGTGAAACACATCGCACGTTCGCGAAGTTGGACGGAAGCTCAAGTTGATAGGCGAGATCGCCTCTTTTGCCAATGATCTTGAAAGGACCCACGATCTAGGGGCAAGCTTCCTTTGATACCGGCGACGAAAGTGCCTTTCATTGAGAGACGCGGAGGTAGACATGGTCTCGATTTCAAAAGCCACATCATGGTGCTTGTCATCATAATAGCTCTTCCGCGCGCGATTGCGCGGCTTTGAGATTCTCACGAATGACTTTGCACATTTCTTCGCTTCGGGATCAAGTCGTTGCCAAGAATTTGGCGCTCACCTGTCTCGGACCAATTGAGAGGAGTACGGTACTTTCTCGCCATAGAGAATTTCGAATGGGGCCTTGCCGAACTCGCTGGAAGCTGTTGTTGTAGGAGAACTCGCATATGGAAGACAATCTTCCCACTTCATACAAGGAAATGACACAAGCCCCGAGCATGTCTTCGAGGATTTGATTGACTCGCTCGACTTGGCCACTTGTTTGAGGGTGGAAAGCTGTCTTTGAAACGAATGTTGGTGCCCATTGCCTTCAAAAGAATCCCAAAACTTGGAGGTAAAGATGCTTCCATGGTCCAAGAGATCAATTGTGGAATGCCCGCAAGGAGACAATCCTCGAGGTGTATAAATCTGCCAACTGAGCTGCTGTGATAGATTCTTTGATAGGAAGAAAATGAGCCACTTTAGTAAGCTTGTCAATGACAACGAAGATAGCATCATTTCCACGCTTGGACTTAGGAAATCCAGTCACGAAGTCCATCTCGATATGATCAAACTTCCATTCGGAATAGCAAGAGGTTGGAGGAGACCAGCTGGTCGTTGGTGTTCTCGCTTTCACCCTTCGCAGACATCACATTCATTCACGAATTGAGCAATTTTCGCTTCATTCGAGTCCACCAATACGATCGCTTGAGGTCATGGTACATCTTCGCATTTCCGGGATGAATGGATAGAAGAGAATTGTGCGCCTCGCTCATAATGACTTTACGAGATCACCCTTTGGAACCACCATCCGGTCCTCAAGAAAAGAGTATCTTTGTCATCAATGTGGAAGCACTTGTATTTGAATGCCCTTGTCGATACCACGCTTCACCTTTTTCACCATGGTATCCAGGAGTTGGGCCTCACGAATTTGGTCTTCCAAAGTAGGAGAGACTATGAGGTTGGCAAGAAAACCTTGAGGAACAACTTGAAGATTCAGCTTATGGAAAGCTTCACAAAGGTCCGTTGGAAGGGCTTGAGGATTAAACTGCTGCAAGAAGCCTTCCCGCTCAAAGCATCTGCAATCACATTGGCCTTGCCCGAGTATATTCAATACTTGGGTTGTACTCTTGAATCATTTCACCCATCGAGTTTGCCTCGAGGTTGAGGTTGGGTTGAGTGAAGATATACTTGAGGCTCTTGTGATCGGTGAAAATGTCCACTTTCCTTCCCAACAAGAGATGTCTCCAAGTTATTAATGCATGGACAACTGCCGCCAACTCAAGATCGTGAGTGGGGTAGTTCTTTTCGTTGGGCTTCAACTGACGAGAGGTATAGGCCACAACTTTCTTCTCTTGCATTAACACAGCACCGAGACCTTGAAGAGAAGCATCACAGAAAACTTCGAATGGCTTGGATTCATCAGGAGGAGGTAAGACAGGAGCTGTGACGAGTTTCTCTTTGAGGGTGTTGAAAGCAACATCACACTCAGGAGACCAGACATACTTGACATGCTTCTGGAGGAGGTTGGAAAGAGGCTTTTCAATCTTAGAAAAATTCTCAACGAATCTTCGCAATAGCTTGCAAGTCCAAGAAAATCTGAAGCTGCTTGACATTCCGAGGAGGTTCCCAATTCTGGCGCAGACACCTTCTCGGATTAACAGCGATGCCCTTGGCGGAGATGATATGACCAAGGTAAAGAACTTCATCAAGCCAAAATTCACATTTGGAAAACTCAGATAGAATTGATGCTCTCTCGAGCTTGTCGAGCACCAATCGCAAATGTTTGGCATGATCCTTCTTATTCTTGGAGAAGACCAAAATATCATCGAGATAGACCAAGACGAATTCATTGGTATAGGGGTTGAAGATGAAGTTCATCATTCGAGAGAATGTTGGAGGAGCATTGACAAGGCCGAAAGACATGACAAGATATTCATAAGAACCAAAGCTTGTTCGAATGCTGTCTTGGGAATATCTTGTTCACGAATGCGAATTTGATGATAACCCATACTGAAGGTCAAGCTTGAGAAAACTTTAGCACCTTTGAGTTGCTCGAATAGCTCATTGATGTTGGGAAGTGGGTACTTGTTCTTGATAGTCTTCTTGTTCAATGGACGGTAATCGACGCAAAGTCGGTCCGCGCCATCCTTCTTCCGGACAAAAGAACTCCACAACCCCATGGAGATGAACTCGGTCCGATCAAACCTGACGCTCTTGTTCATCGAGCTATTTCTTCAATTCCTTCAGCTCATTAGGTCCAAGCTTGTATGGACGCTTGTAAACGGGTTCCGTGCCGTGCTCAAGATCGATAACTAATTCAATCGGCGGTGAGGAGGCATTCCCGAAGCTCTTCCGAAAGACATCTTGGTACTCACAAACGATCGAATCGAGAGATAGCATCCAACTCGCCCTTCTCATTGAGAGAAAACAACCAATGGTTTCATCACGAGCGCATAGATGATCACATCCTCAGAAGAGTGTGTCAATTGAATTTCCCTGGTAGCACAATCAAGCTGAGCTTTGTGCTGAGAAAGCAAGTCCATCCCGAGAATTAGATCAATATCCGAGTCACCAAGGACAAATGGTTTAGATAGAAACTTATAGTCGCCCATCTTGATAGACACATCATGAACTATTGAGTTGGTTTCATTGACTTCCCGAGAAACAACACCCAAAGGTTTATCCAGTAAGACCAAGTAAAATCATTCTTTGCAAAGAACGATCTTGACATGAAACAATGCGATGCACCAAGATCAAATAAGACTTTTGCAGAATATCATTAAGCGGAAGATTACCCATTATCACATCAAGAGATTCCTCGCGCTTGAGCTGCATTCATCATGTTCACCTTTGCAGACTTGGGATTATGCTTGACCACGCATTGCTTGAAGATCTCACAGAGGAGGAGGCGGAAGGCGCCTTTGGTTGAAGCACTTGTTCGCATAGTGACCTTTCACGACATTTGTTGCAAGTCACCTTTGAGAGCGGACGGTGATAAGGAGCATTTGACCTTGGAGCTTGAGAATTAGACTTGTTCGATAGCTTTGGGTTGGGTGGGTGGGAAGATCCACGACCACCCCGAGTTCTTCTCGCCGATAAGGCTGGCGGAACGGAGGAGGAGGAGGCAACAGAACTTCGCTGCTTAGCTGCCACTAGTGAGGAAGAAGAAGACTGAATGCGGCCCCGACTCTCTTCTTAGAAGCCTCACATTTGAGCTGGGCAGCTTCTTGCTTAAGTGCCATGTTGTAGAATTCATCATACTTTTCTCGCTCAAAAGCACGAGAGCTAATTGCAGATCTTCTCCGAGACCACCTCTCAATTGATAGATCATACTCTTTTCATCGTGGACGCCTTGCTTAGCGAAGCGAGCGAAGTTTCGAACTGGATATTGTATTGATACACGACATGTTGCCTTGCTTGAGATTGCGGAACTCCTCACGCTTGCTCTCAACAACACTTTTGAATGTGGTGAGCTTTGAAGTCTCATGAACTCATCCTGTAGTTACACGACCTCCTCTCGAATCTTTGTATTGTCGATACCACTCAGCAGCTTGGTCCTTGAGTTGAAACGAAGCAAACTTGACAAAGTCCTCGTGTCCGACATTGCTACTTTCAAAATGTTTGCAGATGTCCACAAGCCAATCGTCGGCGCGCTCGTGGCCTCGGACACGTAAGTTGAAAGACTTTGGCTGATTAGCGAGGAACCGATCGAGGGTAGCAAAGTGCGGCTGGTTGTTGCCTTGGCCTTGATTTCCTTGATTGCCTTGCCCTTGGGTACGCTTCTTGCAAGAGTTGCAAAATCATCGAGCATTTATGTTGGTGGCTGCCATGATAGTTGCCATGCCTCCGGAGGCGGAGGTGGAGGTGGAGGGTCTGATCGACTCCCATCATTGCGCTCCGGATTCAGACGCGTTGGCGGAGCCATCCTGAAGAGGGTGACATCCGTTAGCACTTGATAGACATATAGTCAAGTTGAATCAATGGATAGCAATTGCAACATATAGTCTTCACAATAAACATTCGAACAAGGATGAACGAATGAATTCCAAAGTTAACATCACACGTCCATTAAGGTGAGAAGCCACTTGATTAAGGGTTGATGAAAAAAAATAACAAGGTACGACTGGAACAAATAAGTGGTGAGGATTACCCAATCGCAAACCAAATATCTGCGGGAAGAAATGCTAAGAGCTACTTGAATCCCACCTATAAACTCCCGAAACTTTCTCGTTATGCAACGGTGTTGGGGATACAGGGACACAAAATATATCACCCAAACTAACAATACCTAGATCCATTTGTATCCATCCACAACACATAACCAAGAAACCTTCGAAATCGTGGTACCTCGACCTTGAAAAGCATCCGTTATACGAAGTCATGGCAATACTCCGAGCTCGCCTCAAGATTAGGTTATCGGGTTATCTCACCACCAACTGCATAAAAGAGATTTTCGATGTCGGCAAAGCTCGTATTCCAGAATCAGAACGATAAAATTGTGACAACAACACCGGAGCTCAACTCCCGGGACACCGCCACAACCCCTAAATGTCGAGGCACCAAGAACAATGTTCTCGCCACAAAACCATCGAACGATTCCAAGATACCCGCGTGATCCTAAATTTTTTTAGTGAAATTTGAGGAGAGGAGAGTCAAAACTTCTACGCCAGAGACCTCACCAGAGTGACGAAGGGACCGAGGAGTAAAAGAATCCTACTCCGATATATATAATCCTAAGACTCAAAACATTTTTGTTCTAGACTCAACAACGCCAAAGAAACAATCAAGCAGGGGCTCCTAAGTCGGGATGGCTCGACACTAACTTGTAACGCCTCAATGCGGCTATATCTCCCACGTGTCGAAGCACGACTTAGAGGCATAACCGCATTGAAAGCAATGTCGCAAGTGAGGTAATCTTCACACAACCCATGTAATACATAAGGGAAAGAGATACATAGTTGGCTTACAATGCCACTTCACACAATACATAAATAAACATCCATCATACAGATTACACTCAAGGTCCGACCACGGAACCAAAATAAAAGAAGACTACCCCAAATGCTACATGATCCCCGATCGTCCCAACTGGCTCCACTACGATCATCGTGAAAAGACACATAGTAATGACCACGCCTCGTCGAACTCCCACTTGAGCTTGGTTGCGCCATCAGACCGCATCGCTGGCACCGCAACTGTTTTGGTAGAATCTGTGAGTCACGGGACTCGCAATCTCACACCCGCGAGATCAAGACTATTTAAGCTTATAGGAAGGGCAGAGTTGTGAGGTGGAGCTGCAGTTTACCAGCATATATGGTGGCTACATTCGCAAAAGAGAGCGAGAAGAGAAGCAAGGCACGGTCGTGAAGCTAGTAGCGATCAAGAGGTGATCCTGAACTACTTACGCCAAACATAACTCCAACATCGTGTTCACTTCCGGACTCCGAGAAGAGACCATCACGGTTACACACGCGTTGATGTGTTTTAATTAAGGTCAACTTCGGTTTTCTACAACCGACATTAACAAATTCCCATCTGCCTCATAACCGCGGGCACGGCTTTCAAAGATAATACCTGCAGGGTGTCCCAACTTAGCCCATTATAAGCTCTCACGGTCAACGAAGGATATTCCTTCTACCGAAGACCCGATCGATCTCGAATCCCGGACTACAAGACATTTCGACAATGGTAAAACAAGACCAGAAGACCACCCGACTGTGCCGACAAATCCCGATAGGAGCTGCACATATCTCGTTCTCGTGGCACACCGGATAAGCGAAGCGCATAAGTACCAACGTGACCCAAGTTGCCAAGGGACGGTCCCAAGACGATGCTCTAGTTTGGACCAACACTCGAGGAGCACCGCCCCGGGGTAATAAAGATGACCCTCGGCTCGCGAAAACCGGGGAAAAAGGCTTAGGTGGCAAATGGTAAAACCAAAGTTGGGCCTTGCTGGAAGAGTCTTATTCAAAGTGAACTGTCAAGGGGTCCCATAAATCACCCAACCATGTAAGGAACGCTAAATCAAGGAACATAACACCGTATGACGTAAAACTAGGTGGCAAGAGGAAACAAAACACTGCATAAGGCCGAGCCTTCCACCCTTTACCAAGTATATAGATGCATTAATTAAAATAACAGATATTGTGATATCCCAAAATAACCATGTTCCAACAAGGAACAAACTTCATCTTCACCTGCAACTAGCAACGCTATAAGAGGGGCTGAGCAAAGCGGTAACATAGCCAATCAACGGTTTGCTAGGAAAGGATGGTTAGAGGTTTGACATGGCAATATGGGTGGCATGATATAGCAAGTGGTAGGTAACGTAGCATAGGCATAGCAAAAGAGCGAGCATCTAGCAAGCAAAGATAGAAGTGATTCCGAGGGTATGGTCAACTTGCCTGCAAGGTTCTCAGAATTGTCGAAAGCTTGATCCTCGTAAGCGTTCTCAACAGGTTCCTCGTTCACGTACTCGTCTCCCGGCTCTACCCAAAGCAAGAACACAAACAATGGAACCACAATAAATCACGGTGCAACGCACAAGCAACATAATGCAATACATGGCATGATATGCGAGATGTGAGATGCAATGCATATGCGCGCTCCGGAAGGAAAATGATGAACAAGGCATCAACTTGCAAACCAAGTATGCCGCTGGAAAGGTGAGATGATTTCGGTTGAAATCGATATAAAGATCACCGGAATCGGATGCATGGTTTGCAAATGACAAGCCAAACAAGAATGGCACAAATCTGCCATTAACAGCATGATGCCACATAGCAAGCCACAAGAAATTAAGCTACTGCATCAAACGCACTCAACAAAGCATATGGCAGTGATCTACTCAAGATGCTTGACAAAAGATGAACACTGATCTACGGCTAAATCACACCATAACAGGTCCAAACAGGCATGGCAAAAGTGCAAAATATATCAGCTTCACAGACTTAGAGAAAATACTAACATGCCAGAAATTAACATCAGGAAGGCATGTTTAGAGCAAGACAACAACCTGCTACAGGAACAAGACATAGCAAAACAAGGCATGGCATGAATCTACTCAAGGCATTGAACAAAAGTCCCTTACTGACCAAGAGCCAAAAGGGATCAGAAAATGTAATAGCTCCCATGTCAATATAGCAAGTTTCATAATGTATTCAGCAAACAGGCATGACATTGACAGAATTATGAAGGCATCTTCGCGAGCTCGATGCACTCACTACATAGCATTTCATGATAAACTAAGCATACATACATCAAGAAGACATGGCATAGAAGCTATACATGGCAAGAACAACATCATAGCATACACGGATCAACTACAACAACCTTGGCAAAATTGAATAACATGTAAACAATCTGCCAGGAAACATTTTATAGCAAAAGTAGAGCTCGATTGACTCAAGCTATGGCACTCCAAAATTGCAAACAAGGGCATGGATGGATAGAGAATAACCATATGTTCAAAACATCCTCATCAAGTATCTCAAAATATGCATGGATCTCTCTCAGAGCATCAAGTTTACATGGCATAAAAATATCAGTAGAACAGGGGCTGAAATCAGCAACATCATGAAGCCTAGTTTGTATGCTTGTGCTAGTCATCACAGAGAACACAAAAATACATGGCATACACCCCTGTAAAGATGGCATGGCATATTACAAAACACATGTAGGACTCAAGTTCATAGGATGCACACATCAATCATGGCAAAAATGACAAAAGTGCATGTTCTGATAAGAATCTGAAACTAACATCACATAGCCCTCTTCCAACAGCATTTCGGGCATCAAGATGAGCTCAAATCGAAATGATGCAATGAGACTAAATGATGTACTCGTCGAGACGAACAATTGGTATGCTGTAGGCCCAAATCGGAGCAACAGGTGCAAAGTTATGATGCAATGAACATGCAACACAATATCTGTAGAAAAAATGACTTAGAGGATTTCGGGGGAGAAGTTAACCCTCGTTTTGGATCTCAGATCCGGAAGTCGAGGTCGCCGGAGTTCGCAGCAGCGGCGGCCGGAGAGGGAGAGGACGCCGGAGGAGGGAGCCGGCCGGAGGAGGGCCGCGCTGCCGGATCCGGGGCCGGGCGACGCGAGAGGCGCGGCGGCCGGGACGGCGGGCGGGATGAAGGCGGCCGGGCGGCGACGGCGGTCGGGCGCACGACGCTTAGGGCGGCCGGGACGCTGGAGGAGGGAGGCGACGGGCGCCAGCGGCGGGCGACGGCGATGGGCCTCGGGGCCCGGGCGGGTCTGGCTTGAACTTGGCGGGCCACGCGACGCTGCGCTGCTCGGGGGTGAAGGCGCGGCAGCCCGCCGTGGCCGCGGGGGGCCTCGGACGACAGAGAGGTTGGTCTTGTGGGCCTCCCTGCGCCGCGGCTGGGGGTAGCGCAGGTTTCGACGGCTGGAGCGGGAGCGCCGGGCAGCTTCTTGTGGGCGAGGAACTTCTTGACAGCTCTGCTCTTGCTGCGCCGGCGCCTGGCGGAGCGGGTTCCGCCTAGGGGCCGCACACCTTGGGGAGAGGGCGCTTGAGGAGGAGGCGGCCGAGGCGCCGGAGTTTATCGCCTGGGCGGGTGCGGTGCAGCGAGACGGACGGTGCGGGGCGCCTCGCAGCGGACGAAGCTCGGGCGACTTCGGTCGAGCTATTCTTCGAGACGCTGCCGACGGGCGGTAGCGCAGGAGCTCGTTTCGCCGCGATGAGTGCAGCTCGGGTTTCCATGAGCAGCGCCAGGGCGCGCGTGGACGAAGAACCAGCGGGTGAGCGGGCGTGGCGGTGCGGCCGTCTCGCCATGGACGGGTGCCGACGATGCTTGTTGCTCGTTTCGCCGGGCCGGTGGCGGCGTTGACGGCAGGTGACGGGAACGACGAGGGCGCCCACGACGGAGCTGTCTCGGGCGATATGGGAGGCGAGGGCGGTCGGCGCCGGGCGCTGGTTCGACGGGCGCCGACATGGTTGCGGTGGTCGAGGAAGAACGAGGCGACGAAAAGCAGATTCCGCGCACTTTACCGGGCGCGCCAAATGTCGGATTTCGGGTTCCGCAGACCCTAGAGGTTCAACACCGGGTGCACGCGAGATCCAACCTCCACCATCTCGCACTCGCCAATCGCTGGGACCTAAACTACTAAATGGAACAGCACAAGAGACACGAGATTTATATCGTTCAGCCACCATTGTGGTGTAATACCCTACCCAAAGGTGTGGTGTGGTGGATTGCCTCTTGGGCTGATGAGGATCAATACAAGGAAGAACAGCCTCGCGGGGGTCTGTTCTTGGCGGGTGTGATGAACTGCTAAGTGGTGCTCAGCTGCTCTAGCTACTGGTTTCTTGATGAGGATCCGGGTCTCGATCCCTCCTCTCCTCCTTTTGATGCCCGATCCCCCCGCTCTGAGTGCGGCTACTCCTATTTGTAGGCGAAGGCCCTGGGCCTCTTCCCAAATATTGAGCGGGAAGGGCGCCAACAATTGGCCATTTTGAAGGGGAACAGCGGGTACACTTATCCTCGACTAAAGTTGGTCCTCGCCGCCAAAGGCTCGTGATGGCGCCGCTGGGCTCCATGATGACTCCCTTCCACCGCTGGGCTGGTCTTGGTCTTGTTGCACCGAAATGGATGCCTTTGCTTGATACTCTCGCGCGCTTGCTCCCTTTGCACCAAAGAGGAAAGGAGGACATCATGGCTGGGCGGGCCCGCCTGGCGCCCTTGGTCGCCATGGCTTGCGCCATGGGCACCTCGCGAGGTACCCGCCTTGAACTCTCCGCCTCCTCATGAGCCACCTGACGAGGCCGTGCTCGAGGAAGCTCCTTGTCGCCCGCCTCATGAGGCTTGGCCCCTCGTGAGGGTCTTGAGCTTGCGTTGATGAAGATGGGCTGTCCTGGGCCTCCTTTGAGCCACGCCGCAGGCCGCAGGCAGGCAAGTCTGGGGACCCCCGTTCCCAGAACGCCGACAGATGGTCCTCACGAGGCTGGTCCCTCCAGGCACACTCACGAGGCTGGTCCTGCCAGTGGTCCTCGCGGGGCCCGTCGCGCCACTCCCGACGAGGGCCACGGTCGTCCCAGCGTCCTCCACTTCGTCCTCCTCCTCGGCCGTAGCCTCGGTCGTTGCGCTCGGGGCGTCGACCGAAGCATCCATCTCGAATGGCCCTGAGATCTTGGCAGTCATTGGTGTTGTGGCTGTGTACGTTGTGGAAGGCGCAGAACGGACGACTGCTCTTGGACGACTCGGGGTGGTCCCGGTCACGCTTCGTATCTGGCTCCACCGTGAGCACGGCTACCCCCTTGCACTTCACGTCCTTGGCCTTGGCTTTCTTCTCTTCTAGGTCGGCAGCAGGGAGTTCGAGGAGGGAGAGGCGCCCCTCCTCAGCTCTCGCACACTTGGTTTCCATGTTGAACATCTCCAGTGCCGTGCATAGCTCCTCGTGGATAGCGAGCTCCTCCTTCATCTTGACGTCGCGGACGCCATCAGAGAACGCTGAAATGATGGCCTCGTCTGTCACCTTGGGGATCTTGAGGCGAACATTGTTGAAGCGATAGATGTACTTCTGCAGGGTCTCTCCTGGCTGCTGCTTGATGCGGCGTAGGTCACCCGCGGCCGGCGGGTGATCGCGAGTGCCCAGGAAGTTGGCGATGAAGCGGTCGCGCATCTCACCCCAGGAGGAGATCGTCCCCGAGGGCAGATTCATGAGCCACGAGCGAGCACCATCTTTGAGAGCCATGGGAAACCAGTTTGCCATGACTTTCTCATCACCGTTGGCCGCCTCGATGCTTAGCTCGTAGTGCTACAAGAACTCCGCAGGGCCAGGGATGCCGTCGTAACGCGGAGGCAGGCCTGGCTTGAACTTGCCTGGCCAAACGACGCTACGCAGCTCCGGAGTGAAGGCACGACAGCCTGCTGTGGGCACCGGGGCCCACCGCAGGGGCGGAGCTTTGTCTTAATGCCCACGCATCGCTGCCGCAGGCGGCACTCGGTCTTGACGTGGTGGCGCTGGGAATGCGGGAGCGTCTTCTCGTGGTCGGGGAACTTCTTAGCAGCTTCCTTCCTCATGCGTGGGTGCCCGACGCGGCGGGTCGCGCCGAGGGGCCGTGCCTCTTGGTGCCAGGGCGCCGCCTTGGTGCGAAGGCGGTGGAGGCGCTCTGTGAGCTACATCACCCGCAACTGGAGTAGGGCGAGGCAGTGAGAGGGACGATGCGAGGGAGGCCCCAGCGGCGCTGACGAGCTCGGCGATGCGGTCCAGCCAGTAGCGCAGGAGCCCGCATGCCATGAGCAGCGCGGCCTACGCGTCCGTGGGCACGCGACGAGCATGGGATGATGAGCCGGCCGGAGTCAGCGATAGAATAGCGGTGCGGCCGTCCCACCGCACAAAGGGGTGCAACAAAGATGCTTGCTACTCGTTTCCTGCCGGGCCGGTGGCGGCGTTGGCGGCGGGTGATGGAGAATGACGGGGAGGCCCGCCGACAGGGGCTGTCTGAGCGACACGGGCGGCCCGGCGCTCGGCGTGAGCTCGACGCGCGTCTGCCATTGACGTGGTGGAGCGGTGGAGCATGGATCGACGGAAGGAAAGCTTCAGCGTACCCCTACCTGGCGCGCCAAATGTCGAATTACGAGTTTCGGCAAAACCCTTGAGGTTCGAACTCTGGGGTGTGCACGAAGATCTCTCTCCCCCTAGCTCATGCTCGGACCAGGATCTCAAAGCCTAGCTCGCCGAACCCAAGGAATAAGGTACACAAGAGTTTATACTGGTTCGGGCCACCGATGGTGTAATACCCTACGCCAGTGTGGTGTGGTGGATTGCCTTGTAGGCCGGGATGAACAAGTACAAGGGAAGAACTACCTCCTGAGGAGAGGTGTTCTTGAGCTCGGTGATCTTGTGCGTGTGTGGATGGAATGGATCTGATCCAAGATCAGTTGCCTTCTACGGTGGTGGGTATTCCTATTTATAGAGGCCCGGGTCCTCTTCCCAAATATTAGGCAGGAAGGGATCCCACAACGGCCAATTTGAAGGGGGAACACTAGTACAAGCTATCCTGACAAAAGGTGGTCTTCGCCTGCCAAAGGATCTGGCGGTGACACCGTTGTGGGCCCTGCGATGACCTCCATCCTGCCGTCCTGCTGGTCTTGGTATCGTTGCACCAATATGGAAACCTTTGTCTGATGCCTCGGGACTCCTCGCCTGCGCCTGCTTCTTTAGCACCAAAGAGGAAACCGGTACTCTACGCCCGCTGGCGCCCGACTGGCCTTGGTCATCATGGCTCACGTCACGGGAACCTCACAAGGTGCCCCTCGCCTTGATCTCTCCGCTGCTCGCGAGCCAGCAAAGAGTCTGCCCCTGAGGAGGTATTGTGTCGCCTGCCTCGCGAGGCTTGGCCCCTTGCGAGGGTCTTGAGTGTTTGCTGGTGAAGATGGGCCGTACCAAAGTCAGAATGGAGCCACGCCTGGGGACGCAGAGCAAGTCTGGGACCCTCGCTCCTGTAACGCCGACAAAGAGCACCCAAACACCGGTCCACCCACATATCAAATTATCAAAGTAACGAACGCGAATCATATGAGCATGATGAAAACTAACTAGACAACAATTCCCATGTGTCCTCGGGAGCGCTTTGCTTTATATAAGAGTTCATCTAGGCTTGTTGTCGGTGTCAAAACCGGCGGATCTCGGGTAGGGGGTCCCGAACTGTGCGTCTAGGCGGATGGTAACAGGAGACAAGGGGCACGATGTTTTACCAGGTTCGGGCCCTCTCGATGGAGGTAAAACCCTACTCCCGCTTGATTAATATTGATGATATGGGTAGTACAAGAGTAGATCTACCACGAGATCGAGAGGCTAAACCCTAGAAGCTAGCCTATGGTATGATTGTTGTTCGTCCCACGGACTAAAACCCTCCGGTTTATATAGAGACCGGAGAGGGCTAGGTTTACAGAGTCGATTACAATGTGAGGAGATCTACATATCCAGATTGCAAGCTTGCCTTCCACGCCAAGGAAAGTCCCATCCGGACAGGAGACGAAGTCTTCAATCTTGTATCTTCATAGTCCAGGAGTCCGGCCAAAGGCTATAGTCCGGCTATCCAGACACCCCCTAATCCAGGACTCCCTCTCTAGCCCCCGAACCAGGCTTCAATGACGATGAGTCCGGCGCGCAGATTGTCTTCGGCATTGCAAGGCGGGTTCTTCTCCAAATTCTGTGTACCTGTTGAATAGTGTCCGGCTTCTCGTGAATATTGTGCTCCTTGGCTTCCACGCCCAATAATGGCCTTCTTCCACGTGTCAAACGAATGCGAAAAGCCAGGGTGTTTTTACATTTACCCCCCTAGCTGCGCAAATGAGCTGCCTATAAAAGAGACGAAGATTCAGATCCGAATCACACCATCTTCCCTTCGCGAGCATTCATCGGAGCGCATCCAATAGAAATCCATTCCATCATGGCCAGTCGACGCAGCTCCTCCTCTCGCCCTCCCAGCCCTCAGCCTAGAGATTGGGAGAGATGTTCCGTCTCAAGACAATGAGCTAGTGACGCCCAAACCAAGGGATTTCTTCCCCAGCCTTCATGGTCCCGGTTCGAGCGGACTCGCCACTTATAATGGCGAAAGCAAAGGAGAGCGCCCCTAATCCCTCCAAAGGAGAACGGTATGCCTTGTCCCTTATCTCGATAAGAGGGCTTGGATTTCCAATTCATCCGCTTTCTCCGGGGCTCGAGTTCTACGGCCTCAAGTTGCACAACCTTACTGCCTCCATTTTGCATATTGCTGGCTTCATAGCCCTTTGCGAGTTGTTTTTGGGCATCGAGGCTCATTTCGCGCTATGGAAGAAGCTGTTCGCCGCAGCCCGTTCTCGGGAGGGGTCGATATATCAAGTGGGCGGAGCCGAATCTGTGGCGATCGCCTGGGACCGGATATCTATCCGAACCCCAAGGAAGGCGCTCAAGACCGGCCTTCGTAATGGTTTTATATAGAAGATGTCCTCGCCGACCTCGCTCGGATCGGCCTCCCGAGTTCAATAATGCTCCCTTGAAGAAGCGCCTAAGTTGGCGTCCACGGAGCCCTCAGAGGGAAAATGACAAGGACGTCCTTTACCTGATGAGCCGGATAAGGTTGTTAGCTCATTCCAGACTGACCACAATCGGGGTCATGGCCACATGCATTATGCGGGGCGTGCAACCACTTCAGTATAGAGGCCACCCCATGTGGGATTTCAACGGGGAGGATGATGCCACCCGCTGCGGCCGTAAGGGGCCGGGATCGGTTGCTGCCCTGACGAAGGTCTTTTCCGCATTGTACAAGGGAGAAGAGGAGGAATTCCTCCGCGTCAATCCACAGGGCGGATTTTCTATGTACAATCCTCCAAGCTGGGTAAGCGGACACTTCTTTTTGCTCATCCATTCCATATTCCCATAGTTAAGTACCTTATCTTGTGATTTCGACGCAGGAATTGTGCCGGGTCGTAAAGGATATAAACAGCTCTCCTCCACAACCCGAGGATCCGGAACGGTCCCTCGATCCGGCCTCCCAAGAGGACCCGGACATATCCGTGGAGCTGATCGATGGGGTATTTTTCCAACTGAGCATCGACAATGCCTTGGTCGCCATTACGGCCGATTACCCCGGAATACTTCCAGCCTCACAGGTAACTGAGACCAAAGTCCCAATACTTTGAAAATGATCCATCCGTGCTTATTTTTATCACGATACCAATGGTGTTTTGCGGTGGGGAGCCCTTGAGGCGGAAGGCCGAGCTCAGGTGGCTAGCCAACAAGGCAGCAAGGCTCAAAGAGGCTGAAAAGAAGTGCGGTCCAGATGGAGACGCCAAGAACGGTATGGCGTGCCATCTTATTCCTGTGTTTTATTCCCGAAGGCATACTAACGCCTGTGCTCTCTTCAGAAAAGAGCGCCCACGGACTATATCCGGAGAGGTTGCAAATCGAGCCTCCACCAGCCGGGCTCCAAAGCCAGTCCAAGCGGAGGCAAACATAAGGCGCAAGGCTTGACGCTCCTCCGACAGAGGATGCCGACAGACTGTCTGCCACCAATTCCGAGGTGGAGAGTGCCATGAATCACAGTGTCACATCCCTAGTTCTGGTATGACCTAGACTAGCTAGTCATTTGTGCATCATGTTTAAATTCCATTTAATATTGAAATGAGGATTTGTGAGACCCTCAGATTCATTTTTGGAAATGACCCAAATAAAACTTGCTTCAATTTGGCCCAAGAAAATGTTCCTGTTTTCTCTAAAAATATTGGTCAGAGGTAAAATTCCAACCAATATTTTTGGGAGCTCAGAAGTATTTATTTTTGGCCATTTGAATTAATGCAGTAAATATTTGCCTTGGATATATATATGTTATATATATAATATATGTCCAAAAATTATGCTAGTTGTTGAGGAGTTCTGGAATAATATAAATAGCTCCTACAAAAATTGGCATAAGAAAATAAAATGATTTAGTATTTTAATTAAATCAAACAAATGTCGAAAATAGAAAAATAAACAAAAGGGAAAACCTTACTGGACTTACCTGCAGCCCTCAGGCAGCCCAGCCAAAGAAGTCAAAGCTGGCCCAACCGACAGGAGCTTCCTCAAGCTCCTCGCCGACAGAGAGTAGCTGCGGTTCGGGCATGCCGCAGCCGCCACCACCTCCTCCCTGCCCGCCTGTCCTCTCCCTCGAAGTTTGGATGACCCGGACGACGCCACGCGACGCCCCGCACCTCACTCCCTCTCTCCCGTGCCTCCTCCCTCCCCTGGTTTCTCTCCCACGCCAAGACGCCGAAGCGCCACCACCGCCACCGCCATCGTTAAGCGCGCTTACAGACACGGCCGCCCCCGACACGCTCCCCAGCTCCGCCACGACCCTCTACCTCCTCGCCGAGCCACGCACCGGACGGCCTCCATCGCCGCCACCGCTCGCCTCTTCACCGCCGCCGCCGTGGATCCCCATCGCCGCCCCGCCGACCACAGTAGCGCCCCGAGCTCGCCGCTGCTTCCATCGAGATCGCTGTGAGCTGCTGCTCCTCCTCCCCTCTCCGCTTCGCCCCAGACACCGCAGCCAAGATCCGCCGCGCCCGACTCGCCGCCGCCATGAAGCTCGCTCCGCGAGCCCGCCATTCCCACGGCCTTCCTCGAAGCTGCTGGATGCGCCTGCACAGGCTACTACCGCCGATGGCCTCCGTGTGCCAAACCGTGGCCTCCAGCTCGCTCCGGCGAACTTCCGCGTGGCTCGAGGTCGCCGCCGTGAAACTCCGATGATCGACGTGGCGCGTGATTAGCTGCTAACCTCACCGCTTATTTAAGCCCTGACACTGACCAGTGGGCCCAGCGCTACTAATCCTATAATTCGGATAATCTAACCCCTGCTTAACCTCAGGTCACCGACGTGTGGACCCCACACGTCAGGTTTGACCTGGTCACTGTTGACTTGTCGACGCAAGCATGACTTGTCGACGCAATTATTTATTTTCTGGATTTAAATTAATCAGGAATTCCAGAAAATTAGCAAAACTTCAAAAAGTCATTGAAATTCAACCGAAGCTCAGATTGAAATAATTTATATATGAAAAATTATCAGAAAAATGCAATATTTCCATCTGTACCAGTTTCATGCATGACAAACCAACCTAAACCTGCTGTATAGGTGAAAACATGTAAATGGCATTTATAAGAGCTTAATTTGGAGTTGTATTTTAACCCTTGGTTCAAATGGACTTCATTCAAATTGAATGCTAGTTGCATTAGCTCAAACAGCATCACATCTACATGCCATGTTCATGCATCATATTGTTGCATATGATTGTGTATTGATTGCCGCACTGCTCCTTCTCGATAGGTCCTGCCCGAGACGCTCCAGAGTACTGCCTCTGTGAAGCAAAGGCTGCCCTTGTTGATTTACTGTGCAAGCAAACCCCTTGTTCATTCCGATACAATCCTACTCTCTCGCTCCTGCTCTCGCTATTGCATTAGGACAACAACGATTCATCTCGCTACTTTGTGCTGCGGTAGTTGAACCCATTCCTCTGCATGACCCGTCATTGCCACAAGAATAGTTGAAACCCACTAGCATGTGTAGGAGTTGATTGAGCCATGTTGTGTTCCTACCATGCTATGCCTGCTATTGCTTAGAGTTGTGTCAAGTCCGATTCATTGGGAATGAATTGGAGTACGTTCTATGTTTCGATGTCGAGAGTGAAATGTGTGAACACGATTTGGTAAAGGTAAGGTGAGAGGCCATGTAGGAGTACATGGTGGGTTGTCTCACCGAACCGCCCTCAAGCAATCGAGTTCTATGTATGTTGTCCAATGACTCGATACTACCACACATTGGGTTCCGTAACTCAACCCTCTCGACTTATTAACCAACTTGATCTCTGCCCGTGAGTCGCAACTAGTTTCGTGTTTGTAGGTAGTGTTAGTAGTCTACCAAGTGGCACCCGCCGTGGGCTTGGGATGACTAGGCACAAGTGGCACGGTGTACCAAGCATAGATCCATCCGCGAGGTGGGCTTGGGAACCCTGCACACATTGTTTGGGGCCGTGAGCGACACCCGCCGGATCTCCTTATGGATGGAACCCGAATAGGCGATAAACCTGGATTAGAGTCTTGTGTGGTTAGTCGTCGTGGCCGACACCCTCGCCAAAGCTTCCGCTTGAAGGTTGCCGAGATACATGACGGTACATGGCGGTAAGTGGCTAGAGCGTGTGTGAAGAAGTACACCCCGCAGGTTATCATGATCTATTCAATAGCCGGGTCCGCGGTTATGGACTTCTTGGATGCTTACGTGGTACATAGACAACTTGAAGTGGATACTCTAAAATGCTCAAGACAAGTGTGAGTGCTATGGATGGCCTTCTCGTATGGAGACGGGAATGAATCCATAGTAGTGTATTGTGTGGTGACTAGTGGACTGCAGCGCCTATATCACCTCAAAGAAGTTCTTGTAGTCGAGAACAGATAGCCACAGAGTCAAAGCTGGCTTGTCGCAACTAAACCCCACATTACCTTCTTGATACTAATGCATGTATAATAGGATCTGATGTAAGTCTTGCTGAGTACCTTTGTACTCACGTTGTTTTATTTATGTTTTGCATGAGACTTCGGTCTTACTAGTAGTTCCGCTTGACTTCATTTAGTAGCTTGTTACCTCAGCTACGATCTTGTACCCTTGGGAGGGTCTTTAGATAGTGAGGCTTCTCAGCCTTTTTCTTTTGTAGTTGTCAGACTCGGACATGTAATGCTTCCGCTTGTTGCTTGTATGTTTCAATGATGGGTCATGTGACCCTGCTTGTATTTAATGCTATGTGGCTCTTCCGGCCTTTATCTATATGAGTTTATGCTATGTTGTGATGCCATGTTGTACAACACATACTTGCATGTTATGCGACGTGTAACTTGTATTGCTATGTGTGGGATCCGACAACCTAGTTGTTTATCCTTGGTAGCTCTCTTATGGGGAAATGTAGTCTAGTGCTTCCACCGAGCCATAGTAGTCCGCTACTGCCCGGTTCACCGGAGTCCCGCTAGCCCAAAGACTACCGCTCCGGATCACTTGACTGGCCGGCATGTGATTCACTTCTGCCTCGTGGTGTCCGTCCTTCGGGAAATGTCACGCGGTGACATCCGGAGTCCTGCCTAGCCTGCTACAGCCCGGTTACCGGAGTCCTGTTAGCCCAGTGCTACAGCCCGGATTCACACGCTGCTGACCGACATGCTCGATGTTGATTCATGTATGCCTGTCCCCATAGGTTAGTGCCACTTTGGGTTCACGACTAGTCATGTCGGCCCGGGTTCTCTGTCATATGGATGCTAGCGACACTATCATATACGTGAGCCAAAAGGCTAAACGGTCCCGGCCATGGTAAGGCGACACCTGTGGGAATACCGTGCGTGAGGCCACAAAGTGATATGATGTGTTACATGCTAGATCGGTGTGACTTAGGATCGGGTCCCGACAGCTTTGGTATCGAGCCTCGATTGCAGAGGATTTCCAAGCCAACCTGGTCAAGTTGAGTCTAGAAATGCTTTAGTTATGTAGGGAATTGATTGTGGAGGGAACGAAGGCTCTTTTTACTCCTTATATCTCATGCCCTTCGATCCGAGTCGCCCTATTTTTCCTACGGGTTAAGGAACTAGGCTTTCTTCCGCTCTATCAGATCACGTGTTACTACTCCGTAGTCTCTTAGGATTGGTTGATCGAGTCATATCCCAGTTCGAGTATTTCCGGTGTAGCCTGTTTAGTAATATCTCAGAACCTTTGAGTAGTGATGTTGAGTTGTTGTACTACCCCATTTTGGCAGGATGTTTCATTCTGAGCATTTTACTGCTGTTATGCTGCCGGAATTGCCCTAGGAGTTCGAGAGTTACTAATTTCTTTGTCCTACATTTTATAGTCTCGTAGTTGATGTTGATTCCGCCCTTGGTTTCGCTTTCTCGTGATGTCATCGCTAAGCGAAGTTCGTAGCTCGTAGCCGTAACCACGGAGATGGTAGGGATGAGGATCCTCCCACCAGCCTTCATTGGCAGAGTTTATGTTAGAGATGGAGAGGAACAAGCGTGAGTCTAACCGCTTGTTGGCACGTGACGAGGAGAACACCGCACAACAGTTCAAAGGGTGCGCAACCATTCATGACTTCATTCGCTTGCACCCACCTACCTTTCATCATTCCATCGAGCCACTCGATGCGATGACTAGCCCGTAGTATCACACGCAAGCTCCGCTCGCGAACGTAGCTGAAAGTGACAAGGTCACCTATGCTGCATACCACCGGAAGGTCATGCTAGTCTTTGGTGGCGTAACTATGAGGCTATGCTTCCAGCTGGTCGATTCCTACCTGGAGAGATTTCACTGAGGATTTTCGTGAGCATCACATTCCTGAAGCCCTCATTGATCGCAAGAGAGAAGAGTTCTGTAGTTTCACCCAGAGTAAGATGGCTGTTGATGCTTACAGCAGAGAGTTTGAGAACCTTGCCCGCTATGCTTCAGAAGAGGTGTCCACGGACGCCAAGAAGCAGGCTAGGTTCCGGAAGGGTCTCAACCCCAAGTTGCGTCGTGATCTCCACCTACATCATTGTGATACATTCCAGGCTCTTGTGAACAAGGCCATTAATGTAGAGACAGCTCAGCTCACTTACGAGGAGTCTCGTAAGCACACCCGTGATTTGGGATCTTCTTCCGTTCTAGTTCTCGTAAGTTACCGGATTTGGATTCCGAACTCCGCTCTTCCTCCTGGATATACACCAAGGCCATCTTATGTGGCACCTCATCCAGTTCAGCAGTATGCACCACCCAGCCCTATTGGTGGACCACATGCCAATACGGGTCCACGTCCTACCTCCAAGATTTGCTACAAGTGTGGAGAGCCAGGCCACATTGCCCGTATTTGTACTCAGATCAGAGTTGCTCCACCCCAGCCCGAGAAGTCTGTTGGCCGTGGTAGTAAGCCATCGCGCAAGATGATCAGTGCCAAGTCAGCTCCCACTGAACATGGACGTGTGCATCACGTCTCAGCTAAAGAGGCTCATGATGATCCAGATGTCGTTCTTGGTACACTCCTTGTCAACTATCATCCAGCTTCGGTTCTATTCGACATCGAGCATCTCATTCCTTCATTTCGAAAGCTATGCCCGCTTGCACGACATGTCATTTTGTGATATGCCCTCCCGCTACTCATTCAAACTCCGGATCCAAATGGCAAACTTCTTGTGTAAGCCATGGTAACGAAATCCTTGTTGACTGACTTGTATTCCTTGCCTCACTTATAGCTCTCAAGTCTTCAGATATTAACATCATCTTGGGTATGGACTGGATGACAGCTCATCATGCCAAGATTGATTGTTACACCAGGTCTGTTCAGCTCACACACCCATCCGCAAGATAGTCACCGCTCCACTAGAGTTGCAAAGAGTCAACTCTATTCTCTTAATGCCAGCCCTCTTCCGCACCTTGAAGATATCCCGATAGTCCGTGATTTTCCGGATGTCTTTCCAGAGGAACTGCCAGTGTTCCACCCGATGAGATGTAGAGTTCGTCTATAGATCTTATTCCAGAACCGCCCAATCTCTAGGAGACCTTATAAGATGGCAACCTTAGAACTAGCCGAGCTTAAGAAACAACTTGATGAGTCCTTGCAAAAGGGTTTCATCCGTCCTAGTTCTTCTCCTTGGCTTGCCCTGGCCCTCTTTGTCAAGAAGAAGGATGGTACGGACCGGATGGTTGTAGATTATCGTCCCATTAATTTGGTCACGATAAAGAACAAGTATCCGCTCCCCAGGATCAACGACCTGTATGATCAGCTCGCTGGATCCTCAGTCTTTTCCAAGATGGATTTAAGGTTAGGATACCACCAAATCAAGATCAGAAACGGGGACATCCCCAAGACAGCCTTTGTCACTCGTTATGGTCAGTACGAGTACACTGTCATGTCCTTTGGTCTAACCAATGCTCCAGCTACATTCTCCCGCTTGATGAACTCGATCTTCATGGAGTACCTAGATAAGTTCGTCGTGGTTTACCTCGATGATATTCTTATTTACTCAAGAACGAGGAAGAGCATGCCAACATCTTAGACTTGTGTTAGAAAAACTCGAGAGCACCGCCTTTATGCCAAGTTCTCCAAGTGTGAATTTTGTTGCCGAAGTGACCTACCTAGGCCACGTAATCTCCGGTAAGGGCATTGCTGTCAATCCCGAGAGAGTTAAGGCCGCTCGATTGACTCCACCAAACCGTTAAACAAGTTAGAGTTTCCTTGGTCTAGCCAGCTATTGTCGCCGCTTTGTTGAAAACTTCTCCAAAGTAGCTAAACCCCTCACGGAACTTCTCAAGAAAGATAAAAGTTCGAGTGGTCCCCACAAAGGTGAGTATAGTTTTCAGAACTGAAAAGACGCTCGACTTCGCTCCCATACTTGTGCCACCGGATTTCACTAAAGACTTTGTTATCTCATCGTGACGCCTCACGACAGTGGACTAGGTTGCATTCTTATGCAGGATCGTCATGTGATTGCCTATGCATCTCGTCAGTTGCATCCACATGAGGAGAATTATCCTACACATGATCTAGAGCTTGCAGCCGTAGTCTATGCACTCAAGACCTGGCGACATTACCTTCTTGGTAAACGTTGCGAGATCTACACCGATCACCAGAGTCTCAAGTATATCTTCACCCAACCAGATTTGAACCTTAGGCAAAGACGATGGTTGGAGTTGATCTCAGATTATGATCTAGGGATTACCTACACCCCAGGCAAAGCCAATGTCATGGCTGATGCGCTAAGTCATAAATCCTATTGCAACAATCTCATGTTGCAGCAGGGTCAACCACTTCTCCATGAGGAATTATGTAAGCTTAACCTTCACATTGCTCCTCACGGATTCCTTTCTACCTTGGTAGCGAAACCTACTCTTGTGGATCATATCATAGAAGCCCAGAAGCATGATACGGGGATTACCCGGATCAAGAGAAACATTGCCAATGGTATTGCTGGTAGTTTCTCTATAGATAATCGAGGTGTCATTTTCTTTGGAAACCGTCTGGTGGTCCCCAAGAAGCAACATCTTCGACAATTGATTCTTAAGGAGGCGCATGAATCTCCTCTCACAATTCATCCCGTTAGTACTAAGATGTATCAGGACCTACGCCAGAGGTTCTGGTGGACTAGGATGAAGAGAGAAATCGCCGACTTCGTTGCCAATTGTGACGTTTGTCGTCGTGTTAAGGCAGAGCACCAAAGGCCTGCTGGCACCCTTCAGCCTTTAGCTATTCCCGAGTGGAAATGGGATAAAGTTGGTATGGACTTCATCACCGCTTTCCTGTGACCAAGAAAGGGAATAATGCTATCTTCGTAGTCATTGATCGCCTCTCCAAAGTGGCTCACTTCCTACCTGCTCGAGAGAGTATCATCGCTAGTCAGCTCGCTGACTTATATATCTCTAATAGTTTCACTTCATGGTGTTCCACTAGAGATCAATTCAGACCGTGGCGTCTTTTCACTTCTCATTTCGGGAGAGTTTCCAAACTGCCATGGGAACCCATCTTTCCTTTAGTACCGCTTTCCACCCTCAACCAAGTGGTCGTGGAAAGGGTCAACCAAATTCTCAAGACATGCTTAGAGCTTATGCTATCTCATTCGGTATGGATTGGGAGAAATGTCTTCCTTTCGCCGAGTTTGCTTATAACAATAGCTATCAATCCAGTCTCAAGAAAGCTCCTTTGAGATTCTCTATGGACGAAGATGTCAAACACCTTTAAACTGGTCGAAACCGTGAAAGACAATTCTTTGGACCGGATATGATCCAGAGGCGTAAGAGCAAGTTCAGATCATTCGTGAGAATTTGAAAACAGCCCAATCTTGTCAAAAGAGCCAAGATGACCGTCGCCATAAGGAAGTGGCTTATGAAGTTGGCGACAAGGCTTACCTTCGGTTACTCCTCTAAAGGGTACCCATCGATTCGTATCAAGGGCAAGTTGGCTCCTCGTTACATTGGTCCTTTCGCATTCTCGCTAAACGAGGAGAGGTTGCCTACCAGCTTGAACTACCCCACATCTTTCTCGAGTTCATGATGTCTTCCACGCCTCTCAACTCAGCGCTGCTTCTCGGATCCCATCCGTGGAGTGGACCACTAAACGCTTGATCTCCAAGATAACCTCACATACCGAGAGTACCGGTTCGCATTCTTGATCAAGCGAGCGTGTTACCCGACGTCAGAACATCAAGTTTCTCAAGGTTCAGTGGTCTCATCATTCCGAGAGAGAAGCTACTTGGGAGCGAGAAGATCGTCTTCGACTGGATTACCCCGCTTTCTTTCCATCGGCCCCTGAATCTCGGGACGAGATTCTTTCAAGTGGGGGCGAGTTGTCACATCCCTAGTTCTGGTATGACCTAGACTAGCTAGTCATTTGTGCATCATGTTTAAATTCCATTTAATATTGAAATGAGGATTTGTGAGACCCTCAGATTCATTTTTGGAAATGACCCAAATAAAACTTGCTTCAATTTGGCCCAAGAAAATGTTCCTGTTTTCTCTAAAAATATTGGTCAGAGGTAAAATTCCAACCAATATTTTTGGGAGCTCAGAAGTATTTATTTTTGGCCATTTGAATTAATGCAGTAAATATTTGCCTTGAATATATATATATGTTATATGTCCAAAAATTATGCTAGTTGTTGAGGAGTTCTGGAATAATATAAATAGCTCCTACAAAAATTGGCATAAGAAAATAAAATGATTTAGTATTTTAATTAAATCAAACAAATGTCGAAAATAGAAAAATAAACAAAAGGGAAAACCCTTACTGGACTTACTACTCAGCAGCCCAGTGCAGCCCAGCCCAAAGTGGCTCAGCCTTAACCGACAGAGCTTCCTCAAGCTCCGCCAAGAGGAGAGGCAAGGCGCGGCATGCCGCAGCCGCGCCACCACCTCCTCCCCGCCTGCTGTCCTCCCCTCGTCGCTGGATGACCCGGACGACGCCACGCGACGCCCGCACCTCACTCCCTCTCTCCGTGCCTCCTCCCTCCCTGGTTTCTCTCCCACAGCGACGGCCGAAGCGCCACCGCCGCCACCGCCATCTTGTTGAAGCGCGCTACAGCCACGCCCTTCCTCCCCGACACGCTCCCAGCTCCGCCCTGACCCCTCTACCTCCTCATCAAGCCACGCACCTCCGGACGGCCTCCATCGCCGCCACCGCTGTCTCTTCACCGCCGCCGCCGTGGATCCCCATCGCCGCCCGAGTCGACCACTTAGCCCCGAAGCTCGCCGTCAAGCTGCTTCCATCGAGATCGCCGTGATCTGCTGCTCCTCCTCCCCTCTCCGTTCCAGACACCGCAGCAGCGCATCTCGCCGCGCTCGACTCTCGCCGCCGCCGAAGCTCGCCCGCGATCTCCGCCGTTCCCACGGCCTTCCTCGAAGCGGCTGGATGCGCCGTGCACGGCTACCCGCCGATGGCCTCCGTGTGCCAAACTGTGGCCTCCAGCTCGCTCCGCGAACTCTCCGCCGTGGTTCAAGGTCATCGCCGTGAAACTTCGACGATCGACGTGGGCGCGTGATTAGCTGCTAACCTCACCGCTTATTTAACCTCGACATCGACCGGTGGGCCCCGGCGCCACTAATCCTATAATTAAGATAATCTAACCCCTGTTTAACCCGTGTCACCGACGTGGACCCCACACGTCAAGTTTGACCTGGTCAAGACTGTTGAGTTGTCGATGCAAGCATGACGAAGGTCGACGCAATTATTTATTTTCTGGATTTAAATTAATCAGGAATTCCAGAAAATTAACAAAACTTCAAAAAATCATAGAAATTCAACCGAAGCTCAGATTGAAATAATTTATATATGAAAAATTATCAGAAAAATGCAATATTTCCATCTGTACCAGTTTCATGCATGACAAACCAACCTAAACCTGCTGTATAGGTGAAAACATGTAAATGGCATTTATAAGAGCTTAATTTGGAGTTGCATTTTAACCCTTGGTTCAAATGGACTTCATTCAAATTGAATGCTAGTTGCATTAGCTCAAACAACATCACATCTACATGCCATGTTCATGCATCATATTGTTGCATATGATTGTGTATTGATTGCCGGCACCGTTCCTTCTCGATAGGTCCTGCTCCGGAGACGCTCCAGAGTACCTGTCTGAAGCAAGGCGCCTCCTTGTTGATTTACTGTGCAAGCAAACCCCTTGTTCATTCCGACACAATCCTACTCTCTCGCTCCTGCTCTCGCTATTGCATTAGGACAACAACGATTCATCTGCTACTTTGTGCTGCGGTAGTTGAACCCATTCCTCTCGCATGACTGTCATTGCCACAAGAATAGTTGAAACCCACTAGCATGTGTAGGAGTTGATTGAGCCATGTTGTGTTCCTACCATGCTATGCCTGCTATTGCTTAGAGTTGTGTCAGGTCTGATTCATTGGGAATGAATTGGAGTACAGTTCTATGTTCTGATGCTGAGAGTGAAATGTGTGAACACGATTTGGTAAAGGTAGCGGTGAGAGGCCATGTAGGAGTACATGGTGGGTTGTCTCACCGAACCGCCCTTAAGCATCGAGTTCTATGTATGTTGTCCAATGACTCGATACTACCACACATTGGGTTCCGGTAACTCGACCCCTCTCGACTTATTAACCAACTTGATCTCTGTCCAGGAGTCGCAACTAGTTTCTGGTGTTTGTAGGTAGTGTTAGTAGTCTACCAAGTGGCACCCGCCAGGTGGGCTTGGGATGATTAGGCACAAGTGGCACGGTGTACCAAGCGAGATCCACCCGCGAGGTGGGCTTGGGAACCCTGCACACATTGTTTGGGGCCGTGAGCGACACCCCGGCCGGATCTCCTTGCGGATGGAACCCGAATAGGCGATAAACCTGGATTAGAGTCTTGTGTGGTTAGTCGTCGTGGCCGACACCTCGCCAAAGCTTCCGCTTGAAGGTTGCCGAGATACATGACGTGTACATGGCGGTAAGTGGCGAGAGCGTGTGAAGAAGTACACCCCGCAGGTTAACATGATCTATTGAATAGCCGGGTCCTCGGTTATGGACTTCTTGGATGCTTACGTGGTACATAGACAACTTGAAGTGGATACTCTAAAATGCTCAAGACAAGTGTGAGTGCTATGGATGGCCTTCTCGTATGGAGACAGGAATGAATCCATAGTGGTGTATTGTGTGGTGACTAGTGGACTCGTGTGCGCCATATCACCTCAAAGAAGTTCTTGTAGTCATAGAACAGGATAGCCACTGAGTCAAAGCTGGCTTGCTGCAACCAAACCCCACATTACCTTCTTGATACTAATGCATGTATAATAGGATCTGATGTAAGTCTTGCTGAGTACCTTTGTACTCACGTTGCTTTATTTATGTTTTGCAGCGGAGACTTCGGTCTTACTAGTAGTTCCGCTTGACTTGATTTAGTAGCTTGTTACCTCAGCTACGATCTTGTACCCTTGGGAGGGTCTTGTAGATAGTCAGGCTTCTCAGCCTTTTTCTTTTGTAGTTGTTTGTACTCAGACATGTAATGCTTCCGCTTGTTGCTTGTATGTTTCAATGATGGGTCATGTGACCCCTGCTTGTATTTAATGCTATGTGGCTCTTCCGGCCTTTATCTATATGAGTTTGTGTTATGTTGTGATGCCATGTTGTACAGCACATACTTGCATGTTATGCGTACGTGTAACTTGTATTGCTATGTGTGGGATCCGACAACCTAGTTGTTTATCCTTGGTAGCCTCTCTTATGGGGAAATGTAGTCTAGTGCTTCCACCGAGCCATAGTAGTCCGCTACAGCCCGGTTTACCGGAGTCCTGCTAGCCCAGCACTACTGCTCCGGATCACTTGACTGGCCGGCATGTGATTCACTTCGTTCCTGTGTCTGTCCCTTCGGGGAAATGTCACGCGGTGACATCCGGAGTCCTGCCTAGCCTGCTACAGCCCGGGTTACCGGAGTCCTATTAGCCTAGTGCTACAGCCCGGATTCACACGCTGTTGACCGACATGCTCGATGTTGATTCATGTATGCCTGTCCCCATAGGTTAGTGCCACTTTGGGTTCACGACTAGTCATGTCGGCCCGGGTTCTCTGTCATATGGATGCTAGCGACACTATCATATACGTGAGCCAAAAGGCGTAAACGGTCCCGGGCCATGGTAAGGCGACACCCGTGGGAATACCGTGCGTGAGGCCGCAAAGTGATATGATGTGTTACATGCTAGATCGGTGTGACTTAGGATCGGGGTCCCGACACACAGGCGTCGCCAGACAGTTCTTTGTGACGCATGTTTCTCCCTAGAGGCATTGGATGCCTTCAATTCGGGAGATGCGCACCTCCGTGCCGCTCAAAATGGTCTAGCCAGAGCCACGGAGCAGTATGTGAAAGACATACGGGTGAGAAAATTTGATGGTTATATATGCCAGTAGCCCCCGAGACTTGAAGAAGTTAAAATAACTGATTTAAGGATCATTTGTTATGAAGGACCTTACAAAAAAGAATACCCAACTGTCCCGGGAGCTGGAAGAGTGCAAAGCCCAACTTGAGGCCGCACTAGCCGCTACAGGGGAGGCCAAGGAGACCCCCTCTGGTAATATACGCTTCGAAAGATAAGTATGTTGTGAAGTGCGGCGTGTGTGCAAATCTGACAATATCATTGCAGATGGCGCCGGAGTAGATCCGGACGAGCAACAACTCTTGCGTCGGTTAAAGGTCGGCGAGAGCGTGCTTACGAGGGTGAGGCAGGAGAAGAATAATCTCCAGGATGCCAACACCCAGCTGGGCGAGGAACTAAAGGATGTTCGTGCCCAGCTGTCGGACTCCGTGAAGGAGAATCGACGGCTTCGACGCGGCATTTTTAGTAAGTGCTTGAACAAACTTTAAAAAAGAGTTCGACGAGGAAGTCGACTAACAGAGTTATGTCTGTAGGTATGCTCACAGGTCGTCCTGCATAGGAAATGCCCGGTTCTACGGGTGACCTACTTCCCGAGCTCTTACAACTGCATGAACGAGTTCGGCATGTGATGAAAGGCGTCGCCCAGGCCTTGTGGCCATCTGTCTCCCTGCCCGAAGGCCTTGGAGAGCTTGCAGAGAGGCTTAAGGGAGCGCGGCGACGCTTCCGATTATGGAAGATATCGGCCTGCCATCAAGGCGCCAGGGAGGCCTGGGCCATGGTGAAGACGCGGTACACGAAGGCTGACCCAAACCACATGGCCAAGGTCGGACCTGTGGGGCCCGATGGGAAGGAGATCCCTGTGAGCTTAGTGTATGACCAAGTAGAATTGGCCGCAAAGTATTCCCAACAGGACTGTAAACTAGACAGCCTATTAGATGGTATTGAGGAGGAATACACCCAGTCAAATTGACTATGTAATTTAAGATGACATATAAAAATGCCTTCGAGCCGGATTGTAGATTGTTTGTCATGGCGGACCTTTTCGCTTCAACCTCGGGACCCTATAGTCCGGAGTGTGTCCGAATACCCTCACGGTTATGTAAGAACCGGGGCATGCGTGGAGACCAAAGCGTAGGGGTCATTAGTGCTTGAATGCACAAGTGCCCAACTAGTTATGTTATATTACATGGTTAGTAAGAAACATCTTCCGGGAGAATCGTTCCGTTAGGGGTTCCTTTCCACAGGAGGCATGCCTTAAAGTGCATGTCGGACTGCAAAAAAAGCGTAAAAGCATCTCGGGGCAGATAAATAAATAAGTGAGAAATCATCTTTAGTTCACCAACCGAATATTCCCTTAAGAACGCTAGCTTTTTGCTTCACCCAGTCTGAGGTACACATCCGGCTGACCCGCAGTAACAATCGCAGAGGTGCTCCCTTTACCACCTAGCCGAACAATCGGGAACGTAGGGGTAAGCACAGGAGCCAGGCAACCCAGCTTGGCCAAAACTTAAGTCATATTGATGCATATAATGGTGAATAAAAGGTACATACGGAAGCGTGACACATGTGTTAGGCATGAAGCCCATACAAATAAGCTTCTGTTAAAGAAGCCCCCAGGTATAATGAGCGTGGATAGCGCGTCAAGTGTGCGCGAACAATGCGCGAACGAGCCTTTAAAGGCTGTAAGAGAAAAAGAGGAGAAGGAGAGAAATATAAGACAACTAATGTGTAAAAATAGACAGAGGAAGGAGACGAACTCGAATCCGCGCTAGGCGAGAATCTTCGGAGACGGGCTGCGTTCCATAGGTTCGGCTCGAGTCGGTTATCCGATGCATCTCGCAGACGGTACGCTCCACCGGTCATGACTTGGTCGATAATAAAGGGACCTTCCCATTTGGGCTTGAGTTTGTCCTTTTTCTTGTCCGGCAGGCATAGAACTAACTCGCCAACATTGTAAGTTTTGGTCCGGACTTCTCTGCTTTGATATCTTCGAGCCTGCTATTGATAGGATGCAGAACGGGCTTTTGCCACGTCACGCTCCTCCTCCAAGGACGTCCAAACTGTCCTGCCGATTGGGCTCGGCCTCTCTTTCTTCGTACATGCGCACACGAGGTGAGTCATGAATTATGTCGCAGGCAAAACTGCCTCTGCGCCAGATACCATAAAGAATGGTGTGAATCCATTAGTGCGATTCGGCGTGGTCCACAGCCCCCAGTAGTACGGAGTCGAGCTCCTCTACCCGGCGCGTGTTAGATTCCTTGAGGACCGCACTAATCTGGGTTTGATGCCGCCATGACTAGACCATTTGCTCGCCGACTTAACCGTTAGTTTGAGGGTGATAGATCAAGCATAGTCGAGCTTGATGCCCATGTTTTTGCACCGAGTTTGACCTCGTCGACCATGAAGTTCGTGCCGTTATCGGTGATGATCTTTGTCGGGGATGCCGTAACGTGTACGACCCCGATATGAAGTCTATCATCGTCCGGATTCGCCGCCTTAACGAGCTTGGCCTCTATCCATTTGGTGAATTTATCCACCATGACCAGTAGGTATTTTTGCTTGTGGGTTCCTCCTTTAAGGGTCCAACCATGTCAAGCCCTAGACCGCGAAGGCCGGTGATGGGTATAGTTTGGAGGGCGGTGGGTGGCATGTGGCTTTGATTAGCAAAGAGCTGGCAACCGACGCATCGTTGGACTAAGTCTTGAGCATCTGCCCGGGCCGTCGGCCAATAAAATCCTGCACGGAAGGCCTTGCTTACAAGGGCCCGGGCTGCGGCGTGGTGCCCGCCGAGTCCGCCATGAATTTCAGCCAGAAGATTCCGCCCTTCCTCTTCGGAGATACACCTTTGAAGGACTCCGGTCGCGCTTTTCTTATAAAGCTCTCCCTCATGGACTTTATAGGCTTTAGATCGCCGCACTATGCAGCGTGCCTCGTTTTGGTCCTCGGGAAGTTCCTGCCTGGTTAGATAGGCTAGGAATGGTTCCGTCCACGGGGAAATGACTGCCATTATTACGTGGGCTGAAGATGTTACTTTGTTGGCAGAGCCTCCAGTTGTGTCAGAATGTTCGGTGTTGGGCGGTGCTGTTGGGTCCTGGCTATTATTTCCGGACTCCCCTTCCCATACTACGGATGGCTTGAACAACCTCTCTAAGAAGATATTGGGGGGACGGCATCGCGCTTTGCACCAATGCGTGCCAAGACGTCTGCTGCCTGATTGTTTTCCCGAGCTATATGGTGAAATTCAAGCCTTTCAAACCGAGCTGACATTTTTAGGACGGCGTTGCGATAAGCTGCCATTTTCGGATCCTTGGCATCAAAGTCTCCATTTATTTGAGATATCGCGAGGTTCGAATCCCCGCGCACCTCTAGGCGTTGAATGCCCATGGATACTACCATCCGGAGACCATGTAGAAGGGCCTCGTATTCGGCTGCGTTGTTGGAGTCCATATACATTATCTGGAGTATGTATTGAACTGTATCTCCTGTTGGGGACGTCCGAACGACGCCAGCCCCCAAACCAGCCAACATTTTGGAGCCGTCGAAGTGCATGATCCAGTTGGAATATGTGCCGTACTCTTTAGGGAGTTCGGCTTCAGTCCATTCGGCGACGAAGTCGGCCAAAACTTGTGACTTAATACCTCGCCGTGGCTTATAGGTTATGTCGAACGGGAGGAGCTCAATGGCCCATTTGTCAATCCGGCCCGTGGCATCGCGGGTGTTTATAATGTCGTTAAGAGGTACTTTGGAGGCTACTGTTATCGAACACTCTTGAAAGTAGTGTCACAGCTTCCGGAATGCCATGATACCGCGTACGCTATCTTTTGATAATGCGGATACCGTGACTTGCATGGAATGAGGACAGTGGACACGTAGTAAACTGGTTTTTGAAGGGGGAACTTGTGTACGTCCGTTTCTCGTTCGACAACGAGCACCGCGCTTACAACTTGATGAGTTGCCGTGATGTAGAATAGCATTGGTTCGCCTATGTTGGGCGCGGCCAGGACCGGGTTTGTTGCCAATATGGCTTTTATTTCTTCGAGTCCGGCCGTGGCGGCATCCGTCCACTCGAAGTGTTCGGTGCGCCGGAGGAGGCGATAAAGGGGTAATGCCTTTTCCCCCAAATGGGAGATAAAGCAGATAGAGCCGCCACGCATCCAGTCAATTTTTGTATTTGTTTGAGGTCCTTTGGGATATCCAATTGTGACAGAGCTAGGATCTTGGCTGGTTTTGCTTCAATTCCTCTACCGGATACAATGAAGCCCAAGAGCTTTCCGGCTGGTACGCCGAAAACGCATTTTTCCGGGTTAAGCTTGATGTCATATGTTCGGAGATTATCTAATGTGAGCCTCAGGTCGTCTACTAGAGTTTCGACATGCTTGGTTTTGACGACCACATCATCTACGTATGCCTCCACTATTTTGCCGATCTGGTTTGCGGACATGTCTCAATCATGCGCCGATATGTTGCGCGGCGTTTTGAGCCCGAAGGGCATTGTGTTGAAGCGAATGGGTCGATGGGGTGATAAATGCCGTTGCGGCTTGGTCGAGCTCGCCATCTTAATTTGATGGTAGCCGGAGTATGCGTCGAGGAAACACAATGAATCGTGTCCTGCGGTAGCGTCGATAATTTGATCGATGCGGGGGAGGGGGAAGGGATCCTTTGGGCAAGCCTTGTTGAGGTCCTTGAAATCGACGCATAGGTGCCAGGATTTGTCCTTCTTTGGTAGCATCACCAGGTTTGCTAGCCAGTCCGGATGTTTTATATCTCTGATGAATCCGGCGTCCAGTAGTTTGGCTAGCTCCTCTCCCGTGGCTTGTCTCTTAGGTTCGGAGAAACACCGAAGAGCCTGTTTGACTGGCTTGAATCCTTTTAGGATGTTTAGGCTGTGCTCGGCCAGCCGGCGTGGGATTCTTGGCATGTTTGAAGGGTGCCAGGCAAAAATGTCCCAATTTTCGCGTAGGAATTCTCGTAATGTGGCGTCTACATCAGGGTTTAATTGTGCCCCGATGGAGGCCATTTTTGTAGGGTCCGTTGGGTGGACTTGGAATTTGACTATTTCATCCGCTGGTTTAAAGGAGGTGGACTTGGATCATTTATCGACTATCACATCGTCCCTGTTCATCGTGGAGCGCAGCACAGTTAGTTCCTCGGCCGCTAGGGCTTTAGATAGTGCCTCGAGGGCTAGTGCGGCTGTCTTATTTTCGGCACGGAGTGCTATGTCTGGGTCACTAGCAAGAGTGATGATTCCATTGGGCCCAGGCATTTTGAGCTTCATGTACCCGTAATGGGGTATAGCTTGAAAAATTGTGAATGCCTCTCGCCCTAATAGAGCGTGGTATCCGCTGCTGAACGGGGCCACTTGGAACGTGACCTCCTCGGACCTGTAATTATCATGCGTGCCGAACAACACATCCAGTGTGATTTTTCTGCAAAGACGCTTCCGACCGGGTATTATTCCTCTAAAGGTTGTGCTGCTTCGCCAATGCGGCTCCAGTCTATTTCCATTTTTCAAGGGTTTCCTCGTAAATGAGGTTCAATCCGCTGCCACCGCCCATGAGTACCTTGGTAAGGCGAAAGCCGCCCACTATTGGACCGAGGACCAATGCTGCTTGGTGCTCGGGCTGTTCGAATTTAGGTTCATCACGGCATTAAAGGTAATAGCCGTGTCACTCCATGGATTTATTGTTGCTACTTGGTAGACTTCGGCAAGGCTGCGGAGTGTTCATTTTCGCATATTATTTGATGCGAAAGTCTCGAAGACTCTTAATACCGTACTAGTATCCCTGGGCTGGTGCTCTATGGATGCTGGGGTTAGAAGCTCTTCGCCACTTTTGGCCACCTGCCGGAGTACCCAACATGCTCTAAGGCTATGAGTTGGTGTGGCGCCCTCTGTACTATGAATTTTACAGGGTCCGTTGAGCCATCCCTCCAGTACGGTTCCATGCCCCGTAGGGGTTTTTTGTTTTTTTTGGTGTTTAACCCGGGTGATTGGGATAATGCACCCTTTTATTTCGGACTGGGTTTGTATTCAGGGCCAGATTGTCCCAAAATCTTACTTCGGTTTTCCAGGCGCTTTCCATCGCACAGTACTTTCGTACTATGGACGCCTAGTCAGCAAAGCATGTAATTTCACGGCGACCTATGGCGTCGAGGATTCCCTTGTCCATGCAATTATTGCAGAAGAATGAAATTGCGTCTTCCTCGTGGCAGTCCTTTATCCTGTTCATAACCAGGAGGAATCTGGCCCAGTAATGGTGTACTGTTTCCTCGGGCTCATGCCTAATATTGGATAGATCGCCTATGTTCGGGTGGGTGGGTGGAACTAGATCTGAAACCTCACCCAATCTGAGGCTCAAGGGCCAAGGAGTTTCCGAACTCGGAAGCTTGGATTCTTGGATGTTGTCCACCGAATCTAGCCCGTTGCCTGACTCTAAGTTTAGGTCTTGAGTGACGTCCTCCCCTCCGCGGGTATCCGGCTTGGAGGGGTCGGGAATCCGGACATAGCTAGTCCTTAAGATAGATGAAGGTTTGCCGCATTGTTCCTCCACCACTGCAACATGATGGGTGACCTGGGGAGAGTTAATCTCCCTCGGATCGGGTTTAGGCCCAATCAGATCGTAGTCTATAGCGACTCCCAGGGCGGCGATGCGATCCAAGAGCTCGTTTAAAGAAGAGAGCTCCATCGGATCTAACTGCTCGGCGAGTTCTGAGTTGACGTGAAGATTGCTTTCGATGACCCAAGAAGTCATCGTCGGCGCGGCGGCCGAACAGGCGGTCATAAGCAAACCGCCTAGCCGGAGAGTTTGGACGATAGCCAAAGCTCCTTTAGCAACAGTGCCGTCTTTAAAGACGGGATGAGGCATCCTTCCTGATGACGACGACACAGAGGAACTCTCAATGAAAGCACCAATGTCGGTGTCAAAACCGGTGGATCTCGGGTAGGGGGTCCCAAACTGTGCGTCTAGGCGGATGGTAACAGGAGACAAGGGACACGATGTTTTACCTGTGTTCGGGCCCTCTCGATGGAGGTAAAACCCTACTCCTGCTTGATTAATATTGATGATGTGGGTAGTACAAGAGTAGATCGACCACGAGATCAGAGAGGCTAAACCCTAGAAGCTAGCCTATGGTATGATTGTTGTTCGTCCTACGGACTAAAACCCTCTGGTTTATATAGAGACCGGAGAGGGCTAGGGTTACACAGAGTCGGTTACAATGGGAGGAGATCTACATATCCGTATTGCCAAGCTTGCCTTCCATGCCAAGGAAAGTCCCATCCGGACATGGGACGAAGTCTTCAATCTTGTATCTTCATAGTCCAGGAGTCCGGCCAAAGGCCATAGTCCGGCTATCCGGACACCCCCTAATCCAGGACTCCCTCACTTGTCCTTTGCTACAAAAAGGATTGGGCCACCTTGCTGCACCTTGTTTACTTTTGTTACTTGTTACCTATTATGAATTATCTTATCACACAACTATTTGTTACTGGTAATTTCAGTGCTTGCGGAGAATACCTTGCTGAAAACCGCTTGTCATTTCCTTCTGCTCCTCGTTGGGTTCGACACTCCTACTTATCGAAAGGATTACGATAGATCCCCTATACTTGTGGGTCATCAAGACTCTTTTCTGGCGCCGTTGCCGGGGAGTGAGGCGCCTTTGGTAGGTGGAATTTGGTAAGGAAACATTTATATAGTGTGCTAAAATTTACTGTCACTTGTTACTATGGAAAATAATCCTTCGAGGGGCTTGTTCGGGGTATCTTCACCTCGACCGAAAGAGCAAAGAGTTGATCCTCAACCTACTACACCTACTGAAAATATTTATTATGAAATCCCTTCGGGTATGATAGAGAAACTGCTAGCTGATACATCTCCAACGTATCTACTTTTCCTAACGCTTTTCCTCTTGTTTTGGACTCTAATTTGCATGATTTGAATGAAACTAACCCTAGACTGACGCTGTTTTCAGCAGAACTACCATAGTGTTGTTTTTGTGCAGTAAAAAAGTTCTCAAAATGGAACGAAACTTTGCGAGGATATTTTTATACAATAAAAGAGAACTTCTGGAGCCAAGAGCCACCGAGGGGGGCACAGGTGGGCACAACCCACTGTGGGCGCCTGGCCTCCCAGCGCGCCTGTGGGTTGTCCCCACCGATGGCCCCATGAGACCTGAAACCGACGCTATAAAATCCTATTTTTCCAGAAAAAATCAGGGAGAAACAATTATCGCGATCCACGTGACGAAGCCGCCGTTAGCTCCTGTTCTTCATCAGGAGGCCAGATCTGGAGTCCGTTTGGGGCTCCGGAGAGGGGGATCTTCGTTCTTGATCATCACCAACCCTTCTCCATTGCCAATTCCATGATGCTCCCCACCGGGAGTGAGTAATTCCTTCGTGGGCTCGCTGGTTGGTGAGGAGTTGGATGAGATTCATCATGTAATCGAGTTAGTTTTGTTAGGGCTTGATCCCTAGTATCCACTATGTTCCGAGATTGATGTTGCTATGACTTTGCCATGCTTAATGCTTGTCATTTTGGGCCCGGGTGACATGATTTCAGATCTGAACCGTTTATGTTATCACCATTATATCTATGTTCCAGATCTGATCTTGCAAGTTATAGTCACCTACTACGTGTTATGATCTAGCAACCCCGGAGTGACAATAGTCGGGACCACTCCCGGTGATGACCGTAGTTTGAGTTAATGTATTCACCATGTGTTAAAGCTTTGTTCCGGTTCTCTATTAAAAGGAGGCCTTAATATCCTTTAGTTTCCAATTAGACCCCGCTGCCACGGGAGGGTAGGACAAAAGATGTCATGCAAGTTCTTTCCATAAGCATGTATGACTATTTACGGAATACATGCCTACATTATATTTATGAACTGGAGCTAGTGTCGTATCGCCCTTGGTTATGACTGTCCCATAATGAATATCATCCAACAAATTACCGATCCAGTGCCTACGAATTTATCTTATATTGTTTATGCTAAGTTACTACTGCTACTGTTACTGTTGCACTTGCTACAAAATTACTGCTATCATTGTTCGTTACCGTTGCTGCTGCCACTACTATCAAAACTATCATACTACTTTGCTACCGATCACTTTGCTGTAGATAATAAATCTTCAGGTGTGGTTGAATTGACAACTCAGCTGTTAACACCTTCAAATATTCTTTGGCTCCCCTTGTGTCGAATCTATAAATTTGGGTTGAATACTCTACCCTCGAAAACTGTTGCGATCCCCTATACTTGTGGGTTATCAAGACCTTTTTCTGGCGCCATTGCCGGGGAGCATAGCTATATTTGTTGAGTCACTTGGGATTATTATCAATTTATCACTATGAAGAATCTTAAGGATGCTAAGACTAAGATTTATCCCTCTAAGACGAGGGGAGGTAAGGAACTGCCATCCAGTTCTGCTTTAGATCCACCTTCTATTATAAGTAAAATTGCAACACCATCACATGCTATTAATTCTGATATGTCGCGAGTTATTGATGATGCTACTTCTACTATGAATGATGCTTATGATGATGCTAGTGCATTGCTTGATGATGATGCGCCACTTGGTGACTTTCTTGATGAACAAATTGCTAGAGTAATACAACATGATGTTGTTGAATCTGATGATGATCTTGAAACTGAAACTCCTGAAACACACGCTAGAACTAGCCTTCCTAGATATGAATTGCCTAAGGTACCAGAAGGTTATGTTATGAATAAGGAGACAACTAGAGATATTCTTGCTTGTAAAGGATAGAGATGATCTAGAGAAATTATAATGCAAGTATAAAGAAAAATCTCTCAATGCTAGAATGCAATATGATCCTAAGTTTGCTACTTCACCTATCTTTATTGATGATAAGGATTATGAATTCTCTGTCGACCCAGAGTTAATTACTTTGGTTGAATCTGATCCTTTCCATGGTTATGAAACTGAAACTGTTGTGGCACAACTTACTAAGTTGAATGACATAGCCACCCTTTTTACTCATGATGAGAAGACTCGCTATTACTTTATTCTCAAATTATTTCTGTTCTCATTAAAGGGTGATGCTAAAGCTTGGTACAATACTCTTGCTTCTGGTTGTGTGCGTACTCCCCAGGATATGATTTATTACTTCTCTGAAAAATATTTTCCTGCTCATAAGAAACAAGCTGCTTTACGGGAAATATTTAACTTTGTGCAAACTAAAGAAGAGAGTCTCCCACAAGCTTGGGGGAGGCTTTGCCAATTACTTAATGCTTTGCCTGATCATACTCTTAAGAAAAATGAAACACTTGATATCTTCTACAATGGACTAACCGATGCTTCTAGAGATTTCCTAGATAGTTGTGCTGGTTGTGTTTTCAGGGAACAAACTATTGGGCAAGCTGAAGAATTATTGAATAACAAATTGAAAAATTATGATGATTGGACTCTTCCTGAACCACCGCTTAAACCCACTCCTATTATATCTCAGTCCCGAAGATATGCAAGAGGCAAAGAAATCTATGAAGGAAAAAGGTATTAAAGCTGAGGATGTTAAAAATTTACCTCCTATTAAAGAAATACATGGGCTTAATACACCACCACTTCCTAAGGTGGTAGAGGTAAATTCTCTAATGAAGTTCAATGATAATGACAATCCTCACAATATGCACCCTAGCCAATGCCTTTATGAGTTTGAGAATTACATTAGAAAATAAGATCACTTCAATGCAAATGTTATGAAACAATTGAAACAATTCTGATATGATTGCTCGCTTGAGTGACTTATTATTTAGAATCTCAAATGATGTTAGAGGTGTTGGAAAACATGCTTCTATGGTTCAAACCCAGTTAGAACAAGTTGCTAAATCTCAAAGAGAGTTGCTTGATGAAACGAATAATAATATACATGACTTTGTTGTTAGAGTTGGAACTAGAGGAGGTAAAATGACTCAGGAACCACTTTATCCTGAGGGACACCCAAAAAGAATTGAACATGATTCACAAAGGAACAACACCACTGCACCTAGTTCTTCTAAAAATAAGAAGAAAAAGAAAAATGACAGGACTTTGCATGCCCCTAGTGAACCTGAAGTAGACAAACCTCCTGATAATGATAATGAAGTTTCTATCTCTGATGCTAAAACTCTGTCTGGCAATGAGCACTCACCTAGTGATAATGAAAAAGATAATGCTGATGTTCATGAATATACTCAACCAGACAATGAAAAAGAACCAGATAATGATGTTGAGATAGAACCTCTAGTTGATCTTGATAACCCACAACCTAAGAATACAAGATATGATAAAAGAGACTTTATTGCTAGAAAACACGGTAAAGAAAGAGAACCGTGGGTTCAAAAACCTATGCTTTTTCCACCCAAGTCAACTAAAAATAAAGATGATGACGAATTTGAACGCTTTGCTGAAATGCTGAGGCTAGGAGAGCCCCGAACCTGGGTAAGATTCGCCGGCGGGCATGTTTGTGCCTTATCCCGTCTCCTGGCACCGACGACGTATTATTAGCCCCCTCCATGATAAGCCATCCTTTGACATATGTCGCACGACACCCCCGATAGAGTAATTAGCTATAATATTATCTAAGAGTTTAGTAGCTTCTCCTAGTGTGATTTCCATAAAAGTACCTCCCGCGGCGGAATCTAAAAGATTTCTAGATGCAAAATTCAATCCGGCATAAAAAATTTGTATGATCATCCATAAAGTTAAACCATGAGTAGGGCAATTTCTTATCATCAATTTCATCCTCTCCCAAGATTGTGCAACATATTCATGATCAAGTTGCTTAAAATTCATTATATCGTTCCTAAGGGAGATGATCTTAGCGGGAGGAAAATACTTGGAAATAATAGCATCTTTACACTTGTTCCATGAATCAATACTATTTTTAGGCAAAGATGAAAACCAAGTTTTAGTAAGATCTCATAGTGAGAACGGAAATAGCTTCAATTTAACAATATCATTATCGATATCTTTTTTATTTTGCATATTACACAACTCAGCGAAAGTATTTAGATGGGATGCGACATCTTCACTAGGAAGGCCGAAGAATTGCTCTTTCAAGAAAGATTCAACAAAGTGGCATTAATTTCATAAGATTCCGCACTAATGGCGGGAGCAATCGGAGTACTAATAAAATCATTATTGTTAGTGTTGGAAAAGTCACACAACTTGGTATTTTCTTGAGACATTGTGAAAAGCAAGCAAACTAGCACACAAGCAAACGAAAAGCAAATGAAAAGGCGAACAAAAGAAGGGCGAATAAAAAGGCGAAGATTTTTTGTATTTTTTCTGAAAACATTTAGAAGTGGGGGAGAGGAAAACAAGAGGCAAATGGCAAATAATGTAAGTGCAAGAGATGAGAGTTATGATGGGTACTTGGTAGGCTTGATGTAGACTCCCAGGCAACGGCGCCAGAAATTCTTTCTACTACTTCTTGAGCTTGCGTTGATTTTTCCCTTGAAGAGGAAAGGGTGATGCAGCAAAGTAGATATAAGTATTTCCCTCAGTTAAGAACTAAGGTATCAATCCAGTAAGAGGCACAAGCAAGTCTCCAATCTATGCACCTGCACAAACTAACAAACACTTGCACAGACACAAAAAGGGGTTGTCAATCCCTTCACGGTCACGAACAAGAGTGAGATCTAATAGAGATAGGTACAGAGGATAAATAAAAAGGAAAACTAAAGTAAATATAAATAAAGTGCAGCAAGGTATTTTTAGTTTTTTTTGGTTTATAGATCTGAAAATATATGATGGAAAATAGACCCGGGGGCCATAGTTTCACTAGAGGCCTCTATCTTGAAAGAAAGCATATGGTGGGTAAACAAATTACTGTCAAGCAATAGATAGAAAAGTGCAAAGTTATGACGATATCTAAGGCAATGATCATGAATATAGGCGCCACGTCCTTGTCAAGTAGACCGAGTCCTGCTTGCATCTACTACTATTACTCCACGCATCGACCGCTATCCAGCATGCATCTAGAGTATTAAGTTCATAAGAACTGAGTAACACCTTAAGTGAGATGACATGATGTAGAGGGATAAACTCAAGCAATATGATGAAAACTCCATCCTTTTACCCTTGATGGCAACAATACAATATTTTCCTCGCTACCTCTACTATGTCACTCGGTGAAGACACCGCAAGATTGAACCCAAAACTAAGCACCTCTCCCATTGCAAGAAAACCCAATCTAGTTGGCCAAACCAAACCGATAATTCGAAGAGAAATACGAAGATATTTGATCATGCATAAAAGAGTTCAGAAAAGACTCAAATAATATTCATAGATAATGTGATCATAAATCCACAATTCATCAGATCTCGACAAACACACCATAAAAGAATATTACATCGGATAGAACTCCAAGAACATCGAGGAGAACATGGTATTGGAGATCATAGAGAGAGAACAAGCCATCTAGCTACTAGCTATGGACCCTGAGGTCCATGGTAAACTACTCACGCTTCATCAGAAGGGTGGCAAGGTTGATGTAGATGCCCTCCGTGATCGAATCCCCCTCTAGCAGGGTGCCGGAAAAGGCCCCAAGATGGGAGCTCATGGGAACAGAGGCTTGCGGCGGTGGAAAAGTATTTTGGTGGATGCCTCTGATGGTTTGGGAATATTTGGGAATTTACAGTGCAAAGATTAGGGTTGGGGGACTCCCGAGGTGTCCACAATCCAGGGGGCATGATGTCTACTACACAACTAGTTCTTGTAGACTCGTGTTGGGCCTCCAAGCGCAGAGTTTTGTAGGACAGTACCAATTTTCCCTCAATTGGATGACCTAAGGTTTATCAATCCGTGGGAGGTGTAGGATTAAGATGGTCTATTTCAAACAACCCTGGAACCGAATAATAAAAAGTCTCTTGTGTCCCCAACGCACCAAATACAATGGTAATTTGTATAGGTGCACTAGTTCGGCGAAGAGATGGTAATAAAAGCGTAGTAATGATAGTAGATATTGGTTTTTGTAATGGGAACAATAAAAAACAACAAGGTTTGTTCGGTAGCAAGTAACAAAAGTGAGCATAAACGGTATTGCGATGCTTGAAAATTAGGCCTTGGGTCCATACTTTCGCTAGTGCACTCTCTCAACAATGCTACTATAATTGGATCATATAACCATCCCTCAACGTGCGATGAAGAATCACTCCAAAGTTCCTATCGAGCGGAGAACATAAGAAGAAATTGTTTGTAGGGTACGAAACCACCTCAAAGCTATTCTTTCCTATCAATCTATCCTAGAGTTCGTACTAAAATAACACAAAACTATTCTTTTCGATCGATCTAACCAAGAGTTCGTACTAAAATAACACCATATGATACACATCAACCAACTCTAGTGTCACCTAGATACTCCAATGTCACCGCGAGTATCCATGAGTTGATTATACGATATGCATAAAACAATTTCAGATTCATAATACTCAATCCAACACAAGGAACTTCAAAGAGTGCCCCAAGATTTTTACCGGAGAAACAAAGACGAGAACGTGCATAAACCCCTATGCATAGATTACCCCAATTTCACCTCGAGAATCTGCGAGTTGAGTGCCAAAACACATATCAAGTGAATCAATATGATACCCCATTGTCACCACGGGTATTCATAGCAAGACATACATCAAGTGCTCTCAAATCCATAAAAGTATTCAATCCGATAAAATGAAATCTCAAAGGGAAAACTCAATTCACAACCAGATAGACAGGGGAAAACACAATATGATCCAACTATATTGACAAATCCCGCGATACATCAAGATCGTGACATCTCAAGAACACGAGAGAGAGATTAAACACATAGCTACTGGTACAAACCCTCAGCCTTGAGGGTGGACTACCCCCTCCTCACCATGGTGGCCGCCGAGATGATGAAGATGGCCTGCGGTGATGATTTCCCCCTCCGGCGGAGTGCCGAAATGGGGTCTAGATTGGTTTTTCGTGGTTATAGAGGCTTGTGGCGGCGGAACTTCTGATCTATCGACTCCCCTAGGGTTTATGGAATATTTGGGAATTTATAGGGCGAAGAGGCGGTGTGGGAGGCCACCGAGGTGGACATAACCCACCAGGACGCGGCTGGCCCCCCAGGAGCGCCAAGGTGGGTTGTGCCTCCCTCGGGGCACCTGATGTTGGCTTGAACTACGTCAGTATTTCCCCAAAGAGGAAGGGATGATGCAACACAACAACGGTAGGTATTTCCCTCAGTGATGAGACCAAGGTTATAGAACTAGTAGGAGAACCACGCAACACTACATGAACAACACCTGCACACAAATAACAAATACTCGCAAACCCGACGTGTTAAAGGGGTTGTCAATCCATTTCGGGCAACGGCGCCAGAAATAGGCAAACATACGTGAGAGAGTTGTAAATTTTGATAGATCGAACGCGAAATAAAATAAATTGCAGCAAGGTATTTTTGTATTTTTTGCTTTCATAGATCTGAAAATAAAAGCAAAGGAAAATAGACCGCAAAGGCAAATATAATAAAGAAGAGACCCGGGGGCCGTAGGTTTCACTAGTGGCTTCTCTCGAGAAAACTAGCAAACAGTGTGTGAACAAATTACTGTTGGGAAATTGATAGAACTTCAAATAATCATGACGATATCTAGGCAATGATCATTATATAGGCATCACGTCCAAGATTAGTAGACCGACTCCTGCCTGCATCTACTACTGTTACTCCACACATCGACCGCTATCCAGCATGCATCTAGTGTATTAAGTTCATGGAAAAACAGAGTAATGCAGTAAGAACGATGACATGATGTAGATAACATCTATTTATGTAGAAATAGACCCCATCTTGCTATCCTTAATAGCAACGATATGTCGGTGGGGAACGACACCTATGGGATCACTGGAATCCCTTCTACGGTTGCGGGGCGCAGGGATCGTGAGAAGAGCGGGACTAGCAGACAACACAAAGGGATTTACCCATGTTCGGGCGTAAAGATGCGTAAAACCCTACGATCCTGCTTTGGTGGATGTATTTAGTGTTCTTGAGCTCTTGAACTAGCTCTAGGTGCTGCGAGGTTAGAAAGAGCCGAATCCTTTTCCCGTGTGCCATGGGCCTCCTTTTATAGGCGAAAGGGGCTGCCACAGTGGCACACAGGAGGTGGAAAGTGCTACAGTGTCATGAGCTTATCGCTGGTATTACAGGACAAAGCGCATTTAATGCGAGGCTTAGGTGTCCCTTCACTTTATCGGGGACGGGGGCGAGGCCCGTCCCGTCCGTCGCCGCCTCCTCCAAGCCGACACGCATACAGCCAGCGATGCATCTTTGTGCCATGTAGGCAAGCGAGGCAGCTGAGGTGGCGCGGTGGTGCACTACAAAAAAAAGACACATCCGTGACATTTTGGGCCGAACAAATTTTTTTCCTGTCATACATATGACACTTCAATGACGACAATTGTGACAAAACCCGGTATCATCATAGATGTGGTGGGCTCCTACTTCTATGACAAAAATCATGAGAAAATGGGCTTTTCGTCCCGGCGGGCCGAGACGCAGCTGCATGACATTCTTTGGGCCGCCCATGACGGAAAAACCGTGGTAGAAGCGAGTGGGAGGAAAATTTCGGGGAGTTGCCGGTTACGGTGGGAGGTCGGGGGCGGAGCGATGCGCGTTTCTCGTATGTACGCTGCTGCGTGTGTGCGGCGTTGGCTCTAATCGAACCTAAGCGAGGCGTTGGGCTCGCGAACCCGGCGATTGCACCGCAAGCTATGCATTATCGAACCCGAGCGATCGATCGATGGCTGTTAATCGAACCCGATGGAGAGATTCGCCGCTCTCGCTGCTAATCGCAGCCGATCGATGCTGCCTCGATGGATGAAGTGAGCGTTATGGGGGGGTGGATGAGCAAGGAGCGGTGGCGTTGCCTCCGGATGAATAGGAACCCGTGGTATGGAGGGCTGGATGAACATGAGACGGTGGAGGGTGGCCGTGGAGGGTGGTTGAACAGACCCGTGGTGTGGAGGGCTGGATGGGATGAGAAGATGGAGGGGTGCCCGTGTGGAGGGTGGTTGAGCAGTGGCGGTGGAGAAGCGCGGTGGAGGCTGGATGAACAGGAGCCCGTGGAGGCTGGAGGAGTTCGACGGTGGAGATGAACAGTATCCCGTGGAGTCCCGTTTTGCGGTACGCCACACCCCCCCCCGTTTCAACCGTAGCGCTCCAACACAAGTCTGTTTCGTCCGTTTTGCGGTACGCCACACCCCTCCCGATCAACAGGACCCCCGTTTCGACCGTAGGAGGTCCGTTTCCTCCGTTTTGCGGTACGCCACACCCCTCCCGATCAACAGGACCCCCGTTTCGACCGTAGGAGGTCCGTTTCCTCCGTTTTGTGGTACACCAGGCCCCTCCCGATCAACAGGACCCGTTTCGAACGTGGCCGGTCGAACACAAGGCCCTTTCCTCCGTTGTGCGGTACGCCAGGCCTCGTTTCCATCGCCTGTTCCGTCCAAGCCCTCCCGATGAACACGACCATGCATTCCGTTCCGACCCAGCCGGTTGGCTCCCCATGAACACGACGACGACGCTGTTTCTCCGTTCTGACCCAGCCATGTACGTATGCGCGATAGGCGTTAGAGACCCTGCCCGTATGTACGTGCGTGTCAGATTTTCTTTCTTGCACCCTCGCCGCTGACGTGCGTGTACATGCTACGTGCGCGCCTCTACATCTACGACACGTGCGCGCCTCTACATCGACCAGTATGTACGTACACGTTCGCGACCAGAATGACAACGCTATGTGTGCTTCGACCAGGTTGGTCCCGACTGTCACGCAGTTCCTTGCATGCGAAAATGTAGCTGGTGGATCCCAGCAGTCAGAGGGGCGAATCGTTTTTTTGCCCGGACGCACTTCCTTTGCGTGCGAAGATGTAGCTCGTGGGTCCCAGCAGTCAGGGGGATGAATCATTTTTTTTGCCTGGACGCACTTCCTTGCGTGCGAAGATGTAGCTCGTGGGTCCCAGTAGTCAGGGGGGCGAATCGTTTTTTTTGCCCAGACGCACTTCCTTGCGTGCGAAGATGTAGCTGGTGGGTCCCAGCAGTCAGGGGGAAACTTTTTTTCGCGAAATACGGTGGCCCGTCCGGTGGGTTCCCGTTGTCAGGTGGAGGAATCATTATTTTCCGCGTAATAAGGAGGCACTTCCTTGCCGCGGCCGTGGACCCAGCTGTCAGCCTCTCCACGTACAGTCCACGTCCGATGGAAGTCGTTCCTTGACCATGTTGACCACGCCGTGCCGAGAGCACCACGGCGGTGGACGACGGCGAGGCCTAGGAAGGGGATGACTCGGAGCCGGGAAGACGATCGATGGATGCCCACGAAGAGGAGTACGAGGTTCACCTGGTTGGCTGCGGTGTGAGGCTCTTTGTCGCCAGAGATTAACAGGGGTGTGGGTGAGTAGAGGGTGGCCTGGCGAGGTGGGAGTAGTAGGGGCGGTGAGGCCTCCAGCGGCATCACAGCCGGCCATGGGAGGCAGGAGCACGCGGCACGACCGACGCTGGTTTGGGCGGCTGGAGCAAGAAGACCAGAGGTTGAAGAAGCACTACAACCGTTGGATGAACATCGCACGTAACAGGAGCTAGAATCGTTCATATTGACCAAGTTGACAAAGCCCTCCGTCCCCGTCAACTTGGTAGGCCCACAAGTCAGCCTCCCAAGATGCCGGGTTCCGGTGGTGGGGAGTATTCATTTTTTTGTGCGTAATAAGGAGGCACTTCCTTGCATGCGAAGATAGCTGGTGGGTCTGGCAAGTCAGCGGGGGGCATGTTTTTTTCGCGAAATACAGAGGCCCTTTCGGTGGGTCCCAGATGTCAGGTGGAGGAATCATTATTTTACGCGTAATAAGGAGGCATTTTCTTGTGTGCGGCCGTGGATCCAGCTGTCAGCCTCTCCACGCACAGCCTACTTCCGATGGTGTCGTTCGTTGACCACGTTGACCATGCCGTGCCGAGCGCATCCAAGGTGGTGGACGACGGCGAGGCCCCGAACAGCAACGAGCCCGAGATGGGAAGACACGGGAGTAGAGTCGCAGACGGAGAGGTGTACGAGGGTTAACTGTTTCTAGTGCGGTGTGGTTCGGTAGTCGGTGGAGAAGAACAGGAGGTGTGGAGGGTTGGAGGGATGGCCTGGCCAACGATGGAGTAGCGCTTCATAGCGAAGCGTGCTAAGCAGAGCTGCTAGTAGCAGGAGGCGGGAGGTGGTCCCGGCGGCACTGGAGGAAGAAGACGAGAGATTGAAGATGGATGCCGGCCGTTGGATGTAAATCCAACGGCTAACATGTCAGAATCATTTGTTGACTAAATTTACAACGACTTGCGTTGGCTTCGACCTATTGGCCCACATTTCAGCCTCCAAAAATGTGGCACGTATTCAACCCATTTTTTCAGAATTTACAGTATTTTTTTGCGCGGTAGAACTTACAGTCAATTTGATCTTTTTTTTGAATTACAACCATTAGCTGGGCTGGGTGAACAATTAATGTATCTTTCATGCGGCCCATTTATTTTATTTCCTAAAAATTTAAAGGCCATTTGCACTTTATCTAGATACACGATTTTGCCGGGCTGATTCTAATTATAATGTTGGGTTGGGCCAGCAATGTTAACAAAAAACAAAAAAGGGCTGAGCATTTTGTTATAAATATATTTAAATAATAAGTGATATTATTACATCCGTCCTTAAATCTTACCAAGCTTTTGTACACAATCACTAGGATTTTCATGCCAAAACAATCCAGGATTTTATTTGTTAAGAAATTATTTTTATAATTAATAAGATGTGGGATATTGTTTTCTTACATATGTAAGTATCATTAAATATATGATGACAATAAAAATAATATATAATAACATATAAAATAATTTAAATATATATAATATAGTTAAAAGGAAACATAAGTTGTACTGGCGTTCCTATTCTTATATAGAAAAATAGAACAGACCGCCTGCGTTTTCTTCAAAAAATACATAAATTGGGCTGCCAAAAATGAAACCTCGGATGGGAGGTCCATAGGCCGGTCGATACATGACGGCCCTAAGAAAATTCAAACAGGCCCTCCCATCCGAGGTCGTGGGTTGCGCATGTTAAAAATGAAAGCCTAGACGGGGCAGCCCAAAACCACGTCCAACACTTGCCAAAACTCCGTCCCTCGTTTTCTCTGTGTTTCGCACACTCAACATTGTGTGGGCATTTTGGTGCATCATATGAAGATGTGCTATGCATGAATGTTGATCAGCATGATGTTAACTGGCTGGTAGTTCCATTTTCGACCACGAATAAAACTTCCAACATGATGTTAACCCTGTTTGAAAAGGCCGTGTTAATATAAATGCTCTGCCTCTGAAAGTTATAGTTTCTTATCTGAAACTGAACTTGCGATTTCTTATCTCAAACTGAAACTTGCGTTTCTTCTCATCTGCACTTTTATACTCCTATGAAACTACATTTTTTAAGTGCTAAAATAGATCTCTAGAATTCATAAAATTCTTCATATGCTCAATACTACAAATCTGAAATTCAAAAGACATTCATATCTGAAAGTACTCTCAAAATACACAACACAAAACACAATTCACAACCTGCAAATACCGACAACCCTAAGCTCCCCCGACAATTCACAACCTGCCCGACTATTGGGCTGGGGGCAGCCCTCCTATTCCTCGGCGGCGCACAGCCGCCCGTGAGACGATGTGAACGGCGAGGGAGACGATGGCGGGAAGCGTCGTCAGCCAACTGCTTTTCTCCTCTTGCAGTTGGGTTTGGTCGACGAAGACTCCACCGCTCGCTCTGGCAGGACACCTCACAAACGGCACTCTGTAGATGCTCGATCCTTCAATCTCTGGTGGATGCTCCATCTGGGATCGATACTCCCACCACCGCTCCCTCACGATCGGATTCGGTGAATCTGTTTGCTCCATGGCCCAGAGGAGCAGCTCTATGTACTCCGGCGCGTCTCCCTCCGGGAGTATCGCCGCCTTTTCGCTCTGTTGCAGATATTTGGCCATGGATGTCGCTGTCGCTGCTAGTTGGTCCTTGTTGTCAAACCAAGACTGTATCTCCAACATCCTATCTAGCTTCACAGGGTCGCCGTCTGCGATCCTCATGTTCGGTTGTACTCCTCCGTCGATCTACTTCTCCACAGCACCTTCAGTCGCCGGCGGTGGTTTTTGAATGGAAGAGGAGAGGAGCGGCGCTGGTTTTGGATTAGAACGGGAGAGGAGCGACGTTGGTTTTGGACTGGAACATGAGAGGAGGGGCGGTGGTTTTGAAATGGAAGAGGAGAGGAGCGGCGCTGGATTTAGATTGGAACAGGAGAGGAGCGGTGGTGGATTTAGATTGGAACAGGAGAAGAGCGGAAGAGCGGCGCTGGTCTTGGAAGTATTTTTTTGTTGTTTTGCATATTTTGGGTCAAAGTTTGACCACGTACTGTATGTGACAAGCAAAATGTGAATGCATGTCACCAAAAATTGTATCGGTTGGTTCGTATCTGAATGTACATTCAAATTATATTATTTTTGCAACGCATAACATATATTTTATGTGCGAAAATCATGGTCAATTATGACCCAGAATAAAAGGGAGACTAGTTAATGTGGGCTTTCTTAATTGAAGGGTAAATTGATTTTGATTTTGATCCATCCACAGCACCGACCCTCTCGCCTAATCCTAAATCGCTGCCGACACTCCTCTCCCTCTTCTCCATTGCAAAACACCTCCTCTCCTCTCCATCATCTCCATTCCAAAACCACCGCCTCGCCTCTCCCTCTTCGATCTTCTCCATTGCAAAACCACCTCCTCTCCTCTCCATCATCTCCATTCCAAAACCATCGCCTCGCCTCTCCTCTTCTCGATCTTCTCCATTGCAAAACCACCTCCGCTCCTCTTCATCATCTCCATTCCAAAACCACCTCCTCTCCTCTCCATCATATCCATTCCAAAACTACCGTCTCGCCTCTCCCTCTTCTGATCTTCTCTCCATTGCAAAACCACCTCTTCTCCTCTCCATCATCTCCATTCCAAAACCACCTCCTCTCCTCTCCCTCTTCTCTATTGCAAGACCACCGCCTCCTCCCATCTTCCAAAGCTAGCACGGACCACTGTAAGCGACATCTATGGAGAGGATGCAAGAATGAATCAGAGCAGATCGCGCGGCGGCGACTGTGCAAAGTTAGTCAGGTTGAAGGAGATCCTTAGTTGGTTTGACAATGAGTGGGAGATTTCGAGGACGGTGTGATCCATGTGGCAATGTATGCGAAAGAGCGAGACGGCGGCGATGAGGGCGGCGATGTACATGTACTCCTCGGCGGCAGTCACACCGCAGTCCTCCGAGTTCATCGAGTATCTCCTATGGGCGATGGAGCAGACAAATTCGCCCGAGGCGACAGTCATGCGGAGGTGGTGGGCGTACAGGTCGAAGGTCGAGCACCCAGAGGATAACAAACCGATCGAGTATGGTGTGCCGTTCGTGAGGGTGCAGAGCCAGCCGGAGCCACAGGAGTATTCATTCTCCCACCGCAAGAGGAGGCCGGATGGCGCGACGTCGCTTCCCCGACGTTCTCCACGGTTCCCTCGACGCTCGCCTCGTTTCAACGGCGGCGGTAGGGTTTAAGGTAAGCTTCGCACTAACCTAATCTTCCACCTGCTCATGCTTACAATCAGTGTGACAGCTAATGAAAATCATGCTTACAATCAGTCTCCGAGTACTACGCCAATCACCCTAAAATAGCTCTGGACCTTTGGGTCAAAGTTGTGACACGGTGTACAAATAAATAAAAATAGATTGGTGTTTCTTTCAGAAAAGAGTACTCCCTAGAAAACTGCCAATATAAGCTACTAGTATTTGGTTAGAGGATTTGCTGCCGAGAAAGATCCGTCCACAGAGAGCGCCACACATCCCACTGGTTGTGGTGGATGCCAATGCGTGCATGCAACATGGTTGGTGTCGGTAATTTTTACTTGGCAGACCTCACACTCTGCATATATGCCGGTTCCATACGTACATTTGTGAAGTTCCACCAAAATGCAGCTGAATAACCCTGTTTGCACAGATAATGAAAAAGCGTGATTACATTATAGTGGCACTAGTTGATGAAACACACAAAATAAATAGAAGAAAATATTGCAATAGTATCATAGTATGCCATGTCATGAGGGCGAGATGGGCCTCATGACGCCTCATCTGGCACGCCTCATATCGACATCGCCCCAAGTCTCCCAGATACACCTTACGCAAATGATGAACATCGATGTACAACAATAGTACAAGGAGGCCTTTGAGACATTCAAATCTCTATTTTTTACATATCAACTAAAATTAAGCACCCCAGTTTGCGTAAACGCTTAAACATTAACAATGGGACTAGTTGATGAAACATAATTTAACAAAGAGAAGCACTTTCTTTATCTACATTGGAAATGAAATGATAGAGATGACACTCGCTCTATTTTAACTGTATTATTACTTCATTTTATCAAGTGACACTAGGGTTGAGCGGTGGCAAACGAGGTGTACCGTAAGGCCGCAAGGATGGAGGCCGGGGTGCTTAGATCGATGTCAAGCTGGCTCTTTCATCACCAACATGGATGATTCAATTCATGGGACCTTTTGGTGCAGTTCACCTAAAATGAAGCAATGTCCCGTGAGCTAGCAGCTTCTTCTTCAATTTTTTTAAGAAAAGGGCTCCAGCCCCGGTTCCATTTCCATCAGAAAACGAAACTCACAGAGCTTCTTCTTCATTAGTTGCAGTAAAGTTGAGCAACATCAAGGTTGGTTGTGATGCTCCTGGAATGCTCAATTATAATTTGGATATCATTTTTGCAGTTCAACTAAGATCGAGCGTGAAATGTATATCTCTGTTTGCACAAAAAAGGTGGAAAGGAGGGTGACTAAAAGTAACAAGTGATGAAACATGCATCAAATGAAAAGAAGCATGTTCCTTATCCGAATGGCAATCCTACAAGGACGAGAGCAATTTCTAAAGCAGTGGCATTGCTAGATATTAGTGTGGGCATCAGGATTAACTATGACAACCGTTAAATACGACATTACTTTGGGCACGGGAGAGTAGGCGGACCAGGACAGTTGCATTTCTAATGAAAAGAACCAACTTATCTTAATGGGAAATTTTAGCGGGACATGGAAAGAAGTGCCATTGATTCATATTATCGAGGCATTACATTGAAAACAACTTTGGTTTAACGTGTCCTTACTTTTAACAAAGGCGATCGCTACATTTTACCGGTGGCATTACATAAGAGTGGCTCGGGCAACAAACATCGTAACATGATATCCGGGTTGGTCCCATTTTTGTTCGGTATAGCCACCTTATCTTGTGTGAGGCTAGCAAATCTAGTGCTGGACTTACTCGCTGACTTGTCCCCCCATCCCCACTTTCTTTCCTTTTTCAACCAATAGATCGAGTTTATATTGAGTTTGTACTGCGTTTCCTTTATTTCCCTATTAGACCTAGAGACCAGTTGGATAGCCACCGCTACTTTTCGCCCCCATTATTTCCTCTTTCACCAAGTCCTAGATTCAGATAACAAATCCTCCCCACCCCACCCCTTAACCCCTTTCTTCCTTGTTTGAACCAAGTAGTACTAGATTCGAGTGCATGAACTAGTTTTACCTCTTAAACGTAAAAAATTAGGTGGTTTTCAAACAGCCGATCGATCCTATCTACGAGGGGGCCTGAGAAATAGTAAAATTTACAAATGCAGTGACGTCAGGAGCTCGGGAAGTAGAGCAAGGCCGGTTTCGAAGGAAGTTATACCTGATGGTCGCCGGGATGTCGCTAGGTGGGCGGCGGGAGGCCGGATCTGCCCACACTACGACAGCAAGGAAGAAGAGGTCGGAGGCCCTCCCTCACCAGCGGTGCTTGGGAGAGAACGGCAAGGCAGGCTGATCGGGACGTGCCCAGCAGTGCGTAAGAGCCGTCGCCGAGGACGACCGCGTGAATGTTGCACCTTCTGACCTTCCCCGGCGGAGAGGATCCGGCTGGATCTGTGACCAGCGGTGAGCAGAGAGAGAGAGAGAGAGTGTGGCCACCGCTGTCGTGTTTAGATCTGGAGAGGCCGAGACGGTGTGAAGAGAGCAACACTAGCAAGCAAGCGCAGAGGCTCCTGCCTATATAGTGGAGTAGTACTTAGTTTTCTTTTGTCTACCGGAGCTGGCTTGACCTCGTCAATGACTGTCGAGAAGTCTTCATGCACGTGGCCCGGAGGCGCAGTTGTCGTCATTTTGATATGAAGCGTCGGATTATAACATATAACACGAAAAAATGCCACATGACAAGAAATCATAACATCACTGCCCAAAGGAGACAACATGAATCCCGACGGACAAACTAGACGAGGAACAAAGCTCAAATTAAAGATAAACTCGTAAAAAAGGGGTCCGTCGATAGATGTCCTAATTAACATAGCCGGCTTGACCTAGATGGCAGCTGAGTAGTCACTGTTCATGCATGTGCCCCCAATGACTAGCCCAACTCAGTTGTCGCTGTTTAACCCTCGCAGTGATCCGAAGCACATGACACATAATTTTGCGAGATGACAAGAAACCTTATTTTAGATTTCTCACCACAACTACAACCATGTACAACACAGCCTGCACGATATGTAGACGATAGCCAATCAAGGCGTGTCTGCTGGAGTCTGGTCACATGCATGGACGAACTGATCTTCCGTGTCTTGCAGGGATCGTCCAGGCACCAACGTAGTACAACACTTCTCTAGTACTATCGCTCGTCTCCCTCTTCTATTAAGTCACCCGACTTGCGGGGCCGGGGAGTGTGCCTATGGTCGGTTCTCAATTTCCATCCCACATGTGTGTGCGAATGCAATATGACGCGCATTCCATTCGGAGAGCAGCGTGCCAGACCGACCGACTGTTTGGGGTGCGACGCGAACGCGACGTGCGTGCTGTATACTCCGTACATGTGTACCGCCGTTTTCTAGACGCTTTGCTCCATGGCGCGGGCGCAATCCATGGATACAAAATTAGTATATTGTATACTATTTAAAAGTCGAGGGCGGGGCTTTTCCTGCCCGGTAGGCGGCGGGACAGTTCCGCCTAGTCGGTTCGATAGAGACGCGAGAAGACGAAGGAGTAGGCTGCTGCAAACGAGGGCTGTGTGATTTGACAATGAAGTTATCGCTGGACAGGTGGGGCCCGTGATTTGACTTGCCATTATCATTTTAATCTGCGGCCACGACCGGCGTGAGTCTCCGATTCCTGACCACCTCCATACAGGTGCCTCTCCCAATGCTCCACCATGTAGTAGTAGAGGCTGGCTCTTGCATGAGAGCCCACTTCTCCACTTTTTCCTTGCCTTTCTTTCCTCCACATATGCAAAAATGCCATGTAAAGCGCACTATTGTACTTACTTGCTCCTACAGGTGCTTAAGCTTGCCACATAGGCATAAAGTCTGATGTGGCAAGTTAATCAAGAAGAGAGAGACTAGTTGGGGACCCAAGGAAGAAACGGTGCTAAGCGCGTGTACCTAGGTGAAAAGACAATTTTGAGGCTAGTTGTAATGGTAGTATCATAGCTAGTATCACGCATGTCAACTAGGCAATTTTGATGAGGTGTCATAAAATTAAATGAAGAAAAAGAGGGTTGAGTATCATATCATGATACTATATCATAATAAATGCTATACTACTATGTGTCATGCATGGTAATAAATAAAGTACTACATGATACTAGTATATGATACTATGCATTAGGGAGGTAGTACACTAGTATCATATGTAGGATATTAGTATATGATACTTCCCATTACAACCAGCCTGTGTCTATAGCTAATTATATCAAGTACTACCTCCCTAATGCATAGTATCATATAGTAGTATCATATGTATATGCATTAGGGAGGTAGTACTTGATGAGGTGTCATACACTAGTATCATATGCATGCTATTAGTAGATGATACTTCCCATTACAACCAGCCTGAGTCTATAGCTAATTAATGAAGCGAACTTAGCAACACCATTTCATGACCTCCTTGGCAAATGCAATAAATACTAGTACTCCCTGTGTCCCATAATATAAGAACGTTTTTGGCACTACACTAGTGTCAAAAACGTTCTTATATTATGGGACGGAGGGAGTACGAAGAAAGAGATAGAGAGGAGTAAAAAAATACACTTATAGCCAACCTTATAGCCAACCTTGTTGTAGTATGAGTGACTAAGTGATGACTATGTATGATATGCCAACATCAGATAGCCTAACGCACCGTGTTAAATCTCCAAGGGCGCGACTGCATGAAAGCGACGCTGACGGTCGTGGTAGGCGCGACCATGATACGGCTGCTGGCAGCCCTTGGATCTGAGATCAAACGGTCGCATGCTAAGTTGCTGAAAATTTGCGTAATAACCTCCGTGATAGGATATTCACCCATTGGTCTAGAATCACGCCATGCAGCCGCTCGATCTCGATCCAAGGGCTCTCGGAAGCCCGTATCATGGGAGAATGGAAATCCACTACCATGTCGCTCGTGACGCTGGCAGTTCGCTCCTACTCGCCCCCGCACGCCCTTTAACCCTCCACGCTTAGTTTTGTCAAAGAATTCCTGTGGTGCTTAGTTTTATTTGAGGGTGGGTTGTGCTGGACACCATTATTGTGACTAGCCTTTTAATAGTACTATATGCATAATTTGGCAACGAAGCGCTCTTTATATGTACCACCTTTTTTTAATTTCAAGTTTTGCTCCATGGCGCAATCCATCGATACTCTGCTGTACAAAAGTATACATTTTTAAAAGGCTAGAGGGCGGGCAGTCTAGCTTGGTCGGTTTCACGAGAGGCGAGGGCCTTTGCGATTTGACGGCTCATTACTGCTGGAAGGCGGGCCTTGTGATTTGACTGTCAGATAAATGCGCCGACGACCTGATCGAGGAGGAGCAAAGAACCGTGCGGTATACTCAAGTTTTCCATTGGAGTAGTCTTGACGGAGGAGCACCTAAACACGGCAGCCCAAGTGCCATATGGCGATAAAAATGATCTAATTTGCTAGTCATCTCATTGTTAGCATTGTTCTACTCATTCCCTCAAAAAACAAAAACCATTGTTCTATTCATGCCTCGCAGAGAACATGACACGTGCGGCGAAACACCCGAAGCAAAAGATGAAACACAAGCAGCAAAAGAAGAAGGAAGATTATCACCCCAAATGATCTAATTCGCCGCGGAGTCGTAACTGCTTCTTCATCGTCTCCACGACCTCCATCTCCTTGCGCGTCTCCTCCGCCATATTCTTCATTCTATCCATGACGCGGGATTTCTCGACGCGTGCCTTCATCATCTGTTCCACGGCCGCATTACGTACCTTGACAGCAGCCTGGTGCTCGATGCGGAGCTTCGCCAACTCCTCCTTCTGTTCCATGACGAGGGCCTGCAGCATCTTCATCGAGGAACTACTATTCTCATGCAGCTTCTTCCAGCTGGCGTTCTTCTCCTTCAACAGGTCGATCTCGTGGTAGAGCTTCGCCTTGTCCTCCTGAAGTCGCAGGATTTCGCCGGTCGCCTTCTTCTCCGAGGCAATGCTCTTCTTCAGCAGCATCACCAAGCCAGCGGTCAACTCCCCCTGCTGATTGAGCTCAATGGGCATGTCGTCGAGGCTCTCCTTCAGCAACTCCGTCAAGCCTTGGATGAACTCCTTCTGCTTATTGAGGTGCTTATTAAGCTGATCGGGCATGCCGTCGAGGGATAATGACTCCAGCTCCGCCCGGCTCGGCATGTTCGCCTCATGCTAGGGCGCTCACGGGAGCCATCACCTGCCGTGAGAGATCTTTCGAGGTCTCTGCGTGGCGGCGAGCCTCTCTTTTTTCCGCAGCCTTGGTTGCCGCTCCTTGTTACGAGTAGTTCTCGACCTAGAGCTCGCTCACCGCCATGGCAACGACAGACGAAGAAGAAGCACTTAGGAGGAGGAAAGGTAGAGTAATTTTCGGTTAGGTAGTTCCCCTTTTTATAACCTAAGTACTAGCACTAGTAGTACTAATACCTGCATAGTGGGAACATGTTCAGGTTTGGTACATAGTACTAGTACGTGTGAGCAGGCTTTCGAATGTGATGGGAACAAGGTAAAGATTAACTGATGGTTTTGGTTTCGAGGCCCGAAACGGCTCCGGATGAGTTTAGTGGAACATAAAATTCAAGTAGACTACACTGCTCAAATGCGTAAAAATTATGTTACTGTCAAAAATTGGCACAAAATACGAAGGAGACCAATGGAAGTACTACTAGCAACCCACGATTTAACTACTCGCATGCGCCAAATGGAGTAATAATGTCTTTCTTCCGCCTCACGTCCACTCAATTTGCATGCGCTGTATTAATTGACCATCAATGAAGTGAACAACTTTACGCGTCAAATTATCACATGGGGTGGATCTTGGTACAAAATTGCGTCCGCCCGTGTACCGCGTGCAGCGTGCGAGGAATGAGTGCGCGCGTGGCGTGCGTGCACATCTTCGCCGTGCATGTACCGCCAAGATGGCTCGTGGAGGACGAATACATTCTTCTGGAACCAGCAACACGTCACTGTGATCAATCCACGCAAGGAGGTCGCGACAACGCCTCCACATGTGCCACGTGGCTTCATGAACTATAAGAGAGACACTGTGTAGCGTGCCATTGGTATTCTAATTTATGTGTTTTGCACATACTCGAAGTACTAGTAATTTACACGTGCATTGCACGCATCAGATTTTGCAACCAAATTATGAATAAATACCACACTATAGCATGTAAGCTCTTAGTCATATATGCGTGATGTAGCCCTTCGTTTAATTCTTATAGTTCATCTCATTCAAAATCAAATTAGTTTTTATAAAAAGCTAAGAACACGTGAATAGGAAAAACATGGGATTATAGTGGAATGTCGTATTGAATCCTACAGGATTGTACGAGTGTTTGATTGTGCATAGAAAAAACGCAGAATTCTTTCAAAGAGGTTTGAGTGGATGGGATGTTTCCTATGAAATCTAGTGCAAATGAATCATATGGAAAAATTCCTATGGTTTACAATCCTACGAATCAAACAACCAAGATAGGAAAAATTCCTAATGATTAGAATCCTCCAAAATTCCTTTGAGAATCCTTTGAATCAAAGAAGCCCTTAATCTATTTTATAATTCATGGAATTGTGCGTTGTAAAGCATAAAGTAAAAACAAATAATGGCAATTCAACTAGAAAAAAAATTTGGGTAGTTATGATACGGAAGATTCTAGAACAAAAGAGAACCACTGTTGTTTTGAGGTTTGTGCATTATGCTTAAGTTCAACCATGGAGTCTGCTAGATTGTACATGTGGCAAAATCCGGTGGGGGGCTAGAAGATGGTGCGAGGGGCCGAGTGGAGGGAGACTATGAAGGAATGCACAAGTGCGAGATCGATATTTAGAGAGAGGGGCGAACACGCAGCGCTGTTGTTGCTGGGTGGCGGAGCCATGAAAAATAAATGAGCTAGGGGCCAAGCATTGCTAATCCTTTACGAGGAGGGTCAATTCATGAAATTAAACCTTTTAGCAGCAATTGTCTAATGATCACATTCATATTAGCCTCGATATATAGTGATGTTAGGGGGGCAGGCCGCCTTATCGCCTGTCTTTGCCATTGTGCACACATCTGAGAGATGAAGCGGAAGGCAAGGATGATGAGATGGGGACGTTGGATATATAATTAATGTGGGTGTATTAGCTATTTATGTTAATCCTATATAGAGAGACACAAATTGATCGATGTGGACGTGGGAGAGGTATAGATTGATCGATGTGGACGTGGGAAAGAGGGTGAGACCTCACTGGATATATCGATTGATCGGTTTGTGTGGAAAACTATGAAAGACCTAGCTATATACACACATACATAGAGGAACATCGATCGTTGCGCATGCACGTGTGAGAGATAAAGAATGCCCAGTATGAGGGAGAGGGGGATGTGTGTGGGTGTGTGCCTTCATGGGAGACCGACCTGAAGAAAAAGATTGCATGCGTGCGATAGATAATGCCGACTAGTAGTGTGTGTGCATGCATGCACGAGAGAAAGTTAGTGGTACAATTATAAAGAGAAGACTACTGTGTGGGTGTAAAAGAATAGGTGAGGTCATAATCAATGTAAAGTTGAATTCAAATATTTGAATAAGAGATCCTTATGTTTGAAACCCATGAATGCATGAATATAACGGAGATCTGCGCGGTGTGCTTTGGAAACGAGCATGTTGTAATGTATACACATTGAACAAGGTCAGACTGATTTGAATTTGAGATACCGATGGCAGACATCATTTGCCCATGTCGCATCCGTGCATGTAATTGGAGATGATGGGCGGCTTTCGCATCACATATCTATATCTATACCCCTATATATTATATTATATTATATATTTTTTATATTGTGAGCGGGTAACTTTAACTTTGAAAGATGGTCGTTGGATGAGGCGAATCCGAAGGTCCAAAGATGGCAAATTTGAGCACTATTGGCCGTTGGATATCATCTAGATTCCACCAGATTTCGTGACATGTACAATCTAGAAGACTCCATGGTTGAACTTAAGAATAATGCACAAACATAAAAACACAAGTACTTCTTATTTGTTCTAGAATCTTTCGTATCATAATTGCCCAAATGTTTTTCTACATGATTTGCCATTATTTGTTTTTTACTTTATGTCTTACAACACACAATTCCATGAATCTTAAAATAGATTAGCTTTCTTATAAAAACTAAAATGAACTATAAGAATTAAACGAACATCTACATCATGCATATATGACTCAAAGCTTGCATGCTATAATGTGGTATTTATTCATAATTTGGTTGCCAAATCTCATGCGTGCAATGCACGTGTACCTTACTCTAGTCTAAATGGTGTTTGTGTGTGTGTTGTGCGTGTTGAGGTGCAAATTGTCTTTTTTGGGTACACGTTAAGCTTGTTCTTCCAAAATTTCAAGCCGTGCCTTGTTATGCCGAAAATTGAAGCTAGCGTCTCTGTCTATCGTGCTGCGAAACTCCCGCCTCTTCAACCCGCGCCTTGTTAGCCCGAAATATTTAAGATATATCTTTGTCTCGTTGTGCTCCAACAACTCCCTCCATCTCAACACGCGCCTTGCTATTCCGAAATTACAACGCGCGCGAAAACTCCCACCTCCTGTGAAATCCCGACACGTGAAATGCCCGTGGTACCCCTGAACCGAAAGAACCGCCTCAAATCAGTGGGGGGTACTTTCGTAACTTACCCCACATTTCGGACAAACGTGTCTCTAAGCCATGGTTCCCCACTGCCATCCCATCCGCCCACCCATTCATACACCGAGCTGCGAAAACCCGCAACGAAACCCCACACCCTGCTCCGTCCGCCACCCAGCCGGAGCTTCTTCCCCGACAACGTCGTCCACAGCAACACCTCGACGTCCCTCATCCACCGTACTGGATGAGGATCCGTCGTCGATCTCATCGCCCCGCCGTTCAGCCACCCCGCCCTCCACCTCCAAGGAGCTGCCCGACGTTCCTCTCGTCTTCGCGCCACCTCCATTCCCACACCGCCGTCTTCACCTGCACCACCGGAAGAGCATCATCATCACTGTTTCCTCGGATGAAGCTGCGGCCTAATCGGCGCCACCAAAGAGGTTGTACACTAATCGCCACATTTTCTTATTGATTCAATCTCACGGTGCTGCCGGCGCTCGGTCCCGAGCCGACACGGCGCGACTTCATCCACGGCGGCGTCGCCGGCCACTTCCTCCATGGTGTCGCTCCCTCGGCGGCGAAGTCCACATCAGTAGGAGCTGCTACTGCTTTAGCTCTCGCTCGTGCTGCTGCTCTGCTCTTGCTCTCGGTCCCTTTCCTGGTCTGCTCTTGCTATTGTTCTTGCTCGCGCTGCTGCTCTCGCTCTTGCTCTTGCTTGCGATGCTGCTCCGATTTGGCTACACTTCAGTCGACTGAATCAACTTTTGCGTCAGTCGATTTCCAAGGGGTTGGCTCGCCGGGGTGAAGGAAGAACCAGCCGCAGCGGGGGGGGGCTCACGGAGAGGTACCCACTATCTATCTTAGGGTTCAGGATGGGGCGGTGGTCGTTGGCGGTGGCGGGCGTTGGCGGGCGGTGGCGTGGGGATCACCGGAGAAAAGCTCGGCATGGGGGGCTAGAGGGATGGCGGGCGGCGGCGGACGGCGGTGGGGAGTGTTTCGGGCGGGCGGCGGGCGATCGCCGTCATGGGCGGCGGGGCTGCTGTTTGGCCGGTGGTGGCTTGCGGCTCGTGGGGTGGAGGTTGAAGATGAACCGAGGCCCTTGATTTCAGATCCAACGGCTGCAAAATCGGTGACCAGAGATGAAAAAGTCAGTCGACCGACGTGTAGCCTCACCTTGCTAGTGCGTTCAGTTTCGACAGCAAAATTCAGTTTCGACAACAAAATTCAGTTTGGACAGCAAAGTTCAGTTTCGACAGTTAAGTTCACAGATGAGCGGCTGATGTATTTTACATCTAGCACTTTGTGGTTATGTATTTTACGTCATGTATTGGAGATGCTATTAGAATTCCACTCAGGTTAACGTTGTTCGTTGTCTCTCTTGTCCTGCTTCAGCCTCGGCGTCGTACAACTCACCGGAGTTGCTCCAACGATTTAAATCCTCCATCACAGTGGAGCAGTACTCGGGCTCCATCTCCGACGCCTAAGATCTTCTTCCCTCCTCCGACAACAAAGTCAGCCGGAGCATCCTCACCGCCAACCCAATCACGCTGAGATCGACATGGCTTTGCCAAAGAGGTTGTACACTTGTTGCATCTCTTTTTTACTCTACATGTTATATATATTGTCCATCGAGCACTTGTAGTAACGGAAATACGATTATTTTATCCTACTATATGACAAGCAAGTGAGGTACCTGTGCAACTTAGCTATCCGTGATGGACTCTCTTGAATGCCATCATTATTTATCTCTGCTGCTTGAGCTGTGCATTTGTCGATGGGCCCGGAGTTGAGCTAGTATGGGCGTGGCCTGGGTCCAAAGTAATAGAAGTAGCACAAAACATTTTTTAGTGTAGGATTTTCCTTGCTCAAGCCTGCCTACTAGAATCGCCAATTGCTTGAAAGGAAAAGTGAATGAAAAACATAGGAATTGGAAAGTTTCCTATGGTACTACTTTTCATGAATTTGGTGCAAAGGAATGGAGCAAAGGAAAACTGTAGGATTTGTTCCTTTAGTGTCTCCTTGAAAGAAAAACCATAGGAATTCTAATTTCCACTTCTCCTCCTTTTCATATTCCTATCCATCAAGCACAAGACTAAGAGATAGTAGCATAATAGCATTATAACCGTACATTTTCTTGTGGTTTGACTTAATCCCACCATGCTTTTTTGCATCCTGTGATCTTCCAATTGTTGTGAATCAAACACCCAAATTGGCAGAAAATCTTGTGTTTTTAAATTCTCAGTTTTGCACGTGCATTCCTATCCTATTCCTGTCTATTTCCTATCCCTGCATTGTTAGAATCCTCAAATTCAAACAAGCCCTTACTCAATTACTTCTGTTACAGATATGTGTCAAAGAAAACCTTGTGTGGTTTGTCCTGCTCCTGCGGCGCTATGTTCCACCCCAGCTCAGCTGCACCAACGACGGAAGGGTTCACCACAGCAGGGATCCACTCTCCAGACTGTCTTTCGCCGCCTCAGATCTTCTTCCCCGCCACCGGCAGCCATGACAACTGCATTACCATCATCAACTGAGCAGATGACCTTGAGGACTACACGGGTCCGCAAGAGAGGTCGCACTCTTCCGTGTCTGCTTACATTATGCGTCGCTTAATATGATGAAATTCTACATTATCGTCGTGTTCACCTATTAGAATCCGAGTCAGGTCTAAACTAATGCTGAAACTTGAGTTTTTAAATGGTTGTTGGGCACATATTGGGGCAGCAATCAAGACTATCTGTCTACTATCCGTTAATCTCCGTGTCTACTATGAGTTTCATGTTGGGTGCAAACAAACATTAAAGGAGCCATTATCTGTATTTTTAACTAAAGCTATTATCCGCCTACTATCATTGGTTTTGGGTCTATCCACAGTTTGCTACCATCACTGGATTTGTGCATGCACTCCTTACATAATCTCACTATGTTTTATTCCTATGCATGCCGCTTATTGTACACAATGGAACTGATCATGTAGAGCAAAAGAGACGAGCCTTGCGTGGCAATAAAATTTCATGCAGACGTCATTCCATGGTGGGCGCAAAGGCAGCCCCCCCTCCACCCATTTCGGATCGTAATCAAGAGGAAGATAACTGTTCTGAGGGGGATTCGTATGAGAAGACCACTCCTATTTACCCCATGAGGTCTTCGCCTAACTTGGCATGCTGATGTTGGTAATATCATGCATATGGTGCCTTGCATTGCTTATGTATACATTAAAGATGTCATCCGCTTAGTTTAGACATGCTTTGTGTCAATGCCATCTGTTTTGTTTCTTTATCGTATATGTGAATCATGCAATGCCATCTTGTCTAGCTGGGCATCATATATGTGAATTTTGCAATGCCACCCTGGTTAGCCAATCATCTTATATGTGAATTATATCATGCCATCATTTTTTTATTATGTGTTAAATTTGTCAACAATTTTAGTACATTCAATTACTCTTCCTGTGCATCAGCCATTCGGCACGGTCATGGAAAAATCTGGAGTGGAAACAAGGTCTTCAGAGCAGACAATGCTATCTGACGAAGCGCATGTCTTGCTGGTTACCGATAGCTCCTCAGAGGAGGATTCAGAGACAGATGACCAGTCATATTTCCCCCCTGAGGTGCATGCCCTAACTTGGCAGGGTTATGTTACTCATATCGTGCATATGGTATCTTGCATTGCTATGTCATTTGCTTAGTTTAGACATGCTTTGTGTGAATGCCACCTGTTTAGTGTCTAATTACCATATATGTGAATTATGCAATGCCATCTTGTTGCAAGACATTATATATGTGAATTATGCAATGTTATCTTGTTGCAAGGCATTATGTATGTGAATTATGCAATGCCATGCTGTTTAGGCAAGCGCCATATATGTGAATTATATCATGTCATTCTTTTTTGTATTTCTCATTGCTTTTGTCGACAATGTTTGTATATTCAACTGCTCTTCCTGTGCATCAGCCATTTGAATTGGTGATGGAGAAATCTGGAGTGAAAACAAGGTCTTCAGAGCAGACAATGCTACCTGCTGAAGCAGATATCTTGCTGGTTACAGATAGCTCTTCAGAGGAGGATTCAGAGGCAGATGACCAGTCCTATTATCCCCCTGAGGTGTATGCTCAAACTTGGCAGGGTTATATTACTCATATAATGCATATGTTGTATTGCAATGCTTAGTTTTTACATCATATACACAATATTGAATGCCATCTCCTTAGTTGACACATCATATATGCAATTGCACTCTCTCACTTCCTTAGTATATAAATCATATATTTGAATTATGTCATGCCATGATGTTTACATAGACAACATGTATCTGAATTATGGCATGCCAACCCATTTTCTAAAGACATAATATAGTTATATCATCTCATCCTGTTTACATAGTCATCATATTTTAAATTATGTCATTCTATCCGTGAATTATATCATGCCATCATGTTTCCATCGACGGCATGTTTGTGATTTATGGCATGCCAACCACTTTAATAGACACATCGTATAGTTATATCATGTCATCCTGTTTACATAGTCATCATATTTTGAAGTATGTCATTCTATCCTGTTTAGTTAGCCATCATACATGTGAAATTGTGTCATGCTATCCTGTTTAATTAGCCATCATATATGTGAAATTATGTCCTGCTATTCTGTTTGCTTAGACAACATAAATGTGAATTATTTCATGCCCTGTTTTCTTCCCTACTATCCATTGCACCTGTCTATCTTACAATGTCTATACATTCAATTACTTTTCTTGTTTATCAGCCATTTCAATTGGAGGGAGTGATGGCAGTATCTGTGGGAGTAAAAACACGGTCTTCAGAAAAGATCGTGCTACCTGTCGATGCAGATAGAACCACGGTTGTACTTGCCCAAGAATCAGCCCCACCACATATAACCCACACTCATGCAGATTGTACCCCTACCCAGTTGGACAGAGAACCAGCTACACCCCTTCTAACCCCAACCCAGCAGATAGACACCCAGTTCCTGCTTGACACAAGACCGTCTCCACCATAGAGCACCCAAACACGAAAGCAGTTAGTAAGGCAACTACAATGCCCAAATCACGAGGACCACCACTCCGAACCAAGTCAACGCTTAAAGCGAAGAAGAATTGTTCTCGTGTCAGGTTCCGTAGCTATGGTTCATACTACTTTGCTCTTGCATCACTCAGATGCATCGATACCAACCAATTTCAAATTTGAAGGATGCAATTGAAACTCCAATGGCATAACAGTATGTTTTAAACCTGTTTCTTCAACGTGTTTGGCTGTTTGCTGTTGTAACTTGCTCTATGTTGATTTCAGTTTCAATTGAATAAACAGTTATGTTCTCATGCCATGCACATTACAAGTGTTGTTATTGTGTAGTAGTTTTACACTTATATTGTGTCTATGCTGCTTTGTCTTAAATAGATATGATTCGAACTGTATCTATCTTGATTTGGCAACATAAACTAGAATGATATAGACCATACAGTGACCATACTACATAGATATATGTTTGTTTCATGCTGTTATCCTGTCCACCTTACTACCGAACTGGTTTACCAAAATGAGTTTCATATACTACATTGTAAACCTGAGATGTGTTTGTTTGTTTCCCTTTTAGAACGCAGATAAAATATTGGAGAAGAGTACCGTGTTATGCAATGGTAAAGGAAATAATGCAGATAAGGTTCAAGATAGTGAGACATCCCTGTTGGTCTCCAAGAAAGCTGATAAAAACTATATTGAGGACACCGAGACAACCCCAAAGTCCTGTCTTGATGTAGTGTTCGAGTTATTGGCTACCATCTGGCACCAGACTCTTGAACTCGTTGCTGAATCAGTTCGACTTCTTGAGTCTCAACTTCAAGTTGAAAGACATCGATCGATGTTATGCGACAAGAAGTCAAGGACCGAGGAAGTCCTGCAGAATTCAAATGCATACTTTCTCGGTGCAACAAAGATTTGGAGGACTTAAGCGCCAAACAAGAGAAAGTTAATAAGCTTGCTAAGCATCTTGCCGACATTATGGGTACCTGGATATTGTTTCTTGAGCTCTTCAAGTGGTTTCAGTTCTGGACTTGTTTTCTGCAGCGCTTATATGTCATTGCTGTGTTCCCTATATTTGCCTTTGGTGGCAAACTTTGATGCCCAAGTGGATGTAATATGTGTAATAGCCATGATAGCCTAGTGTAAGTTGCTTGCTTATTTATTTCCTTGTTATCTTGTTTATTTGTTTGCTTGTAGCTAGTGCAGTTCTTTTTCTGCGGTTTGCTAGTGGCTGCAATAACCTATTTTTTTAAAACTAGGCCACAATAACCATGGGCTAATATTTACTGTAGTGACATCGCACCCACGGGTCAGAGAAACAAGTGGGCCTTCTACGGGCCGTATAAACAGTGGGCCTTCCATGGGCCGTAGAAACAATGGGCCTTCTACGGGCTGCAGAAACAATGGGCCTTCTATGGGTCGTATCATCAATGGGCCTTATACAAAATTTGATCAGTAACCACGGGCTGAATTTGGCCCATAAGCGAGAAAATAGCGATGAACGGGCCGTAAGTTAAACGAATCCGGAAATGAGCCCAAGAATAAATGGGCTCTGAGAAGGCCGAAAGATAACATGGGCTGGAAACGGCCCAACGAAATAACGAGCCCTTAATGGGTATAAAGTGATACTCTGTTCATTACGTGCGGGCCACCACGGGCCGTTAATGGGTGTAAAGTAATACATCGCTCATTACGGGCCGTTTCACCACGGGCCGTTAATAGGCCAAGAGTTACATAGGGCCTCATATGGGCCGAAAGACGTCATGGGCCATACATGGGCCAGAAGTGAAAATGGGCTGGAATCATATTGGGTGGCCCATATGACGCTACTGGGCCTAATTCGGATAGGGCGAATGGGCCTTGGGTTAGTGGGTGTAAATGGGCTATATGCGAACAGCCGTTAACAAGCTTTACATGGGCCGCCCGCCACCTTTGACCAAGTCAAATGGGCCGCCTTTTCACAGAATGGGCCTCTGTTGGGTCGTACACGTGTCGACGTATCATAGGCGCCTTCATCCAATGAGTGGATGACATCTGTCCCAACGGTGAGCCGACACGTGTTTCCTCCAAAGATATGATGATTTTACACGGAAAATCCCCATTGGTCGGGCTGTTAACGGGTTATCGGATCCAAAACCCGATCCGATAGCTTAACGGCGTCGTTACGGTGGATGCCATGTGTCGGTCACCCTTGATGAAAGCACTTCGTGGACGCGACGATTTATCGTCATGGAAGTGGACACTTCCGTGATGATAATTTTGGTAATGTCATGGAACACTTCTACGACAAAGACGTGCATGACTATCTTGATTCTGTCATAAATTTGTCATGGATGTACATGCATGACAAAAACGCGACCCATCGTGACAAACACGTATCATCACGGAAGTGTATTTTTTGTAGTGGTGGAGCCTCCACGAAGGGCTGCATGTTGCCACGCAGTGCTCGCCCAGCTGGTTGGGTCAAGAATGATGCATAATGGCGGCGGAGACTTGGTCGGTGCGGGCTCGACGGTGGCCCCGCTGGTGCGCTTGGCGAGGGCCTTGTCGGGTGGTTGGGAAGGGTCTTGCCGTATGCTGCAGCATCCCCAGGACAAGGATCTTGCCGGGGTCTTGTGGGTTTCTTTGGTGAGGATGGCTGCCTTCCTATCCTCATTTGATCTTGACTATTCTTTGTCTTCACAAAGATCTGCATGCCACCACAGAGCTGCCTCCCGAGCCCTGTTCCAATGCGTTTGTCGAGCGTTGGTGGGCTCAAGGGTGGCTCACACGATTGGCGTGGGTGGGCTGCCCCGGCAAGGGTCTTGCCGGGGCTGCTGAGGCTGCCCCGGCAAGGGTCCTTGCCGGGGAAACCTGCTTCGCCCATCTGTTCTTTGTGGCCTTGGTCCTTGTCGTTGCTTTGTTCGTCTTGTGCCTTTGGCTCCTCTCAGGCTTCCCTTTCCCTACCCTGTTATGTGCGGCCGTGGCGGGAGGCTCTGACTGCCCGTGCACAAGTAAAGGGGTCAAAAGGAGAGCCCCTAGTTTTGTACACCGACACGAGCCCCCGGGCCTGGGCCACACATAAGCGCAGTACGTTGATGGGCCAGGCCCAGAACGGTGCGCGAGCAGTTGGTGCGGATTTTTACCGCTGTAACTGCTCCATCCGCTGCGCTTCTCCACGACCCGCGTTGAACGCGTGACGTGGGGGTCGTGCGCGTGCATGACATGGGAGGCATGTGTGGGACAGCGTTCGCACGCATGCGTCGTATCGCAGTTAATGGGAAAGGAGGCGGCCCGTGCCTTCCCCATAAAAAGGAATAACCGCGGGCGCGCTGCTCACTTTACCCCTCCCTTGCGCCTTCCTCCAATCCCAGAACCGCCGCCCCCTTCTTCTCGAGCCTCTCTGCTTTCGTCCATCACCGCCGTGCTTTCGTTATCCTCTGCTTTTTCGCTCCCCGCAGCCGCCATGGCGCCCAAGTCCGCCAAGAGCAAGGGAGCGGCGAAGGATGCCGGTCTGTCGGAGCAGCCGAAGAGCGAGCTGGTGGCGCGGCGGGCGTAGTCGCCTACTTCCCCTCGACGATTGGCGTGCCCGAGCTTCAGGAGATGTTGAAGGATCTGTGGGGGGGGGGGGGTGAAGACCGGGGGAGAGAAAATGGGGCATCCAGCCACGCACGTCGTCCCTGCCAGCGCCGGGCCCTCCCCGCATCAGTACCCCTTCTTTGTCAATTATTTCTCTTGCGGGCTCTGTCCGCCCTTCTTTGATTTTTTTCAAGGACATCATGCACACCTACGGCTTCCGCCTCTTGGATTTCACCCCGAATGCCATGGCGTGCATGGCTCTCTTCGCACACCTCTGTGAGGGCTTCGTCGGAGTGCACACCAGCATGGTGCTCTTTCGCCATTACTTCTCCCCTCGGATCCAAAAAGGGGGCGCCATTGCTGGCTGTGTCGCCTGGATCCCGAGGGCCAAGGGGGCGTACCCGGACGGCGCCACGAAGGAGAGGTGGGAAAAATGGCAGGGCCGGTGGTGCTGGATTGAGGAGGAGGACCCGCCAGCATTCTGCGCGGTTCGCGAGAAACCGCCGGTCCGTGGGGGTGACTGGGGAGACATCGACGCCGATGACGCGAAGCTTACAATCGCCACCACCAGAATTCTTCGGCTCACCCAGGCCGGGCTCACCCTCGAGATGATCGGGGCGGACCGCCGACGAATCGCCCCTCTGCACGACAAGGGGAGGCCGGCCTGGCTCTTTGTGAACGCTGCCGACATCATGAGGCTCCGCCCCGGCGTTGAGAACAACCTGACGGTGTTGAGGCACGCCCATCTGTGCCAACGGATCTTCCAGCTCGAGGTCGACGACGTGGGCGAGGTCGAGCAGTCCGGCAAGCTTGCTAGGGCCGCCGCGAAGGCCGGCAAAGTCGACAAGGACGCTGTCTTCAAGCTGCCAGCGGGAGTGGTCCCGCTGAGCAACAACTCTCGCCGGAACGAGATCATTGCCATGATGCCTATCTTCAACACGCATGGCCTTGACCCGAACTGGGTGAGCCAAACGGGCTCACGGTCCAGGATTTCTTCGACACCCTACACGAGATATATGTCACCGCCGAGCCGCGGCTTATCCAGGACACCTCTCCGGCGGAGCTGGATTACTCTCGCCCGCCGGTGGAGGAGGTGAGGCGTGCCGAGGAGGAGGCAAAGCTCGTCAAGGAGGCTGGCAGCGCCGGCGGCGTGGTGGACAAGGCCGCGACAGAGGCGGAGGAGGGGGAGCTCGCCCAGTGGGCAGCTGCTGCTGGGGAGGCCAGCAGCGTCGACACCGGGGCTCTCCTCGTTGAAGACGCCGGCGACGGGTCGTCGTCGGAGGAGGGCGAGGAGGAGAGGACCGCGACTGTCGATCCTCCGGCCACCGGAAAGAGGCGGGTCCTGCGGCGGGCCACCTCCGACGAGCCGGTCCACCTCGACCGGGCCGTGCAGCCACGGCAAGCCCAGGAGGCGCTCGTGCGCCATACGAGGGCGGTGGCGATGAAGAAAACGGCGAAAGTCGTGGCATCAAAGAAGAAGACATCTGCTTCTTCATCGTCCAAACGCGCCCGGACACCATCGGCTCCCCCCTTGTCGGCAAACATCGGCACGGGGATTGCGTTTGACTTCGGGCCCCTGAGCCAGAGAGAGACCCCGGGCCTCTCAGCCCGGAGAGAAAGAGGAAAGCAACAGAGGAGGAGGAGGAAGAGAACAAAGAGTAAGCTTTCGCTTTCCTCCCTTATTCCTCACCCTCCCCTGACGGCACTGCTTACTTGTCTTCATCTTGCAGGGATGTGGAGACGTTGGCCCAAAAGATAAAGAGGGCTAGGACTTCGTCGAGTGGCCAGCCCCCGGCAGGCACCCCCAATACGCCACTGGTGGTGTCGAGCAGCCCGGACAGCAGCCCCCAGCCCAGCCCCCAGTGTAAGTCCATCACCCATCCCTTGTCAACGTGCGCAATGCGCGACGCTTTGGCACTGACCCTACCGTGGATGTAGGAGGGGAGCAACACCAAGGGGAGCCGCAGAGGGCTTCTCATATCGTGCCACCCCTGTCGACCACGCCCCCTCAAGGGGCGTCCCTGGCAAGGGCACCAAGCACCGAGGCCATGCACACGGAGGAGGAGGGGGAGAACACAGGCGCCGGTGGCCGCCTCGGCGCCAGACCTTGGCGGAGAAGGACTCCGCCTCACGGCCCAAAGACAGGTAAGCCACTCACTCTCCATACTGCTTGCATTCCTTTTTTCTATTTTTTTTCCTTTTTGACTTTCGATCTTGGCTCCGCCCTGTCTCTTCCTTGGCGTCCAGACCCCTCCTCAGAGGATGTCGACACCACCATCAAGGAGGTCGATGCGGATGCCGTGGCGGAGGCGGAGAGGATTGCTGCCGAGGAGAGCGCCAGGGGCGCCGCCGAGGATGCCGCCAAGGGGCCTGCCGAAGAGCCCGGCAAGGGGCCTGCCAAGGAATCCGGCAAGGCCACTGCCGAGGAGGTGGCATTTGAAGATCTGCCATCCTCCTCCGCTGCCTCTGGTTCCGGCAGGTACCTGAGGGTAAGCGACGACCTCTTCGTCCATCTCCTTGGCGCGTCAAGCACCAGGGCTCCTTTTGAGGGAGAGGTATTCGACGAGGAGGCGCTTGCCGCCGCCGGGCTCGAGGTCATCGATGAGCCGGGCATCGGTGGCGCCGGCTCCCAGGAGGAGCGGTTGCTCGAGACATGGGCGCCCGACTTTGGAAGCTTGAGCGCCCCGCGCCGTCTGGACAAGGCCAAGTCCAGGATGGTGTTGGTGGAGAAGGCGGAGGCGGACTTTGGAGGGCACATCGCCGAGGCGCAAGACTGGTTCCGCCAGGCCCACGACGAACTGAAGGCCGCCCAGGGCGAGCTGGCCAACCATGAGGTGGAGCACGCCCTGAAGCTGGCCGACGTCGAGAAGGCCCAGGAGACAGCGAAGAAATTGGCCGACGAAGCCGAGGCCGCCCGGACCCAGCACGAGGCCGCACTGAGGACTCAGGAAGAGGACCTTGCCGAGCGCGAGGAGAAGCTTGCCTCCACACTCCGCGACAAGGACGAAGAGGTGGACAAGCTCGCCCTGCAGCGGACCCAAGAGCTGGAGCGGAGGCATCAGGAAGCACTCAACGTCTAGGCTCAGGCCCACACCGGCAGGGTAAAGGAACTGGAGGGGCAAGCTCTGAAGCTGGACCAGGAGAAGGACACGCTCAACGGCGCCCTGACGGTGGCGCAAGACTAGGTCATCAGCAAGTCTGGGGAGCTCTCCGAAGCCAATATCTCCATCAAAGACCTCAAGCTGTAGCTGGGAGAGCTCGAGGAGACGCTGTCAAAGGCCAGAACTCGGGAGGGGATCCTGACCAAGGAGCTGGAGACGGAGAAGCAGCTGCTGATGAATGAGACCGCCAACCTCAAGGACCACAAAGGCGGGCGAGAAACGCTGGCTCAAGCGCCTTTCCGTCGTTGCAAAATCGAACGCCGATCAGCTGGCCATTATGGGGATGCCGGAGATGAGGTACGCCCCGGAAGCGAGCCTGAGCCCCAATGCCATCCTGACCGTATATTTTGAGAAGGTCATCGGCGCCCTGGGGCGGCTCCACTCCAACCGGGCAGCCTCCCTGGCCGAGGAATCCCGGATACTCTGCCGGGGGACCATGACCAGGGTGCTCACCAAGATTGCGCACTGGCACCCAGACCTTGATTTTGGAGCTGTGCTGAAGAGCTTGTCGGAGGATGCCGACATCGCGACACTCAACGAGCGTATCCAGCCCATCCTCAGCCGCATCGACAAAATCAAGAGGGTGGAGGGCCAACGTCGGGACTAGGCACCCCGTTCTCCGTCGCCGCTGCAGGTTCATGACCAAGACAATGCTATCTTTAGTTAGAACCGCGGCGGCAATTTGTGTAATATAACTCTGCAGTGCCCCTGAAACTATGCATGTTATTTTCCTGTTCGTTTTTCCTTTGTATGTTTGCCCCACGTCGATCGGGTAAGCTTGCCGGCACGTAAACCCAGGGCGGCGCTCTGAGGACGGATCCCCATCAGCCTGCCGGGTGTGCTTGTTGCCGGGCAAAGCACCTTACCGCCCTTGGCGCGGTCGCTCGATCTGTCGAGCTTGACTCAAGTCAGAACCGAGAGCGTTGCCGATGGCGAAAGGCTACCCTGCCGTTCTCAACGCGGCCGCTTGAACTGTTGAGCGGGATCGAAACAGAACAAAGGCGTTGCCGGTCACAGGAGGGCCCCTCTGCGTACAGGCTCTCCACACATAGGCCGAACCGTCCATGATAATAACCTTATATTTAAAGAGAAAATTTTAAAGTTCAGCATGACTTTGCTCTCTCGTCACCGCCTTGGCGTCCTTCGCGTCAACGGGCAGCGCCACCTTCTTGGCCGCCTCCTTCGCAGGAGCCGTGGCGATGAAGAACAACTAGGCCGACTGCTAGACCAGATTCTCACAATTGCGCCCCCTACCTGGCGCGCCAAAGATGTCGGTGGGGAACGACACCTATGGGATCACTGGAATCCCTTCTACGGTTGCGGGGCGCGGGGATCATGAGAAGAGCGGGACTATCAGACAACACAAAGGGTTTACGAGGTTCAGGGCCGCAAAGATCGTAAAACCCTATGATCCTGCTTTGGTGGATGTATTTAGTGTTCTTGAGCTCTTGAACTAGCTCTAGGTGCTGCGAGGTTGAAAGAGCGAATCCTTTTCCGTGTGCCATGGGCCTCCTTTTATAAGCGAAAGGGCTGCCACGAGGCACACGGGAGGTGGAAAGTGCTACTGATGTCATGAGCTTATCGCTGGTATTACTGAGGACAAAAGCGCATTTAATGCGAGGCTTAGGTGTCTGTCGGGGAAGCTGATCGTGACCCACGAACACCTATGGGACTTAACGGACCGAGTCCCTTTTGGTTCGGTGGGGCGGGGATTGCGAAGAAGCGGTCGGCGATGCACACGAGCGGTTTACCCAGCTTGAGAGCTCTCGGAGAGATAATACTCTTTTGCTGCTTGTTTGATTATCTTGTGTTCTTGCTAGGGAGCAATAGAGAGCTACAAAACCTAGCTTGAGTGTCTACGGTCTCGAATGAGTCGAATCCTAAGCGAGCGAAACCGAACCCTTTCTACGTCGCACATGGGCCTCCTTTTATAGGCTCAAGGGGTCACCCGCAATTGTAGCGTAAACAAGGGCAAAATGGGAAAAAGGAGTTGCGGTTGGTACAGCTACTTTATGCGATGTCTTATACCTAACTTTCGGCGGCAAGGGACAAAGGCGGTAAATGCCCGTCCATGTCGCCTAAGCGATCTTGAGAAAAGGACCGTCAAGGCGCCACAGTTCGCCACGATGGCCTTCTTGTCGGCGCCGCTTATAGCTGCTCTCAGCGGCTGCACAGCCACTGACATCGCGCATGGAATGGCCCCATGGCGACACGTTGGTGGATGAGCTGGAGGCGGAGATGAAGAGAAGTTTGCCTGCGCGCGACAAGCGCTTGCCCAGCTGAACCCTTTCGGCTCGGGGAGCTTGTGGCTCACCGAGCCTTCCCGGCAAGCTCCTCTTGCGGGGCCTTGTCTTCTGCGTGCCTTGAGTGGCCTTCCGGCAAGCTCATCTTGCGGGGCCTTGAATACTTTGTTCTTGAATGGCTCCAAAGGAGCCAGCGGAGGCTATGGCGGTCACTAGGCAAACCCTGCCGCGAAGTGCTGCCCTTTGCCCGTGCGAGTTCGGGACACTAGGGTAACCCTACACTAGTACACCAAGCAGAGCCCGGGCACTGGGCCACCTGCAGCCGAGCTCTGTTGGGCCAGGCCCAAAAACTGTCTTGTGAACGCTGCAGCCTAGATCCGCCGTTACTGCCCGGACCCACCCGTCTCCCACAGACAGCCTGCGTCATTGCGGCGTCGTGGGGAGAGATCATGGGGTTTCTTTAATTGGAAAAGCGGGCGTCCGCCCCTCTCCCTCCTTATAAGCGGGAGAAACAGGGGCAGGCGCCCACCTTGCCATTCTTTGTCACATCTCAAAAACCACCGCTCCCCCTTCTTCTCAAGTCCGAAGAGGCGGCGTCCGCCCCCATTGCCACCGGCGCCACCTTCGCCGTCGGACTCCTCCACACCTCGCCATGGCTCAAAGCCGACAAGGGAAAGGTGTGAAGTCGGGCGAGGCGCAGCGGCTCATGGCGCTGCGGAAGGAGCGGCCACCTTCGACCCCCTTCGGCCTAAAGGAGCTGCGGGAGGGTATTACCTCTTAAAGTCGAGCGGAGCGGGCACACCCGTGCGAGGTGATCTCCGCCGCCGCATCCGAGAAGGTTTACGCCGAGTATCCCTTCTTCGCTTTTCTTCTCTGCGGGCTCTGCCGCCCTTTTCAATTCTTTTGCGACATCATGAACACCTCGGCCTTCGCCTCCTTGATTTCACCCCCAGCGCCGTCCTAACCATGGCAGTTTTCGCACACCTTTGCGAGAACTTTGTGAATCCACCCAAGCGTAGCCCTCTTCCGCCACTTCTTCATGCCCGCGTTGAGAGAGAGAGCCGCTTCTTGGGAGGGATTGCTTGGATCTCGGGATCGGCAAGAAAGAAGCATATTTGGAAGGAGAGCTCCGTAGCAAGTGGGAGGAGTGGAGAGCCGATTGGTGTTGGATCATTGAGGAAAACCGCGCCCTTCACAACCCAGCGTCAAAATCCCATAGTGCGCGGCAGCGATTGGAGTAACTTGGCGGAGGATGCTAGGTTGAAGATTGCCGTGACCGGATCTTGCGCCTCGGGCATGCCGGACTCACCGAAGGCGCTGTTGGTATGGATTTCTTCGCCGCCGCGCCATCCCTGCAGGAGAGGAGGAGGCCTGCTTGGGAGTTCAAAATCTGGCGGACATCATGAGGCTGCGCCCGGGCCTCAACTTGTCGGCCAAGGCATACAGCTCATCGGCGTCCTTGACTTTGCACATCGCCATCTCCTCCCTCATCCTGCGGTTCCGCGCGTTCGATGAAATGCGCTGATCACCGCGGCGGGGTGGACATCTGGGATGTTGTAGTGCACACGGCTGAATCTCTGGATGAACTTGCGCAGGGACACTCCTTCCTTCTGGGCGAGCAGGTGAAGGTCACTCTCTTGGCCATGAGGCTTGTGGCCGCCTGTGAAGGCGCCGACAAACTGATGGCATAGATTTGCCCAAGAGGATATGGAGCTGTCCGGCAAGTGCATGAGCCAAGATCTGACATTTGGCTTGAGTACCAGCGGGAAGTAGTTAGCGAGGATCTTGTCGTCTCGTCCCCCCGCAGCCTGCACCGCGATGGTGTAGATGCTGAGGAACTCCGATGGGTGTGTCCTGCCATCATACTTCTACGCACATCGGCTTGAAATTTTTCTTGTCGGACCCTTTGGACTTGCCGCAGCTCACGATTGAACGCAGGGCAACCAACTGCGTACGGCAAGTCACCTGGTTCCCCTGGCGCTTGCATGTCAACAGCGGGCCCAGCGCGCTGGTCGGATTGACGCCGCGCTTCTCTTTGGCGCTCGATGCGAGTTCGAGCGTCTTCTTGTTGCCGTTCTTGAAGAACTTGGCGCTGATCACGGCGAGCTCGTGGATCCGATGACGCGGTGGAGTCGCTGTCGAGGTGGATCCGAGGAGCTGGTGATCTTGGCCTTCGGGATGGAGAGTGCATGGTGGTTGCACCCCCATAGGTTTCGTCGCCACCGGCTCCTGCCTTTTCGTCTCGCCGCGGCAAGGACGCAGTTGGTTGCCGCGGAGTATCGCCGTTGGCAAAGCCGATGAGGCTTTGAATGGTGGCCCTCCATTCGTCGACCTTGTCGGCCGTTGGAGGGTAATCCAGAGCGATTGAGCCGCGCCAATGCTTCCGCTTGAGTGGTGGCGGCAATGGCGAACAGTGCGAGGAGCGGGGCGTGCTTGGACTTCTAAATATGTTAGAAGGAGCGATATCCGTCAGCGACCGTGCCCCGCTCGCACCAGCCTGTTGGCGCGCGAGCTACTCTTGAGCACCCCTGGATCCACCAGCTCGATCTTGGCCCAACGAACGTATGGCGCTGTGAGCACCATGACGCTGTCGGTCCCGCGCCTCCTGAGATGGATGCGGTGCGTATCCGGATGCCGAGGTCTGCGCCGCCTTGTCCTTGGACTTGGCAGCGTCGTGGGCTCCCTCGACGACGCCCGTTCCTCCGCCAGCGTCTTCCCCACCACTCGTCAGCTCCGGTGGTGGTGGGTTTGACGCGGACGGCTTTGCTTCCGCCGAAGCCTTCTTCTTCGGTGGCATGTTGATGAAGATGATGAAGATTGTTGCTCGTGTGAACGCCGGATCTGGTTCACACAACCTCGACGCACCCCCTACCTGGCGCGCCAAAGATGTCGGGGAAGCTGATCGTGACCCACGAACACCTATGGGACTTGGCGGACCGAGTCCCTTTTGGTTCGGTGGGGGGCGGAGATTGCACGAAGAGCAGATCGAGGCGATGCACACGAGCAGTTTACCCAGCTTCGGAGCTCTCCGGAGATATAATACTCCTACTGCTGCTTGTTTGATTATCTTGTGTTCCTGCTAGGGAGCAATGAGAGCTACAAAACCTAGCTTGAGTGTCTCTGGTCTCGAATGAGTCGAATCCTAACTGAGCCGAAACCGAACCCTTTCTATGTCGCACATGGGCCTCCTTTTATAGGCTCAAGGGGTCACCACAGGTGGCAACATAAACAAGGGCAAAATGGGAAAAAGGAGTTGCGGTTGGTACAGCTACTTTGTACAGTGTCTTATACCTAACTCTGACGGCAAGGGACAAAGGCAATAAATGCCCGTCCATGTCGCCTAAACAGTGCGGAAAGGGACCGTCAAGAGCGCCACCGTTCGCCATGATGGCCTTCTTGTCAGCGCCGCTTATCGCTGCTCTTCGCTAGCTGCACATCCCTTTGACACACGCGCATGGAATGGCCCCATGGCGACACGTTGGTGGATGAGCTGGAGCGGAGATGAAGAGAGGTTGCCTGCCGCGGCAAGCGCCTTACCGCGGCTGAACCCTTGTCGCGCTCGGGAGCTTGTCGCTCACCGAGCCTTCCCGGCAAGCTCCTCTTGCCGGGGCCTTGTCTTCTGCGTGCCTTGAGTGGCCTTCCCGGCAAGCTCATCTTGCCGGGGCCTTGAATACTTTGTTCTTGAATGGCTCCAAAGGATCCGCGGAGAACCTTGGCGGTCACTAGGCAAACCCTGCCGTGGGGTGCTGCCACTGCCCGTGCACGAGTTCGGGACACTAGGGTACCCCTACTCTAGTACACCGACAGTGTCCCTTCACTTTATCGGGGACGGGGGCGAGGCCCGTTCCGTCCGTCGCCGCTCCTCCAAGCTTCGACACGCGCCCTGGCCAGCGATGCATGCAGTTCCATGTAGGCAGGCAGGCAGCTGAGGTGGCGTGGTGGTGGAGCCTCCACAAAGGGCTGCATGTTGCCACGCGGGTGCCTGCCTAGCTGGTTGGGTCGGCAGCTGCATGCGAACGGCGACGGAGACTTGGCTGGTGCAGGCCTGACGGTGGCCCTGCTGGTGCGCTTGGCGAGGGCCTTGCCAGGTGGCCTGGCAAGGGTCTTGCCGTGGCGCGCAGGCGTCCCGGCAAGGATCTTGCTGGGGGTCTTGTGGGTTTCTTTTGTGAGGATGGCTGCCTTCCTATCCTCATTTGATCTTGACTATTCTTTGTCTTCACAAAGATCTGCATGCCACCACAGAGGTGCCTCCTGAGCCCTGTTCCAATGTGTTTGTCGAGCGTTGGTGGGCTCAAGGGCGGCTCACTCGGTTGGCGTGGGCGAGCTGCCCCGACAAGGGTCTTGCCGGGGCTGCTGAGGCTGCCCCAGCAAGGGTCCTTGCCGGGGAAACCTGCTTCGCCCATCTGTTCTTTGTGGCCTTGTTCCTTGTCGTTGCTTTGTTCGTCTTGTGCCTTTGGCTCCTCTCCGGCTTCCCTTTCCCTACCCTGTTATGTGCGGCCATGGCGGGAGGCTCTGACTGCCCGTGCACAAGTAAAGGGGTCAAAAGGAGAGCCCCTACTTTTGTACACCGACACGATACCTACATGTCGGTTCCCTTTCTGTCACTGGGATCAAGCACCGTAAGATCGCACCCATCACAAAGCACCTCTTCCCATTGCAAGATAAACAGATCAAACTGGCCAAACAAAACCCAAATATTAGAGAAGAAATACGAGGCTATCAGTAATCATGCATGTAAGAGATCAAAAAAGACTCAAATAACTTTCATGGATGAAAAGATAGATCTAATCATAAACTCAAAGTTCATCGGATCCCAACAAACACACCGCAAAAAGAGTTATATCATATGGATCTCCAAGAGACCATTGTATTGAGAATCAAACAAGAGAGAGGAAGCCACCTAGCTACTAACTATGGATCCGCAGGTCTACAAGGAACTACTCATGCATCATCGGAGAGGCACCAATGGACATGATGCACCCCCTCCGTGATAGTGTCTAGATTGGATCTGGTGGTTCTGGAACTAGCAGCGGCTTGAATTGATTTTTGTCGACTCCCCTAGGGTTTCTCGAATATTGGGGTATTATAGAGTAAAGAGGCGGTTTAGGGGGCACCCGAGGTGGGCACAACCCACCAGGGCGCGCCTGGGCCTCCAGGCATGCCCTGGTGGGTTGTGCTCCCCTCAGAGCTCCCCCCAGGCGCTTCTCCGGCCCACTATATGTCTTCTGGTCCAAAAAAATCCACAAAAGTTTCGTTGCATTTGGACTTCGTTTGGTATTGATTTCCTGCGATGTAAAAAACATGCAAAAAACAGCAACTGTCACTATTTTAATAGGTTAGTACCAAAAAATGATATAAAATGACTATAAAATAATTATAAAACATCCAAGAATGATTATATAACAGGATGGAACAATAAAAAATTATAGATACGTTGGAGACGTATCAGCACCCCTCTGGTACTTCTTTAGCCAAAGTTGTGTCTTCTCGTCCATAAAAATTCTCCAAAAAGTTTCGCTGCGTTTGGACTCAACGATCAACTTCCCCCATAATGATATCTATACTACCTAATATCGTCATGATATCAGCTAATTTCATTTTTTAACTAGCTGAGGAAGAATTTGCAAATTAATAAACCCGGGTGGACGGATTTTCCATCTCCAGGGGAAAAGGCTATCATCTCCTACTAGATAAATCCCTAATTCACATTTTGGGTTTGGTATTGATTTTCTGCGATGTGAAACACAAGCAAAAATAGCAACTGGCATTGGGCACTATGTCAATAGGTTAGTCCCAAAATATGATATAAAGTTGCTATAAAATGATTGTAAAACATCCAAGAATGATATATAATAGGATGCGTACTTCATAAATTATAGATACGTTGGAGACGTATCTGCATCCCCAAGCTTAATTCCTACTCGTCCTCGAGTAGGTAAATGATAAAAGAAATAACTTTTGAAGTATGAATGCTAGCAAAGTGCATACGTTTGATCAATGATAATTTCAATCACTTTTCCTAGCATCATAACAACAACACTTTCTCATAAAACTCATCATGTTAAAGTAGCAACCAATTCACATGTTAAGGTTCAAACGATGAATTCTCTTGAAACTCAACAACCTATATTCTTAGTCACCAAACAATTGCAATTCAACTTATTCAACAGAGTATAAGTAAGAGCTCCACATACTCAATCATCATATAGTCTTCTATGATTACTAGCACTCAAAGCATATTCTTAGAACAAATGGCATCCATCGAACACACAGAAAGATAGGGGCTTAATGTTTTGCCTCCCAACTTATTTATCATAGAGATAATTGTCAACAATAATACTTCATGATCAAATATATTTTACTAGTCATATGTGCCTAGATCTTTCTGCACCACATAATGCTTGTTGATACGTCTCCAACGTATCTATAATTTTTTATTGTTCCATGCTATTATGTTATCTGCTTTGGATGTTTTATATGCATTAATATGCTATTTTATATTATTTTTGGGACTAACTTATTAACCCAGAGCCTAGTGCCTGTTTCTGTTTTTCCTTGTTTTTGAGTTTTACAGAAAAGGAATATCAAACGGAGTCCAAACAGAATAAAATTTATGGTGATTTTTCTTGGACCAGAAGACATCCACGGAGCTTGGAGAGGGGGTGAGACGATGGCTGAGGAGGTCACAAGCCTGCCAGGCGCGCCCCTGGGGGTCGCGCCCTGAGGGCTTGTGGGCCCCTTGGGTGTCTCCTAACCCTAATTCTTCCTCCATAAATACCCTAAAATTCCCAAACATCGGAGGCATCCACCAAAATACTTTTTCGCCGCCGCAAGCCTCTATTCCCATGAGATCCCATCTTGGGGCCTTTTTCGGCACCCTGTCGGAGGGGGATTCGATCACGGAGGGCCTCTACATCAACCCTATTACCCTTCTGATGAAGCATGAGTAGTTTACCACGGACCTAAGGGTCCATAGCTAGTAGCTAGATGGCTTCTTCTCTCTCTATGATCTTCAATACCATGTTCTCCTCGATGTCCTTGGAGTTCTATCCAATGTAATATTCTTTTGCAGTGTGTTTGTCGAGATCCGATGAATTTTGGATTTATGATAAGATTATCTATGAATATTATTCGAGTCTTTTCTGAGCTCTTTTATGCATGATCAAATATCTTTGTATTTCTCTCTGAATTATCGGTTTGGTTGGGCCAACTAGATTGGTTCTTCTTGCAATGGGAGAGGTGCTTAGTTTTGGGTTCAATCTTGTTGTGTCCACACCAAGTGACATAGCAGGGGTAGCGAGGCACGTATTGTATTGTTGCCATCAAGGATAAAAAGATGGGATTTTCATCATATTGCTTGAGTTTATCTCTCTACATCATGTCATCTTACTTAAGGCGTTACTCCATTCTTATGAACTTAATACTCTAGATGCATACTAGATAGCGGTCGATGTGTGGAGTAATAGTAGTATATGCAAAATCGTTTCGGTCTACTTCACACGGACGTGATGCCTATTTTCATGATCATTGCCTTGGATATCATCATAACTTTGTGCTTTTCTATCAATTGCTCGACGGTAATTTGTTTACACACCGTATGTTTTCTTTCAAGAGAGAAGCCTCTAGTGAAACCTATGGCCCCCGGGTCTATTTTCCATCATATATTTTCAGATCTATAAATCAAAAAACCCAAAAAATACCTTACTGCCATTTATTTAGATTTACTTTAGTTTCCCTTTTTGTTTATCTTTTATACCTATCTCTATTAGATCTCACTCTTGTTCGAGACTGTGAAGGGATTGACAACCCCTTTTTGTGCTGAGTGCAAGTGTTTGTTAGTTTGTGCAGGTGCATAGATTGCAGACTTGCGTGTGCCTCCTACTAGATTGATTCCTTGGTTCTTAACTGAGGGAAATACTTATCTCTACTTTGCTGCATCACCCTTTCCTCTTCAAGGGAAAAATCAACGCAAGCTCAAGAAGTAGCACTTACCAACTAGATAATATTTGAGGTTGAAATGAGAATGCATACTATTGACTCTTGCATAAAAGTAAATATTGAAAAGTAAAATATAGGCCCTTCGCAGAGGGAAGCAGAGGTTGTCATGCTCTTTTTATTTGGATGCCCAAGCTCTTAACGCAAAGGAATGTCGTGTTATAATGTCCCTTATGATAGCAACCTTTATTATGCAGTCCGTCGCTTTTATTACTTTGCCATCACAAGTTCGTACAATGCTCAATTTTCCCTCACAATAAAATATCAAACATATTTAGGAGTAATTTGTATTGCTTTATGCACCGATCACAACTTACTTGAAGGATATTATTCAATCCATAGGTAGGTATGGTGGACACTCATGGCAAGAAACTGGGTTTAAGGGTTTTTGTATGCACAAGTAGTATCTCTACTTAGTACGAACTTTTGTCTAGCAAAAGATCGTAGGCAAACACCACATGTTGGAGGATCCATGACAATATAACTTCTATGCAAATATACACAACTGTAACTCATTACGTTGTCTTCCTTGTCCAACTTTAACTAATTTGCTCAAGTTTGAAAATAATTAATGGGTATTCACAATCATAGAAGATGTCCAAGATAATATATTTGTATGTGAAAGTTCTCTTCCTTATACTAATCATTCATGAATTGCTTGCATGACCAATATTGTGATTGTCAAGCTTCAAAATATTTTCACTTTCTAAACCCAATGTGAAGCTACTACTAGGCATAATATGAACATATAATTTAAAATTCATGATATTCAATTCATTCAACAATTTACTCATAGGATATAAGTGAAGCACAAGAGTAAAAGGCAAACTACTCCAAAAAGATATAAGTGAAGATCGAACGAGTAGTTAAGTAAAGGGGTAGCTAATTGATGACTCTCTCTTATTTAAAAACTTTCATATCTAAGTATTTTATTAAAACAACAAGCAAAATGAAAATAAAATGACATTCTAAGAATAGCACACATCATGTGAAGAAGCAAAAACTTAGGCTCAACCGATACTAACCGATAATTGTTGAAAAAGAAAGGTGGGATGCCTACCTGGGCATCCCCAAGCTTACATGTTTGAGACTTCTTGAAATATTATCTTGGGATGCCTTGGGCATCCCCTAGCTTGAGCTTTTGTGTCTCCTTAATTCCTTTTATATCATGGTTTACCTAAATCTTAAAAACTTCATCCACACAAAACTCAACAAGAACTCGTGAGATAAATTAGTATAAATCAATGCAAAAACTTTATCATTCTCTACTGTAGCAAATCACTAAAAATATTATTTAACATTGCATACTAAATGCCTCTGCATATTTAATAGTCCTATCCTCAAATAGAATCATTAAACATGCAAACATATGCAAACATAACAACAATCTGTCAAAACAGTACACTCTATCAAGAATGCAAGAATATTCATACTTCTGTAACTCCAAAATTTCTAAAAATTTACCACACTGTAGAAATTTTTTCATAGCTTATCGTGCAAAAAATTTCAACATTTTATCACATTCTGACGTTTCTCGGGAATTTTTTGCAAAATGATAAACTTTTTATTTTGAAACAACAACTCATATACTTGCAAAATAAGCATGTGGAAAGCTATCCTTGACACTTTTATTGAAATAAAAGATGCAAAACATTACTCCCTCCGTTCCTAAATATAGGGTGTATAGTTTTTGGCACAGAAATTAAGAATGCACCTGGAGGGAAAATCTCACAAGTTTTGGGCGAGATTACACCTGACTAATTGACATGAGAAAATAGAGGAGCTTACATGATATAAGGAAATGTAATCAAATCCCTAAAACAATTATTCAAACGAGTGGTACAATGCAATACACCTTATATTTCGGTTTTTTCTCAAAAGTCTATACACCTTATATCAAGGAAGGGAGGGAGTATTATAAATAACAGTAAGCAAATCCTAGCAAAATAAAATGACGCTCCAAGCAAAACTCATATCATGTGATGAATAAAAACATAGCTCCAAGTGAGGTTATCGATAATGTTGAAGACGAAAGAGGGGATGCCTTCCGAGGTATCCCCAAGCTTAGTTGCTTGGATCTTTCTTGAATATTACCTTGGGGTGCCTTGGGCATCCCCAAGCTTAGGGTCTTGTCGCTCCTTATTCTCCTCATATCGATATCTCACCCAAAACTTGAAACCTTCAGTCACACAAAACTTAAGGGAACTTCGTGAGATAGGTTAGTATGATAAAGAACAAACCATTCACTTTTGGTACTGCCAAAGACAAGATTCATAATTGTTCTCGCACATTGCCTATTGTACCTTATCATTTCCACAATTTATATTGAGCAATATAAGCCATAGAAACTAAAAACAAGCAAACTATGCATTGAAAACAGAATCTATCAAAAACAGAACAGTCTGTAATGATGTGGACAACTACCATACTTCTACTACTCCAAAAATTCTGAAGAAAAATTAGGTAAACATAGACAATTTGTATATCAATCATATGTAAAAAATTCAGAATTTTATCATGTTCCAGTGAATTTAAACAATTCTGTTACTAGAAGCAAAAGTTTCTGTTTTTGCACAGAATCAAGTCAACTATCATCCACACTATCCCAAAGGCTTTACTTGGCATTTTATTGAAATAAAAGCTATAAAACATGATTACTACAGTAGCCTAATCATGTGAACTCGCAAAAACAGTAGGGGTAAATGTTGGGTTGTCTCCCAACAAGCACTTTTCTTTAATGCCTTTTTAGCTAGGCATGATGATTTCAATGATGCTCACGTATAAAATATGAATTGAAACATGCAAGGGAGCATTATAAAACACATGGCAAGCACATTTAAGCCTAACCCACTTCCTATGCATAGGGATTTTGTGAGCAAACAATTTATGGGAGCAAGAATCAACTAGCATAGGAAGACAAAACAAGCATAACTTCAAGATTTTCAATGCATAATGAGGAAACTTGATATTATTGCAATACCTACACTACTACAGGATGCTGCTAACGCGGCACTACGATCAGAGACCCTTTAACGAAACTGTGTGCGATGCAATAATCGCAAACGGTGGTGTAAAAACCCATCAAAAAAGGTGCAAAACATTTGCGATGGAGGATACATCAAACACGATTCAGATTTTAGTTGTGTGTGTGATGCAGGGCATACGGTTCAGTTCAATTAATTGTTTGCAATGAGGAGGAACAAAAGAAACGGGCAGCCAGATGAAGGTGTGTGCGATGTACACCATACGGTTCACTCGGATGAACTGTTTGTGATTAGGGAACACAAAAGAAACGGTCAGCCAGATCAAGGTGTGTGAGATATACGGCATGCGGTTCACTCGGATGAACTGTTTGTGCTGAGACAAGAGAACAGAAACGGTTCAACTTAACAAGATGTGTGTGATATGCGGTGAACAGGTCTGTAATCAGAAATGTGTGCGAAGACCGATAATAACATAGACGGTTGCTGCTAATAAGACGTGTGTGTTGTGCGATGGGATTGCATACAGAACAACAACATATACACACACACACACACACACACACACACACACACTTATAAGGACATGGTTGCATAACCAAATTAAACATCCACTTACATAGGTGGCTACTACGACCATGGCATTTGCACACACCAAAGTAAACTATTACATGCACAATTACATAGCTGGCTACTACACACATGACATTTCCACACACCAATAAAGTAAACTATATATTGCATGCATGATTAACTAGCATAAACGATCATCTGATCATCATCTACTTCTTGCGATGCTTGCTCTGCTTGTGGCTCGATCCAGGCTCGTCGATTTGGGTAACGAGGCACTTCCTCATATCAACGATTTGCATGTAAATCTCATAGCATGTGTACATGCTCTTGGCCGCGAACCTGAGGTGAGGTTCATCCAGTTGCCACATCCAGGCCCTGTGCCAGGATACGGGACTTGTTCTCTGGGAATCCTGCTTCATCTTATCGTAGTAGGGGTCGATGATGGCCGAGGCGAGTTCGACCAGGGAGTCCTTTTTCGTGCTGCCCCAGACCCTGTAGTGGTCACGGATTTCGACAAGGTTCTTGCAGGCCAAGCCCGTAACACTTAGCGCCTTTACATTGTCAATGGTTTCCACCGTGGTGAACTTGTACTCGGTGCTCTTAACAAACCTGTTGAAACGGTCACAAGGCTCTCTGGCCATGCAGTAGTGGCAGATGAGGACATGATGGCGCACACACAACTGGGCGACGACAACCTTTTGATCTATGCCGGTACGACCAACGGTGTACTGGAGGTCGATGCCGACCACCTTGTACTTGTCTCGAGCAAGCAACTGCTTAACGTTGTTGATGTAGTCGTCCGCCACGGCCGGGTAGATGGTGTACACCACCGAGAGATCCGTCTCCCTCGTGTGGGTCTCCACTCTATGCTCGTCGAACTCCATTGGAGCACCGCTAGACATCCCCTATCTATGTGTCGTCGTGGGTGTGCTTGTTGTGTTGTGGGGCGCGATCGAATGGTTGAAGAGACTAAGGTTATACTGGCCGCGGGAATTAAAGGGGAAGCCGGAGGGCCAGTAATATCAGCAGGCCTTGATGGCAGTTCTAATTTGTAGCGCATAACTCCATTGTGACGCACGTAACTTCATCGTGTGGCAACGCGCGCGGCACAACCGCATGCATATGGGCCCCCCAACGTGATCGTGTGCACGACCAACCGCTGGTAGAGCGCGCCCAAATTCAAACATTCATCGGATCCCCGTGTATCGATTAGACAAAACATCCAATTATGTTATATACCAAATACCATTAATATTGCAAGGTTCAAATTCAAAAATTACAATGCCCAAATTCAAACATTGCAATGACTTCCAATTGCTTTGCCATATGCTCTTCCAATACGAAGTTTAGCTTTTTGGAGCCTCTTCCATTCTGCAATACCTGTCGGCTCTGATCAACATACCATTCATCTTTCCTAATTAAATGCGTGTTCAACCTCAGTACCTGCAGCACCTTTGCTCTGGCAAGAAAGAACCTGGCGAGTGTAATCTCCGGTAAGGTCCCTTGGTAGGAGTTCAAAGTAATATTTGAGAGATGCAGATCCAGGCATTCGATGTGATTGTTGTTATAAACATTATCCACCTCCAGGCCTATTATTATCTACAACAGAAGAGAACGTGTTAGTGTCTACATGCAGTTTTGAATACTACTATACACCCATTTGGTTTGCAGGATTTCTAAAATGCACCAACGTGCCATTTTCGATCTGACATGATTAACATGGGCATTTGTTCACAATCTAGAAACATGTATCCTTCTTCACAAGAGGTTGGATTGGATGAAAATTTCCCTAAGAAAACTAGTACAGATGAATCCAAAGGAGAAATGCTTATGGATTGTAACCATATGAATCAAGCAACCAATATGGGGTGGGGTGTATGTCCTGAAATCCTCCAAAATTACTTCAGAAATTGTAGTACATTGTCATTGTAAACTTGGGAAAAGGTGCAGGATTGTGTGTGTAGTGAGGATGGGGGGTGGCGGCCGCTCGGCCGCGCCATTAATACAGACCAGTGGGAGCGAGGTGGGCGGCGGTCCAAGGCTGTCTCGCTTCCCGGTGAGAACGACTGCTTAATCTATGAATGAAATCTATGCTTAATTACTGAATTTTAGTTGCAAAAATTAGATAGTGCTATTGATTTTTAGCTGCATATTTTGACAAATCGCAGTGTCTCTTGGCTTAGCGCCGAAATCTAGCTTTAATTTGCATACCATAATCTGAACCTTTTGCGTTGAAGAGATGCACAAATCCTGCGTTGAACAGCTTGCATGCTTCCCGGTGAGCCTGCGCACCGGACTGCGCTCACACACCTCCCATTCACTCAAGCAGCTGTCAGCACGACACCTCCTATAGCCATTAAAACCAAGATACGTGCGGTCACGTGAATGGTTAACAGAACGCACACGGTTTGAATATACAAATGTTTGAGATATTAAAGTGGCAGCTATTTTTTCAAAATGCCTTTGTTGGCTGTTATTCGAGTGCGCCTTCTCTCAAAATGGACATAAAAAATACCATAGCATGTCGGGTGCCGCTTCATGATACCATGCCAAGTTTCATGAATTTCAGACGAGTTTTGGATTTACTAGAATTTAAAAACCAGGTATCTCAACATTTTGCCGGCAATCAATAGTGCCGTGGTGTTTGAAATTCATTCCCATTTCTTGCATGGGACCTAAGCATGCACCCAAGGACACAGATTTGATTTTTCAACCAATTTATATGCACTGGAGCATGTGCATGTATTTCAAATTTGAATTGTGCACATAAAATGCCTAGAAAACCCTATTAATGTATAAAAATGTCCAAACAAACCCCAAAAATTCCAAAACTTAACACAAACTCCTGTTGTTCTATATTGACACTAGAAATTTTTTGAAAGCAATAAGAGGCAACGGATATCATTTCGTCCCCAAAGGTGGCACGTTCCGTACCGAAACCATCAGACTTGTTGTGAGAAGCTCTGGTTTGTGAGAAGCTTATACCCAAACCTGCCCCAAATGGGACAAATTTTTTACCATGGCATGTTGATGCCACTCCATGATACCATGCCAAGTTTCAAGAATTTCAGACGAGTTTTGGATTTACTAGAATTTAAAAACCAGGTATCTCAACGTTTTGCCGGCAATCAACAGTGCACTGGTGTTTGAAAGTCATTCCCATTCCTTGCATGGGACCTAAGCATGCACCCAAGGACACATATTTCATTTTTCAACCAATTAATATGCACTGGCGCATGTGCATGTATTTCAAATTTGAATTATGCACATAAAATGCCTAGAAAACCCAGTTAATGTATAAAAATGTCCAAACGAACCCCGAAAAATTACAAAACTTAACACAACACTCATGTTGTCCCATGTTGACACTAGAAATTTTTTGAAAGCAATAAGAGGCAACATATATCGTTTCGTCCCCAAAGGTGGCACGTTCCGTACCAACCATCAGGCTTGTTGTGAGAAACTCTGGTTTGTGAGAAGCTTATACCCAAACCTGCCCCAAATGGGACAAATTTTTTACCACGGCATGTTGATGCCGCTCCTTGATACCATGCCAAGTTTCATGAATTTCAGACGAATTTTGGATTTACTAGAATTTAAAAACCAGGTATCTCAATGTTTTGCCGGCAATCAATGATACGTATCCAACGTATCTACTTTTCCAAACACTTTTGCCCTTGTTTTGGACTCTAACTTGCATGCTTTGAATGGAACTAACCCGGACTAACACTGTTTTCAGCAGAACTGCCATGGTGTTATTTTTGTGCAGAAATAAATGTTCTTGGAATGACCTGAAAATCCACGGAGACACGTTTTGGAATTAATGAAAAATACTGGCAAAAGAATAAGCATCAGGGGGCCCACACCCTGACCACAAGGGTGCAGGGCGCCCCCTGGGGCACGCCCCCTGCCTCGTGGGCCCCCTAGGACTCCACCAACCTCAACCCCAACTCCATATATTCATGTTCGGGGAGAAAAAAAATCAGAGAGAAGGATTCATCATGTTTTACGATACGGAGCCGCCGCCAAGCCCTAATCTTCCTCGGGAGGGCTGATCTGGAGTCCGTTCGGGGCTCCGGAGAGGGGAATCCATCGCCATCGTCATCATCAACCATCCTCCATCACCAATTTCATGATGCTCACTGCGCGCGTGAGTAATCACATCATAGGCTTGCTGGACGGTGATGGGTTGGATGAGATTTACCATGTAATCGAGTTAGTTTTGTTAGGGTTTGATCCCTAGTATCCATTATGTTCTAAAATTGATGGTGCTATTACTTTGCTATGCTTAATGCTTGTCACTAGGGCCCGAGTGCCATAATTTCAGATCTGAACCTATTATGTTTTCATGAATATATGTGAGTTCTTGATCCTATCTTGCAAGTCAAAAGTCACCTACTATGTGTTATGATCCGGCAACGCCGAAGTGACAATAATCGGGACCACTCCCTATGATGACCGTAGTTTGAGGAGTTCATGTATTCACTAAGTGTTAATGCTTTGGTCTGATACTCTATTAAAAGGAGGCCTTAATATCCCTTAGTTTCCAATAGGACCCCGCTGCCACGGGAGGGTAGGACAAAAGATGTCATGCATGTTTTTTTCCATAAGCACGTATGACTATATTCAGAATACATGCCTACATTACATTGATGAACTGGAGCTAGTTATGTGTCACCCTATGTTATAACTGTTGCATGAGGAATCGTATCCGACATAATTATCCATCATTGATCCATTGCCTATGAGCTTTTGACATATTGATCTTTGCTTAGTTACTTTTCCGTTGCCACTGTTACGATTGCTACAAAAACTACTACTGTTACTTTTTCCACCGTTACCGTTACTTCCATACTACTTTGCTACTAAATATTTTGCTGCATAAGTATTTCAGGTGTGGTTGAATTGACATTGCTAATACTTGAGAATACTCTTTGCCTCCCCTTGTGTCGAAACAATAAATTTGGTTTGAATACTCTACCCTCAAAAACTATTGCGATCCCCTATACTTGTGGGTTATCAAGACTATTTTATGGCGCCGTTGCTGGGGAGCATAGCTCTTTTCTTTGAGTCACTTGGGATTTATATCTGTTGATCACTGTGAGGAACTTGAAAGATGAAAGAACAAAGATTTTTCCCTCGACTACGAGGGGAGGTAAGGAACTGCCATCTAGCTCTGCACTTGATTCACCTTCTGTTATGAGTAAATTTGTGACACCTACACCTGTTATTGATTCTGATATGTCGCCTGTTATTGATGATGCCACTTCTGCTATGCATGATGCTTATGATGAAACTACTTCTATGCTTGATAATACTGCGCCATTAGGTGAATTTCTTGATGAACAACTTGCTAGGGTTAGAGAGAATGAAATTATTGAAACAGATAATATTGATGAAAGTGATGATGAAGATTCTCCCCCTGGATATGAATTGCCTGATGTGCCTGAGGGTTATGTTATGGATGAAGAAACTGCTAGAGACCTTTTTGCTTGAAAGATAGATATGACCTTAAGAAATTGTTAGCTAAGCTGAAAGAAAAGTCTTTGAATGCTAGATGAAATATGACCCTGCTTTTGCTACTTCACCTATCTGTATTTCTGATAAGGATTATGATTTCTCTGTCGATCCTGAGTTAATCACTTTGGTTGAATCTGATCCTTTTTATGGCTATGAATCTGAAACTGTTGTGGCACATCTTACTAAATTGAATGATATAGCCACCCTATTCACTCATGAGGAAAAAATTAGTTACTACTATATCCTTAAGTTATTTCCGTTCTCATTAAAGGGTGATGCTAAAACATGGTTTAATTCTCTTGCTCCTTGTTGTGTGCATAGTCCCCAGGATATGATTTATTACTTCTTTGCTAAATATTTCCCCGCTCATAAGAAACAAGCTGCCTTAAGGGAAATATATAATTTGGTGCAAATTGAAGAAGAGAGTCTCCCACAAGCTTGGGGGAGGCTTCTCCGATTACTTAATGCTTTGCCTGATCATCCTCTCAAGAAAAATGAAATACTTGATATCTTTTATAATGGACTAACCGATGCTTCTAGAGACCACCTGGATTTTTGTGCTGGTTGTGTTTTCAGGGAAAGAACTGCTGAGCAAGCTGAATTGCTATTGAATAATATATTGAGTAATGATAATGATTGGACACTTCCTGAACCAACTCCTAAGCCAACTCCAAGAAAAGGGTATTCTATTTCTCGATCCTCAAGATATGCAAGAGGCAAAGAAATCTATGAAAGAAAAGGGTATTAAAGCTGAAGATGTTAAGAATTTACCACCTATTGAAGAAATACATGGTCTTAATAACCCGACACAGGAAGTAAAGGTAAATTATCTCTATAGATTTGATGAAGGTGATATTCCTCGTAATAAGTCTGCTAGCCAATGCTTCAATGAGTTTGATAATTTTATTGTTAAACAAGAAAACTTCAATGCTTATGTTGGTAGACAATTGAAACATAATGCTTATATGGTTGAACACTTGAGTGATTATATGTCTAGAGTTAAAGGTGACCTTAAACTTATTAGTAAACATGCTTCTATGGTTACCACTCAGGTAGAACAAGTGCTTAAAGCACAAGATGATTTGCTCAATGAATTAAATAATAAGAAAAATGATAATGCTGTTAGAGTTATGACTAGAGGGGATAGAATGACTCAGGAACCTTTATATCCCAAGGGCCACCCTAAGAGAGTTGAGAAAGATTCTCAGAGAGCTAATGTTGATACCCTAGTCCTTCTAAGAAGAAGAAAAAGAAAAATGATAGGACTTTGCATGCTTCTAGTGAACCTATTGTTGACACACCTGAGAATCCCAATGATATTTCTATTTCTGATGCTGAAACACAATCTGGTAATGAGCATGAACCTAGTGATAATGTAAATGATGATGTTCATATTGATGCTCAACCTAGCAATAACAATGATGTAGAGATTGAACTTGCTGTTGATCTTGATAACCCACAATCAAAGAATCAATGTTATGATAAGAGAGACTTCGTTGCTAAGAAGCACGGTAAAGAAAGAGAACCATCACTACAAAAAAAGACACATCCGTGACATTTTGGGCTGAACGAATTTTTTTCTGTCATACTTATGACACTTCTATGACGATAATTGTGACAAAATCCGGTATCATCATAGATGTGGTGGGGTTCTACTTCTATGACAAAACATCATGACAGAAAATGGGCTTTGCGTCCTGGGCGGGCCGGAGACACAGCTGCATGACATTCTTTGGGCCGTCCATGACGGACAAAACCGTGGTAGAAGCGAGGGCGAGGAAAATATCGGGGTGTTCCCGGTTACGGTGGGTGGTCGGGGCCGAGCGATGCGCGTTTCTCTTGTACATGTCTGCTGCGTGGAGTGCGGCGTTGGGCTCTAATCGAACCCGAAGCGATTGCACTACAAAGCTACGCTAAGCATCGAACCCAACCAATCGATCGATGGTGTTAATCGAACCCGATTGAGCGATTCTTCGCCATCGCCGCTAATCAAGCCTATCGATGCTGCCTCTGGATGAACAATGGCGTTCTGCCGAGGGGTTTGATGAACAGTTCCGGTGGGGGTGGATGAACAGGACCCGTGGTGTTGCCTCTGGATGAACAGGACCCGATCGTCGAGCGGTTGGGGCTGGATGAACAGGACCCCATGGAGGGTTGATGAACAGGACCACCCGTGGAGGGCAGGATGAACAGTAGATGGTGGAGGGCTGGATGAACAGTAGCCCGTGGAGGGGTGGTTGAACAGGAGCTCGTGGAGAGTGCTGGTTGAACGAAGAGCGGTGGAGTAGCACGCGGTGGAGGCTGGATGAACAGGAGCCCATGGATGAACAATCGCGGTGGAGGCTGGAGGAGGTCGACGGTGGATGAACGAGAGTCGTGTAGGCTGGAGGGGTCGACGGTGGAGATGAAAGATCCGTGGAGTCCTGTTTTGGTACGCCACACCCTCCCGGCGAACAGGACCCCATTTCGATCGAAGCGCTCCAACACAAGTCCGTTTTCTCCGTTTTGCGATGCGCCACACCCTTCCGATCAACAGACCCCATTTCACCATAGGAGGTCTGCTTCTTCGCGTTTTGCGATGACGCCGCACCCTCCAGATGAACAAGATCCCGTTTCGAATGTGGTCGGTCGAACACAAGGCCGTTTCCTCCGTTCTGTGGTACGCCAGGCCTCGTTTCCATCGGCTGTTCCGTCCAAGCCCTCCCGATGAACACGACGACGCATTCCGTTTCGACCCAGCCGGTTGGCTCCCCATGAACACGACGACGACACTGTTTCTCCGTTCCGGCCCAGCCATGTACACGAGCTCTGGCCGTACGTATGCGCGAGTAGGCGTTCGAGAACCTGCCCGTATGTACGTACGTGGCCGTATTTTCTTTCTTGCACACTGGCCGCTGTACGTACGTGTACATGCTACGTGCGCGCCTCTACTACGACACGTGCGCGCCTCTACATCGACAAGTATGTATGTACACGTTTGCGACCAGAGTGACAACGCTACTTACGCTTCGACCAGGTGGGTCCCGACTGTCAGGCACTTCCTTGTGTGCGATGATGTAGCTGGTGGGTCCCAGTAGTCAGAGGGGCGAATCGTTTTTTTTTGCCCGGACGCACTTCCTTGCGTGCGAAGATGTAACTGGTGGGTCCCAACAGTCAGGGGGAAACATTTTTTTTGCAAAATATGGTGGCCCGTCCGGTGGGTCCCCGCTGTCAGGTGGAGGAATAATTATTTTGCTTGTAATAAGGAGGCACTTCCTTGCTGCGGCCGTGGACCCAGCTGTCAGCCTCTCCACGTACGGTCCACGTCCGATGGAAGCCGTTCCTTGACCATGTTGACCACGCCGCGGCGAGAGCACCAGGGCAGTGGATGACGTCGAGGCCTAGGAAGGGGACGACGCGGAGCCGAGGAAGACACGACAGTGGATGCCTACGCGTAGAGGAGTACAAGGGTTCACTGGTTCGCTGCGGTGTGAGACTGCCGTCGCCGCAGAATAACAAGGGGTGTGGGTGAGTAGAGGGATGGCCTGGCCAGCGGTGGGAATAGTAGGGGCGGTGAGGCCTCCGCGGCAGCACAGCTGGCCACAGGAGGCAGGAGCATACGACACGACCGACGCTGCTCTGGGTGGCTGGAGGAAGAAGACTAGAGGTTGAAGAAGCACTACGGCCATTGGATGGACATCGTACAATCACTGGAGCTAGAATCGTTCATATTGACTAAGTTGACAAAGCACTCCATCCCCGTCAACTTAGTAGGCCCACAAGTCAGCCACCCACCAAGGTGGGTCCCAACTAGCAGGGGGAGTATTTATTTTTTTGTGCGTAATAAGGCGGCACTTCTGGTGGGTCCAAGCTGATAGCGGGCGGAAAGTTTTTTCACGAAATACGGTGGCCCGTACGATGGGTCCCAGAAGTCAGGGGGAACTTTTTTTCGCCAAATACGGTGGCCCGTCCGGTGGGTCCCTGCTGTCAGGTGGAGGAATAATTATTTTCCGCGTAATAAGGAGGCACTTCCTTGCGGCTGCCGTGGACCCAGCTATCAACCTCTCCATGTACAGTACTCTTCCGATGGAAGTCGTTCCTTGACCACGTTGACCAGCCACGTTCCATTGCATGCATGCGTCCATGGGCGTGGTGCGTCCCCTCTGTCAGCCTCTCATGTACAGTCATCTTCCGATGACTCTCGGTTGTTGACCACGTTGACCACACTGTGCCGAGCGCACCAAAGGCCGGTGGACGATGGCGAGGCCCCAGACTAGAACGACCCGGAGATGGGGAAGACGGGGCAGTGGAGTCGCAGATGGAGAGGAGTGGGAAACTTGACTGGTTTGGGTGCTGGCGGCAGACAGCATGTGTGCATACCACGGAGAGCAGGAGCAAGAACAGAGGTTGAAGAAGGAGCATGGCTGTTGGATTAACATCCAACGGTCCAGCTGCTAGAATCTGTTGGAAATATGCCCTAGAGGCAATAATAAATTAGTTATTATTATATTTCCCTGTTCATGATAATCATTTATTATCCATGCTATAATTGTATTGATAGGAAACTCAATACATGTGTGGGTACATAGACAACACCATGTCCCTAGTAAGCCTCTAGTTGACTAGCTCGTTGATCAATAGATGGTTACGGTTTCCGACCATGGACATTGGATGTCGTTGATAACGGATCACATCATTAGGAGAATGATGTGATGGACAAGACCCAATCCTAAGCCTAGCACAAAGATCGTAGTTAGTATGCTAAAGCTTTTCTAATGTCAAGTATCTTTTCCTTAGACCATGAGATTGTGCAACTCCGGATACCGTAGGAATGCTTTGGGTGTACCAAACGCCACAACGAATCGGGTGACTATAAAGGTGCACTACAGGTATCTCCGAAAGTGTCTTGGGTTGGTACGAATCGAGGCGGGATTTGTCACTCCGTGTAAACGGAGAGGTATCTCTGGGCCCACTCGGTAGGACATCATCATAATGTGCACAATGTGACCAAGGGTAGATCACGGATGATGTGTTACAGAGCGAGTAAAGAGACTTGCGAAACGAGATTGAACAAGGTATCGGGATACCGACGATCGAATCTCGGGCAAGTACAATACCGCTAGACAAAGGGAATTGTATACGGATCGATTGAGTCCTTGACATCGTGGTTCATCCGATGAGATCATCGTGGAACATGTAGGAGCCAACATGGGTATCCAGATCCCGCTGTTGGTTATTGACCGGAGAACGCCTCGGTCATGTCTACATGTCTCCCGAACCCGTAGGGTCTACACACTTAAGGTTCGATGACGCTAGGGTTATAAAGGAAGTTTGTATGTGGTTACCGAATGTTGTTCGAGTCCGGATGAGATCCCGGACGTCACGAGGAGTTCCGGAATGGTCCGGAGGTAAAGATTTATATATGGAAAGTTGTTGTTCGGGTTAGGAAAAAGTTCGGGTTTTTCGGTATTGTACCGGAAGCTTCTGAAGGTTCCGGAGGATTCGGAGGGGTCCGGAGGTCCGGAAATTGTTCCACCACGTCCAATACAGTAGCATGGGCTGTAAGGCGCCCTAGCCTTAATGGGCCGGGGCACCAGCCCCCAAGGCCCATGCGCATGGGAAGGAAAACCCTAAAGGGGAGGCCTCCACTTGACTTGGGAGGCACTCCTCCCCTTGGCCGCCCTTAGATGGGATCTAGGGCTGGCCGCACCCCTTGGGGTGGGAACCCTAAAGGGGCGCAGCCCCCTTTCCCCCTATATATACTTGAGGTTTTGGGGCTGCCCAACACATGAGAACTTCTCCCTCTTCGTGCAGCCCTGCCTCTCCTCCTCCTCCTCTCCCTTGGTGCTTGGCGAAGCCCTGCGGGATTGCCACGCTCCTCCACCACCACCACGCCGTTGTGTTGCTACTGGATGGAGTCTTCCTCAACCTCTCCTTCTCTCCTTGCTGGATCAAGGCATGGGAAACGTCACCGGGCTGTACGTGTGTTGAACGCGGAGGTGCCGTCCGTTCAGCACTAGGATCTCCGGTGATTTGAATCACGACGAGTACGACTCCATCAATCCCGTTCACATGAACGCTTCCGCTTAGCGATCTACAAGGGTATGTAGATGCACTCTCCTTCCCTCGTTGCTAGTTTCTCCATAGATAGATCTTGGTGACACGTAGGAAAATTTTGAATTTCTGCTACGTTCTCTAACAGAATCATTTGTTGATTAAGTTGACAAAGCCCTGCGTACACGTCCGCTTAGTAGGCCCACAAGTCAGCCACCAAATCTGACGGGTCCCAGCTGTCAACGGGAGGAATATTTTTTTTCTCATAACAAGGAGGCACTTCCTTCCGTGCGAAGATACAGCCGGTGGGTCTGAGCTGTCAGGTGGAGGAAACTTTTTTTTAGCTTAATAAGGAGGAACTTTCCTTGCGTGCGACCATGGACCTCGTGGGTCCCAGCCGTCAGGCTCTCCACGTACAGTCCTCTTACGATGACTCCCGTTTGTTGACCACGCCGCACCGAGCGCAGCGAGGCGGTGGACGACGGTGATGCCCCGGACGGGAACGACTCGGAGATGGGAAGACACGGCAGTGGAGTCGCAGATTGAGTGGAGGAGAAGGGTTATAACTGGTTCTGGTGTGGCATGGGGATGCAGTCGGTGGAGAATCATAGGAGGTGTGGAGGGGTGGAGGGATAGCCTGGGCGGCGGTGGGGTAGCGCTTCGCAGCGATACGTGCTAAGCAGAGCCGCTAGCCTCCGGAGGCCGGACCAGGCGGTCCCGTCATCGCTGGAGGAAGAAGATGAGAGATTGAAGGTGCATGCCGACCAAGTTGACAACGCCCTGTGTAGGCTTCGACCTATTGGCCCACATGTCAGCCTGCAAAAATGTGGCATATATTTAACCCATGTTTTCTAGAATGTACAATCCATTTGCTGGGCTGGGTGAACAAATAATTTCGTGTCAATGCGGCCCATTTATATTATCTAAGGAATCCCAGCCCATTTGCACTTCCTTCAAATACACGAATTAGCTGGGCTCGTTATATATATAATGTTATGTTAGAAGGAGCAATTAATGTCAAAAATAAACCAGAGAGGCACATTTTGTATATACATAATTAACAAATTAGCGAGTTATTGCTCAAATAAAAATGAGCGCGTTATTATTACATTGGTCCTTAAAATCTTCTCAAGCTTTTGTACGCAATCACCAGGATTTTCCTTGCCTGTGAGTCAAAAACAACCAGGATTTTCCTTGCCAACTTTTGTTAAGCATTTACTTTTATAAGTTAATAACACGTGAGATGTTTTTATAATGTATATATAAGTCTCTATAAAATATACGATAATAGTAGTAATATAAATATATATAATGTGGTTAAAAAATACATTGGGTTGCCGATCTTTAAGAAAAAGCCCATAGGCCGGTGTGGACCTCAAAAAATAAGTTGAAACCACTGTCACCGTATGTCGTGGGCTACGCATGTTAAAATACAAAACCTAGGCCTAGCTAATACTTGTTCGCCCTCTGGAAAAAAATGATACCAGATCCCCGAGTGAACTGGATTATAGAGGGGGCCGGTGGCACGACTGAAAAAGGACATCAGGAGCGATTTTTTTCTTCAGTGGATGGCTCTTGATGGCGTTTTTTTACTTGCCTCTGCACCATACAACTTGTATTTTTAGCCTCCTAGTCCATGGTGGACTAGCAGCCCATTTGCTGGGTGGGCCAACATACAGAAACCAGTACTCGATTTTTCATCAAGCCCCACAAACAACGCAGTACTATGTTTGTTTTGAGGCCGAAAACATTACGGCAGGGGTTGAGCGGGGGAGGGGGCAAGACAGAGCAAAAAGATTAAAAAGAGCTGATGCGCTGTTGCTACCCTAACAAAGCAGGTGCAATTCTTCTCGGGAGGAAGGTGTGCCGTTGACACCCACACGTCACATACCCCACAGTAGGCATACTAACAAGTTCACACACAAGCACAACGTAAAAGGTAAACATTCATATCAAACTCAGGTTCACAGGACACGCTCATATTCATAGCCAACATTCACTGTCAACAACTCAAAAGATTCATATATACACAAGTTCAGCATGTCTATGGATCCAAATGATTGATAGATCACACAACAATATTCTTAGATAATTCACAAAAAGATTCAGATATACACATGTTCAGTATGTTTATGCATCCAAATGATTGAGATCACAGCCAATATGATCCATGGACGAACTTTAATTACCTAGGGTACAGACTAGTAAATGGTGTTCAGTCGGAGGTACTTCTTGCTAAAATTAATGCTTGTACGAGTAACCTTTCAAGTACATAAGAGGCAGCACAGACAATCTGAATTTTGCTTGTAGGTTTATCCTCAAATAGTGGCCTCATGCCGAGGGAGGTTTGAGCAACTTGGCCACTACTTTCATCCAACTATTTTACTGGCTCATCTTGGTCCTATTGCAGACTGGTAAATGGTGTTCAGTCGGAGTTACTTCTTGCTAAAATTAATGCTTGTACGAGTAAACTTTTGAGTACATAATAGGCAGCACAGACAATCTGAACTTTGCTTGTAGGTTTATCCTCAAATAGTGGCCTCGTGCCAAGGGAGGTTTGAGCAACTTGGCCACTACTTTCATCCAACTAGTTTACTGGCTCATCTTGGTCCTATAGCTCGCCAAAATTCTACATTGCAGACGAGAAAGGAGGCGATTGAGAAAATGAACCACCTAATTTTTTTGTGCAGTTCAACTGAAATGGAACATCCCTAGCGTGCAGACTGATTAAGTGCCAGATGAATATATGCGTCAACCAACTTGTCTGGAATCTTTAGACTCCATGCCATACAGTTCTCTACCATATCTGCCGATAACCAAAAGGCACAAGTTGGGACCAAAGACTGGACAGTGTTTTTCTGGGCTATGCGCCAAGCAATATTTTTAGCGTTCACTCTCCTAATACTTGGAGTTTGACAACTGGTTGACGCCGGTTGATACTCGAATGAATATAGGCACTTCTTGTCAACATCGATGCTTGTCTGAGTGAACTTTGGAGTACATAGCAGTAGCATAAGTATCTGTCCATATGATCTTTTTGTGCAGTTCTACTGAAATCACCCAATGCAATGATTTTCCTGCGAGTTCAGGCTCCAAGTTACTCCTTTATAAAATCAACAAACAGTAGCACAATACCAAATTACCAATACATGACAAGCACAATAATCAGGATAAAGACGAGTACCAACCTGTGTGAGGTAGAATATCAATTACTTTTTCCTTTGACTGGAAGCCTAGATAAGCGAAGCGACTGACAGCAAAGGAAGAAAGCAGGCCTAGATTACCGACTGACAGGAAAGGACGGAAGCTTTCGAGGCAATGAAGCACCCAAAGTTTTTGTGCAGTTCCACCAAAATCGAGCATCCCTGTTGGCACATATATTGAGAGAGTGAGATTACTGTAATAGTGGGACTAGTTGATGAAACATACACTAACAAATAGAAGCACCCTCATTATCTTAATGGGTAAAGTTAGCAACATAGTAGTCTTGCTTAAAGAGAGGTATTAGTTTATTTAATCAGTGCCAATTAGCTCAACACTCAAAGCATTGCCATGTATCATAGGTTGCAAAAATTTAACGCAAAGATAAAGGAGTTTCTCATGACAAGAGTATGATACAAATAGAGATGACAACAAACTAATATGGATGAAGGCCTTAGGTCTGCACCAACTTGAGGAAAAATCTTATTCATGTAGTCCCATAAGAGATGATAAAGCACTCTTTGGAATCACTCAATAGTATATATTTTGTGCACTCCAAATGTATGGTTGAAATCACTCTTGTTTACCAAGTCTTTGAGATTATATTGAAAGATTATCAAGAACTTCCAGCAGAATTAAAGCACAGGCTGGGATACAGTTCATTGTATTGTCTTGTGTAGTTCCACTAAAATGTATGATTGGCACAACATGATCCCTGTTTGCACAAGTAGGAACAAGGTGAAACCTTCATTAGCTCAGTGAGAAAGGATAGAAAGACATTAGCATATTACTCTAACAGTAGCATCAAATTCATGATGGACAATACGCAAAACATTGCCTCATTGGACCAATGGCAATAAATTGACATGCAAAACAATAGCACTATTATGTCATGACACTAATAATATTCCCTCCCTGCTCCACCACATGATTCACCTCCATAGAAAAACATACACACGTACATGATTCAGCATAGGGTGTTACTAAAGATTTGACTCCGACAGGAAAATTAGGCAGCAATAAATTAGTGGTACTTAAGTACTCCTAATTAATTAAGTGAGATAGCAGAAGTGGAAGGGCTCCCTGGAGGATCGTCTCACATGTAAGGTAGTTGCTGCCGGAGCCCTTGAATGGCCTCGATCGAGGCCTCAGCTTCAACAAGATCGCCTTGGCATTGTTTATTCTTCTTCTTCTTCCTCTTCATGCTCGCTTCTCATTCTCCTCACCAGTTGGTGAAACCAAGTACATGATTGGCCTTCTATTTCAGAATTGGTTTTGTCAGTGAGGGAGTACAAGTGTACTAGTAAAAAATATCATTATTTTCTCATGGCAGTCGCAAAATAGAGATGAACACATGCATTAAATAACATTCTTACCTAAAGGAAGGTTATGGTGCCAATATGGATGATGAGGATTGGAACACAGATCTCCCTTTGTGCAGTTCCACCAAAATGAACCAACTGTTCTATTCTGACATTCTAGTTAAACAACACAAAAGTCACTTCTTTTAAGAAGAGTTTTGTGAAGTGCACCAAAAGGTCACAACAGCAACCAGGTGAAATGGATATCCCTATTTACACAAAAAGCTACAGAGGAAACAGTCAGAGTCTCAAACAATTACATGCAAAAACATTTGGCTAAACTTGTCATGGCTTATAACAGTGCCATGGCTTCATTTTTACCAGGGGCATTAGATTAAGAACAGTTAAATATTTGGTATAAGGGCATGGGACAGTGGGTGCACCAGCAGTCCAACACCATGTACCTAAACAGGGGCATAAAGTGGTGATTCATAGTTTGTTGCCCCAAGAAACAAACATCCAAGAAACATATCTGGGTTGGTCCCATTTTTGTTCACTCTAGCCACCTACTCCTATGTGTGGATAGCAAATCTAGTCCTGGTCATACCACTATGTTCAGCGTTACCCCCATATTTCCCTTTTCGACCAAGAGATCGGTTGGATGACCAGTCTGTACTACTTTCACCCCCTTTCCTTCCTGTTTGTACCAAGTCCCATGTACTACATACTAAATTCCCCCACCCCCACTTTATTTCTTGTTTGAACCAAGTACAAGATTCGACTCCACGAACTACCTTTACCTCTAACAATAGAAGAAAAAAAACAGGTGACATTGGACCATCCGATCGAGAGGGGCTGAGAGGTAGAAAATGATGCACACGCAGCGACGTAGCGAGCTGGGGAAGTAGAGCTAAGGCGGTTTCATAGGAAGATATACCTGAAGGTCGTCGGGATGTGGATAGGTGGGCGGCGGGAGGCCGGATCCGCCCACACTAGGGCAACGACGAAGGGATCGGAGGACCTCTCGCGCCGGCGCTCGGCCAGGGATAACGGTGCGGCCAGCAGTGGGTATCCTCCCTCGCTGTCGACGACGGCCTAAATGCTGCCCCTCCTCCTCTTCACCGGCGGAGGGGGATACGTCCGGATCTGTAACCAGCGGTGAGGATAGAAAGACAGTGTTTTTTGAAGGGAGAAAGACAATGTTACCACCCCTATCTTGTTTAGATCTGGAGAGGATGAGAGTGTGTGAATAGAGCAACCCTAGCAAGCAAGCGCGGAGGCTCTGGCCTATATATACATAGTGGGGTAGTTTTCCTTTTTCACTCCATCAAAACAATCATTCAAAATTGTGTACTACGTGCCAGGTCGCCGTTTTTTAGTTGTTGATTGTTTTTTGAGATAGCTACCCGCTTGTTCCAAGTGGTGTTACGGTGTGCCAGGTCGCACTTTTTTTAGGTTGCCAGGTCGCACTTTGTATCGTTCAAGTCTGGTACAAGTCCCTCCATTAAATGAACAACCACCCGCTCGTAAAAATTGTGAACAAGCCCACGGCTAAAATTATCGGAAACGTGGGTTGCCCCAACATGCATTATTATTTATATTTTATACTCCCCCCGTTCCTAAATGTAAGTATTTTTTTATTCGCCACACCTAAGACAAGAATTTTTTATTAGAAGTGAACCCCACATGTCATAGACAGAAAAAGTGTGGCAAGATTCCCTTAGGCAAGCCAAAGTGTGTCTAACAATTTGAGCAACTCAAGTTAGTCAAGTGTGGGAAAAATAATGTGGCAACATAAGACAAACATAGTCACAATCCAAACAGCCCCGTAATTTTTTGTGACATGCATGAAAATTTGGTTAGTTAAATTTATAGTAAAAATTTGGCAAGGTGCATCAAATCAACACATGCAAGTATCAAATGGGAAGTCACGGCATGCATGCATGCGTTGTACTCCCTCCGTTTCCAAATATAAGTCTTTTTAGAGATTGCAACAAGTGACTACATACGAAGAAAAATATGTCTACATACATCCGTATGTAGTAGTCCATTTGAAATGTGTAAAAAGACTTATATCAAGTGCAGTGCTTTGATGTGTCGCGTCAACTCGTACAAGACCGAGAAATTTGATTACTACAATGCCCTCTCCCTCGCGAACTGAGCTCCGGTGCCTTAACTGCACCTGCCTTTGGCTGCATGAAAGGTGGGCCAACCACCTGTTGGGCCCACCTGTCATAGACGTAAAGGCAGGAGCATTAAGTCAATGAAGCCGCGTGCCTCCCTCGCGCATGAGCGTGGTGGCTGGTAGGACTAGTAGGAGCTTTCGCTACACGCTTCTTGACGGCGGCGAACTTGCGGATGGAGTTGACCATCATGTCATCCACGCGAGAGGCGAAGCCGGTGTCGGCAAGGGCTACGACGCCGGTGGTCACCAGCACCGTCTGGAAACGCTGCGCGATGCGGGGCCGCAGGCCGGTGCCTTGGATGATTTGGCACAGCCGACTGCCGCTCGCGACCATCGCCTCCATAGGTGCTTCTGGCTTCTGGTCACTTGGTCTTGGATTGGAGTGAGTAATGTTGCGCATAGACTAAGGAGTAGATGGATTGGAGTGGTGGGGCGCCTTTATATGAGAATCCAAACTCTGTTGCATTCACATCGTGCTCGCTCTATTCTGCTTCTCCAATTAATTCCCTCTGCATGTAGAGTAATTTGAGGATGCATCTGTAACGCCCCGGATTCGATGCGCCAGGTGTCTGCCAGTTATTCGTCGTCTTTGCCATGTCATGTGCTTGCGTGTTGCACTTTGCCATGTCATCATCTGCATTTCATATCATGTCATCATGTGTATTTCATTTTGCATATGTGTTCGTCTCATGCATCCGAGCATTTTCCCCGTTGTCCGTTTTGCAATCTGGCACTCCTATGTCCCCCGGCGCTCCCTTTTACCTCTTTTCGTGTGCGGGTGTTAAACGGTCTCGGAATGGACCGAGGTTTGTCAAGCGGCCTTGGTATACCACCGGTAGACCGCCTGTCAAGTTTCGTGCCATTTGGGGGTCGTTTGATAATCCAACGGTTAACCGGGCAACCATAAAAGCCTCTTTTGTGTGCAGCCCAACACCCCTTCCAAAGTGGCCCAAAACCCAGCAAACTCCCCTCTATGCTCTTGGTCGTTCGATCACGATCGTGTGGGCGAAAACCGCACTCCATTTGGAGTCTCCTAGCTTCCTCTACCTATAAATATGTGCCTCAACCGAAAATTCCCGGTCCAAACCCTAATTTCTTCTCCCTCTCGCCCGCCGAACGTGTCCGGTCCGGCCGGACGAAACCTGCCGCCGCCCCGCAGCCAGTGGCCGCCCGCCATGTGGCACCGCGCCCTCCCGCCGCTGCTGCCTGCTGAGACCATCCGGCCCGCTGACGACCGCTCTGCGCCCGCCGCCGCCGGTTCACGCCGCCGCCAGCCCGCCGCCGCCATGCTGCTCGCCGGCGACCCGCCGCCGGGCGCGACCTCGCCCGGCTGCGCGGCACAGCCGCCGCCGCCGCCGCTGCCTCGCTCGCCTCGCCTCCCAGGCTCCGGCCGCCCGGCCAGACGCCCGCGCCCGCCGCCGCGGGCCGCCGCCTCGCCGGCGCGCTCCCCGCCGGCCGACCTCGTCGCCGCCTCCCTCCGCCGTCGTTGCCGCCTCCGGCCGCGCGCGCTTCGCCGGAACCGCCACCCCGTTCCCGGTTCTGGGGAGTGGACGAGATCCACCACTCCCCCATCCAAACGCGCCCTCGCCCCGCCCGGATCTCCTCGTCCCGGATCCTCCTCGTCCCGTTTTCGGAGGGTAAAAATCCACCAAGTCCCAGATTTTCGTTATTTTCATGCCATGTTCATGCCATCATATCTCTGTATCTGTAGCTCCGTTTCGTGTGTGTAATATGTCAAATTGTTCGTCTCAACGAGTACATCATTTCATTCCATTGCATCATATTCATTGGAGCTCACCTTGATGCCTGAATTATCGTTGCAAGAGTGCTATGTGATGTTAACCTGCTAAAACTGTAATAACTTGCTCTTTTGTCATTTTTGCCATGATTGATGTGTGCATCCTATGAGTATGAGCTCTACATGTGTTTTGATCTATGCCATGCCATCTTAAAGTGGTGTATGCCATGTATTTTTGTGATCTCTGTGGTGACTAGCACAAGCATGCAAACTAGGCCTCATGATGTTGCTGATTTCAGCCCCTGTTCTGCTGATATTTTTATGCCATGTAAACTTGATGCTACCGAGAGATCCATGCTTATTTTGAGATACTTCAGTAAGGATGTTTTGAACATATGGTTATGCTCTATCCATCCATGCCCTTGTTTGCAATTATGGAGTGCCATAGCTTGAGTCAATCGAGCTCTACTTTTGCTATAAAATGTTTCCTGGCAGATTGTTTACATGTTATTCAATTTTGCCAAGGTTGTTGTTAGTGATCCATGCACTCTATGAACTTTATCTTGCCATTCTTAGCTTCATAAACATGTCTTCTCACTGTTGGTTGCCTTGCCATGCCATGTATTGCTCTGTGGTGAGTGGTTCAAGCTCACCAACATGCCTACTTATCGTTGTTCCTGCCATGTATGAATCTGTAATATAACTTGCCATGTTTACATGGGTGCTATCATATCTTCTGATCATTTTTGGCTTATGGTCATTAAAGGACTTTTGTTCTATGCAATTAGTGGATTCATGCCATGCCTTTGTTTGCCATGATAAGTTCCTGTAACATGTTGTTTGATAGCTCTAAACATTGCAACCTGATGTTATTTCCTGATAAGTCTGAAACTGTTATTATTTGCAATCTTGCCATGTGTGTTTGAGCATGTTCTAGTGATTTCTGGAGATTGCTCAGTGTTCATGTTTTGTCATGCTTTACCTGTACATCACGTCCATGCCTTTTGCTTTTATGTTAAGATGCTGTAGCTTGTTGTTTTGATGCTTGCAATATGCCTAGTTGCTGTTTTGGACAGATTGTTGTCATGACTTGTATAGAGTGTATGTGTTGAACCGTTGCTCCGTTTTGAGTGTGCTCTATATGAAACTTGCTTAGTTTTGCATGTAGTTTCATCTTACCTTGTTGGATCCATGTCTTGAGTGTGTTTGTTTGATGTTTGAATGCATTTTGCATCGATACCATGTTCAACTTGTTTTGCTCATATCTTCTAGGCCGTAGCTCCGAATTAAATGAACTTTATATGTAACTTGACTAAAATTTCGTGTAGATCATCTTGGTGCATTTTAAATTTCTGTTTAACAATTTGAACATAAGGTTTATTCAGATCTGGACCAATTTCGAAATATGCATATGAGGACTTACCGGAATTGTTATATGTTGTTCCCGGCCTCATTTAAACTTGCTTTGATGTGTTGCTCTTGTTTGCATCATCTCTTGCCATGAGTAGCCTCATCTAGCCTTGTCATGCATCATGCTTGTTTGTGCATCATGCCTTGTTCATGTGTGGTGTGTTTACTTCGTTGTGTGCTTCTTTTCGATAGTTCCCGTTTCGTTGCGATCGTGAGGATTCGTTCGTCTCCGCTTGGTTCGTCTTCGTGGATTCATCTTCTTCATGGACTCGTTCTTCTTCCTTGCGGGATTTCAGGCAAGATGACCGCTACCCTGGATCTCACTATTATCATTGCTATGCTAGTTGCTTCGTTCTATCGCTATGCTGCGCTACCTATTACCTGTTTATCAAGCCATCCAAAATTGCCATGTCAGCCTCTAACCTTTGTCACCCTTCCTAGCAAACTGTTGTTTGGCTATGTTACCGCTTTGCTCAGCCCCTCTTATAGCATTGCTAGTTGCAGGTGAAGATGAAGATTGCTCCATGTTGGATTGTGTTATGTTGGGATATCACAATATCTCTTATATTATTAATGCATCTATATACTTGGTAAAGGGTGGAAGGCTCGGCCTTATGCCTGGTGTTTTGTTCCACTCTTGCCGCCCTAGTTTCCGTCATATCGGTATTATGTTCCCGGATTTTGCGTCCCTAACGCGGTCGGGTGATTTATGGGACCCCCTTGACAGTTCGCTTTGAATAAGACTCCTCCAAAGAAGGCCCAACCTTGGTTTTACCATTTGCCTCACCACCACCTACATTTCCTTGGGAGTAATGAACCCGAGGGTCATCTTTATTTTAGCCCCCCGGCCAATGCTTCTCTAAGTGTTGGCCCAAACGAGCAGATCATGGGCCACCTTGGGGAAACTTGAGGGTTGGTTCTACTCGTAGGATGTCTCATCCGTGTTGCCTCGAGAACGAGATATGTGCAGCTCCTATCGGGATTGTCGGTAGATCGGGCGGCTTTGCTGGTCTTGTTTTATTGCCGTCGAATGTCTTGTAGCCGGATTCCGAGACTGATCGGTCTTCCGGGAGAAGGAATATCCTTCGTTGATCGCGAGAGCTTATCATGGGCTTGTTGGGACACCCTGCAGGGTTTAAACTTTTGAGAGCCGTGCCCGCGGTTATGTGGTAGATGGGAATTTGTTAATATCCGGTTGTAGTAAACTTGAAGCAAACTCTTCTAAAATACACCAACCGCATGTGTAGCCGTGATGGTCTCTTCTCGGCGGAGTCCGGGAAGTGAACACGGTTTCTGGGTTATGTTTGACGTAAGTAGGAGTTCAGGATCACTTCTTGATCATTGCTAGCTTCACGACCGTTCTGCTTGCTCTCTTCTCGCTCTTATTTGCGTTGGTTAGCCACTATATATGCTTAGTCGCCGCTGCAACCTCACCACTTTACCCCTTCCTTTCCCATTAAGCTTTGCTAGTCTTGATACCCATGGTAATGGGATTCTTTGAGTCCTCGTGGCTCATGATTTCTACACCACTAGTTGCAGGTACAGGTTTGCGATGATCATGACGTGAGAGCGAGGTTTGCTTGTATTGGAGTTCTTCTTCCGCTTCTTCTTCGATCGGGGATAGGTTCAGTCGGCAGCCTGGGCTAAAGGTGGTGGATGTCGCTTGAGTTCTGTTTATGTTTCATCCGTAGTCGGATGTTGATCTTGTATATGATGTTGATGTATTCTTGTGGCATCCGTGCCTTATGTATGTATCCCCATCTATTTTGTAATGTTGATGTAATGATATCCACCTTGCAAAAGCGCTTCAATATCTTGGTCTATCCTTGGTGGGACCTTCGAGTTCCTTTTGAATAGGGTCGATATTGGGCGTGACAAGTTGGTATCGAGCCTCGACCGACCCTAGGAGCCCCCTTGATTGATCGTGTAGTTTGGCCGTTGTTGAGTCTAGAAGAAAACTATTTTCGGAGTCTAGTTATATCGGAGAGTAGGAATTCTTTTTTACTCCTCAGCCCCTTCGTCGCTCTGGTGAGGAATCTTGACGTAGGTGTTTTGAATTACTTCTCTTCCCCTTCAAATTTTCTTTAGGATCACGCAGTTGGTTTTCCGATAGTTGTTTCTCAGCTCTTTTCATCCGGTGCATTTCTCGTCAAGTCGACTCGACCCTCTTCATCTTTGAGTTCAATCCTCAGTGGTTTTCTTTCCCACCCGCCCACCCCTTCTTCTTCTTGGAACCGGAGTCCGTAATCGAGTATCCATCCTACTCGTGCAAAGTCTTTGCTTTCTTTCCTCAATGATTTCAACCGGTGTTTTCTCTTCAAGATATTCGTCGATTTCCCCTTTAAAGCTGTCTTTGTTTTCCCGCCCTCCCACCCTATTATTCCCGTAGTTCGAGTTTCTTTCGACCATCAATTTCATTCGTGTGGAGCCTCTTCAGTCTTTCATCAATTGTTTCAACCGGTGAATTCTCTTTTGTTTGACATTCCTCATCTCTTTTCCGGTGGATTCAATTCAAAGTTTTTTTCGTTGTCGATCGTATTCTTTCCCTCAGCTCAAATATTTCCCTTTGCTCGTTCGCCTCTCGCCAGTTTATCCTTCTGGAGTGCTGAAGATATCTCAGGAGATTCGCCTGTGTTTGAATTAATTCGAGGTTGTCACCTCATTCAAATATTTCAATCGTTCCGGTGCATCATCTATCTCTTCAACAATCCTTTTCCAACGGTGCTTTCTTTTAGTGGGCCCTAACCCACAGGTCTTTCCCAGGATCTTACCTGACTCTTCTAATTTCCCCGGAGTTTTTCTCAATTCTTTTCGGAGTTTGATGTAAGAATGAATTTCATCAGTCAGACGCCTTCCCAAGATCTCTTTCAAATTCTTTTCATTATTGGCTCAACCTCTTCGCTTTTCATTCTACCGGAGTATCTCAATAATTTTGGTGGTGTTTATCGTCGTCCTTGAAAACCGAAGTAGAGTTTCTCTTAAATCTTGTCCGTTCCCCCGGAGATTCATGGTGCTAGCTCGATGTTATCCTATCTAATTGTTTCCATTTATGCAAATTCTTTTCATCCATCCGGAGTATTTCAGGAGTTGATTTCCATTTCTTTTCACTGGAGGCCGTCATTCCAGAAGAATTCTTCGTCCTCGCATTTCAGCTACCGTTATCCAATTATCCCGGTGCTTCGTTCAAGTATTCTTCAACCAGTTCGCGATCTCTTCGCTCTTTTGCATATAAATACCCTCGAGCTTATTGGTTCTTCTAATTCTTCCAGGTGATTCATTCCCTTTCATCAGTCATTTTCGAATTCTTACGGTGGTTCGTTCAAGATTCTTTTCTTTGTTTATCATATTAATCCATTCGTTCTTTTCAATCCTACCGGTGATTCATGAAGACCTACTCAAGTTTGCGATATGTCACTTCTCAATTCTTTTTCAAGAAGAATAAGTAGTATGTAAAGTCCATTGCTTGTCATCAATTTAATTTGATGAAGGATAAGCATATAATAAAGCTTATTCTTATTTCATCCAAGTGAGTAATCCCTTCCTTCGGAGTTTGTTCTTGATGAATAAATTCTAGTTCCAAGTGTTTTCATCTTTTCTTTTCCGGAGTTCAAAATTTCCTCGGTCATTTCGTCAGAACCTCCATCTAAATCATCGCAATGCTCATCTTATTCTTTCATCCTTCAATTTTATCTCATCATCCTTTTGTTACTGGAGTTCTTCATGGTGGTTATTCATGATTTAATTCATTCTTCAAGAGTTCATCAAGTATCGTTCCATCCTCTCAAGTTCATGTTCTATTCTTTCCATGTTTAGCCGGAGTGCTGCCTAAATCCTTTCAGTCTTATCCGTTTCTTTTCTCATTCTAACCACTCCGGTTAGAACGAGTGGTTTCATAGTCTATCTGGTTCCGTGCGCTTTCCATTCTCGTCATTCTCGTCGTTCCTCTCTTCTTCTCGAGTGCTCTCGATTCTTTGATTCTTCTCTTGAGTTCTTGTTTCACCTCATCCCTTTTTCCCTTCTGTCTGGGTCCTAAGATCTCGGGACGAGATCTCTTGTTAGTGGAGGAGTGTTGTAACGCCCGGATTCGGCGCGCCAGTGTCTCGCCAGCTTATTCGTCGTCTTTGCCATGTCATGTGCTTGAGTGTTGCACTTTGCCATGTCATCATCTGCATTTCATATCATGTCATCATGTGTATTTCATTTTGCATACGTGTTCGTCTTATGCATCCGAGCATTTTCCCCGTTGTCCGTTTTGCAATCCGGCACTCCTATGTCCCCCGGCGCTCCCTTTTACCTCTTTTCGTGTGCGGGTGTTAAACGGTCTCGGAATGGACCGAGGTTTGTCAAGCGGCCTTGGTATACCACCGGTAGACCGCTTGTCAAGTTTCGTGCCATTTGGAGGTCGTTTGATACTCCAACGGTTAATCGGGCAACCATAAAAGCCTCTTTTGTGTGCAGCCCAACACCCCGTCCAAAGTGGCCCAAAACCCAGCAAACTCCCCTCTATGCTCTCGGTCGTTCGATCACGATCGTGTGGGCGAAAACCGCACTCCATTTGGAGTCTCCTAGCTCCCTCTACCTATAAATATGTGCCTCCCCCGAAAATTCCTTGTCCAAACCCTAATTTCTTCTCCCTCTCGCCCGCCGGACGTGTCCGGTCCGGCCGGACGAAACCCGCCGCCGCCCCGCAGCCAGTGGCCGCCGCCACGTGGCACCAGCGCCCTCCCGCCGCCGCTGCGCTGGAGCCCATCCGGGGCCCCTGGCCTGGCCTCTGCGCCGCCGCCGCCGGCATTAGCGCTGCGCCGCCGCGCCGCCGCCGCCGCCATGCTGCCCGCCGGCGACCCGCCGCCCGGCGCACCTCTCGCCGCCCGCCGGCCTGGCGCCGCCGCCTCCACCTCGCCTCCCGTGCTCGCCGCTGCCCGCGCGCGCCCGCCGCCGCCGCGCCGCCTCGCCGGCGCCGCTCCCCTCACGGCCGAAACCGTCGCCGCCGCTTCCCGCCGCCGTCGCGGCCGGCGCCGCGCCTTCGCCGGAACCGCCACCCCGTCACCGGATCTGGGGAGTGGACGAGATCCACCACTCCCCCATCCAAACACGCCCTCGCCCCGCCCGGATCTCCTCGTCCCGGATCCTCCTCGTCCCGTTTTCGGAGGGTAAAAATCCACTTGTCCCAGATTTTCGTTATTTTCATGCCATGTTCATGCCATCATATCTCTGCATCCGTAGCTCCGTTTCGTGCGTGTAATATGTCAAATTGTTCGTCTCAACGAGTACATCATTTCATTACATTGAATCATATTCATTTGAGCTCATCTTGATGCCTGAATCATCGTTGCAAGAGTGCTATATGATGTTAACCTGCTGAAACTGTAATAACTTGCTCTTTTGTCATTTTTGCCATGATTGATGTGTGCATCCTATGAGTATGAGCTCTACATGTGTTTTGATCTATGCCATGCCATCTCTACAGGGGTGTATGCCATGTATTTTTGTGATCTCTGTGGTTACTAGCAGAAGCATGCAAACTAGGCCTCATGATGTTGCTGATTTCAGCCCCTGTTCTGATGATATTTTTATGCCATGTAAACTTGATGCTACCGAGAGATCCATGCTTATTTTGAGATACTTTAGTAAGGATGTTTTGAACATACGGTTATGCTCTATCCATCCATGCACTTTTTTGCAATTATGGAGTGCCATAGCTTGAGTCAATCGAGCTCTACTTTTGCTATAAAATGTTTCCTGGCAGATTGTTTACATGTAATTCAATTTTGCCAAGGTTGTTGTTAGTGATCCGTGCACTCTATGAACTTGCTCTTGCCATGCTTAGCTTCATAAACATGTCTTCTTACTGTTGGTTGCCTTGCCATGCCATGTATTGCTCTGTGGTGAGTGGTTCAAGCTCACAAACATGCCTACTTATCGTTGTTCCTGCCATGTATGAATCTGTAATATAACTTGCCATGTTTAGATGGGTGCTATCATATCTTCTGATCGTTTTTGGCTTATGGTCATTAAAGGACTTTTGTTATATGCAATTAGTAGATTAATGCCATGCCTTTGTTTGCCATGATAAGTTCCTGTAACATGTTGTTTGATAGCTCTAAACATTGCAACCTGATGTTATTTCCTGATAAGTCTGAAACTGTTATTATTTGCAATCTTGCCATGTGTGTTTGAGCATGTTCTTGTGATTTATGGAGATAGCTCAGTGTTCATGTTTTTTCATGCTTTACCTATACATCACGTCCATGCCTTTTGTTTTTATGTTAAGATGCTGTAGCTTGTTGTTTTGATGCTTGCAATATACCTAGTTGCTGTTTTGGACAGATTGTTGTCATGACTTGTATAGAGTGTATGTGTTGAACCGTTGCTCCGTTTTGAGTGTGCTCTATATGAAACTTGCTTAGTTTTGCATGTAGTTTCATATTACCTTGTTGGATCCATGTCTTAAATGTGTTTGTTTGATGTTTGAGTGCATTTTGCATCGATGCCATGTTCATCTTGTTTTGCTCATATCTTCTAGGCCGTAGCTCCGAATTAAATGAACTTTATATGTAACTTGACTAGAATTTCGTGTAGATCATCTTGGTGCATTTTAAATTGCTGTTTAACAACTTGAACATAAGGTTTATTCAGATCTGGACCAATTTCGAAATATGCATATGAGGACTTACCGGAATTGTTATATGTTGTTCCCGGCCTCATTTAAACTTGCTTTGATGTGTTGCTCTTGTTTGCATCATCTCTTGCCATGAGTAGCCTCATCTAGCCTTGTCATGCATCATGCTTGTTTGTGCATCATGCCTTGTTCATGTGTGGTGTGTTTACTTCGTTGTGTGCTTCTTTTCGATAGTTCCCGTTTCGTTGCGATCGTGAGGATTCGTTCGTCTCCGCTTGGTTCGTCTTCGTGGATTCATCTTCTTCATGGACTCGTTCTTCTTCCTTGCGGGATTTCAGGCAAGATGACCGCTACCCTGGATCTCACTACTATCATTGCTATGCTAGTTGCTTCGTTCTATCGCTATGCTGCGCTACCTATTACCTGTTTATCAAGCCATCCCAAATTGCCATGTCAGCCTCTAACCTTTGTCACCCTTCCTAGCAAACCGTTGTTTGGCTATGTTACCGCTTTGCTCAGCCCCTCTTATAGCGTTGCTAGTTGCAGGTGAAGATGAAGATTGCTCCATGTTGGATTGTGTTATGTTGGGATATCACAATATCTCTTATATTATTAATGCATCTATATACTTGGTAAAGGGTGGAAGGCTCGGCCTTATGCCTGGTGTTTTGTTCCACTCTTGCCGCCCTAGTTTCCGTCATATCGGTGTTATGTTCCCGGATTTTGCGTCCCTAACGTGGTCGGGTGATTTATGGGACCCCCTTGACAGTTCGCTTTGAATAAGACTCCTCTAGCAAGGCCCAACCTTGGTTTTACCATTTGCCTCACCACCACCTACATTTCCCTTGGGAGTAATTAACCCGCGGGTCATCTTTATTTTAGCCCCCCCCCCCCGGGCCAATGCTTCTCTAAGTGTTGGCCCAAACGCAAGCAGATCAAGGGCCACCTTGGGGAAACTTGAGGGTTGGTTTTACTCATAGGATGTCTCATCCGTGTTGCCTCGAGAACGAGATATGTGCAGCTCCTATCGGGATTGTCGGCAAGATCGGGCGGCTTTGCTGGTCTTGTTTTATTGTTGTCGAAATGTCTTGTAGCCGGGATTCCGAGACTGATCGGGTCTTCCCGGGGAGAAGGAATATCCTTCGTTGATCGCGAGAGCTTATCATGGGCTAAGTTGGGACACCCCTGCAGGGTTTAAACTTTCGAGAGCCGTGCCCGCGGTTATGTGGCAGATGGGAATTTGTTAATATCAGGTTGTAGTAAACTTGAAGCAAACTCTTCTAAAATACACCAACCGCGTGTGTAGCCATGATGGTCTCTTCTCGGCGGAGTTCGGGAAGTGAACACGGTTTCTGGGTTATGTTTGATGTAAGTAGGAGTTCAGGATCACTTCTTGATCATTGCTAGCTTCACGACCGTTCTGCTTGCTCTCTTCTCGCTCTTATTTGCGTTGGTTGGCCACCATATATGCTTAGTCGCCGCTGCAACCTCACCACTTTACCCCTTCCTTTCCCATTAAGCTTTGCTAGTCTTGATACCCATGGTAATGGGATTGCTGAGTCCTCGTGGCTCACAGATTTCTACACCACCAGTTGCAGGTACAGGTTTGCGATGATCATGACGTGAGAGCGAGGTTTGCTTGTATTGGAGTTCTTCTTCTGCTTCTTCTTCGATCAGGGGATAGGTTCCGGTCGGCAGCCTGGGCTAGCAGTGGTGGATGTCGCTTGAGCTTGTTTATGTTTCATCCGTAGTCGGATGTTGATCTTGTATATGATGTTGATGTATTCTTGTGGCATTCGTGCGTTATGTATGTATCCCCATCTATTTTGTAATGTTGATGTAATGATATCCACCTTGAAAAAGCGTTTCAATATGCGGGTCTATCCTTGGTGGGACCTTCGAGTTCCTTTTGGATAGGGTCGCATATTGGGCGTGACAGCATCATTGACCGTTCAGCGTCTAGGGAACCGCTACCCTCTCCCTCCTTGGCATTCAAGCACCTATGGAGGCGACTGCCGCTCGCGTCTATCGCGTGTCAGGAGACGTTCCCGTCGACGACGAGGTGCCTATGGTGACTTCGTAAATTTCAAGATTGTGCACCGCGACCAAGGCCGAGAGGAAAATGAGAGAACTACGTATTTATTTACGGTGTAGATTCACTCATTTTGCCCCATATGTACTCCGTCTCGGTGTAGTCTAGTCACTTGTTGAAATCTCTAGAAAGGCAAATACTCCTTTCTGGTTTACAGGGCTATACTAGCAAGTACTACAATAGTGGGCTCACATAGCAATTTTGTCTCATGCAGAGCTTGGCTATATGCGTGCTCCAAGGTTCGCAACTGCCGCGTTCGGGTTGCACTTGGCTCTTCGCCTCTTCAAGAAGACGAACAATGATGTTACTACTATTGCTTCTACAGTATTGAATCAACTGCTGCATGTCCGTCCACCGTGAGCGGGAGGGATAGCTTGTTGTAGTACTATAAGCAAAAGCATGTCCTCATCCACGAGCCACCGCGCGCATGGGCGAGGGAGAAGGCGTGTAGTAGTAAAATCAATCTTCTCCTCGTTGTACGAGTTGACGCGACACATCATAGCACTGGCCCCACATGGTTGCCTATAAACTTGGCTGGAAGACCCGCAGTGTACAATACTCCATTTGCTGCAACCTCTAACATTTACCCCACCACAAATTAAAATATATATTCCTATCTTGACCAGATGAGCGTGCAAACTAGAATCACCAAGATGACAGGTAGGGCCAGAAGATTATTTTAATCCAAAAAATATAGCATGGAGCCGACCCCAACGATTTTAAGCTTACAGGCACGGTACACGCTATCCTAGACTACTCTACACATGAAACTGCCACACGAGCGTCCAGGCTGCGCTTGGCTCTTCTCCTCTTCGGGAGTATTACTGCAGTGGAGGAGTACTACAGTATGCTTCTGGCCATCTAACACATATTGAACTGCTGCATGTCCACCGCGTACGGGAGGGAGAGCATGTAGCGAACGAAAGCTTCTCCTAGTCCTGCCAGCCACCACGCTCATGGGCGAGGGAGGGACGCAGCTTCATTGACTTACTGCTCCTGCCTTTGCGTCCATGATAGGTGGGCCCAACAGGTCGGTGGCCCACCTGTCATGCTGCCAAAGGTAGGTGCGGTTAAGGCAAGAGGGTGTTGTAGTAATCAAATTTCTCGGTCTTGTACGAGTTGACGTGACACATCAAGGCACTGCACTCGATATATTTCAATAATTTGCGTTTACCGATGCATTAATTACAACGCATGCATGCATGCATGCATGCATGCTGTGACTCTCCTTTTGATACTTGCATGTGTTGATTTAATGCACCTTGAGTAGTATGAATATGTGACGGTAAAGCTTTGTAATGCCCCGGCCCTAATAAAGCGAGAGATGGTTGTGCACGAGCAGGGCGAGATCATGCAGACGGAATAGGACCCGACGATGGAGCTCTCTATGGTCTCAATGGACCTCACCTTGCTCCACTGCCCCTTGTGCCTCCGTCCCTTGAAGCCTCCAGTGTATGAGGTTCGAATACACCTCGTCCGTTCGGCTGATCGAGCAAGGTGCAGGCTTCTTGATTGATGTGTTGTTTGATTTATTTGTGTGGTGCAAGGGAGGGCACCTGGCTTGCACAGACTGCCGCGTCGAGCACCCCGAGAACCAGCGGCAGTGCCAGAAGTGCGAGCGCGGCGGTGGCTTCGACATGCGGAACACGGCGGTGGACGCCGTCCTCTCCTGATAAGGGTGGAGTGCACGCACGAAGGCTGTGGGCTCTACGTCACTTACCACAAGCTCGACGATCACCAGAGCGTGTGTCCGCTCACGCCCTGCAAATGCCCCGTGCCCGTCTGCAGCTACGAAGGCCCGCCGCCGATGCTCTCTCACCACATCAGCACTGTGCATCCCATGCCCATGCACAGGATCCAGTACGGCAAGGCGCTCCAGCTGCAAGTGCCACAGTCGAAGCCACGGCTCTTGCTGTTCGCGGAGGAGGACGACCACGCGTTTTTCTTGGTCGGCGGCATGCTCGACATCGGCGCGCCTATCACCGTGACGGTCATTCAGATCGAGCGAGGGCGCCCCATCGCCGCATTACATGGCTAACTCAGGCGAACGGCCCACCGGGGAGCCTAAAGGTAGGACCGACGCCGTCAAGGTGGAAATGGAGGTGACAAGCAGCAGGGATCCCGGCGACGTGGCTGTGGTGAGCTGACCTTCTTCACGTTCCGCCTAAGCTGCTGGTCGGGCTAAGCTGGTGTCCCTCCACATTCAGATTGACAAGCTCACGTCCTAAATGATTCTACAGTGCCTTCTGTTTATCTTAGTAATATGCTAATATAGGGTTTGCTCGGTCTACTTTAGCTTAAGAGATGGTGGGTTTTGGTGGCGATGCAGCAATTACCTCGACATCAGATTAGCAGTGAAAGTAATTTCGAAAAGTCGAATGGATATTTTGTGTCTGTTGGATATAAAGATCCTTTGTGTAAGAAGTGACAACTTATATGTTTTTTCTTGAAACGGAACATTGATACTAGTATAATTTTTGTTAACATGCACTAATATTTTCGAAACGGACGTCGGGCTGTAGCTAGAAGGGCGGTTGAGACGCGGCATCGGCCCATACCACGGTGACCCCCGATTGGGACACATCAAATGTGGATTTTCTTCCTCGCCGATGTCGATCGCGTGTATGCAGAACATTGTTCCCTTCCCCCAGATGCGGGATCAGGCCGGATATGTGACCAGCGGTGTGGCCAATGTCGTTCTATGCTTGTGAAGAGAGCAACCAAGCAAGCAGGCTTGTAGTTTAGGCTCCTGCTAGCGTATATATAGTGGTTTTCTTTTTCTCTCCATATCAACCATTTTATATTGCGACGTGTCATTGAAGAGTGAAATGATGGTTGCTTCTTCCGACTAACTTACTATGTGATTTGACTGCTCCTTTAGTGGCCCCTACACGCATTCCCCACGTATGCAACGATCACACGCATACACATGGACGCAAGAATGCGCACGACGCCCTAATGCATGCATGTCCGAGCACACGACAGAACACACACGGTCATGCTCAAGTGATCAACCTACACGTGCATGCACACACATACTCAACCAGGGTGAGCTAGTGACCGTATAAACACCGGAAAATGTATGTATTGCGCGAAATGAGCGTATTATGAAGTCCACTAACCGTATTTTTATAAATATACAGTGACAGACAATGTATTTATCTCGTTTAAAATTAAGCCATATTAACCGGAGAGGAGGCAGTATGGACTAGCATTACTTTGTTGTGTCCCGTCAACTTGCCGAACGAGGAGAAGCTTGCAGGACGGGAGAAGCTTGCGCGCGGTGGATCGCAGGACAAGGAGAAACTTTTGACTAATGCAAGCTCTCCTTCGTTCAGGCGGTGGACGTGCAACAGTTAATTCGGTGTCAGATTGCCAGATGCATACACTATACTAGTACTATTATTGTTGCACTTCCCGAAGAGGCGAACAACCAAGCGCAAAGTTTACTAGTACTAGTACTACTTCTACTACTATAGTCTATAGAGGTATGTACAATACTAGTACTAGGAACCGGATGGAGGAGCGTCTGCACTCTTATTATATTTTTAAAATGTGATAAAGCAATCTTCAACACATTTGGTTCTCTTCGAGGGTTCTCACATGTGATAATGGAAGTTGATTGCATGGAACACTCGCCACAATTCTCGCTTAATTCTGGCTCATATCCTGTTACAAATAGGAACGCTCGGTAATATTTCCTCTTTTTTTGTTATTCAGCATGTAAACATGTCAGCAAACCTTGTGGCGCATCTTTGTGCGAACTGTGCTTGCTGCACTTTAAATGTGGCCGAGAGCTGGCTTGATGAAACACCTCACTTCCTACTTCTTTTTTTGCGGGGTACCCCGCTTCCTAGTGACCAGTGTCTTGGCTGATCGTCCTAAGAATGCTTATATATGAATAAAGCTCTCTCATTTACCCGCAAAAAGATTAAGCCATATTAACCGTAAAGGAGGGAGTATGGACTAGCACTACTTGTTGGTGTGTCCCATCAACTCAGAGAACGAGGAGAAGCTTGTAGGACAAGGTGAAGCTCACACGCTTTTGACTAATGCAACGCACCCTCGCCCAAAGCGGTGGACATGCATCAGTTCATTCGGTGTCAGATTGCCAGAGGCATACACTGTAGTATCGAACATGCGGAGTACCATCATTGTTCGACTTCACGAAGAGGCGAAGAGCCAAGCTCAAGGTTTAGTAGTACGAGTAGTACTACTACTAGAACCGCATGGTGGAGCCTCTGTACTCTTTTTTTTAATCTCTGATAAAGTACACATTTATTTCGGAGAAGGGCGGAAAACGGCAGCCCAACATGTAATGATGATATCGATCAACCATGCTCGAATATATCTTGGCCTCCGTGCGAGCCCGTTTGTGTGTTCTCGCTCCTCGTAGGCCCTACCGCGCCAGAGCTTGGTCAGAGAGAACGGCGTGTACCGCAGATCGGGACGTGGTGCCTCAGCGCTGTCGAACGGAGAAACGCTGCACGTCCTACCTTTCCGCCGGCGGATGGGATGCGGCTGGATCAGTGACCAACAGTGAGAGAGAGAGAGAGAGAGAGAGAGAGAGGCCACCGCAGCCTTGTGTGAGATACTCTGAAGAGAGACAAACCAGGCAGGGAGGCTCCATCGTATATAGTGGAGCAGACTACCTTTTTCTCCATAAAAATCGTTTTATATTCTGTGTACGTGCCATTGAGCGATATAACTTTATTTAAAAATAACGCGCCAACGCATCAAGTGGAACTTTATTTTGTGCATGCGTGGTACACGACCTCCGTAGGTAAACAACCGCTACACGCGTTCAATTTAGCACGTGGGCTGCCATTTCGTATAGAAATGAGCTCCACCGTGTACCCACGCGGGTGTGGCTGGGCACGAAGCGTGAGTACGTGCACGGTGCACCTATTCTCTTCTTGTATACGTACACCACCTACGTGGGGTTGTAAAGTGCGAGAGATACAAACGAGAGAGATATAGTGTGGGTTCGTGAGAGTTCTTTTGGGGGGGGGGTCAATCAAAAAATGTAACATATGCAATGTGTGTGAAATAGAGTCCTGGATATTGATAAGCACCACAATAGCAACATTCCTTAGGGAAGGCTTTAGGTGTAACCTAAACCAAGATAACTCCAAGGAAGTGATGGGTTTAAAATATGTCATTCTTGAAAACTTGTGAATCATGAAACACGAAGGGAATTGTCAAGAATGGCATAACACCACCTCAAAAGATAAGGTAGGAAGAATTGCACTTTGGAATTGAAGATGAAGATTACTTGAACTCCTCAAAACAAAACATGTGTTGAACATCATGTTTATTTTTAGAGTATAGCTTGGCGGGTCATAACTTCAAGAGAAATCTTGAAGAACAAATCGAGAATGAAAGGAATCCTTGATGAACCATCATGTAGAGCCTCCATGAAGAACTCCGGTAATAGAAGGATGATGAAAAGAAAGAGAAGTTGAAAACACAAGGTGAAGCCTTGCAATGATTTAGATGGAGCTTCGCGATTATATAACCGAGAGAACTTGGAACTGCGGAAAGAAAAGATGAACATCTTAGAACCGATAATGTATTCCTCATGAACAAACTCTGAAGGAAAGGATTAATCACTTGGATGAAACAAGAATAAGAATTATGTTATGCGTATCCTTCACCAATTTAAATTGATGACAAGCAACGAATTTGGCATACTACTTATTCTTCTTGAGGGATTAAGGATAGAGAAAGCGCAAACTTGAGAAGGTATTGATGGAACCACCAGTGGTATTTGGGAACAACGAATGAAATGATATGGTAGCAAAGGAAGAGGAATCTTGAACGAACCACCGTAAAAATTGAAAATGAAAGTAGCAAAGGCACAATTCACCGGGAAGAATTGGAAAATGAATGAAGATACTTGAGGGGATTTAGATACAAGAGAATGAAGAGATCATGAACTGATTAGAGGATATTTGAACGATTCACCTGTAAGATTTGGAGAATGATAGACACACGCTGAGAATGCAGAATTATGACATGATGGCCTTCGGAGGAAAGAAATGGAAACAACTCATCAAATGCTCCGGATGGGTGAAAAAAATTCCCACAATCGAAAACAATTTTGAGAGGATGGCATCAAGCTTGAACTACGCATCTTTGGAAGAACGGGTAAGGGTTTAAGAGGAACTCTTCTTCGGTCTTCAAAATGCGAGAATGACGAGGAGAAACACCACCATGAATTGTTGAGATACTCAGGAGAATGAAAAAAACAAAGAGGTTGAGCCAACAATGAAAAATGATAATTTTGAGATCGATCTTGGAAAACAGCTGACTGATGAGATTCATTATTACGTCAAACTTAGAAATGAATTTGCGAATGGCTCCTGGTAATTAGAAGAGTCAGGTAAGATCCTGGGAAAAGACCTGTGGGTTAGGGCCCACTCGAAAGAAACATCGTTGAAGGATTGCTTGAAATAAAGATTGCGCCGGTAGAATTAAATGGCTTGAATGAGATAACAACCTCAAAATAACTTGAACGGATCTGGAATGAAAAGACGAGCCTTCTGAGATATCTTCAACACTCCAGAGCAAATGAATAGCAAGAAGTGAATGATTAAGAGGTGCATCGGCAAGAGAAAGCATTTGCAACAAGGAAAGGAATATGATCAACACTGAAAGCTTGAATTAAATCCACCGGAAAAGAATACGAGAATGAAGAATGATGAACTTGAAGTTGTTGAGCATCTTCATGAGGGATCACTGGATCAGAACATTGATTGAAAAGAGTGAAGAGACTTCACATGAATAAATGGATACTTGATTAAAATATATAAGTCCTTGCAAAAAAGGGTGGGAGGGCGGGAAAACAAAGACAACTTGGGACGGATGAAACAAACACCATTGAGAAAACTTAGAATTGATCTCGCAAATGTTGAAATGATCAGATCCATTTGAAGAGAAGCACGCCAGTTGGGAAAAGAATTAACATGACGACCTCGATGATCAAGAAGGAGTAGTATTCACATAGAAATATGAGAACACCGTTTAGGGAAGGTATGGATCAGCACTTGACATCGAAGCAACTCGAATACCACAAACAAAACAAAACAAAGGATTTGGCTTGCAGAATAAGCCGGAAACAATCATATGATAGAGATTTACCCAATCCCATAGCATGCATCTGTCGGAAAGATATTCTAGGAGCTACTTCAATTCCCACCTATAAACTCCCGAATCTTTCTGGTTATGCAATCTAGTGTTGGGGATACAGGGGACACAAAATATATCACCCAAACTAACAATACCTAGATCCAGCTGTATCCGTCCTTTAACACATAACCAAGAAAACTCCAGAAATCGTGTACCTCAACCTTCGAAAAGCATCTGTTATACAAGCTATGGCAATACTCCCGAACTCCCCAGTACTAGGTGGCGCCGAGGTTATCTCACCAACAACTGCATAAAAGAGATTTTCGATGTCGGCAAAACTCGTATTCCGAACCACAACGATAAAATTGTGACGACAACACCTCGGAGCTCAACTCCCGGGACACCGCCACAACCCCTAAATGTCGAGGCACCAAGAACAATGTTCTCATCACAAGACTATCGAAACGATCCCAAGATACCTGCGTGATCCTAAAAAAATTTCATGAAATTTGAGGAGAGGAAAGACAAAACATCTACGCCAGAGGCCTCACCAGAGCGATTTAAGGACCGAGGAGTAAAAAGAATCCTACTCTCTGATATATATAATCCTAAGACTCAAAATAGTTTTCTTCTAGACACAACAATGTCCAACAAACAAGGGGGCTCCTATGGTCGGTCGAGGCTCTGATACCAACTTGTCACGTCCAAGATGCGACCCTATCCTATAGGAAACTCGAAGGTCCCACCAAGGATAGAAGCGCATCTTGAAGACGCTTTTGCAAGGTGGATATCATTACATCAACATTACATAATAGTGGGGATACAACCAAGACATACAATGTCACAAGAATACAACAATACATCATATACAAGATCAGCATCCGACTACGGATGAAACATAAACAGAAACTCAAACAATATCCACCCTGCTAGCCCAGGCTGTCGACCAGGAACCTAACCCACGATCGACGAAGAAGAATAAGAACTCCAACACAAGTAAACATCGCTCTCGTTTCATAATCATCGCATAACCTGTACCTGCAACTGTGGTTGTAGTAATCCGTGAGCCACGAGGATTCAGCAATCCCATTACCATGGGTATCAAGACTAGCAAAGCTTAATGGGTAAGGAAGGGGTAAAGTGGTGAGGTTGCAGCAGCGACTAAGCATGTATGGTGGCTAACTTACGCAAATCAGAGCGAGAAGAGAAGCAAAGCAAGCGGTCGTGAACTAGTAATGATCAAGAAGTGATCCTAAACTACTACTTACGTCAAACATAACCCAGAAACCGTGTTCTCCTCTCGATCAACCCCGAAAAGAGACACTCACGGTTACGCACACGGTTGGTGTATTTTAGAAGAGTTTACTTCAAGTTTACTACAACCGACATTAACAAATTCCCATCGCCACATAACCGCGGCACGGCTTTCGAAAGTTCAAACCCTGCAGGGGTGTCCCAACTTAGCCCATTATAAGCTCTCGCGATCAACGAAGGATATTCCTTCTCCCGGGAAGGCCCGATCAGTCTCGGAATCCCGGTTTATAAGACATTTCGACAATGGTAAAACAAGACCAGCAAGACCGCCCGATGTGTCGACAATCCCGATAGGAGCTGCACATATCTCGTTCTCAGGGCAACACCGGATGAACACTATGTACGGCAACTGAAGATACCCCAAGTTGCCTAGGGGCGGCACCGCAAGTGGCTCTAGTTTGGACCAACACTTAGACAAGCATTGGTCCAGGGGGTTAAAATAAAGATGAACCTCGAGAGAGCGACTCCCAAGGGAAAAATAGGTGGTGGTGAGACAAATGGTAAAACCAAGGTTGGTCCTTGCTTTAGGAGTTTTATTCAAAGCAAACTATCAAGGGGGTCCCATAAATCACCCAACCGTGTTAGGGACGCAAAATCCGGGAACATAATACCGATAAGACGGAAATTAGGGCGGCAAGAGTGGAACAAAACACCAGGCATAAGGCTGAGCCTTCCACCCTTTACCAAGTATATAGATGCACTAATAATATAAGAGATATTGTGATATCCCAACATAAACATAATCCAACATGGAGCAATCTTCATCTTCACCTGCAACTAGCAACGCTGTAAGAGGGGCTGAGCAAAAGCGGTAACATAGCCAAACAACGGTTTGCTAGGAAGGGTGACAAAGGTTAGGGGCTATCATGCAATTTGGGAGGCTTGATAAGCAAGTGGTAGGTAACACAGCATAGCGATAGAACGAAGCAACTAGCATAGCAATGATAGTAATGAGATCCAAGGTGACGGTCATCTTGCCTGAAATCCCGCAAGGAAGAAGAACGAGTCCATGAAGAAGACAAATGGAAGTAGTCGAACGAATCCTCATAATCGCAACATTACCGGAACTAAGAAGCAACACCGGAAAGAAACAAACAACATGGTAAATGCACAAGCATAAACATGGCATGATGCACAATCAAGTATGATGCATGTCCGGTTTAAAGAGGCATGACATGGCAAAGTGCAACAAACAACACTACAAGTTAAGTGGAGCTCAATATGCAACGAGTTGTATATTGACGGAACACCACAACAAATATTTAGTTCTCTCTCGGTTATGTACCCAACAATATTAAATGTTGTTAAACATGGCAAGAGGGGAAGCATAATAAAGCTACCTATCTAGGCAAGTTTAAATGAGGCCGGAAACAACAAACAACAATTCCGGAAAATCCTCATGTGCATATTTTAGATTTGGTACTGTTCTGCCTATTACATAATTTTAGAGTTGTTAAACAGAAAAATAAAGTACACCAAGTTAATCTATGCATTTTTCCACCCCATTTACATATAAAGTTTATTTAAAACCGAGCTACGGTTATTTAGTTATGAAATAAATCATTTTAACATGTCATTATGCAAAATAAATGCAAACAGCAATTTAAACGTTTTTAGCATGGATGACATTAGCACATTATGAAACTACTCCCTCCGTTCGGAATTACTTGTCTTGGAAATGGATGTATCTAGAACTAAAATACATCTAGATACATCCATTTCTGCGACAAGTAATTCCGAACGGAGGGAGTAGATGAAATTCTAAGCATTTTACATATTAAAATCATTTTAATCCAATGCACCATTTGTGAGTTATTAAATGCATGATCTAGAGGGACTTTTCTGTAAAACAGTAATTTACTGAATAAATAGCAAATTCGCAGGTCAAGGAAAAAACCATACGTGGGCCGAAATTTGCTGGGGAGCTGGGCTTGGGGTGGCTCACCATGGGCTAAGCCCAGTCGGTGGAGCAGGAGGCCAGGCAGGCCGGATCTTTGCACGGCTGGGCCTTGACCAACAGGCGAAGGGGAGGTCGCCCAGGCGCGGGTCAACACACGGAGTGCGCTCGTTCTCTGCTCAACGAGGACGAGGCCGAAACAGGATGAAGCAGGGAGGCAGCGACGCAGCTTGGAACTCCGGCGACGACGAGGCAGATGCGGACGAGGCAAGGGACTTGGCGGCCCGACGATGGGGGCGTCGGAGATGGCCGGATCCGGGCCAGCTCGGGTCGAGGACGAAGCTCTTGGGCATCAGGGCTCCATGCCCGGCGCTGAACACAGAGAGGGAGAGAGAGAAACGTGAGCGAGAGAGGAGAGTGGATGAGCGAGACGAGCGCTCCGGCTCGTTGCAGAGGAGGAAAACCGACAGGTTCAGGGGACGACGCCTTGCAGGTGCGAGAGAGCGTCGAGGGTTCCAGCAACGCGTGAAGGACGAGGTCGCCGGAGGGTGGCAAGGACGGGGCCTTGGGCGACGACTTGGCGGAGGGGACGAGGTGCTCGGGGAGCCCCTCGGGAGCGAGAGGAGGCTGGCGTCCCAGCGCTCGCGGGGCACAGGGGTGCACGAAGGAGGAGGACGAGGTGGCTGGTTGCATTGGGAGGATGGATCTCGGGCGCGCTGAGGGAGATGGACGTGGGTGAAGCTCCAAGGCCATGGCCTTCCTGTGAACCAGAGAAGAAGAAGACAGTGCGGTCAGGGGAGAGAAGAACCAGGGGAAGGGAGAGAAAGGAAAAGAAGAGGGCGCGTGGCTCATCTTGAACGAAGCTCGTCGGCGGCACGGAGACGAGGCGGGGTCAGGCACTGGTTGGTTGCTCCACGGGGACGAGAAGGAGCTGCTGGCTGGCTCGGGGCTGAAAAACGAGGAGGTGGTTTGTTCGCCAGGGTGGGTGGATGGATTGGATCGGGGATCCCGACGAAGGGGGAGACCAGGTGGAGCTAGTGGCGGCGCAAGGAGGGGAATGGATGGGACAAGCCCCTAGGATCTAGGGTTAGGCGTCTATTTATACGGTAAGGGTATTAGGGTAGGGGTTAATTCGGTCCCTCCGATCAAAATCGAATGGCCGAGAATAAATAGGTTAGGGAAGTCAAGGAAGAAGCCGAAGATATTTTTAGAGATGTTTGGGGATGAACCAGACCCAACGGTAACGACAGACCGGTTCGGGTTCGGGTAAGTTTTGGACACGCACACGAGGGTGCTGCGAGCTAGCAAGAGAGGTTAGGTGGTCATGGTCAAGAGGGAAGCGAAAACCCGAATGGCCTCGGAACGGTCAACGAAAGCAAGGGGGGACGCGGCAACTACGAACAGGTGCAAGCTTTATGAAAACATGCAGATGCAATGCGCATGATGATATGAGATGAGATGCATGACATGAACAAAATGCAAAACAAAAGACAAAAACCCAACCACGAAGGAAAAAACATATCACATCTCCGGAAAAGGCAAGAGTTGGAGTTACGATTATGGAAAGTTATATCCGGGGCAAGATGATGTAGGGTGGAACCCTATGGGGAGATATTTCACGAATTGGAGGGGGAATCCCCAAGAACAAGATGAACACAAGAGGGAAAACAAGAGGAACAGTCAAGAACAAGTCCAATCACACATCCACTAGACAATCAAACACACAAGATCCACAAGGTACATGAACAACAAAGGGAAATAAGATACATGGGAAAGTTCATCCCAAATCCTATGAAGGAGATGAGGGCTTGAATCCTAGAAGGATCTTCCCACAAAGGGGGGCTTGAATCCCTAGGGATCTTCTCCAATGGAGGCCTTGAACTCCAATGGAGTGTCTCTCTCTCAAGAGAAATCCCACAAGGGGAGGTACATGAGCTAAGCTCTAGTGTTTAGATCTATCCTTAGCATATTTGTGAGATAGAGCTTCTCTCATCCATATCAGATCTACTCCACGATAGAGACCGCGGCCCCTCTTCGGAGAAGATCCACCTTGGATTCAAGACCTCCTTTGCGGAGAAGACCATCATCAAGACCTCCTCCCCGAGAAGAACAGCTACCGTTTGTATCGTCCTTTGTTGACTTTGGATCATGTATCTCCCTTTGTGTTCATCGATCTAGCACATGTGTGATTGATCTTGTTGGTTTGAGTGATTCTCTTGTGTTTTCCCCGTGATTTCCCTCGTGCTCTTCCGCTCGTTCTTCGTGTTCCTCATAGGGATCCTCTCCAAACGTGAAAGATCGTCCAGATAGGGTTCCCCCCTACATCATCTTGGTATCATGAGCCATGGTTGATCACGAAATTGGAGCCCCCCTCTTTGTTTTCTAGCCTTGTTTTGTGTGATTTCGTCCTAAATTCGAAAATTCCCCACCAAAAATAGCCCCAATTTTTTTTGCGATTTGTTGGTTTGGTGATGTTTTGTTGGATTTGATCCATGGATTTGCTTGGTTTCAAGTGGATCTAGCCTTCCCACATCTTTTCCCCACCTTCCACCCTTCGAATTTTCCCCAATTGCGAAATTTGCCACGGATCCGAAGCAGTTCGTCCGCTCTTAGAGGACCCCGTGCACACGGGCCATCGGGACCCCGTGCACACGGGCCTGTCAGACCCCGTGCGCACGGCCCTTCCAGTGCGTTTCTTCCGCGGTGCCTTCCACCTCCCACCCTCCCATACCACCCCCCTACTCCCCAGCCACGAGATCCATCCGCTTGAGCCCAGATCGGACGAATCCGCCAAACCCAAGACGTCCCGGGTGACCCAAAGGCCCTCTGTGTGTGTATCAAGACGGTACCCCGTGCCCACGGGCCCTAGACCCCGTGCGCACGCCCCCCACCCCAGGCCAGCCATGAGCAGTTCACAGTTTCGCCCATAACTTCCACATCCGGAGTCCGATTTTCGCGTTCTTTAGCTTGTTGAGTAGCTATTGACATCCAACACCCACCTAGATAGGTACCAACATCATTTGACTCCACCAAAAATTTGACACTTTGGCATCTTTCCCCACCACATCATCCGCATAGCCACCACCATAGCCTTCCGCAACTTAACCCAATTTTGTTTGAGCTTGTTTGAGTTGTGTGTTGTGTCTCCTAAGGTGTTTCGGCTACTTAGGGATGGCAACTTCAACATTGACTCGCATAACCCATCATTCCACTTCCGCATTGCCTAGTGCAACACCATCGCTTCCCGCTACCACCATTTGACTTTTGTCCTTGAGATTTTGAGTACGTGGTTTTTCCGTTTCCTAAGGTGTTTCGGCTACTTAGGGACGAGTCTCCATCATCTTGGTATCTACATCAAGAACATCGCCACTCATCATCGCAAAGGACGGTAACCTCGACGACACCATTGTATATTCCCCTTGCAATTGCATTGATAACCCCTAGCCCATTTTGCGTTACTTGCCTATCGAGACTAGCCATTTGAGTATTGCCGGGCCACGTTACTTGTGCACATTAGTGATCATTAATCTACACCATCCATTGCATACATACCATATCATATTGGTATCATATCACTCATTGTGTCACAATATCGTTCCCGCATATACACAATAGCTATCTTGGTTTGTGCATTGTGCAAATTGGCCATACAAAAAAAAGCTTTTAAGCAAAAGAAAGAGAGCAAAGAAGCTTGTAAGCAAGTGCCATAGCATCATACCACATTGCACATAAGATTGTCATATCCGATCATCTTGGATCACCTTGAGTAGAACAACGGGAACATCATACACATAGCATACTTGGGATACAAAGCTCATACATTTTGAATCTTATAGGTTGTGCACAAGTGTCGTATCCGCCTATTGAGCAATTGTGCTAGCGTCTCTCTTGAGTTGTGCAACACGAGCGTTTTGGTGGATTCCACATTTTGAGCTCACTCCTTGGTGGCACGACCCCATTTATCTATCTGTGTGTGTGTTTCCGTGTGCCATTCATTGCTATTGGTCTACTTGTTTCACTTGCGAATTTGTGAATCTTTTCCAACATTATTGACTCTTGCTAACATTTTGCATCAAATTTTTGTGCCACTATCCTCACCGAGCTACTCCATAAGCTTTACTTGATAGGTGTGAGTGAACAAGTCCGGTACCAATTCCACTATTCTTTCATCTCACATTGAGTGAAACGAGATACATCCTCGACTTTGGGAAAAGGTAACTTGGTATTGTTTATCTCATTTCCTACTCACCTCTACTCGAGTCTTGTGATGGATAGGAAAAGCATTTCACCTTTGGTCTACAACAACAACAACGAGTTCGATGCCACGAGCAACAACTCCGACGCCAAGATGGACAAGCGCATGGAGGAGATAAAGCCCGCATCAAGTCCTACAAGCGATCTTCCTCATCTTCGAGAAGACGCTCAAGAGCACATGCTTCCGAGCTACCATCTCTGGCAAGATCACATCGGCATCGACACCATCAACAACAAGAACGTGAAGGTTAAGAGCTCTACACCAACAACCGCTCAAGGACTTCACCATCTCCCTTGGCATCTTTGCCAAGTGACTTCAAGGCATCTTCGCCTACGGACATATGGCATCTTCGCCAACAAGAACACCAAGACTACGCTCAAGAGAAGCTCCCCAAGCTCAAGTCCGCGACATCCACGAGCTACTACGACCTCGACACCGACCACAAGACTACTTTCTATGGGACTCATGAACCCGAGGAGTACCTCGAGTGGGAGCGTTTGATGGACGACTACCTCAAGCTACATCAAGTTCATCCCGAAGATCAAGTGAAGTGCGCCACAAGAAACTTCCACGACCATGCCTCGACATGGTGGCTTCACACACCTTCGGAGTACTACGACATGAGTTGGCCCAAGACGAAGAGAGCTTTGCGGCGAGAGTTTGTGCCTCCAACATACACGGAACATCTTCAACGCCAATTGGAGAACACCATACAAGGATCCAAGTCCCTCGACGAGTACTTCAAGAACATGAAGGAAGCCTTGCGACGTGCCGGCGTGGACGACCCCATTTCGTTGAAGTTCCACTTCATGATGGGATTGAACAATGACATCTCCAAGACTATCTTCCTCGATAACTACAAGTCCATCGACGACTACTACATTGGTGCTCTCAAGGCGGAACAAGAACTCATGAAGGCCAAGGCTTCTCCACCCCAAGCAAACTTCACGGCGACCAAGCTCTACGACAAGCATGAGGCTAGTACCACCACGATGTCCAAGCCCGACAAGCTCCAAGACGATGCTTCCAAGTTCGACTTCACCGCCATCCCTCTTTGTGACATTGATGATGCCGAGTCCTCCATGACTCTTTTTCAAGATGGTGCGGCGACGAGTTCGACTATGGAGACCTTCAAGAACCAAGCTTTGGAGGCAAGCGACAAGGTGGCGAGCAAGGATGATGCTTCCATCTTAGGAGGCGAGAGTGATGTTGTGCCATCTTCGGCCTTCATCCATGACGAGAGTGATGTTGAGCCATCTTCGGCCTTCATCCATGAGAGAGTGATGTTGTGACATCTTCGGCCTTCATCCACGGCGACAACTACAAGATGGTTGAGCATGGGATTTTCCCTTCGACCGCGACGGTGATCCACGAGAAGAGAGTGTAGGTATCATCGACTTGAGGTGTCCATAGAATCGAAGATAGGGATGATGTGTGTGTGTGCGCGCGATCGATAAAGAGTGCCATCGAATTTGTGTGTGCCCACGTCAAAGATATAGAGTGGCTGGCCTACAAGAACGAGAGAGGGGATAGGTGCAGTTTGTCTCTGTGGCATGGATACCTACCTACAGCGCTCGACTATTGGTGTGTGGTGGGGGGGGGGGAGGGAGGCCTAGTTAACAATAGAGGTACAATGGGTGTTATATGTGTGGAGGAGGAGAGAGGCCTACCCCATGTATTAAGGGAGATCAATCTACCTCATGTATTAAGGGAGATCAATCGCCATCCATGCATATGTGTAGGAGAGGAATAAGGTTGGGAGAGAGACAAAGCTAGAGTGTTGGAGGGGGTGGTAGTGGAGTTGCTTCTAACAAATGGTGGGATAGGCTTGCTAGACAACCGAAGGGCACGCCTGCAATATCAATAAGAGAGGGGATGGCTGCCTGTCTGTGCACGTGCGTGTGAGAGACGGGTCAGGAGGCATGCATGAATGATGAGGGGGGAAGATATGGCTGTGGTAAGTAGACATAACTACATAGGAAGATCAATCGTCCTTTGACAGAGAAAGGAGAGACATAACTTGTGAGGTACATCGATCGATTGGGGGGGGGGGGATAGTTAAAGTCGACCTAGGTATATGTTGGGAGATCGATCGGTATACACGCATGTGTGTGTGTTAGAAGCAAATGAGGCACGGGGAGAAGGATAGAGAGAGAGAGAGAGGGATGCATCTAGGAGGTGGTGCGAGAGTCATACTATATCGAGGGGGAAGGAGTGTGCGAGTACGAGATTGATGAAAAGAGTGGTGGGAGTGAGGCATGGTTGGTGATAAGAGAAGAGGGGAAGCTTGTGTTTGTGCTAGGCACACCTGACTAGAGAGGCATATCGATCGATGTGTGCCGTAAAGAAGGAGCTGGGGGGGCCTACACACACCATGGGTGAACGACCTAAAGTGAAAAGACGAATTTGCGCGATGGAGCTAGAGAATGCTGAGGGAGGGTGAGAGGGATGCGGGCGTGTGCATGCACGAGAGAAAGTTAGCGCTAGCTAGCTACAAAGATAAGAGGATTGTGTGGGTGTAAAAGATGAATAGAGATCATACTTCATTATAAAAAGCGAATTCGTATATTTGAAGAATTTATCAGTGTTTTAAACCGACGCATGTGTGAATATATATAACGGTGATACACATGGTCTGGTTATGAACATGTTATATGTCACATCCCTAGTTCTAGTAATGCCTAGTGCTAGCATCTGGTGTTGCATCATGTTTACTTTTCACAGAAAGTTGAAATGGGGATGACAGAAACCCCCAACACCCCCTGAAACCAACTAGGGTTTACTAAAATTATTTTCAATGAACCTGAAATGCCCTTCTAAAATGTTCATCATCTTTGCCTTGGTCTTAAACCTCTGACAAGAGTTGTCACATCCCTAGTTCTAGTAATGCCTAGTGCTAGCATTTGGTGTTGCATCATGTTTACTTTTCACAGAAAGTTGAAATGGGGATGACAGAAACCCCCAGCACCCCCTGAAACCAACTAGGGTTTACTAAAATTATTTTCAATGAACCTGAAATGCCCTTCTAAAATGTTCATCATCTTTACCTTGGTCTTAAACCTCTGACAAAAATGGTGCACAATTTTCTAGGTCATCCTAAGGTCACTGGATTAAATCATATGTTAATTGCATTTGGGCATTTAAATGCTATAAAATAATTTAAATGTCCAAATAATCCTAAACTGAAATGTTCCATGTTGGTTATATTCTATACAGTGGGCATGAGCAGTTTGGTGATTTTTGAAAGTGCCTAGGTATTTTTAGAAAAGCCACAAACCTACAGAAAATAGAAAACATAAATAAATAGAAAAACCAGAGAGAGAGAGAGAGAGAGAATGCTTACCTGGGCCTCACCTGCGCTGGCCCAACCCACCTGGCCTGGTGCCAGTCATCCCTAACCTCTGCTAGTAGGCAGAGGCGGGACAGCGCACGGGCGCGCGAGGCGCCACGCCTCCTCCTGCTTGCCGCCGAGCCTCCGGACATGTGGGTGAATGCCCCAGAGCCATCCCGATCCTGCTGACATCCCCACTCCTTCCCTGCTCCCTCCCTTGCCTCTGCACCGCCGCAGCCGGACGCTGCCGTCGCCGCTGCTTGCTGCCACCGCGCCCAACAAGCTCGCCTAGCCTGCCCACCATGGCAGAAAGATCCGCCGTCGACTTCTACGCCGTCTCCGCTGAGCCACGCGACCGGATGCGCCCCACAACGGCTTCCTCGACCTCTTCTTCAACCTTCGGGCCCCGAGATCGCCGGCGACCCCGCGCTCGACTCGCTGTCTCCCCGAGCTCGCCGACTCGCTCCTCGTGTTCACGGTGAGCTTCTGAGCATCCTCCCCCTCTCTGTTCTCTCTCTTGCACTCCGTAGCCACCGCGCCCCTCTCGCCCGACTGTGCCGCCGCCAACACTCGTCGCTGACGCAGCTCCGGCGACCATTTGGTCCGGGCGTCGTGTCCAACACACTCGCCGCCTCCTGTAGCCTCCGTAGGGGCCACGCCCGCGCCCCACGGCCACCGCACCTGCATGACTGCGCTCACCCGAACGCCGGTGCCGCCCCGAGCTCGTTCCCGGCGAGCTCCAGCCGTCCCCGCTGCCGCCACCTGCCACGCTGGCTGCGGGTGAGCTCCAGCTCCCCGTAGCTGCCCTCGGCTGCTCGTTTGGGCGCCGGGGAAGCGATCCCGAGCCCCTCCGTCGCAGTCAGGACGCCAAGGCCGAGCCGGGGTCAGCCTCCGCTGACTGTGGGTTTGACCACCCTTGGATCAATAACAGGTGGGACCCGTCCTATTAAGTCTAGTTTAGTATTAGTTTAGAGCTAATTAACTTAGGTTAATTAGTTAGACACTGACATGTGGGTCCCAGCCGTCAGGTTTGACCTGGGCTGGCGCCTTTGACCTGCTGACGTCGCACGGATGTCATGCTGACGCAGCTTCTAAAAATCATAGAAATTAATCTGTAACTCCAAATGCAAAGATTAATATATGAAATTTGCACAGGTTTCATGCATGTTAGAACATTTAACCTTGCTGTTTAGGTGAAACAAGTTAATGCACTAATATGATGTCACATCCCTAGTTCTGGTTTGCTCTGGCTAGCTAGTCATGTGTGCATCATGTTTAAAATTCAATGAATTTGAAATGGGGACTTGTGAAAGCCTCGTAAATCATTTTGAAAATGATCAAGATAAAATTGTTTAATTTGCCCAAGAAAATGTTCTGTTTTCTCTAATAATATTGGCCGAGTTAAAATTCCAACCAATATTTTTAGGAGCTCGTAAACATTTATTTTGGCCATTTGAATTAATCCAATAATTATTTGCTTTGTATTTATATTTAATATATATTAAATACAACTCCAATAATTTCGAAGTTTGTGAGTGGCTTTGTATATATTCTAGCAAGCCATATAATAACCTACAGAATTTATTAAAATGATTTAGTGGCTAAACTAAATTAGAACAGAGGAAATAAAATAGAAAAAGACAAACAGAATAAAAGAGAGAGAGGAAAGCTTACCTGGCGCTTACCTACAGCCTAGAGGCCCAACACTGTGCAGCCCAGGAGCTGGCCCAACCCACCACCGCTGCCAGTCGTCTCCCACCTCGCGCCAGAAGGACGCGAGACGTGTGTTCGCCACACGCCGGCACGCGCCCGTGCCACCTCCTGCTTCCTGCCGCGGCCTGGATGACCCTGGAGTCGCCACGCATCCCCTGATCTCTCTCTATTACCCGCGCCTCTCCCCTCCCGTCCATCTCTCTCACACTCAGCCGCCCGAACACACCCTTCGCCGCCGCTCGCTGCCACCGTGCTCACCGGCCACCCCTCGCTCCACCGTCGAGTCCGGGAGGTCCGCTACGACCTCACTATCCTCCCCGCTGAGTCAAGCAATGCTGGACGCCCCGGATCAACGTCCACGTCGTCTTCTTCAACCTCGGCTCGCCGAGATCGACCCCGCCGCACCGTCTGCTCCAGAGCTACCCCGGGCCGGCTGAGCTGCTCATCTGGACCGATGTGAGCACCTGCCCCTTGCCCCTTGCTCACCCCTTCCCTTCCCGTTCGCTAGCTGCCGTCCCCGCGAACCCGAGCTCCGGCCGCCGATGTTGTCATCACCGTCGCCGCTGCAGTCCGACCCGGCACCGCCCACGTCGACCAATCGGCACGCCTCCTCGCACAGCAGCCGTAGAGACCAACCCCGCCTCCTCTCGTTGCCGGAATCACCGGAACCAGCGTCGACGCCGCATCTGTGTGTCACCGGCGGTTAGCCACCGACGTGGCCACTTAATTAGGGCCTAAACACCCAGCTAATCACCCCCTAGAGCCACTGCCAAGTGGGGCCCCATGCCTAAATTAATTAGTTTAATTTCTCTATTAAATTAGTACTAATCTCAGAGGGCCCCGCCTGTCACCTTTGACTTGGCGACGCCAGCATTGACCGGGTCCCACGTGTCAGCCTCTGTAGCTGACTCTATGTCACCGACCAATGGGCCTACTGGTCAGGTTTGACCTGGACCAGCATGTTGACCTGCTGACATCACTGATACGTCATGGTGACGCAGTAAATATTTTTTGGGATTTTAAATAAATCAGAAATGATTTATTTATTTTAGAAAATGTCCTAAACTTCTAAAAATCATAGAAAATCAACCGTAGCTCAGAATGAAATAATTTATATATGAAAAATTATCATAAAAATCCAATCTATCCATCTGTATGATTTTCATGCATGTTAGAACAACCTATAGCTACTGTTTAGGACAAATCAAATGAATGGCATTTAAATAACCATATGTGGAGTTTGAATTTGAACCTTGGGTTCAAACCAACTACACTTAATTGTGTTGCTAGTTGCATTAGGCCAAATCACATCATATTGCCATGTCATAATCATGCATCATAATTGTTGCATTGCATTTATTGTGTTCTTCCTTGTTTGTCGGTGTTTGTCCCCTCTCGATAGACGTGGTCCCGACGATGTGATCGATGACACCGATGAAGAACTATACTATCTTCAGAAGTGTCATGCAAGCAAAACCCCCTTGTTCATTCCGATACCCACTCTCTCGCTCCTGCTCTCTTTTACTGCATTAGGACAACAACGATTCAATTTTTGCATGCTGCGGTAGTTGAACCCCTTTCCTCTGCATGACCTGTCATTGCCAAAGTAAATAGATGAAACCCACTAGCATGAGTACACTACAAAAAAATACACTTCCGTGATGATACGTGTTTGTCATAGTAGTTCGCGTTTTTTGTCATGCATGTACATCCATGACAAATTTATGACAGAATCAAGATAGTCATACCTGTGCTGTCGTAGAAGTGTTCCATGACATTACCAAAATTATCATCATGAAAGTGTCCACTTCCATGACGATAAATCGCGCGTCACAGAAGTGCTTTCCTCAAGGGTGACCAACACGTGGCATCCACCGTAACGGAACACCGTTAAGCTATCGGGTCGGGTTTTGATCCGATAACCCGTTAACAGCCCCGACCAATGGGGATTTTCCACGGTAAAATCATCATTGGCTGGAGGAAACACGGTCGGCTCACCGCTGGGACAGATGTCATCCGCTCATTGGATCAAGTCGCCTATGATACGGCGACACGTGGCACGGCCCAACAGAGGCCCATTCCTGTGAAAAGGCTGGCCTGTTTGACTTGGTCAAAAGGTGGAGGCGAGGCCCACGGAAAGCCTGTTAACGACCTGTTCGCATATAGCCCATTTACAGCCCGCTAACCCAGGCCCGTTACGCCCTATCCGAATTAGGCCCAGTAGCGTCATCCGGCCATCCCATATGATTCAGCCCGTTTTACTTCCGCCCATGTGTGGCCCATGACTTCTTTCGCCCATATGAGGACCTTTGTAACTCTTGGCCCATTAACGCCCGTGGTGAAACCGCCCGTAATGAACAAAGGTATCACTTTATACCCATTAACGGCCCGTTATTCCATTGGCGCTTCAGCCTAAGTTATCTTTCGCCTTCTCAGGCCCATTGATTCTGGGCTCATTTACAGATTCGTTACATACGGCCCACATCGCTATTTTCGCTTAGGGCCAAATTCAGCCCGTCGTTACAGTCGGCCCGTTTGCGGAACGTTAATACATTGGGCTGTTTTCATGTAAAAAAACCCGTTGGGCTGTTTCCATGGAGTTATCAAATACGGCCTATTAACAGCCCGTTATGGTCCACGAATAGTACGGCCCATGATTGGTGAAATGATGATACGCCCCATAGAAGGCCCATGGATCCTACGGCCCGTATGAGGCCCATGGATCATACGGCCCGTAGAAGGCCCATGGTCCCTACGGCCCGTAGAAGGCCCATGGACCCTAAGGCCCGTATAGAAGGCTGATGGATCCTACGGCCCGTATAGAAGGCTGATGGATCCTATGGCTGGACGAAGGACCATGGATCATACGTCCTGCAGGAGGCCCATGGTTACAACAGTCCGTGTGTTGCCATGATTATTTTGGCCTAGTTACCAAAAATAGGCTATTGTGGCCACTAGAAAAACACAGACTGCAGTGACTACAAGCAAACAACTAAACAAGACAATAAGGAAATAAATAAGCAAGCAATTAACACTAGCCTATTACCGCTATTACACATATTACATCCATTGGGCATCAAAGTTCGCCACCAAGGCAAATATAGGGAACAAAGCAGATATTACATACATCGTCTGGTCAAAATTGGCCACCAAAGGCAAATAAACGCGGCAGCAAAACAAGAGCATAATCAAACAACTTCGTAAGAGCTCAAGAAACATTATCCCGGTATCCACCATGTCGGCAATAAGCTTAGCAAGCTGATTAGCTTTGTCCTGCTTGGCGCTAAAATCCTCCAACGCTTGTCGTTGTAATCAAAAGTATGCATCTGAATGCTCCAGGGGACTTCCGCAGTCCTTCCACTTCTTGTCGCAAAGCATAGCTGATCGATGTCTTTCAGCTTGTAGTTGAGACTCAAGAAACTGAACCGATTCGCATAAAGGAGTTTGAATAGCTTGTGCAAGCGGTAGTGGCCAAGAACTCAACACTAAACCAAGACAGACTTTGGGGTTGTCTCGCTATCTTCAAGATAGTCTTCCTTAGCTGTTTTATCAGCTTTGTTGGAGACCAACAAGGATGTGTCACAATCCTGAACCTTATCTGCATTACTTCCTTTACCATTGCTTAATAAGGCACTCTTCCGCAATATTCCACAAGATTCTAAAAGAAGAAACAAGGCATACATAACAAGTTTAGTATGTACTAGTATATGAAACTCATTTCGTGAACCAGTTCATTAGTAAGGTGGACAGGATTAAACTACCAAGTCTTCTATTGCCAAGTACTAGTAATAATAAAAGCATCAAACACACATATATCTATGTCCTATGGTCACTGCATTGTCTTGCCAAATCAAAATAGAGACACGGTTCAAATCATATCAGTTCAAGACAAAGCAGCAGTGAAAGAATACAAAGCGTGGGAAACTACATGGCACAACAAGATTTCAGATGGGTACCACGGGTCTACATGCACAACAACACTATTGGCTCTATTGTGATGCTAGTAATGTGCATGATATGAAAGTCAACTGTATACACAATTGAAATTGAAATCAACAGAGCTATTGATAAGAGCAAACCTGTTAAATAAACATGCGTGAACATACCTGCTGTGCCATTAGAGTTTCGATTGGATCCTTCAATTTAAAAATAAATTTGTATGAGTAAATAAAGTGATACAAGAGCAAAGCAATCATAGTTAAAAAAGGCGCGCTTAAGCGGCGCTTAAGCGCGCTTAGGCTCTAGGCGCTATAAAACGCATTGCGATAACTACGCATAATCTGTGAATAATCGCACATAAGCATGCGCTTTGGTTATTAAAGCGCAAGGCGGTGGCAAAACACACAATTAACGCCTAGCGCTTTTTTGAACTATGATAGGAATGGAATCTTAAATTAGAACAGTTGTTCTTCAGGTTTAGGCACTTGTTCTAATGAACTGAGTATAGTAAGACGCAAGAATAAAATACTTAAAAATAGAAAATGAGATCATAGACCTTACCACATTCTTGGTTCGGGACCAAGATGTAACAAGGCGTTCCTATCATCGCCCAAAGAATGTGTCTCAGAGAACGTAAGGGAATTTAATGAGTTTCTTTACCGGTAAGTACGCTTTCTTCAGTAATTCCGATATCGCCACCAAGCATTCTTGAAGATAGCAGAGGTATTAGCACAGGTTACCTCATCCCGAGTTTCCAAATCGGTCCTTCTCTATAGAGAAAATGGGAAAATTTGCTGTATTATAACCATCATGGAGGTAGGATGTATGGGACGAAGCAAAGTAATTGCCATGAATAACATTACTTACATAACTCCTGGACAAACACCTGCAACTGGTATTTTCCTTCATCTTCACTATAATATTTCCAAGATGGGAAGATACGCACATACGATTTAACAACATCAAATGCGATAGATGCTAAACTACGACGGGCTGGTTGTGCTTCCTCCACAGGAATAGGCGTACTAACTGGTGGAGTTGGGCTTCGCCGTGATAGTACTGGCCCTTTGGGCACTGGAGCTGCCTTACTAACTGCTCTTGTTTGGGAGCTCTGTGGTGGAGATGGTGCTGTGTCAACAGGAACTGGGTTACTATCGGCTGGGGTTGGGGTTAGATTGGGTGAAGCTAGTTCTCCGCCCATCGCAGAGGGGTACAATCATAGAGTTTGGGTTATGTGTGGTAGGGCTGGTTCTTGTGCATGTACAACCAGGGCTATCTCCACCAAGAGGTAGCACTGTTTTATTTGAAGACCGTGTTTTATTCCGCTAGATATCGCATCACCCGCTCCAATTCAAATGGCTGATAAACAGAAACATAGTTGAATGTACAGACATTGTATGAGAGACAGATGCAATAGATAGTGTGGAAAAAAGAGGGCATGAAATAGTTGACTGTTTAAGTAAAATGGATAGCATGACATAATTTCACATATATGATGTCTATTTAAACTGGATAGCATAGCATAACATAATTCAAAGATATGATGAATAACTAAACAAGATCGCATGACATAATTCACCTACATGTTATCTAAGTAATTAGGATCGCATCACTTAATTCACATATGTGATTTATATGCTAAACAGAGGGCATTTGATATGATGTCTGAACTAAGAACATGGTGTTGAATATTGTGTATATGATGTCTAAACTATGCAATGCAAGACACCGTATGCATGATATGAGCAGTATAACTGTGCCAAGTTAGAGCATACACCTCAGTGGGGGAATAGGACTGGTCATCTGTCTCTGAATCCATCTCTGAGGAGCTATCGGGACCCAACAAGAGACCTGCTTCGACAGGTAGCATTGTCTGCTCTGAAGGCCTTGTTTTCACTCCAGATTTTTCCATCTCCCACCCAGATGGCTGATTCACAGGAAGAGTAGTTTAATGTACAAACATTGTCGACAAAATGGAAATGTAATGAAGAAAAGGATGGGCAAGATATCATTCAAATATATGATGCCTGGTTAAACAGGATGGCATTGCACATTTCACATATATTATGGCTGGCTAAAGACATGAGACTGCATAATTCTATATATGATATAGAAACTAAACAGTGGCATTACAAAACATGTCTAAACCAAGCAGATGACATATATGATGTCAAAAGTAGGCACTGCAAGGCAACATATGCATGATATGACAACATCATCATGCCAAGGTAGAGCAAACACCTTGGGGGTAAATAGGAGTGGTCACGACGCCCGAATCCGCCTCGAACAGATATCTTCCTCGGATTACAATCTAGAGAGGGGTGGGGAGGATTTGCCATTGAACCCATCATGGAGCGATGTCGCATGACATTGTATTGCGCGCAAAACTCTTCTCTTTTTCTCTACATGTTCAAGATGATGTGTACAATATCGATATGCATATGAAAAAATATGGTGAGATTATGTAAGGAGAGCATGCAGAAATTTAGAGTGATGGTAACAACCAAAGGATCGACGTTTTTCGCTGAACCAAAATAGCCCTAATGGATCGACGTGAATGTATAGTAATAAGTGATGTAACAAGTGTACAACCTCTTGTCAGAGCCGTGTTGACCTCAAAGATCATTGGGTTGGTCAAGCGCTTGAGGCAGAGGTGGCTGTTGGAGGTGTGGAGGAAGATCTCGAGGAATGTGGACGGCATCCGTGGCATCGCTCTGTTGTGATGGATCGCTCGTCGTTGGAGCAGCTCGGTGAGCCAGAAGACGCCAAGGCTGAAGCAAACACAAGACAGACATCGTCAATCTCAAGTGGGATTCTAATAGCATCTCCAATAGATGATGTAAAATGGACGTAAAATTAACATCACCAAAACCACCGACTACAACAGATGAGGTAAAAACTGTTGACTCGAACTTAACTGTTAAACTGAAATTTCATCAGGAATCTGAATGCTCTTTGTTGAAACTGAACGCAATGGTAGCAGAGAGGCACTTGACATGTAGTTTAGGAGGGCCCGCAGTTCATCTTCAACATGCACCCCTCGAGTCGCCACCACCACCGCCGAACTGCCTGCCCCGCCGCCGCCTCAAACAACTCGCCACCGCCGCCCGGCTAGCCCTCTAGGCCCCCGCCCCACCCTGAACCCTAAGATAGATAGTGGGGTACCTCTCCGTGAGCCCCGTCCCCATTGCGGGTGGTTCTTCCTTAACTCCGTGAGCCCCCAACCCTGAAAATCAATCGACCCAAAAGTCGATTCAGTCAATCAAGTGTGGCTTAATCAGAGCAGAGCAAAGAAGACGAGCGAGGGGAGAGCAGCAGCAGCAGCTGGGCGAAGGAAGCGATCGAGCGAGAGCCGGAGCAGCAGCAAAGAAGCGAAGCGAAGGAAGCGAGAGCCGGAGCAGCAGCAGCAGATCCGGCTGGTATGGACGCCGCCGCCGAAGGGGCCTCACAGTGGGGGAGAGCCGCCGTGGAGATGTCACCCGCAGCGCCGGCTTCAAGGTAGCTGCTCCATGGGGGTGCGGGATGGAGCACCGTCGGCGCCTCCGGGAGGTCGAGTTAAGGAGAAGGTGTGATGCGTTGAGTGTACAACCTCTTTGGTGGCGCCGAGTAGGCGGTGAGGATGCCACAGTTCAGGTGGAGCAGGTTAAGGCGGCGCTGTGGGGATGGAGCAGCCACGATAGACGAGGCGATCGTCGGAGCAGCTCCTTGGAGGTGGAGGACGGGGCGACTGAACCGGCGGGACGGCGAGATGGACGAAGGATCCTCATCCGGGGAGGTGGACGAGGAACGTCGAGCTGTTGCGGTGGACGACGTCGTCAGGGAAGAGGCTCCGGCTGGGCAGCAGTGACGTGGCGGACGGAGGAGTGTGGGGTTTCGCGGCTGGAGCGGAGAGGTTATGGCGGCTGGGATTTGAATGGCTAAAAGGGGCGATGGGAGGGGTGAAGCATGACTTAGGGACGCGCTTGTCCAAAATGTAGGGTGTGTTACAAAAGTACCCTCACCGATTTGAACTAGCGGCCCTTTCGGCTCAGGGTTAGAAGGGGGATTTCGCGTGTCTGGATTTGGCAGCTGGAGGGAGTTTTCGCGTGCGTTGTAGTTTCGGGATAGCAAAGCGCGGGTTGTGAAGGCGCCAGTTTTGGGAGCACGATATCTGAATTTTCGGATATAACAAGACGCGGGTTGAATTTTAGGACAAGCCTAACGTAGTAATATTGTACTTGTACGCATAAAATCAATTCGCACTTGCCTCAACCAAAAAGAAAACGACAAAAATAAAACTATTCACACCACACAAAGAGAGAGTCTTGCCCCGTTTTACTATACAAATACTATTCAAAGCTACTCCCTCCTTCCATCTATATAGGGCCTAATGCGTTTTTCGATGCTAACTTTGACCAAATATTAGAGCAATGATATATGACATGTAACTTACACAAAGCACACCGTTAACTTTGTTTGTGAAAGGTTCTTTCAATGATATAATTTTCACATTGTGCATGTCATGTACTATTAATCTTGTCAATAGTCAAAGGCAGTCTTAAAAATATCATTACGCCCTATATAGATGGAAGGAGGGAGTATGAATCCATGTTATGTCTGATTAAATTTTTTCGCTTGCTGTATAATGCATGTAACCTACTCATACCAACATTTTAGTGCATTCCAAATGTCTATACTACCACTGCAATTCGAACTAAATTTGAATTCGTTTCTCTATTTCAATAAGAATCTACAATCATGATTGTTGCCAACTTCAACCATCATAGTTTCCTTGCTATCCGCTAGAAATAAATCAGACGGCCTATAATGCAGGATGGCAGGCACACCATCATCAACAACTCCGTTTTTTTATAAGAGTACAGATAAAATATATTAAATGTAGTATAACATGTTCATAAACACACCATGTGTATCACCGTTATATATATTCACACATGCGTCGGCTTAAAAAACTATGATAAATTCTTCAAATATCCGAATTTGCTTTTTATAATGAAGTATATATGATCTCTATTCGTCGTTTACACCCACACAACCCTCTTATCTTTGTAGCTAGCTCTAACTTTCTCTTGTGCATGCACACGCCCGCATCCCTCTCACCCTCCCTCAGCATTCTCTAGCTCAATCGCGCAAATTCGCCTTTTCACCTTAGGTCGTTCACCCATGGTGTGTGTAGGCCCCCCAGCTCCTTCTTTACGGCACACATCGATCGATATGCCTCTCTAGTCAGGTGTGCCTAGCACAAACACAAGCTTCCCCTCTTCTCTTGTCACCGTCCATGCCTCACTCCCACCACTCTTTTCATCGTTCTCAGATCAAGACACTCCTCCCCGCCGATATAGTATGCCTCTCGTACCACCTCCTACATGCATCCCTCTCTCTCTATCCTTCTCCTCGTGCCTCATTTGCTTCTAACACACACATGCATGTATACCGATCGATCACCCAACATATACCTAGATCGACTTTAACTACCCCCCCATCGATCGACGTACCTCACAAGTTATGTCTCTCCTTTCTCTAACAAAGGGTGATTGATCTTCCTATGTAGTTATGTCTCCTTACCACAGCCACATCGTCCCCCCTCATCATTCGTGCATGCCTCCTAACCCGTCTCTCACACGCACGTGCACAGACAACAAGCAGCCATCTCCTCTCTTATTGATATTGCGGGCATGCCCTTCGTTTGTCTAGCAAGCCTATCCCACCATTTGTTAGAAGCAACTCCACTACCACCCCCTCCAACACTCTAGCTTTGTCTCTCTCCCAACCTTATTCATCTCCTGCACATATGCATGGATGCCGATCGATCTCCCTTAATACATGAGGCAGATCGATCTCCTTAATACATGAGGTAGGCCTCTCTCCTCCACACATATACCAGCCATTGTACCTCTATAGTTAATTGGGCCTCCTCTTCCCCACCACACACCGATAGTCGAGCGGTGCGGTAGGTATCCATGCCATAGAGACAAACCGCACATGTCCCTCTCACGCTCCAAAGAGGGCCAACCATTCTATATCTTTGACGTGGGCACACACAAATTCGATGGCACTCTTTATCGATCGCGCGCGCACACACACACACGTCATCCCTCTTTTCGATTCTATGGACACCTTAAGCCGATGATACCTCCACTCTCTTCTCGTGGATCGCCCCCTCTATATATATATATGTTATATCCAGGACTCTATTTCACACACATTGCATATGTTACATTTTTTGATTGACCCGCCCCCAAAAAAAACTCTCAAGAACCCACACACTATATCTCTCTAGGTTTGTATCTCTCTCACACAACCCCACGTAGGTGGTGTACGTATACAAGAAGAGAATAGGTGCACCGTGCACGTACTCACGCTTCGTTCTCAGCCACACCCGCGCGGGTACATGGTGTTGCTCATTTCTTTAAAAAATGGCAGCCCACGTGCTAATTTGAACGCCTGTAGCGGTTGTTTACCTTGGGAGGTCGTGTACCACGCCTGCATGAAACAAAGTTCAACTTGACGCGTTGCCGCTTTATTTTTAAATAAAGTTATAGCGCTCAATGGCACGTACACAGAATATAAACGTTTTTTATGGAGAAAGAGGTAGTCCGCTCACTATATACAATGGAACCTTGCGTGCCTGGTTTGTCGCTCTTCAGAGTATCTCGCACAAGGCTTTCGTGGCCTTTCTCTCTCTCACCGTTGGTCACTAATCCGGCCGCATCCCGTCCGCCGGGGGAAAGGGAGTGCGGTGGCCTCTCTCTCTCTCTCTCACCATTGGTCACTGATCCGGCCGCATCCCGTCCGCCGGGGGAAGGGAGTGCGGTGGCTCTCTCTCTCACCGTTGGTCACCGATCCGCCGCATCCCATCCGCCGGGGAAAGGGAGGAAGTGCATCGTTCTCCGCTCGACGGTGCCGAGGCAGACGTCCCGATCTGCGGTACACGCCGTGTTCTCTCGACCAAGCTCCGGCGCGGCAGGCCTATGCCACCTGCCGCAGATTCCGCCGCCACCGCCACCTAGTTACACCCGACGACCTCCGTGTATCCTTCCGCCTTGCTCCACCGCCTGCCTTCCCACGCCGCTGCATGTGGATCTTCCATAGTTCTTTTCCCAAAACGTAGCTCGCTCAAGCGACTTTCCATATTGCATTCTCGCCCTCACACCATTTTAGACAAACACAACCGTGTTGTTATCTTCCCTTAGGGCAAGGAATATGCTTCTTTTTTGTCGTCGCATGTGTCATCAACTGTTATTGGCCAGTAATTGTTTCCTTTCTACCTGTTTTTTGCAAACAGGGCTATCCATTTCACCTCGTTGCTATTGCGACCTTTTGGTGAACTGCACAAATCACTTTTTTATTAAGAGTGTTTTGTGCAGTTGTACTAAAATGTCACATGGGCAACGTCTCTACATTTCAGTGGGACTGCACAAAGGGAGATTGGTTTTGCTCTATCCTCCTCATCCAACGCCGAGCCTAATCTTCTCCAACTAGTTAGTCTTAACAGAGACTGCAAAGGTGACTGGCTTCTATTTATGTGTTTATTGTTTCATCAGCAGTCCTCTATTATCGTAATCACACTTAATATCTTTGGAACAGGGACGCTCGGCTCTATTTTAGTGGAACTGCACAAAATGATCGGAATGTTGCATGCTCTAGACAGCTTTTTTTTCCCAACATGCCTTGTTGATTTAGACAGAGCTGGGGGGATGTTGCTGCCAATGAAAGCATGGATCAATTTTAATTTAACACCTTCTCACAACTATGTCTTCAGTTGTGATGTAATTATTTGCTCTGATCTGCTAATAATTGACATGCATTAGCAAGGAAGTTAGTTTTTTATTGTTTCCGAAAGAGCATCAACGGCAAGACACGCGAAACAAAAGCTGAAAGCTCACACCATTGTACAATTTCATGTCGCTGGAAAATTATTTGTATAGTACGTCAATTATGTAAACAAATGATGGAAGCTTGATAGCATTGCCAGAAGCCTCTTCATCATCCGGGTCCATGTGCATGCACAAAATTATACTCCTTCGTTCCTAAATATTTGTCTTTTTACAAATTTCAAACGGGCATATTTTAGAGTGTAGATTCACTCATTTTGCTTCGTATGTGTACTCCCTCCGTTCCTAAATATTCTATTCGTCTTTCTAGAGATTTGTAACATCCCAAATTTTCAATTTGGAATGTTATACATAGAGCATCATTGCATATCATATTTTTCATTGCATTTTCATTGCATTTTGCTCGATCCTACAAATTCTACACAACTCAAGGACCCTCGGAGAGAGTTGGGGATTTTCATTATTTTCATAATTGAGTTTTCTCAAATTTTGAAAATAGGATCGTTGGTTTTAATTATTTTATCTTCAATTATTTCTATTACAAAAATATGCGAGAGGGAATAAAATGACTTTCCCAAAATAAAGAAATAATGAAGATTTAATAATAAAATCAAATAAGATTTTATTTTGGAGTTTTTTCGCCTTTTTATTTGAATTTACGAAAAATGCGCGTTTTTCGAAATTGCATCTTGGCCCCAAATAAATGTTCATTAAATCCAGCGTGATTTTAGTAACCGGGGAAAATTTATTTCGGGATTTTTGGAGTCCGTTTGATACTAATTTGATTTTTTTGTACGCGTAATGTTTTATTAAAAAAAAACCGAACCGCCTTACCGGGCCGTAACCGAGCGGGACTCCGCTCGGGGGCGCCTTTAAATAGAGGCCACCCCCGAGCCGCCAAGCCCACCCGAGCCCCAGCCCAGCCGCCGGCCGCCAGAGTTCGCCCGCCGACTGCTGGAGTTCGCCGCCGAGGTTCGCCAAGGCCGATTTTTATTAAAAAAAACCGATCGGTTTTTTTGGTTTTTGTTCGCTTTTTTATTTTATTTATTTATATTTATATTTTTTTATTTTTCCGTTCGAAACTGTTTGTCGATTTTTCTTTTCTCGGATTTAATCCGCGATTTTTCCGATCGCGATTCCAGATCCGATTTTCGCTTTTAGTATAACTTTTCGCTCGTTAATCGGAATCAGGCGATTCAAGCGCTGGAGTTTAAATCTCGAAACCCTCTTCCGAATAATCTACTTAAACAAGTTTTTGCATCTGTAAAATTTGACCTAGATCCAGATTAGTAAAATGAAGCTGTTTTCTTCCGCCGTTTGACTTTCGTTGCTTCGTTTGGTTTGATTCTTTTTGCAAACCGGAGTTCTTAAGTTGAACTATCTGGTTAGATCTATTTGAGTTTTACCTGTGCATTAGATGAGTACTTAATGTATGCTTGTTTGTTTGTCTGCGATAGAATACCCGGAGTGCGCCGCTTGTTACTTCGAATCTCTAGGTTTCGCGGATCATCAGCAAGGCAAGTAACACTTTCATCATACTCTTCTCATACCCAGTTTTTATGCATTAGATCTATCCTCAAACACTTGCATGATTAGGATCTAATTAAATTGTGGGATGGGAAGTAGATGAGGTAGTACCTATTACCTATTTTATTATCAAACCCTTGGGAGTTACTTCTACGTTTTCTTATTATACTATGTTATGCTAGTAGACGTGGATTGGGTGAGTGTATCCATGACAGATGTGAGATTTTTATTTAATGGTTTATTTAAGGTGGCAACTTAAACATACATCTGGGTGGATTGAGGCACCTGGTTTCTATCAGGACTTGCATGTATTTCTTCGGACCGCCACCCAGGCTCAAAGGGATCATGAGATTATTCAAACTAGAAACTTCCGTGTGCAGCCACAAGCCATTATGGGCTCTGGCATTATGTGCGAACTCTTACGGGTAGACTAGCAGATGTAGGGGAAAGTATGTGTACCGGTCTACCCACAAGTAAGGTGCTAGTGCTTCTGAAAGACTATGTCTCGGTCATCCGTTTCTCAAACACCATGTAGTGCGAGAAATCAAACAGAGGCGATCGAGTCTTGTGGGGAAAAGTGCGCAAACCTCTGCAGAGTGTATAAACTAATCATGGTTAGCCGTGTCCCCGGTTATGGACAATTTTGAGTATCTAGTACCTGGATATCATGTGAATCTCATCATGTTACTTCTAATTAATATTGTTGGGTTTGTTAATGAGTACTTTTAATTGGGATTGAGGATGTGTCAACCATTCTCAATGTTTCACAACCACCATGATAGTTAATTAAATTTATTCCTTTGCAAGAGGGAAAATTGGCTTTATGCAAAACTCAGAATCAGAGAGCTTTCCACCAGCCATATATGCATGTAGTATAGGCTATTCATTCCATTATTCTCTATGTGTTACATTGCCAAAGATATTCCATGTGTCGACTTGTTTTTGGGCTGCAACGTTTCATGTTGCAGACTTTTCGAACGACAGTAAGGTGCTTAGGTCGTGGTTCTATACTCATGATGTCACTGGAGTTGATGGACTCGCTTATTCTTCCAAGCCTTCATTGTTATCGCATTAGATGGCCTTAAGCCATATTTATTTTATTAAGCTCTCTTGAGACATTCAATTGTAATAAGTGCATGATTGCTACTCGTTATAAATCCTTCAAGTACTATGTGGTGTCAGACATCGATCCGTGGATGACATCGAGCACGAGACTTGACCGTTTGAGGTCGGGTCGCTACAGTGATGGTATCAAAGCACACGCTGACTGTAGGACAAGACCATTATGCTAAAGCCCTAGATCACTACTCTCTCTTCTCATTTCTGACTCCTCATCTTTTCTACTCTTTTAGGATGACGGAAGCGAGGATCAAGTTCACCCAGCCGGATGAAGATACACCCTTTGGACGACACCTGAAGGAAGTCACTAGGTACCTTAACATTGAATTACCAAGCTTCACGGGACCTACAATTCCACTTTACACGAAGAAGAGCTGGAAGATTCAAGCTCAAGTTCCTGAATGACGCTTATGCCAATCACGGAGCCCATAGAGTGTGTTTTAATGCACCAACCGAGTCTGGAAAGAGCATGGCAGCCAACATAACCATGGGGCGCATTGGAGAAGTTTATAAAGAAGACCTCAAGGATACTATCTACCAGATTTGCGGACGCCGAGATGAACAATGGGAGATAGTTGGCACTAAGAAGGATCGATCCATTGCAGCTTTCATCCAGGAGTTAAACCATCACATTCGACGCCAGGAGAACCAGATGTGCGCAGACATGATGGAGTTAAAGGCAGCAAAAGCCAAGATTATCGAACTAGAAGGAGAACTGAAGGCCACTCGCAAGGACTACATGGAGGAGATTGTAGCTCTAGTGGGACAAAACGGCGATCTTAAGGAGAAGATTGAAGAACTCATGGGAAATTCAGCACCCGGAGGAGAAGATGAAGATAGCACCTGTCCAGAGAACTACATCATCATCGACGACACCGATTCCAATCCTAGTGATGATGATTACGAAGATGAAGTGTAGCGACCCGACCTCAGACGGTCAAGCCTCTGTGTTACTGTGCCATCCCTGGATCAGTATGCTGGCACACACAGTACATCAATGTATATATCAAAGTGCAATCACATGCATAATTAACGTAAAACTGATATATACCTCATAAGTCACAGTGGAAACAAAATAGTCGGGTGTGGAGTCCCATCAACGCCATCGGCAGGTTGAGTGTAGACCGTAACCCAGTATCGTAACTCTTACTGTCGAGGAAATATCTCGCAACATGATACGTTGCAGCCGTGTAGGTCAAGACATTGAATGTACCGCAAGATTACAATAAGAGAAAACAGATGATAAACTATACTATATGCAGTATGGCTTTGTGGCTCAGATCGAATTTTGTTTGCGTAAAAGCTGGTTTTATTTTCCTACATCAAAGGAATAAATGAAGTCTGTACTATGGAGTTTTCTATCATGACATGGTTCCGCCAACCGATGTCTCATAGCCCAAATCATCATAAGTTGCCCACAATTGTTATCAATCCGTGTTGAGAGTTTTGAGATAGATCCAAGTCCAGATGCTCAAATTGTCCGTGAATCGGGACACGGCTAATCGATTAGGTTATAACCTCTCGCAGAGGTTTGTACACTTTACCCGCAAGATTCGATCCTCTCTTTACGCTCTCGCACTTCAGAGTGTTTGAGAACAAGATGACCAAACATGGTCTTCCAAAGAGTTCCTCCGACCACCGTCCGTACTCAACCCATCCTACCGTAGTTCTACATCTGCTAGTACCGCCCCAGCCAGAGTCACAACTAAGGTCAACCAAGCCAGAGCCCATAATGACTTGCGGTTGCAGGTAAGATTCCGGCGTGAAGTATTCTTCCGCCTCTTTGAGTCTGGGTGAAGCTTTCCGCAAGATGTCATGGCGCTTCTCCATGCATCCCGCCAACCACTGGGTTCTCCAGGTGCCCACAACCGCCCTTCACCCAGAGTGTGTATTGAATTCTTGTCTCGAGTCTTGAAGTCTTGAGGCCTTGAAGATGCAGTCCTTGCAGGTGCCATCATGGAGTTGTCGTCATTGACGAAATCCTTCATTCTCACACCACTCCTAAGCACTCATACCAAACCCCGTCTACTATAGCGTAGCATTAAAATAAATAACGTCCCGGGCTTGGTAACAGGGTGATGGGTTCCTACCTCATGCATACTACTCAACTACAAGGATTCAATAACACTACTGAGGGGTGGTTGCAAAGGTGCCACTAAATGCAATAAACATAGGTATGAAAGCAATGGTCAAAGTGACCTTGCCTTGTTGACGATCTTCGAAAAACTAGGGTTTCAGAGTAGGAATCTTCAGACCGGAAATTCTACCGAGGCAAACAATAACTATAATAAGCACATAGCATAACATAACATAACAAAGTAACACACCAAAACCAACAAAGCAAAACCCAAAGGGAAAACTTAAAGAAAAAACAACTCAAAGTTTTCCTACTTCAAATAACAACAAAAATAGTTTTATATAACAAAAATTTCTTAACATCACCTAATCATGGTTTTATGTTAACTAAACAGAAAATATTTCATTAAGCAACTAGGAGCAAAAAGAATTAAATAAAAATCTATTATGAAACTCCCGAATAAGCAAAACAAGCTTTAATTCAAATCTGATCTAACTCAATTTTATAAATCCAAACATAGACAAATTATATATTTTTGGAAACTACAAGAAAATTGTGATCTAACGCAAAAAGAATCAGCATCATTGGACTTCTAGATCAAAAGTTATAAGCTAAACAAGAACGGAACTAAATCTGTTACGGAAATAAATCTGAAAACGAAAACGGCGACGTGGCGAGATTTGATTGGTTGTCGGGTGTGCGTGTTTTAGGCTATCTAGAGGACGGCCGCACATTTGAAGAAAACGGTTTGGCTATTAAGTGATCTATTTGGGGCCTTAGGATCAAGATCTAACGGTGGTACGGGAATAGACAAAAGAAAGAGAAAAAAAAAACAACAAGGGAGTTACCTGTACGTGAGGCAGAGATGGCAGGAAGGAGACGGCGATGTGGAGGGCTGCTCCGGCGAGGGGGCGAGGTCGCCGGCGAGGGTGGGGGTGGCGGAGGAGGGGGTCGGCGCTTGGGGAGGTTCCAGGAGAGCTCCTGGTGAGCGTTTCTAGGCAGGAAAAGGAGGACGGCAAGTAGAAGGCTACAGCAGGGGGGGCGTGGTGATGGGAAAATGGAACGAGGAGAGGAGGGGTTTTATAGGCGGTCTCGGGAGGCGCTGGGATGGAAAGACAAGGAGATTGGGAAGGTGGAGTTTCTGTCTCCATGGATATGGAAAGCTTCAGAACGTGAGAGGAAACAGAGGAAGGAGATGATCTCTTGTTGGGCTAGAATAGGAAAGTGCTTAATGGGCCAGGTTTTTCCTAATAAAACGATTCCATTCCTATTTTTAAAATTAGGAAACTAAAACAATAAAAAGGAAATCAAATCAATTCGAATCAAGAGTTTTATATACTAAAATTATCAGAAAAATAAAATGTAGATGATGAGCATTATTCCACGGCCAAAATAAAACTTAAAAAAATATGTTTTTCAGAAAATCCCTAAAGGCTTTATTTCTTTTTGCAAATAATTTTAAATAAAACTTTGGTTTTTCTTGGCTCAATATTTTCAAAATGCCCCTGATTTTGGAGGGTCATTTTCCTCCGCTCTTTCTTGCTTGCAAGAATTTATTTTCGGGTATTTCTCGGGAAGAAAAATAGAGAAGCAAGTGCAAATATTTGAAAGAATTAAATTGCAAAACTCCGCTCAAATTCTTTATAGTTGAAGAAGTCATGTCATCTTCTCTCATTGATTTTAATAGGATGAATTTGAATTTACGGAGAAGGGAAAGTCATTTTATTCCCTCTCTTTCAAAAGTTTTTGAAAAGGTTCAAATTTCACTCAAGTTTAATTCACTCAAGCAAACAAACAAACAATTCAATTAATTATATTAACATTCCAAAATTTGGGATGTTACAAACCTACCACACTTAAAATGAATCTCGTCCTCGAGATTCAAGAGCCTAGCAAGAAAAGGTTAGGGTTGGGGTCTTCTAGCAAATGTCTTGGTCGAAGGTCGGGGTGCTACCACACTTAAAAACAAGGTCATGGTTCCAATAAACTCAGATATTTCCTCCGAGGGCTGACAATGTATGTCTCTTCACATATCTTACAATAGCTCCTTCATTAAAGCTCTTACATCGAAGCATAGAGTTTTCCTCAAAAGCTTGGGTCGGTTCGTCAAAGTTGAAGTTCGTCCGAGACCGGATCTTCTTAGCTGATGGGTCTGTGTCCATTCTAAACAACTATCGAAACACTCATGGTGGTCTACAATTTATGGTTTTCTCCTGCAGAAAACGGGTCAGGTTGAACCTCACCGATAACCTACGCTTGGCAACGGTTGCTCGTAATGGGGTTCCATCGTCCTACCATTTTATGGTTTTATGGCTTATCGCGTCGACACTCTTCTAAGTTTTTCAAGGCTCTCGATTTTCCATCAACATATGATAGTTCATGATAGAAGTCTCCGGTATGGGGCCAATCCATCCTGCATTTGAACCATTACCACATATGTAAATATCGAATCACGTGTTTTAACACTTGGGCATACTCACAAGCATTGCAGAATTTCTCTTGTTCTCGAACCGAGTTCAGATAAATCCATGGTTTCTGCATGCCAAACAAAACATCTATCGTTACTTCACCACTCTCAGGTTTTTATGTAACCTCCTACGTAAACGTAGGCTGATTGGATCACGATTCTTCCAAATTTATTCCTTTATCAAGGTTACAACGGTTCCTTCTCAAAATCCTCGGGCCTGTGGGTTATGGCCCACTTCAACACTAGTGCAGCTTTAACTCATCCTTGAGTAACCTCTTGTTACACCTCCTTTAAATCCAGAGTACTGTTTCTTCATACCATCATATCAAAAGCAAAATTTCAACTTATTTTGTCCAGCTTCCTTCTATGGACCGTCATGGATAACACATTTCTTTCTTCATTGATCCTGTGGTTTTACAGAGTACTATGACCAAAATAAATGCACAAGTTTATCCATAACATCTCATTATTCTCATATCAATCTTTCATTACATCCTTAATCATTTTTCGTGAATCCAAATTCCAAAAGTTTATTACAAATGCTGCCACCCACATGGTTCGGTATGGTCGACATTACTTCCAACTTTATTCATTTTTCCTCCTTTAGGATCCTTCATCCCCATCGAATTGGGCGACATGTGCCTTGAATTCTTCAATCTTCTGTTTCATTGTGGTGGCCTTGAGCTTCACCTCCATCATCTCAAGATGCACTTCGCTTAGGTATTCCCGAGTATAACGGAGTCTTGCTTCTAGTATTTCTCGATCCGACGATGGCTTCCATGGCTGCTTCACTAACAGCATCGAAGAAAGTTGCTTGTGGCACACGTGAAATGAAAAAGTACTGCCCCATCATTTTTGGGCAAACTCCTTTCAAATGGTGGAGGTGTACCTCCACATACCAAAGTTCCACTCCCTTATGCATGAAGGGTAGCCTTTGTAGACTGCATCTCCTTCAAGGTGAATATGCTTCATCATGTCCTTCAGATCTTGGGTAATCATGATCACTTGTCGTGGTCATGATGGTTTTTGACCTTTAAGGAAAGACTCAGAAGGGTCGCCATCTGCAGTTGTGGAACAGAAATGATGCTCGAATTAAGGTACTTATCTCCGGGGCATACATTCATATCATCCAAACAGAACTTCAAACTCAATTTCCAATTTCCTGTTTATGCATCACAACTCACTTTCTTCCATGTTCATAAAAAATATTAATTTCCAAGATAAAACATGGAAACTCCTTAAAGCTTTTCAGCATGTGACATTACAACTTTATTGAGTCATGAACTATTACAAACTCGAGAAATCTATTACATAACTCAACTCATTGAGCTCATGAAAAGGAAATTGCTTTCTACTACTCTTATTATCCATATCAAAATTCCAACTACTCAACTCCAGCTTTCATCTTGTCGGGACATTTAATAGCATAATGTCCTGCCTCCTTGCAGCTTAAAAGAAATGACTTCCGACATGTCTCGGGCTTCTTTGTGATTATGGGCTCCTTGGATTCTTGGCTTCTTTTCCGGCATTTACTAGCGTAATGACCTAAATCCTTGCACCTGTAACAGGTGATATGACTCAAGTCCTTCTCTGCAAAAATTGTGTTGCTCTCGGGTTGCCTTCCTTTTCTCTTCTGGATTTCTCTGTAATGATCGAGTTTCTATCTCCGGGGTCAAACTTCACTTCTGCTGTCGGAAATATCCCGGATACTCCTTTCTTTCCTTGGTGCAATCTTGTGAAAATGTCCTTCTTCTCCACATGAATAGCGTGCATTGAGTAAAATCTGTTGAGACCTTCTCCATCCAGGTCTTCAACACTTTCATCATTCTTGGTTCTTCTAGATCTTCCTTGAGGGCTTCTTTCATTCCATCTTCCTGGTTCGAATAGTTTGTTGCACCGTGGAGTAAATGTGACCTTTGCACGGGTAGTGGGTGGTTCCTTCACACAGAAGCAAGTCACTGGCTAGTTGGGTATTCCTCGGTGGGTGTTTCTCCTCACAATGAGGGCATCCATCTTTGTGTTCCTCCCGGTGTGTCCTATTTCTCCGCAAATCTTGCAGCACAAGGTTTACTTCTTGGTGCATCATTGTGCTTCCGGATAAGACGTGATTTCAACAAAGGTCTTCTTGAATTCCTCCCAAGTTCTTGCTCCATTAAATCCCTGTATGGCTTGGTGCATGTTCCACCAGGTTGCAGCACTTTCTCAGAAGGTATTGAAGAGCATATTGAACCTCATACTTCCTTGAAACCAAATTGCTCCCAAGTGATTTTCCATGTTCTCGCATCCATAGCTCGCCTGGCTGAGTCTTGGTCCGAGAATATCACCAACTTCATTCATCATCTACGGGTCCAAGGGTTTTAGGGTGAGATGAGAGAGAGGTGGGGAGGATATACACACAATACAAACATTAGTTTTTGAAGAAACAGGTTTTATTTTTGGGGCTGTCGGAAAACATCAAACAAAGGACGGCTCACAAATCATCGCATCTAACGTAAGTGTATAACAGGGTTTGGTCTTCTAAAGGTCAAATATTTATTTATATTCTTCAAATCATCTGAGTCTCCAACTGTTGTACTTCAATTCTTCTAATACATGGTGAAATCCTTTTTACTCAAGTGGTCATCGTTCTCTAATCCTTCTTGGAGCGTCTTGATTGATCCTCCGTGTGGTCAAAAGGAAAGGGGTATATTCTAACTATTTGAGGTGAGAGTGTCTATTTGATAAAATCTGAAAATATGAGGAGTAAGAGTCTTTTTGAAAATAAAGTTTTAGAAATTTCTGTCCTAGGGCTTTCCGGTTTCTAGGGTCACGCCCCATACCAACATGTGCTCGATACCATCTCAGAAGCGACCCGACCTCAGACGGTCAAGCCTTCGGTTACCGTGCCATCCTCGGATCAAGATATCGGCACACACAAGACATCAATGTATATATCAAAGTGCAATCACATGCATAATTAACGTAAAACCGATATATACCTCATAAGTCACAGTGGAAACAAAATAGTCGGGTGTGGAGTCCCATCAACGCCATCGGCAGGTTGAGTGTAGACCGTAACCCTGTATCGTAACTCTTACTCGTCGAGGAAATATCTGCAACATGATACGTTGCAGCCGTGTAGGTCAGTACATTGAATGTACTGGCAAGATCACAATAAGAGAAAACAGATGATAAACTATACTATATGCAGTATGGCTTTGTGGCTCAGATCTGAATTTTGTTTATGTAAAAGCTGGTTTTATTTTCCCTACATCAAAGGAATAAATGAAGTCTGTACTATGGAGTTTTCTATCATGACATGGTTCCGCCAACCGATGTCTCATAGCCCAAATCATCATAAGTTGCCCACAATTAAGTTATCAATCCGTGTTGAGAGTTCCGAGATAGATCCAAGTCCAGATGCTCAAATTGTCCCGAATCGGGACACGGCTAATCGATTAGGTTATAACCTCCGCAGAGGTTTGTACACTTTACCCGCAAGATTCGATCCTCTCTTTACGTTCTCGCACTTCAGAGTGTTTGAGAACAAGATGACCAAACATGGTCTTCCAAAGAGTTCCTCCGACCACCGTCCGTACTCAACCCATCCTACCGTAGTTCTACATCTGCTAGTACCGCCCCAGCCAGAGTCACAACTAAGGTCAACCAAGCCGAGCCCATAATGACTTGCGGTTGCACGGGTAAGCTTCCGGCGTGAAGTATTCTTCCGTCTCTTTGAGTCTGGGTGAAGCTTTCCGCAAGATGTCATGGCGCTTCTCCATGCATCCCGCCAACCACTAGGTTCTCCAGGTGCCCACAACCGCCCTTCACCCAAAGAGTGTGTATTGAATTCTTGTCTCGAGTCTTGAAGTCTTGAGGCCTTGAAGATGCAGTCCTTGCAGGTGCCATCATGGAGTTGTCGCCATTGACGAAATCCTTCATTCTCACACCACTCCTAAGCACTCATACCAAACCCCGCCTACTATAGCGTAGCATTAAAATAAATAACGCCCCGGCTTGGTAACAGGGTGATGGGTTCCTACCTCATGCATACTACTCAACTACAAGGATTCAATAACACTTCGAGGGTGGTTGCAAAGGTGCCACTAAATGCAATAAACATAGGTATGAAAGCAATGGTCAAAGTGAACTTGCCTTGTTGACGATCTTGAAAAACTAGGGTTTCAGTAGTAGCAATCTTCGACCAAAATTCTACCGAGGCAAACAATAACTATAATAAGCACATAGCATAACATAACATAACAAAGTAACACACCAAAACCAACAAAGCAAAACCCAAAGGAAAACTTAAAGAAAAAACAACTCAAAGTTTTCCTACTTCAAATAACAACAAAAATAGTTTTATATAACAAAAATTTCTTAACATCACCTAATCATGGTTTTATGTTAACTAAACAGAAAATATTTCATTAAGCAACTAGGAGCAAAAAGAATTAAATAAAAATCTATTATGAAACTCCCGAATAAGCAAAACAAGCTTTAATTCAAATCTGATCTAACTCAATTTTTATAAATCCAAACATAGACAAATTATATATTTTGGAAACTACAAGAAAATTGTGATCTAACAAAAAGAATCAGCATCATTGGACTTCTAGATCAGAAGTTATAAGCTAAACAAGAACGGAACTAAATCTGTTACGGAAATAAATCTGAAAACGAAAACGGCGACGTGGCGAGATTTGATTGGTTGTCGGTGTGCGTGTTTTAGGCTATCTAGAGGACGGCCGCACATTTGAAGAAAACGGTTTGGCTATTAAGTGATCTATTTGGGGCCTTAGGATCAAGATCTAACGGTGGTACAGGAATAGACAAAAGAAAGAGAAAAAACAACAAGGAGTTACATGACGTGAGGCAGAGATGGCAGGAAGGAGACGGCGATGTGGAGGGCTGCTCAGCGAGGGGGCGAGGTCGCCGGCAGGGTGGGGGTGGCGGAGGAGGGGTCGGCGCTTGGGAGGTTCCGGAGAGCTCTGGTGAGCGTTCTAGGCAGGAAAAGGAGGACGGTGGCGAGAAGGCTACGGGCAGGGGGGGCGTGGTGATGGGAAAAATGGAACGAGGAGAGGGAGGGGTTTTATAGCAGGTCTCTGGAGGCGCTGGGATGGAAAGACGAGGGAGATCGGGAAGGTGGAGTTTCTGTCTCCATGGATATGGAAAGCTTCAGAACGTGAGAGGAAACAGAGGAAGGAGATGATCTCTTGTTGGGCTAGAATAGGAAAGTGCTTAATGGGCCAGGTTTTTCCTAATAAAAACGATTCCATTCCTATTTTTAAAATTAGGAAACTAAAACAATAAAAAGGGAAATCAAATCAATTCGAATCAAGAGTTTTATATACTAAAATTATCAGAAAAATAAAATGTAGATGATGAGCATTATTCCACGGCCAAAATAAAACTTAAAAAAATATGTTTTTCAGAAAATCCCTAAAGGCTTTATTTCTTTTTGCAAATAATTTTTAAATAAAAACTTTGGTTTTTCTTGGCTCAAATATTTTCAAAAATGCCCCTGATTTTGGAGGGTCATTTTCCTCCGCTCTTTCTTGCTTGCAAGAATTTATTTTTCGGGGTATTTCTCGGGGAAGAAAAATAGAGAAGCAAGTGCAAATATTTGAAAGAATTAAATTGCAAAACTCCGTTCAAATTCTTTATAGTTGAAGAACTCATGTCATCTTCTCTCATTGATTTTAATAGGATGAATTTGAATTTACCGGAGAAGGGGAAAGTCATTTTATTCCCTCTCTTTCAAAAGTTTTTGAAAAGGTTCAAATTTCACTCAAGTTTAATTCACTCAAGCAAACAAACAAACAATTCAATTAATTATATTAACATTCCAAAATTTGGGATGTTACATGAAGCTGGAGCAGATATCATGGAGTCTTCATCGGAGCAGTTTTTCTAGTTGACCACCATAACAGTAGTAGATTACCCCCATGTTATATTAGTTTTAGTTTCAGCACTTTGTAACGATAGATAGACCGTTGTATGCCCTTGTTTGAATTGATTGGAGTGATATTGTGTGATTTGTCTCATGTGCATATGGGTAGTGTTTCTCTCTAGACCTTATTCTATTCTTAATTCTCGTCTTTTCTTAAAACCCCTCAGATGCCTCCGAGACGCGACCCCGAATTTGTTTTCCCGCCAGAGATAACTCAGTTGATTCAGCAGCAGAATGCCTTGATTCAAACATTGGTACAGAACCAAGGCAACAACAAGAACAACAACAACAACAACAACAACCCACTGCCACCACCACCTGTTGACCATTTGACCCGTTTCTTAAGGCTGAATCCGCCGGTGTTTTCCAGTAGCACCGAGCTGATTGTTGCAGATGATTGGCTCCATAAAATAGGGAGGGAGTTGACCACTGCAGGATGTACAGATGGAGAAAGGGTGAAGTTTTCCGCACATCAGCTTGAAGGACCCGCAGCAGCATGGTGGGAGAATTTTACAGCCACTTACCATGTAGACACCGTCACATGGGATCTGGTTCAACAAGTTTTCCGTCTGCCCATGTTTCAGCAGGAGCTATGGCCATGAAGAAGCGTGAGTTTCGCAACTTACGCCAAGGAGGACGGACAGTTGGCAAGATGTAGATGATTTGATAAGCTAGCACGTTATGCCCCGGATGGCGTTGCTACGGATGCGACTAAGGTGAGAAGTTTCTAGAAGGGTGAATGATGAGCTGAGCATGCAGTTAATGGTAGCCACCTTCAATAACTACCAGGAGTTAGTAGATCGTGCGCTTATGATTGAAGGAAGCAGCAGCAGATTGAAAATCGCAAGAGGAAGTATGGACGGGGAAGAATAATTCGGAGCTCGCAGAAACTTCGCTTTACCCGAAGCCGGAGGGCAATTTCAGCATACCCATGGAGGAGGTAGCTCGCACAACCATAATGGCACCAAGAATGGGAACGGGAATGGAGGAAGCAATGGATGAACCGCACCAACCCGTCAACACCATCCAAGGTAGACTGAGCCGCATCACTTGCTTTAAGTGCCGCAAGGCGGGCATTATGCAAACGAGTGTCCGAAGGCGAATGGAAATGGCAATGGAAGCTCAGGAAAGAAGCCGAATCCTTTCAGCAAAGGACAAGTGAACCACGTTACCGTGGAGGAGGTTGAAGCTCAGCCAGATGCAGTAATAGGTAAGTTTCTGGTTAAGTCATTTACTGCAGTTGTTCTTTTTGATACTGGTGCATTGCATTCATTCATATCAAGGGGATTTGCGGATAAGTTTAGCCTACCCACTAAAACTCTTAAGACACCCATGCTAGTAAGCTCATCGGGAGCAGAGTATATGGCAAGTCAAGGATGTTTTCAAGTGCCATTAAGTATAGGGAGGCATGTTTTCCCAACGGATTTAATCATATTGGAATCCCAAGGTTTGGATGTAATTCTTGGTATGGATTGGTTGTCGATGTATGGAGGAAACATCGATTGCGCCAGTAAGTCAATTTTGCTTACCACCCCAGAAGGAAGGAGAATCAAGTATGTATCACGACATGAGCCGAGGAGAGCACATGTAAATTCCTTATCAGGAGTTGTACAGGAGGAAGTACCAAGAGTAAGGATTACCGGACGTGTTTAGGAAGAGTTGCGTGCATGCCACGGATAGAGACACTGAGTTTCTGATTGAACTACTGCCGGGCACTGGGCCGATATCTAAGAGATCGTATAGGATGCCAGCCCAAGATTTGGAGGAAATTAAGAAGCAGATTAAGGAGTTACCGGATAAAGGTTTTATTCGCCCAAGTTCTTCGCCTTGGGGATCACCAGTACTTCTGGTGGAGAAGAAGGATGGATCATTAAGAATGGTTGTTGATTATCGAGGATTGAATGAAGTAACCATTAAGAACAAGTACCCACTGCCGATGATAAATGACTTGTTTGACCAGTTGCAAGGAGCTAAGGTGTTTTCAAAGATTGATTTGCGATCAGGGTACCATCAGTTGAAGATTCGAGAGAAGGATATACCTAAGACGGATTTTACCACCAGGTACGGGCTGTATGAGTACACCGTTATGTCATTTGGTCTGACTAACGCACCTGCCTATTTTATGAACATGATGAACAAAGTGTTTATGGAGTTTTTGGATAAGTTCGTCGTGGTGTTCATTGATGATATTTTGGTTTACTTGAAGAATGAAGAGGAACATAAGGAGCATTTGCGTTTGGTACTCGAAAAGCTCAGAGAACATCAGTTGTACGCCAAGTTCAGCAAGTGTGAGTTTTGGCTGAAGGAAGTTGGATTTCTTGGACATGTTATATCCGGAGAAGGTATAGCAGTAGACCCCACTAAAGTTGTCACCGTAACAAACTGGGAAGCGCCAACAACAGTTAGAGAGATCCGGAGTTTCCTTGGACTAGCAAGATACTACCGGAGATTCATTGAGAATTTCTCAAGGATTGCGAAGCCTATGACAGAATTGTTGAAGAAGGATACCAAGTTCATTTGGACCGAGGAGTGTGAAGCTAGTTTCCAAGAGTTGAAGAAACGTTTGGTTACCTCACCAGTGTTAATTCTGCCAGATCAGACCAAGGATTATGAAGTATATTGCGACACTTCACGTCGAGGACTTGGAGCAGTGCTTATGCAGGAGGGGAGAGTTGTTTCGTATGCTTCACGACAACTTAAGCCTCATGAGTTAAATTATGCTACGCATGATTTGGAGTTAGCAGTCGTAGTACATGCGTTGAAGACATGGAGACATTTCCTCATTGGAAATCATTGTGAGGTGTATACGGATCACAAGAGTTTGAAATACATTTTCACACAGAAGGAGCTGAATCTCAGGCAAAGGAGATGGTTGGAGCTCATCAAGGATTATGATATGAGATTGCATTATCACCCTGGAAAGGCTAACGTTGTAGCAGATGCGTTGAGCCGTAAGAGTCACGTCAACACATTAATGACGGGAGAAATACCAAAGGAGTTAGCCAAGGATCTTCGAGAGCTATGTTTGGAAATAGTTCCGAGAGGCTATGTAGCAGCATTGGAGATTCAGTCAACTTTGATGGACAAGATCAGGGAAGCTCAGAAGACTGACAAAGAGATTGCCTCTATAAAGGAGAGAATGAGCGAAGGAAAGGCTAAAGGATTTCGTGAGGATGAGCATGATACCTTATGGTTTGAGGACCGTGTTTATGTGCCCAATGACCCGGAGATCAGGAAGTTGATTCTACAAGAGGCACATGATTCACCACATTCGATTCACCCAGGAAATACCAAGATGTATTTGGATTTGAAGGATACTTTCTGGTGGACCGGAATGAAGAAGGATATTGCGAGCACGAGCAGTTTGTGATGTATGTCGAGGGTGAAGGCGTAACATCGAAGCCGGCAGGATTGTTACAGCCATTGCCTATACCCGAATGGAAGTGGGATAAACTAGGTATGGATTTCATCACGGGATTGCCCAGGAGTCGTTCAGGCTATGGCTCGATTTGGGTTATAGTCGATCGTTTGACGAAGGTAGCTCATTTCATTCCAGTAAAGACTACCTACAGCGAAGTGCCAAATTGGCTAAGATATACATGACCAGATTGTATGCTTGCATGGAGTTCCAAGGAGTATCGTGTCGATAGAGGAACCCAATTTACCTCAAAGTTCGGAAGCGATTGCATGAAACTTTGGGAACCGGTGGAGTTTAGCATGACTTTCCATCCTGATCGACGGACAAACCGAGAGAGTTAACCAGATTTTGGAGGATATGCTTAGAGCTTGTGCTTTGGATTATGGATCAAGTTGGGATGACAATTTGCCGTATGCGGAGTTTTCTTATAATAACAGTTACCAAACCAGTCTGAAGATGGAACCTTTCGAAGCCTTGTACGGAAGGAGGTGCAGGACCCCGTTGTTGTGGGATGAAGTTGGAGACCGCCAGTTGTTTGGACCGGATTTGATTAAGGAGTCTGAACAGAAAGTAAAGTTGATTCGCGATAGGCTCAAGGTAGCCAGTCAAGACATAAGAGTTATGCGGATTCAAAATGCAAGGAGACAGAATACGAAGTCGAAGACAGAGTATATCTTCGAGTATCGCCACTTCGGGGAGTTAAACGTTTTGGAGTTAAAGGAAAGTTAGCACCTCGATTTGTAGGACCTTATCGTGTTTTGGAACGCATGGGAGAAGTTGCGTACAAGTTGGAATTTCCCGAAGGATTGTCAGGAGTTCATGATGTGTTTCACGTTTCACAGTTGAAGAAGTGTCACGCAGAGATGGCTGATATACCACTAAGAGATACCGTGCCTCTGGAGGCGGTTCAGTTGAATGATGATTTGACTTATGAGGAGAAACCAGTTAAGATTTTGGCGTATGCCAGCAGAGTCACCCGCAGCAAGGTCATTAAGTTTTGCAAAGTTCAGTGGAGCCACCACACAGAGGATGAAGCCACCTGGGAGCGAGAGGAAGATTTGCTTAAAGACCACCCTCACCTATTTTCTAGCCAACCCGAATCTCGAGGGCGAGATTCATCTTAAGGGGGTAGGTTTGTAACATCCCAAATTTTCAATTTTGTAATGTTATACATAGAGCATCATTGCATATCATATTTTTCATTGCATTTCCTTTGCATTTTGCTCGATCCTAGAAATTCTACACAACTCAAGGACCCTCGGAGAGAGTTGGGGATTTTCGTTATTTTCATAATTGAGTTTTCTCAAATTTTGAAAATAGGATCGTTGGTTTTAATTATTTTATCTTCAATTATTTCTATTACAAAAATATGCGAGAGGGAATAAAATGACTTTCCCAAAATAAAGAAATAATGAAAATTTAATAATAAAATCAAATAAGATTTTATTTTGGAGTTTTTTCGCCTTTTTATTTGAATTTAAGAAAAATGCGCGTTTTTCAAAATTGCATCTAGGCCCCAAATAAATGTTCATTAAATCCGGCTTGATTTTAGAAACCGGGGAAAATTTATTTCGGGATTTTTGGAGTCCGTTTGATACTTCTTTTGATTTTTTTCTGCGCGTAATGTTTTATTTAAAAAAAAACGAACCGCCTTACAGGGCCGTACCCGAGCGGGACTCCGCTCGGGGGCGCCTTTAAATAGCGGCCACCCCCGAGCCGCCAAGCCCACCCGAGCCCCAGCCCAGCCGCCGCCGCCGCCGGAGTTCGCCGTCGCCTCCGCCGACTCGCCGGAGTTCGCCGCCTCCGAGATTCGCCACGCCTCGATTTCCGTGCTGATTTTTATTTTAAAAAAATCGATCGGTTTTCTCCGGTTTTTTTCTGTTTTTTTTTATTTTTTATTTTTTTTATTTTTCCGTTCGAATCTGTTCATCGTATTTTTCTTTTTCTCGGATTTAATCCGCGATTTTTCTGATCGCGATTCCAGATCCGATTTTCGTTTTAGTATAACTTTTCGCTCGTTTATCGGAATCAGCGATTCAAGCTACCGGAGTTTAAATCTCAAACCCTCTTTCCGAATAATCTACTTAAACAAGTTTTTGCATCTGTAAAATTTGACCTAGATCCAGATTAGTAAAACGAAGCTGTTTTCTTCCGTCGTTTGACTTTCGTTGCTTCGTTTGGTTTGATTCTTTTTGCAAACCGGAGTTCTTAAGTTGAACTATCTGGTTAGATCTATTTGAGTTTTACCTGTGCATTAGATGAGTACTTAATGTATGCTTGTTTGTTTGTCTGCGATAGAATACCCGGAGTGCGCCGCTTGTTACTTCGAATCTCTAGGTTTCGCGAATCATCAGCAAGGCAAGTAACACTTTGATCATACTCTTCTCATACCCAGTTTTATGCATTAGATCTATCCTCAAACACTTGCATGATTAGGATCTAATTAAATTGTGGGATGGGAAGTAGATGAGGTTGTACCTATTACCTATTTTATTATCAAACCCTTGGGAGTTACTTCTACGTTTCCTTATTATACTATGCTATGCTAGTAGACGTGGATTGGGTGAGTGTATCCATGACAGATGTGAGATTGTTATTTAATGGTTTATTTATGGTGGCAACTTAAACACACATCTGGGTGGATTGAGGCACCTGGTTTCTATCAGGACTTGCCTGTATTTCTTCGGACCGCCACCAGGCTCAAAGGTAAAATGTGATTATTCAAACTAGAAACTTTCATGTGCAGCCACAAGCCATTATGGGCTCTGGCATAGTTGACTAAGTTGTGCGAACTCTTACGGGTAGACAAGCAGATGTAGGGGAAAGTAGGTGTACCGGTCTACCCACAAGTAAGGTGCTAGTGCTTCTGAAAGACTATGTCTTGGTCATCCGTTTCTCAAACACCTTGTAGTGCGAGAAATCAAACGGAGGCGATCGAGTCTTGTGGGGAAAAGTGCGCAAACCTCTGCAGAGTGTATAAACTAATCATGGTTAGCCGTGTCCCCGGTTATGGACAATTTTGAGTATCTAGTACCTGGATATCATGTGAATCTCATCATGTTACTTCTAATTAATATTGTTGGGTTTGTTAATGAGTACTTCTAATTGGGATTGAGGATGCTGTAAACCATTCTCAATGTTTCACAACCACCATGATAGTTAATTAAATTTATTCCTTTGCGAGAGGAAAAATTGGCTTTATGCAAAAGCTGAATCAGAGAGCTTTCCACCAGCCATATATGCATGTAGTATAGGCTATGCATTCCATTATTCTCTATGTGTTACATTGCCAGCATATTCCATGTGCTGACCCATTTTCGGGCTGCAACGTTTCATGTTGCGGACTTTTCAGACGACGAGTAAGGTTCTTAGGTCGTTGTTCTATACTCAGTGATGCCGTTGGAGTTGATGGACTCGCTTATTCTTCCAAGCCTTCCGCTGTTATCGCATTAGATGGCCTTAAGGCATATTTGTTTTATTAAGCTCTCTCTTGAGACATTCGATTGTAATAAGTGTGTGATTGCTACTCTGTTATAAATCCTTCGAAGTACTGTGTGGTGTCAGCATTACTGATCCAGGGATGACACTGAGCACAGAGACTTGACCGTTTGAGGTCGGGTCGCTACAAGATTTCAACAAGTGACTACATACGGAGCAAAATGAGTGAATCTACACTCTAAAATCTGTACCAGTCCATTTGAAATCTCTAAAAAGAAAAATGTTTGAGTAGTCACTCGTTGAAATCTCTAGAAAGAAAAATATACTCCAGAGTATATTTAAGAACCGAGGGGGTAGTGCACAACCGCATGGGAGACTCAGCCCGGTCGTTGCGCCGCATTAATAGTGAGTAATGAGCAGTCAAATCGTAATCCCCACCTTTTCCCACTGTAAGTTGCTCTGAAGAAGCAACCATCAATACGCTCTTCTTTGAATCCGCTCATACTACTCCATCCGTCACTGTTTATACAACGCGCTTCAGAAAAAAGAAAAAAAATCTGTGGGACCAAGGCGACTAGCGACTGGCCTGAAAATAGCATTGGTAGTTATAGCACGGCGTACACACATGCATGCAGTGCCTCCACCCCGGGTACACACATGCATGCACTTACTCCACTCCGTAGTAGTACAGTACATGGAGAGAAAATTGTGGACTTGATTGCGGTTACCACGCCCTAATTAATTGAGCATTAAACCAAACGCTTCTAAAGTCTCTCTGGTGGTGGAAATGCATTGAGAGAAATGCATCATAATGAAGCGCTACCAGAACTGTGACGGAGGGAGGAGTAGTATGAAGGTGCAAAACCAAGTAAGCGTATGGCCAGTCGGTCAACGCACCTCCTCTTGGCATATCACTGACATGTGGGACAGGAGTGTGAGCAAACCGATCTCAATTGACGGCAAAGAGCCAACCCGCCGTTCCTTGAGAGAGACGAGGAGCGAGAACACACAGACGGGCTCGCACGGAGGCCAAGAGATAGATATCATTCATTACATGTTGGGCTGCCGTTTTCCGCCCTTCTCCGAAATAAATGTGTACTTTATCAGAGATAAAAAAATAAGAGTACAGACGCTCCACCATGCGGTTCTAGTAGTAGTACTACTCGTACTGCTGCGCTTGGCTCTTCGCCTCTTCGTGAAGTCGAACAATGATGGTACTCGCATGTTGGGTACTACGGTGTATGCCTCGACAATCGACACGAATGGGTGATGCATGTCCACCGAGGATAGGTTGCATTAGTCAAAGGCGAAGCGAGCTTCACCTTGTCCCGCAAGCTTCTCCTCATTCTGCGAGTTGACGGGACACACCAAAAAGTAGTGCTAGTCCATACTCCCTCCTTTCCGGCTAATATGGCTTAATCTTTTTTGCGGGTAAATGAGAGAGCTTTATTCATATATAAGCATTCTTAGGACGATCAGCCAAGACACTGGTCACTAGGAAGCGAGGTACCCCGCAAAAAAAGATGTAGGAAGCGAGGTGTTTCATCAAGCCAGCTCTCGGCCACATATAAAGTGCAGCAAGCACGGTTCGCACGAAGATGCGCCGCAAGGTTTGCTGACCTATTTACATGCTGGATAACAAAAAAAGATGAAATATTACCGAGCGCTACTATTTGTAACAGGATATGAGCCAGAATTAAGCAACAATTGTGGCGAGTGTTCCATGCAATCAACTTCCATTATCACATGCGAGAACCCTTGAAGAGAACAAAATGTGTTGAAGATTGCTTTAGCACATTTTAAAATTATAATAAGAGTGTAGACGCTCCTCCATCCGGTTCCTAGTACTAGTATAGTACGTACCTTTATAGACTATAGTAGTAGTACTAGTACTAGTAAACTTTGCACTTGGCTGTTCGCCTATTCGGGAAGTCGAACAATAGTAGCACTAGTAGTATAGTGTATGCTACGGCAATCGACACGAATTAAGCGTTGCACGTCCACCGCCGAGCGAGGAGAGCTTGCATTAGTCAAAGTTTCTCCTTGTTACTGCGAGCCACGCAGCAAGCTTCTCCCATCCTGCAACCTTCTCCTCGTTCGCAAGTTGATGGGACACAACAAAGTAATGCTAGTCCATACTGCCTCCTCTCCGCTTGATATGGCTTAATTTGAACTAGATAAATACACATCATCCTTTGTATATTTGTAAAAATACGGTTAGTGGACTTCATAATCGCTCATTGCGCTCAATATATATATTTTCCGGTGTTTATACGGTCACTAGCTCACCCTGACTGAGTATGTGTGTGCATGCACATGTAGGTTGAGCACTTAGCGTGACCGTGTGTGTTCCGTCGTGTGCTCGGACATGCATGCATTAGGGCGTCGCGTGCGTTTTTGCGTCCATGTGTACGTGTGACTGTTGCATACACGGGAGTACGTGTAGGGGCCACTAAGGAGCAGTCAAATCACATAGTAAGTTAGTCGGAAGAAGCAACCATCATTTCACTCTTGAATGACATGTACGCAATATAAAGTGGTTGATATGGAGAGAAAAAGAGAACCACTATATATACACTAGCAGGAGCCTAAGCTACAAGCCTGCTTGCTAAGGTTGCTCTCTTCACAAGCATAGAACGACGGGCCTGATCCCTTGGTGGGGAAGGAACAATGTTCTGCGTGACGCTTGGTCGACATCGGCGAGGAAAACCCACGGTCGGTGCGTCCCAATCGCTGGTCACCACGGTATGGGCGATGCAGCGTCCCAACCGCCCTTCTAGCTACAGCCCGGCGTCCCGGGTAGTCCATCTTCCTTTTGGAGCCGGCTTGCTCCATCGCCGTAGCTCCATCTCCATGTCGATCTTTCTCTACTTCTACGGCTTCTACTTGTGATGAGTTTATGTCTCATGAACTAGTGCCAATACTATTATTCTAATCACACTTCTTCAATATCTTTGCCATCGGGGATGCTCGGTCGATTTTAGTGGAGCGCACAAAAGCATCGTATGATCTCGAGGGTGCCGGCCGTCTTTCATTCGACAGGTTCTACGGCGAGGAATTAAATCAGGTTTAGGGTTTAGGGTTTAAGTCGAGTGACCCCATCGGTAGTTTTTCTTTCAGACACGCTCTCACAACTTTTTCTTTAGTTGTGAAGTAAATATTGGATATGATCTGTGAATCATTGAGATGCATCGACATGCGTGTTAGTTTTCCTTTGTATTTGATGGAATGTTGTAGCGGGCAACCTTGGAATAGGAATGAAAATGGAGTGGAAAGTTTCCTTTTTCCGGAGAAAAATGGAAGCGGAGAGAAACCAATGTTTCGTTTCGTTGGATCGCGCCATCGAGCAAAACCAACGTTTAAATCACGTCTGTCATGTTCGTATCTCAACCTCCTCCACGGCTCGACCCCACACGGTCACTCGGCATGCCACTCACCGCAAACCGAGTATACGATAACTTTCCCGCCCTGCTTGTCAATGGATCGCGCCATGGAGTACTAGCACTACTAGAAGAGATTGACGAGTTGGGGGAGGACAGCTAGCTGTAGCAGGGACTCCCAAGAACTTTTTACATGCATGTTGTAGCCGGCTATTGCGACCTTTGAGCAGCTGGAGCAGCCGCGTGCACCCGGAAGCGGCGCGGGCGACGCTCTCTCGGCCGGCGCGCCGCTTCAATGTCGGCGCCAGTGAGAGGTCGCGTCCGCTCTGGCCGGGCATGAATGCGGCACTGACCGTTTTGGGCGGGAAGCACGCGAGGGTGATGAAGAGGGTTCGGGTTGGTCAGGACCGGCCGTGGCAGCGGTCCGGACATGCGCAAACAACAGATGTTGTATGTTAATATTGCAGCGTATATAATTAACAACGTAAATAATGTGCCAGTTGGACAAATATGATTGGAGATGGAGATGGAAATGGAATTTTATGTAAACACGGATATGCATGTCTCAAACCTTTTCGATAATTGAAATTAAAATTCTTTATTTGTACACACTCTCACACGTTTCCGATAATTTGGCGCATTTGTGGTTGTTCACTTAAGGGAGGGTAGTGTACCACACGTGAAGGACAGGAAGTGCGACCAGGACGCGTGGGCGTGGATTGTTAGTTCATCGGAAGTAGTACTAGTTTTCTTCACTGTACATTAAATAAAGAGTTTCGTTTAGTACTTACACAATTTAAAAGCGATTGTTATGGAGAGAATAAGAAACCACTCCACTAGTATATATTAGTCGTATACACGAGAGTACTATATGGACGCGGCTTCATTGACTTAGTGCACCTGCCTTTGGGTTTATGACAGGTGGGCCCAAAATGTGGCTGGCTCACCTATCATACAGCCAAAAGCAGGTGTAGTGAAGGCACCGGAGCTCAGTCCGTACTACAGTAGTATATATATAAGCGGGAGCCTCGGCGCTTGTTCGCTAGGGTTTGCACTCTCCACACGCTCTCCGCACTACATATATGTTACACGCTGGAGGCTCAGCGTTCATTTGCTAGAGTTTGCTATATTCACAGTCTCTCACCCTCTCTTCACCTGATCTAAACAAGACTGCGTTGGCCTCTTGTCTCTCTCTCCCCCTTCATAGCTGGTGAAGGAGGCGTCCGTATCCCGTCGCACCGGGAAGGGGAGGAGGTGCAGCGTTCACTCTATCGCCTTCGGCGAGGGAGGCAATCCACTGCCGACTGCGCTGTTCTCTTTCACTCAGCGCCTGTGCCGGAGGGCCACCGACCCCTTCTTCCTCGCTGCCGTACGTAGTGTGGCAGATCCGGCCTCCCACCGCACGCCTTGCCACATCCCGACGACTCTAAGGTATAAGTTTCTTTGAAACCGTCGTTGCTCTAGCTGCATGTGGATCTTTTTCAATCTGTAGTCGAATCTAGGTCTTGGTTCAAAGAGGAAAGAAGGGTGCAGTGGGCTGGAGCAAGAATCTAGGACGTGGTTCAATGAGGAAAGGAGGGGCGGAAAGTAGTATAGACTGGCTATCCAGCCGCTTTGTAGGTCGAAAAGGGAAAAAGGGGGTAACCCGGTACACACATCTATAAGGAACCGATCTCTTTGTTGAAAAGGGAAGAAAGCGGGGGTCGGGTAGTTTGTGCAGGACTAGATTTGCTGCCCTCACTTAGGAAAAAGGTTCAAAGAGAACAAATATGGGACCAACGCATATATGCTGCTTGGCTACATACTCTGCATCACCCATTTATCGTGTGGGCGCACATGGTGCTGGCATGTCCCATACAACTATTTTGCTGTTGTTAATCTAAGAATGCCGCGGAAAATTGAAGCAATGCCTTTGTTAAAAGTAAATTACATTTTTAATGAATGTTTTTCAAGAGAATGTCTCTTTTAATATGAATCAATGCAACCGTTTTAGAAATGCTACTATCCTACTTTGTTTTCCATCTAAGATAAGTTAAATGCTTCTTTCTGTCACCGTTTGTTTCATCCTCCTTTATCGGCAAGTAATTGTTTCCTTTTTTGCCTCTGTTAAAATAGGGGTATCGATTCAACTTGTTGCTATTGCGACATTTTGTAGCTACTCGAAACACTTATGTTTTAAGAGTGTTTTGTGCAGTTCAACTTGAATGTCACACGGTGACTTTGCTTAATTTTGTGGAACTGCATAAAAGGAGATCGAGATTTGTTTCAGTCTTCGTGGCGAGTTGTTTCAAATCTTGGTCTCATCCACATGATGTGCTTGATGTGCTTTGAGATGTTGTGCTACTTGTTTTGGTACTGTTTTAAATAAATGTTGAATTGAAGCTATTGTATTGCTGTCTTTTCCCATAAAGTAGTGAACAAAAATGGGACCAACCCAGACATGATGCTTGTTGCTTTGTTACAACAAATTCAGCATCACCCCCTTTATAAGACAGTAATTGATGCCACTCTCAGAATTAACTACTGAATCTTATTTCAAAACTGCAACACTTGTTAGGGATTGGCGGGATTACCATTTTTGTGGCCGCATGTTTCATCCTCCTTTATTAGCCAATAATTGATTCCTTTTTTTCCTCTGTTTAAATAGGGATATCTAATTCAACTTGTTGCTATTGTGACATTTTGCTTCGCTACGCAAAACACTTTGCTTGATTTCAGTGCAACTGCACAAAACGAGATTGGATTTCCTATTCGTGTTGGCAGATTCATATTTTATCCTGGTCTTCTCATGAAAGGTCAGTACAAGCCTTCATCCACATGATTGTGTAGTGTGCTTTGACATGTTGTGCTACTTGTATTGGTACTGTTTTAAATAAATGTTGAATTGAAGCTATTGTATTGTTGTCTTTTCCCATTAAGTAGTGAACAAAAATGGGACCAACCCAGACATGATGCTTGTTGCTTTGTTACAACAAACTCTGCATCACCCCCATTATAAGTAGATGGAAGCACATACTGTTGTTGCGCCCACTCTCCCCTAGAACTATTTATGCTTTTCGTTAATCTAATGCCGCTGGTAAAATTAAGCAATGCCACTCTCTGAATTAATTAACTATTGAATCTTAGTTCAAAACTGCAATACTTGTTAGGAATGGTACTATCCTGCTTTGTAGTTCTTTCTACATGTTTAACCAAGGTATTGTTAAGATGATGTCTCTGTTAAAATGAATCAGATGCATTGTTTTAGGAATGGTACTTTTCTGCCTTGTCGTTCTTTATACATGTTGAAACAAGGCATTGTTAATATAATGTCTCAGTCAATATGAATGAATCACACTAATGGAGAATTGCTACTCTCCTGCTTTGTTTCCCATTAAGATAAGGTAGATCAGTAGATGCTTTTCTTCTGGGAGTACAAGTCATCAACCGTTATTTCTCAGTAATTGTTTCCCTCATACCTTTTGTTGCTTACAGGGATATCAAATTAAAGCTCGGTTTTATTCCGACTTGATTTTAGTTCAAGCGCACAAAAGGAGCCAATGTGTCCAAGGCAAACTGCTGCATTCTTTGGTCGATTGGTCGTTCCACTTTGCGTAAAGAAGCGGTCCTTGTTTGCGCTACATTGCGAAGGAATGACCGAGAAGCTTCTGAGTATTAGACCTTCCACTATGTAGGCCAAAAGAGGTGCCAATTTCACCTTTTCTTAGTTTGGCACGAATCCTCCATTGCTTCACCGGTGCCATAAATATTAGACACCGGTGACATGACTAGTCTGCAGAGACCATTGGCAATTTAACAACACATGGAGTGCCCTGGGCAAAAAGTGCCCAAACAAGTACAAGAAGCGACATGACTCCACGATCCTAGGCATTACATATTTTGAATGGGAAAAGCTTGTCAAAGTTTAATCATTGATGTTAGCAAGAAGCGACAGGACTCCACGATCATAGGCATTACATATTTTGAATGGGAAAAGCTTGTCAAAGTTTAATCATTGATGTTAGAAAGAAGGCGTTAGTTTAATATATTGGAATTGGAAAACCTTGTCAAAATTTGCTCATTGATGTTAGCGGAAGACATGCATTTGATGTTTTTGAGTGGGGCGCCCTTCTTTGTGAGCAGCGTCGAGTGTTTTTCCTATTCACGTGTTCGGTTTAGAAGTAAATAGTTACTCTGCTGAGATATTCCTGTGTTAAGAGTTTGTTCGAATATTGTCTATGTAATGCGGGCCTTGTGTTTGATTGCAAAGTTGAGCTTGGAATGTTGTGGCATGCAGCATCACGAGCTGTTCACCGTGCCTCCTGAGAATAATGCTTCGTATTGTTTTGCATGTCGATCTAATGCTAGTGATTTGCTTATTAAGAAGATCATCCTCTTCTATTGTTTTCGTGCTTAAGAAGTTCATCGTCTGATGTTTCATTCATAGCCTATACGACAAGTCGGGTAGGTTAGACATGAAACCATATGATCTTCCGACCAACTCATGATATTAGGCCGTGATTGGATCGTCATTTTCCAACCAAAACCGCTTGTAAAACTTTTTTTTTTAAACAGAGGCAAAAGCTTTGCCTTTTTCATTAATAGAGAAGAAGATAGTTGCCCGGTTAATTACAGGGAAACCGTGCGAAAACCGGTACATCAAGGGTGAAACCCACACACAGACCCGACAAGCCAACAAGGACCCTGCAGATGGAGCGCTACAAAAGCCATCCTGCGAAACAACATGCGGACTACTCCCAGAATAATAAGCACATGAGAGGAAGGCACATACTAATGGCTAACATCATGCCACGCGGTTCCCACGCCCGAGGCGATGCCTGCCAGTTGGTTGATAGTCTTGATCTTCGCTGCATTGACAAGGTGAATCAACCCTTGGGTGATCGCAGGCACAGTAGAAAGGCTTTTGATTAGCTCGATGAAGACATGTAAAGTGTTTTGGCCCTCAAATGTCGATGCGCATCCCTTTGCAACGCCCCACACCTCATTGGAGGCAGAAGTAGGAAGGCTAAGCTCGGTGGCCACCTTGTCAAACAAGGCCATAGACTTGACCGACGCATGCTGCCCTGCAGACTCCACGGCAGCAACATACCCTGAGGGCGCCAAACCGCTTGTAAAACTAACGCTTGTAAATTAAAGCAGATGGTCTGAGGCGAAGGCGCTTGGTTGGTCGATTTCGACTAGTAAAACATCGGAAGTACTTCACACACGATAAAAACGATAAACGACACTCGGACGATTGCTAATCCAGCCGTTAGCTGCTGTTTCAGCTTTGCCCATGGATGGCATGATATGCACGTCGTGCATGTATCATCTGGTAATGTCGTCCATATAGCAGTGCTCGTAAAATATACACTGGTCTCTCAAGTTACATGCGTAACCCGCCGCTTTTACTTACAGACCTCGGGCCCTCGGTTTCATTACGCCTGTATTTGACGTGTTGTTTCCGATGACAAGTAAATTACACTTGTATGTTAATACAGGTTTAAAATAAACCAGAGCTCCCAAGCGCGGCCTTACCGTTTCATGCCGTCTCAGTTTCTCAAAGGTGCTCATAGGTGTCCGATGATCCTGGCTTCTGAATGAGAGCAGCGGCATATCGAGACCTCCGTAGGGCCCGCGAGCCCTCTCCATTGTCCTTCGAGTTGTTGCGCTTTCGCCGTGGCGCCGAGCATTGTTAACATGGTCAGCGAACATGAGGATTCAGGAGATGACTTTATTTTGTTGGATGACACTAGGGACCCACTAGGGCCATAGCCGCACGCACATAAGTGCCTCCTTATTATGTACAACTATATATTTTTTGCTTTCTCCTGGTTTCCTGACATCACGGTCCCACACCATTGTCAACCTATGTAGTTAATATAAACGAGAGAATTGCACAAGGTGTTGCCGATAGCTGGGACCAAGCAGCTCGACCAGTATTTGTGTTTTTGAGGCGTGAGCACTGCGGAGTTTTTCTTGGCGATGATTTTGTTGTTGTTCAGAGGAGAGCAGGGTATTAACTGGGCGGGCTTTGGCCCGTCTAGTCCAGGCCAGATATCCAGCCCAGATACTAATTTTTTCAAGATGAAAATGGCTAGCCCAGCTATACGTCTTTTTGAGGAATACCCAGGCAAGGTCAACTTGTTATTCTCCGCCTCGCTGGGCTGCAAATCTTTCCTAGGAGGGATGCATTAGGCTTAACAGGAAAATGAAAAAATAATAAATGGGATGTAATTATAAAAACTAGGCAGTAACTATAAAAAATGCACCAAACACGAAATTAATTTATAAAATATTATTTATGGATTTTGAAAATCTTAAATTTTCATTGTTGCACGCTCAATGTTTCGTTGGTTTTTACGTAGTACGAATTGATATTTAATCTGACTAGAAATTTCGGGATAAAAATATTTCGGATCCCATCAAAATGTGGGAAATTTTATTGAATTCTGTCTTGAACGGTTGGTTGAAATTATTAATCGTTGTCCTAGCTATAAAATGGGTTGTGCTTTTAGCAAACTGTAAACGGGCTGTTGTAAATTCCATTAGAATTGAAAAAATGGGTTGTACATTCTTACAAAACGCAAATGGGTATAAGTTCTCTGCCACACACTTGTGGGCCTACTAAGTGACGCGTCCCCTAAAAAACTAAGTTGACGCGTATGCAAGGCTTTGTCAACTTATTATAGTCAACACACGGTTCTAGCAGCAGTGGTCGTTGGATGTCTATCCAACGGATGTCGTGCTTCTTCTTCAATCTCGGATATTCTTAGCTTCGGCCGCCCAAAAAATTATTCCTCCCCCTGACATCTGGGGTGCACCGTTTCGGAGGTTGACTTGTGGGCCTACTAAGTTGGAGTGTACCAAGGGCTTTGTCAACTTAGTCAATATAAACGATTCTAGCTTCACTGACCGTACGATGTCCATCCAACGGCCGTAGTGCTTCTTCAACCTCTGGTCTTCTTGGTCCAGCCGCCCAAAGCAGCGTCTGTCGTGCCGCCTGCTTTTACCTCCCGTGGCCGGCTGTGCTGCCGCGGAGGCCTCTCCGCCCCCATATTACTCCCACCGCCGGCCAGGCCATCCCTCCACTCACCCACACCCCCTGTTATTCTGCGGCGACGGCAGCCTCACACCACAGCCGAACTAGTGAACCCTCATACTCCTCTCCGCGAGGGCTTCCACTGCTGCGTCTTCCCCGGCTCTGCGTCGTCCCCTTCCTAGGCGTCACCGTCGTCCACCGCCCTGGTGCTCTCGGCGCGGCGTGGTCAGCGTGGTCAACGGCGACTTCCATCGGAAGAAGTCTTGACGTGGAGAGGTGACAGCTGGGTCCACGGCGGCCGCAAGGAAGTGCCTCCTTATTACGCGCAAAATAATTATTCCTCCACCTGACAGCTGGGACCCACCGGACGAGCCACCTTATTTCGCGAAAAAATGTTTCCCCCTGACTGTTGGGACCCACCGGACGGGCCACCGTATTTCGAAAAAAACGTTTCCCCCGCCGTCAGCTCGGTCCCACCGGAAGTGCCTCTTTATTATGCACAAAAAAATGAATACTCCCCCTGCTAGCTGGGACCCACCTTGGTGTGAGGCTGACTTGTGGGCGTACTAAGTTGACGGGGACGGAGGACTTTGTCAACTTAGTCAATATGAACGATTCTAGCTCCAGTGACCGTACGATGTCCATCCAACGGCCGTAGTGCTTCTTCAACCTCTGGTCTTCTTGCTCCAGCTGCCCAAAGCAGCGCCGGTCGTGCCGCCTGCTCCTGCCTCTCATGGCTGGCTGTGCTGCCACGGAGGCATCACCGCCCCCTACTATTCCCACCGCTGGCCAGGCCCTGCGGCGACGACAGCCTCACATCGTAGCCGAACGAGTTAACCCTCATAGTCCTCTCCGCGTGGGCATCCACTGCCACGTCTTCACCGGCTCCGTCGTCCCCTTCCTAGGCCTCGCCGTCGTCCACCGCCTGGTGCTCTCGGCGCAACATGGTCAACGTGGTCAAGGAACGACTTCCATCGGACGTGGGTGTGCGTGGAGAGGGCGACACTGGGTCCACGGCCGCAGACAAGGAAGTGCCTCCTTATTACATGGAAAATAATGATTCCTCCACCTGACAGCAGGGACCCACCGGACGGGCCACCGTATTTCATGAAAAAAAATGTTTCCCTCCTGACCGCTGGGACCCACCAGCTACACCTTCGCACGCAAGGAAGTGCGTCCGGGCAACAAAAAAACGATTCGCCCCCTGACTGCTGGGACCCACCAGCTACATCTTCGCACGCAAGGAAGTTCGTCTGGGCAAAAAAAACCAAAACGATTCGCCACCCTGACTGCTGGGACCCACAAGCTACATCTTCGCAGGCAAGGAAGTGCCTGACAGTCGGGACCCACCTGGTCGAAGCGTACGTAGTGTTGTCATTCTGGTTGCGAACATGTATGTACATATATACTGGTGGATGTAGAGGCGCTGCGCGTCGTAGTAGAGGCGCGCGACGTAGCATGTACACGCACGCATGCGTGCCGGGATGCAAGTAAGAAAATCTGCCACGTATGTGTACATATGGGCGGGTCTCGAGCGCCTACTCGCGCACACGTCTGGCGAGGGCTCGTGTACATGGCTGGGTCGGAACGGAGAAACAGCGTCGTCGTCGTGTTCATGGGGAGGCAACGGAATGCGCCGTGTTCATGGGGAGGCAACGGAACGCGTGGGAGCCAACCGGCTGGGTCGGAATGGAATGTGTGGCCGTGTTCATTGGGAGGGCTTGGACGGAACAGGCGATGGAAACGAGGCCTGGCATACCGCTGACAACGGAGAAGCGGACCTCCTATGTTGGAGCAGGGTCTGTTGATCGGGAGGGTGTGGTGTACCATAAAGCGGAGGGAGCGGACCTCCCTACGGTCAAAGCAGGGGTCTGTTGATCGGGAGGGTGTGGCGTACCGCAAAGCAGATTTAAACGGACCTCCTACGGTCAAACGGGGTCTGTTGATCGGGAGGGGTGTGGCATACCGCAAAACGGACGAAACAGACCTCCTACGGTCGAACCGGGGGTCCTGTTCATCGGGAGGGGTGTGGCGTACCACAAAACAGGACTCCACGGGATACTGTTCATCTCCACCGTCGACCTCCTCCAGCCTCCACGGGCTATTGTCGACCTCCTCCAGCCTCCACAGGCTCCTGTTCATCAAGCCTCCACCGCGCGCTACTCCACCGGCTACTGTTCAAACACCCCTCCACCGTCTACCGTTCATCCAGCCCTCCACACCACGGGGTCCTGTTCAACCACCCCTCCACGGGCACCCCTCCACCGTCTACTGTTCATCCAACCCTCCAAACCACGGGGTCCTGTTCATCCAGAGGCAACGCCACCGCTCACTGTTCATCCAAACCGCCCCCGCAACACTCACTGTTCATCCAATCGATCGGCTTCAGTTAGCAGCGGTAGCGAAGGAATCGCTCGATCAGGTTCAGTTAACAGCCATCGATCGATCCCTCGGGTCCGATGAAGCGTAACTGCGGTCTGTCGCTTCGGGTTGGTTAGAGCCCTCGCCTCGCTTCGGGTTCGATTAGAGCCAACGCCGCACACACGCTGCAGCGACGTGTCACGAGAGAAAGCAGCGCATCGCTCGGACCCCGACCTCCCACCGTAACCAGGAACTCCCCGAAATTTTCCTCCCACTCGCTTCTACCACGGTTTTTTCCTCCCCCATGGGCTGCCCCTCTCAGTAATTGATGTCTAGGATCCATCAAAAGTGGACTTACCATGGGTCCCATCCATTTCCGATGGCAAGCAAAATCATTCCTTGCGTTGTCTTCGACAAGGTAGACCACATCATCAATTCTAGTCCAGTTATGCCATCGTTTCATACCCCACCAAACGATTGTTAGTGAATTGCTTCAGGTTGGTATAGAGAATTTAATTGTTCCCTAAATCAAAAGTAATCCTTTTTGCCACTTAAGGGATGATTCTGTGGGTCACCCTCCTCCAAGATGTCTCGTTTTGGTGTCATGGCAACTCAACTCCTCGCTACGTTGGCAACCATTCACCACCCTCTTAAGTGTGGAATTGTTGCCTACCTAGTGAACCTTTGTCATGTGTTTCACTCCATCCCTCTGGACGTATGCTTTGTGTCTCAGCTCGAGAGTTGTTTCAGCGTCTCGCTCTGTGAGTTGATCCTGTGATCATTAAGATGATCCATCCGTGTAGAGCTATCTCTCTCTTCTGCCCTCGTGTTGGGTGAAGATCTCGAATGCAAAGGCATCAAGATCAATATGGTACAATGAAGCTACTTCTTCGAGAAGGGCAGTTGGATCGAGAAGATTGTGATAGTTTTGTGACCCCCTTTCCTCTTACCTCACGTCTTGAATCTCGGGACGAGATTCTTGTTTAGTGGGGGTGAGTTGTCACATCCCTAGTTCTGGTTTGCTCTGGGCTAGCTAGTCATGTGTGCATCATGTTTAAAATTCAATGAATTTGAAATGGGGACTTGTGAAAGCCTCAGAAATCATTTTGAAAATGATCAAGATAAAAATTGCTTCAATTTGGCCCAAGAAAATGTTCCTGTTTTTCTCTAATATTATTGGCCAGAGTTAACATTCCAACCAATATTTTTAGGAGCTCAGAAACATTTATTTTGGCCATTTGAATTAATCCAATAATTATTTGCTTTGGATTTATATTTAATATATATTAAATATAAATCCAATAATTCTGGAAGTTTGTGAGTGGCTTTGTATATATTCTAGCAAGCCATATAATAACCTACAAAATTTATTAAAATGATTTAGTGGCTAAACTAAATCAGAACAGAGGAAATAAAATAGAAAAAGACAAACAAAATAAAAGAGAGAGAGGAAATCTTACATGGCGCTTACCTAAAGCCCAGAGGCCCAGCACTGTGCAGCCCAGGAGCTGGCCCAACCCACCACCGCTGCCAGTCGTCTCCCACCTTGTGCCAGAAGGATGCGAGGCGTGTTCGCCACACGCCGGCACGCGCCCGTGCCACCTCCTGCTTCCCGCCGCGGCCTGGACGACCCTGGAGTCGCCACGCACCCCCTGATCTCTCTCTCTCTAACCCGCGCCTCTCCTCTCCCGTCCATCTCTCTCACGCGCAGCCGCCCGAACACGCCCTTCGCCGCTGCTTGCTGCTACCGTGCTCACCGACCACCCCTCGCTCCACCGTCAAGTCCGGGAGGTCCGCTACGACCCCACTATCCTCCCCGCCGAGTCAAGCAACGCCGGACGCCCCGAAGCAACGTCCACATCATCTTCTTCAACCTCGGCTCGCCGAGATCGACCCCGCCGCACCATCCGCTCCAGAGCTTCCCCTGGCCGGCTGAGGTGCTCATCTGGACCGATGTGAGCACCTGCCCCTTGCCCCTTGCTCACCCCCTCCTTTCCCGTTTGCTAGCTGCCGTCCCCGCGAACCCGAGCTCCGGCCGCCGCTGTTGTCATCACCGTCGTCGCTGCAGTCCGACCCGGCACCGCCAACGGCCACCAATCGACGCGCCTCCGCGCGCAGCAGCCGTAGAGACCAACCCCGCCTCCTCTCGTTGCCGGAATCGCCGAAACCAGCGCCGCCGCCGCATCTGTGTGTCACCGGCGGTTAGCCGCCGACGTGGCCACTAAATTAGGGCCTAAACACCCAGCTAATCACCCCCTAGAGCCACTGCCAAGTGGGGGCCCATGCCTAAATTAATCAGTTTAATTTCTCTGTTAAATTAGTACTAATCTCAGAGGGCCCTGCCTGTCACCTTTGACTTGGCCACGTCAGCATTGACCGGGTCCCACGTGTCAGCCTCTGTAGCTGCTCTGTGTCACCGACCAATGGGCCCTACTGGTCAGGTTTGACCTGGACCAGCACGTTGACCTGCTGACATCACTGATACGTCATGGTGACGCAGTAAATATTTTCTGGGATTTTAAATAACTCAGAAATGATTTATTTATTTCAGAAAATGTCCTAAACTTCTAAAAATCATAGAAAATCAACCGTAGCTCAGAATGAAATAATTTATATATGAAAAATTATCAGAAAAATCCAATCTATCCATCCGTACCATTTTCATGCATGTTAGAACTACCTATAACTACAGTTTAGGACAAATCAAATGAATGGCATTTAAATAACCATATGTGGAGTTTGAATTTGAACCTTGGGTTCAAACCAACTACACTTAATTGTGTTGCTAGTTGCATTAGGCCAAATCACATCATATTGCCATGTCATAATCAGGCATCATAATTGTTGCATTGCATTGATTGTGTTCTTCCTTGTTTGCCGGTGTTTGTCCCCTCTCGATAGACGTGGTTCTGACGATGTGATCGATGACACCGATGAAGAACTATACTATCTTCAGAAGTGTCAGGCAAGCAAAACCCCCTTGTTCATTCCGATACAATCCCACTCTCTCGCTCCTCCTCTCTTTTACTGCATTAGGACAACAACGATTCAATCGTTGCATGCTGCGGTAGTTGAACCCCTTTCCTCTGCATGACCTGTCATTGCCACAGTAAATACATGAAACCCACTAGCATGAGTAGGAGTTGTTTGAGCCCTGATGTGCCTACTAATTCATGCTTGTTTGTCATGATTGCTATTGCTTAGAGTTGTGTCAGGTCTGATTCATCGGGGATGAAATGGAATGTGGTGAACTTGTCCTACTGTTGAGAGCTAAGTGTGTGAACACGATTTGGTAAAGGTAGCGGTGAGAGGCCATGTAGGAGTACATGGTGGGTTGTCTCATTGAAACCGCCCTTAGGAACTGAGTTCTGTGTTTGTGATCCATGAACAGCTACTACCACACTTGGGTTCCGGTAACTCAGCCACTCTTGGCTTATTAATCAACTTGACCTCTGTTCAGGAGTTGCAACTAGTTTCTGGTGTTTGTAGGTAGTGCTAGTAGTATACCAAGTGGCACCCGGTACAGGTGGGCTTGGGACAGACTAGGCACAGTGGCACAGTGTACCAAGTGGCACCCGGATTGTGGGCTTGGGAACCCTGCTCACATCGTTTGGGGCCGTGAGCGACACCCCGGCCGGATCTCCTTGCGGATGGAACCCGAATAGGCGATAAACCTAGACGAGAGACTTGTGTGGTTAGTCAGGTCGTGGCCGACACCCTCGCTGGGCTTCCGCTTGAAGGTTGCCGAGTACATGTCGTGTAAACGGCGATAAGTGGTGAGAGCGTGTGTGAAGAAGTACACCCCTGCAGCGTTAACATCATCTATTCAAATAGCTGTGTCCGCGTAAAGGACTTTTGGGTTGCCTGTAAAGTTCATAGACAAGTGAAAGTGGATACTCTAAAATGCGCAAGATAAGCGTGAGTGCTATGGATGGCGTTCTCATAGGGAGACGGGAGCGGATCCATAGTGGTGTATTGATATGGTGAATATGTGGACTCGTGTGCGCCACCTCAAAAGAGTTACTTGCAGTCGTAGTTCAGGCTAGCCACTGAGTCAAAGCTGGCTTGCTGCAGTTAAACTCCACCACCCCCTTTGTTGATACCGATGCATATGTAGCTAGTTCTGATGTAAGTCATGCTGGGTACATTTGTACTCACATTTGCCTATTTTATGTTTTGCAGAGAGACGTCAGTCTCGCTAGTAGTTCCGCGTGGACTTCGACGTTTAGCTTGTTACCTCAGCTACGATCTTGTACCCTTGGGAGGGTCGTGTAGATAGTCAGGCTTCTCAGCCTTTTTCATTTGTAGTTGTCTGTACTCAGACATGTTAAGCTTCCGCATGTGCTTGTGGCTTGTATGCTCTGTATGTTGGGTCATGAGACCCATGTTTGTAATACTTGGCTCCTCGGAGCCTAATGAATAAATACTCTGAGTCATAGAGTCTTGTTGTGATGCCATGTTGTATTGCACATATCGAGCATATTGTGTGTATGGTTGAAATGCTTGGTATGTGTGGGATCCAACAACCTAGTTGTTTATCCTTGGTAGCCTCTCTTATGGGAAATGTAGTCTTGTGCTTCCATGAGCCATAGTAGTCCGCTTCTGCCGGTTCACCGGAGTCCTGCTAGCCCAACACTCTTGCTCGGAACACTTGGTGGCGGCATGTGAATCACTTTGTTCCTGTGTCTGTCCCTTCGGGGAAATGTCACGCGGTGACATCCGGAGTCCTGCCTAGCCTACTACAGCCCGGTTCACTGGAGTCCTGTTAGCCAAGTGCTACATCCCGGATTCGCACGCTGCTGACCGACATGCTTGATGTTGATTCATGTATGCATGTCCCCGTAAGTAAGTGCCACTTTGGGTTCACGACTAGTCATGTCGGCCCAGGTTCTCTGTCATATGGATGCTAGCGACACTATCATATACTTGAGTCAAGGCGCAAATGGTCCCGGGCCATGGTAAGGCGACACCCGTGGGAATACCGTGCGTGAGGCCGCAAAGTGATATGAGGTGTTACCGGCTAGATCGATGTGACTTGGAATCGGGGTCCTGACAACTTTGGTATCAGAGCCTGACTGACTGTAGGATTACCAAGCCAAACTGGTTGAAGTCGTGTCTAGAAATGCTTTAGTTATGTAGGGGAATTGATTGTGGGAAGGAACGTAAGGCTCTCTTTACTCCTTTACCTTATGCCCTTCTGATCTGAGTCAACTTCTTCTTTTCTACGAGGATTAAGAACTAGGCTTCTCATCTTTCTATCAGGATCACGTGTTACTAATCCGTAGACTTATAGGATTGATGGTTTCAAGCCCTAGTTCAGTTCCTACTACTTCCGTGTGTTGTTAGTTAATCTGAGAACCTTGATATTATGATGTTGAGAGGTTATGCCACCATTTTGCGGGATGTCTCAAATCTTTTTGAGAATTTACAGCCGTTATGATGTCCGAGTCATCCCAGGTTTTTAAATAGTCTGATGCATTTGCAACCCCCTTCTTTCCGTTCCCGATGTTTCTCTGGGCCAGTTTAACCACACTAATTGGTGAGTTGAGGTACTCTATTGCCTCGACATATATGTTGGAGCTATTATTATGACCCTAGGTGTCTTAGAGGATCACCTAGTAATCTAGCCATGCTTTGTGTTCCAAGTGTGATGATTCTGGCCATTATTCTCGAAAGCATCATGTGATGCCATTTAGTTAGTAGGCATTCTTTTTCTGGGTTCTTGAGCCCAGGATTCACCCTACTTTCTTCCTGTTGATAGTGTTTGCTCGTTCCTTTAGGATATTAGTAACCATTGCGATAGTCCTCGAGGTCCGTGGTATATCATTCTTCCAATACCATGAACCATTATGGTAGAAGATCTTTGAACCAATGATCACAACAAGAGTGCTCTTGATGAGTTCTCCATTCAAAAATTGTGATTCTGCCAGTTCTACCTTTCTGCATGGGTTATCCGGAAGAAATATGTTGAGCTTTGTTCGACATATTAATCTATGCATCCACAACTCAGAAAGTGATATGTTCCTTTGAGTTGTCCCCCTTCAGTTATATTCCGACCTTCATCTATCAATTGATAGTCAAGGGTATGTGTGCGATCGTGTTCATCGATACCTATTATTCTTGTGGTCCGTCAAGCCATTCTATTCCGGAATGAATAGGAGAAACAAACTCCAGTACCTCATCCATATCCAGGATTGGGTCAAAGTAGTTGTGCTCTACAGATCAAATGCCAATCTAGCTTTTGCTCTGTTCTACCCTGGAGTATTACCCCCTTTATGTCAAGATTGTCATGAGAATTGCACCATCTCTTATGAATTCTTGATGCAGTGATACTTCTCGCCATCATTGTTTCATTCCTTGGTTCCGTGTTATTGTAACCGGAATGCCGACAAATGAACTGTGATGCGTGAAATCAATACTCCTAGCAACTCCATTGGTTGGTAGCTAATGGACAATAATTTCATTCTTAGCGTGTTGGTTATTGAATCATCATCCTAAGATTGATTGTGCTACCTAGTCCTTATTTCTGGTGCACTCTTCGGTTAATGAGTTAGGATTGTGCCAATCCCTCGCTTATTTGATCATATCTCTTGCCCTGAAAAGCAAGATTGTTCTCGAGCTTAGTACCATATCGGTGGTTCGTGATTTTCCAAATATCTTCTTGGAAGTGTTACCTGGTTGTCACATGACCGCTATGTTGAGTTCGTGATCAAGTTGGTTTCTTGTAAACCACCCCTTCTTCAACAATCCATGTTGGATACCCCTGAGCTAGTTGGTTAAGCCAAACAACAAGTTGGAGAGTTGGAAGATGAGAGCTTGCCTGACTTAGTTCATTTGAAAGGGGTATCTTTGTGTTTGCGTGTGTGTGTTGAAGGAAGGTGATATCTTCATCGGTTGGTCCTCGTGATCAGTTGTTGGATCTATTATCCTGTCCAAACTTTGATTTGAATGTGGGCTATCATCAAGTCAGTTCAGAACCAACGATTTTCCTAATGTTGTCTTACTCGTGGTTGACACCTCGAGCATGCACCATTATATCTTTGGGTCTGACCAGTGCTATCACCTTGTTCACATAATGTTGGAATTCCAGTGATATGGAAATCCCGATGAGTTGTTGTTGAGCCCATCAGCAACATTTTATCTCCTCCATGATTCATGTTGAACATTAAGCTTGGAAACTTTTGAAAGCATTTCTTCATGCTAGTTCATGAAGTATATGTTTGGATGAAAGTAGTGATTTCCTCTAAGTTCACGTGCAATCGATGCAAGTTGCCGCCGTGAATTCGATAAAGTAGTTTTGCTTCCTCTAGAATCATCCCAAGTCAGTCATGCATGTGCAAAGTATTCTGTGGTTTGATAGATTAGCTACCTTCATTCCATATGTATTCCTAGCACACAAGCCACTGATTGATCTGTTCAAGGATAAGAAGTTCATCGATAAGTATACAAGGACTTTGATATCCTGATTGATGGTTCCCCACCTGAACTCGGTAGTGTTTTGTTGTAAGACTACTATGTTGTCATGCTTGTCTTGGACAGCGTGTTCACAGGTTTGTAGCAGAACCAGCTCATGATTAGGAGCTTGCCATCGTAGTTCATTTCCTGAGAATCTCGCAACGTCATCTCGTTGGTTTGTGTTGCAAACTTTCTTTCCAGACATGCCGAGTCTGAAGTATCCTGTTACCAACCAGATCTAAATCTCAGACAGATATGATGGTTGGAAAATCCCCAATAATTGCATTTTGTTCCTGGCTTGCACCGCCATTGTGCCAATTTCCCATGGGCTGCCCCTCTCAGTAATTGATGTCTAGGATCCTTCAAAAGTGGACTTACCATGGGTCCCATCCATTTCCGATGACAAGCAAAATCATTCCTTGCGTTGTCTTCGACAAGGTAGACCACATCATCCATTCTAGTCTGGTTATGCCATCCTTTCATACCCCGCCAAACGATTGTTGATGAATTGCTTCAGGTTGGTATAGAGAATTTAATTGTTCCCTAAATGAAAAGTAATCCTTTTTGCCACTTTAGGGATGATTCTGCGGGTCACCCTCCTCCAAGATGTCTCGTTTTGGTGTCATGGCAACTCAACTCCTCGCTATGTTGGCAACCATTCACCACCCTCTTAAGTGTGGAATTGTTGCCTACCTAGTGAACCTTTGTCATGTGTTTCACTCCATCCCTCTGAACGTATGCTTTGTGTCCCAGCTCGAAAGTTGTTTCAGCGTCTCACTCCGTGAGTTGATCCTGTGATCATTAAGATGATCCATCCGTGTAGAGTTATCCCGCTCTTCTGTCCTCGTGTTGGGTGAAGATCTCAAAAGCAAAGACGTCAAGATCAATATGGTGCAATGAAGCTACTTCTTCGAGAAGGGCAGTTGGATCGAGAAGATTGTGATAGTTTTGTGACCCCCTTTCCTCTTACCTCACATCTTGAATCTCGGGACGAGATTCTTGTTTAGTGGGGGTGAGTTGTCACATCCCTAGTTCTGGTTTGCTCTGGGCTAGCTAGTCATGTGTGCATCATGTTTAAAATTCAATGAATTTGAAATGGGGACTTGTGAAAGCCTCAGAAATCATTTTGAAAATGATCAAGATAAAAATTGCTTCAATTTGGCCCAAGAAAATGTTCCTGTTTTTCTCTAATAATATTGGCCAGCGTTAAAATTCCAACCAAAATTTTTAGGAGCTCAGAAACATTTATTTTGGATATTTGAATTAATCCAATAATTATTTACTTTGGATTTATATTTAATATATATTAAATATAACTCCGATAATTCTGGAAGTTTATGAGTGGCTTTGTATATATTCTGGCAAGCCATATAATAACCTACAAAATTTATTAAAATGATTTAGTGGGTAAACTAAATCACAACAGAGGAAATAAAATTGAAAAAGACAAACGGAATAAAAGAGAGAGAGGAAATCTTACCTGGCGCTTACCTACAGCCTAGAGGCCTAGCACTGTGCAGCCCAGGAGCTGGCCCAACCCACCACCGCTGCCAGTCATCTCCCACCTCGCGCCAGAAGGACGCCAGGCGTGTGTCGAACACACGCCGGCACGCGCCCGTGCCACCTCCTGCTTCCTGCCGCAGCCTGGACGACCCTGGAGTCGCCACGCACCCCCTGATCTCTCTCGCTCACCCGCGCCTCTCCCCTCCCGTCCATCTCTCTCACGCAAAGCCGCCCGAACACGCCCTTCGCCGCCGCTCGCTTCCACCATGCTCACCGGCCACCCCTCGCTCCACCCTCGAGTCCGCGAGGTCCGCTACGACGCCGCTATCCTCCCCGCCGAGTCAAGCAACGTCGGACGCCCCGAAGCGATGTCCACGTCGTCTTCTTCAACCTCGGCTCGCCGAGATCGACCCCACCGCACCATCCGCCCCAAAGCTTCCCCGGGCCGGCTGAGCTACTCATCTGGACCGATGTGAGCACCTGCCCCTTGCTCACCCCTCCCTTCCCGTTCGCTAGCTGCCGTCCCCGCGAACCCGAGCTCCGGCCGCCGTTGTTGTCATCGCCGTCGCCGCTGCAGTCCGACCCGGCACCGCCCACGACCACCAATCGACGCGACTCCTCGCGCAGCAGCCGTAGAGACCAACCCCGCCTCCTCTCCTCGCCGGAATCGCCGGAACCAGCGCCGCCGCCGCATCTGTGTGCCACCGGCGGTTAGCCGCCGACGTGGCCACTTAATTAGGGCCTAAACACCCAGCTAATCACCCCTAGAGCCACTTCAAAGTGGGTCTCCATGCCTAAATTAATTAGTTTAATTTCTCTGTCAAATTAGTACTAATCTCAGAGGGCCCCGCCTGTCACCTTTGACTTGTCCATGTCAGCATTGACCGGGTCCCACGTGTCAGCCTCTGTAGCTGACTCTGTGTCACCGACCAATGGGCCCTACTGGTCAGGTTTGACCTGGACCAGCACGTTGACCTACTGACATCACTGATACGTCATGGTGATGCAGTAAATATTTTCTGGGATTTTAAAAAAATCAGAAATGATTTATTTATTTCAGAAAATGTCCTAAACTTCTAAAAATCATAGAAAATCAACCTTAGCTCAGAATGAAATAATTTATATATGAAAAATTATCAGAAAAATCCAATCTATCCATCCGTACAATTTTAATTCATGTTAGAACAACCTATAACTACAGTTTAGGACAAATCAAATGAATGGCATTTAAATAACCATATGTGGAGTTTGAATTTTAACCTTGGGTTCAAACCAACTACACTTAACTGTGTTGCTAGTTGCATTAGGCCAAATCACATCATATTGCCATGTCATAATCATGCATCATAATTGTTGCATTGCATTGATTGTGTTCTTCCTTGTTTGCCGGTGTTTGTCCCCTCTCAATAGACGTGGTTCCGACGATGTGATCGATGATACCGATGTAGAACTATACTATCTTCAGAAGTGCCAGGCAAGCAAAACCCCCTTGTTCATTCCGATACAATCCCACTCTCTCGCTCCTGCTCTCTTTTACTGCATTAGGACAACAACGATTCAATTGTTGCATGCTGTGGTAGTTGAACCCCTTTCCTCTGCATGACCTGTCATTGCCACAGTAAATAGATGAAACCCACTAGCATGATTAGGAGTTGTTTGAGCCCTGATGTGCCTACTCATTCATGCTTGTTTGTCATGCCTGCTATTGCTTAGAGTTGTGTCAGGTCTGATTCATCGGGGATGAATTGGAATGTGGTGAACATGTCCTATTGTTGAGAGCTAAGTGTGTGAACACGATTTGGTAAAGGTAGCGGTGAGAGGCCATGTAGGAGTACATGGTGGGTTGTCTCATTGAAACCGTCCTCAGGAACTGAGTTCTGTGTTTGTGATCCATGAACAGCTACTACCACACATTGGGTTTCGGTAACTCGGCCCCTCTCGGCTTATTAATCAACTTGACCTCTGTCCAGGAGTTGCAACTAGTTTCTGGTGTTTGTAGGTAGTGCTAGTAGTATACCAAGTGGCACCCGGTACAGGTGGGCTTGGGACAGACTAGGCACAGTGGCACGGTGTACCAAGTGGCACCCGGATGGTGGGCTTGGGAACCCTGCTCACATCGTTTAGGGCTGGACAACAACGATTCATCTATTACTTGCTATGGTAGTTGAACCCCTTTTCCTCTGCATGACCTATCATTGCCACAGTAAATAGATGAAATCCACTAGCGTGAGTAGGAGTTGTTTGAGCCCTGATGTGCCTACTCATTCATGCTTGTTTTTCATGCCTGCTACTGCTTAGAGTTGAGTCAGGTCCGATTCATCGGGGATGAATTGGAATGGTGATGAACATGTCCTACTGTGTGTGAGCTAAGTGTGTGAACACAATTTGGTAAAGGTAGCGGTGAGAGGCCATGTAGGAGTACATGGTGGGTTTCTCTTTGAAGTCGTCCTCGAGGCTGAGTTACGTCTGTGATCCATGAACAGCTACTACCATGCATTGGGCCCAAACCAATGGACCCTCTAAACTTCTTAACCACCCTTGTCCTCTGTCCGGGAGTTGCAAGTAGTTTCGTGTTTGTAGTATCTTTGGAGCCGTGCTTGCGCTGACCCGAGGGGTGGGCTGTGATCACGGTAGGCACGTGGCGGGTATCTGAGGCGCCCATTTGGTGTCATGGAACCCTGTACACATCGTCAAGGGGCTGTATGTGGAAACCTCGGCGGACTCCTACGGATGGAACCTGAATAGGCGATAAACCTGGACTAGAGACTTGAGTGTTTAGGTAGGCCGTTGCCGACACCCTCGTTGGGCTTCGCTTGAAGGTTGCGAGTACATGTCGTGTAAGCGGCGGTAAGTGGTGAGCGTGTGTGAAGAAGTACACCCCTGCAGGGTTAACATCATCTATTCGAATAGCCGCGTCCGTGGTAAAGGACCTCTGGGTTGCCTGTACAGTTCATAGACAAGTGAAAGTGGTTACTCTAAAATGCGCAAGATAAGCGTGAGTGCTATGGATGGCATTCTCGTAGGGAGACGGGAGCGGATCCATAGTGGTGTATTGATATGGTGAATACGTGGACTCGTGTGCGCCACCTCTAAGAGTTACTTGCGGTTGTAGTATAGGATAGCCACTAAGTCAAAGCTGGCTTGCTGCAGTTAAACTCCACCACTCCCTTTGTTGATACCGATGCATATGTAGTTAGTTCTGATGTAAGTCTTGCTGGGTACATTTGTACTCACGTTTGCTTAATTTATGTTTTTGCAGAGAGACTTCAGTCTCGCTAGTAGTTCCGCGTGGACTTCGACATTTAGCTTGTAATCTCACCTACGAGCTTGTACCTTGGGAGGGTCTTGTAGTTAGTCAGGCTTCTCAGCCTTTTTCATTTGTAGTTGTCTATACTCAGACAAGTTAAGCTTACGCATGTGCTTGTTGCTTGTATGCTATGTATGTTGGGTCATGAGACCCATGTTTGTAATACTTGGCTCCTCGGAGCCTAATGAATAAATACTCTGAGTCGTAGAGTCTTGTTGTGATGCCATGTTGTATTTGCACATATCGAGCATATTGTGTGTATGATTGAAATGCTTGGTATGTGTGGGATCCGACAATCTAGTTGTTTATCCTTGGCAGCCTCTCTTATGGGGAAATGTAGTCTGGTGTCACCACTGAGCCTTGGTAGTCCGCTACAGCCCGGCTTACCGGAGTCCTGCTAGCCCAACACTACTGCTCCGGAACACCTAGACTGGCCGACATGTGTTTCACTTCGTTCCTGTGTCTGTCCCGGGAAATGTCACGCGGTGACATCTGGAGTCCTGCCTAGCCTGCTATAGCCCGGGTTCCCGGAGTCCTTTTAGCCCAATGCTACAGCCCGGATTCACACGCTGCTGGCCGACATGCTCGATGTTGATTCATGTATGCCTGGCCTCGTAAGTTAGCGCCGCTTTGGGTTCACGACTAGCCATGTCGGCTCGGGTTCTCTGTCATATGGATGCTAGCGACACTATCATATACGTGAGCCAAAAGGCGCAAACGGTCCCGGGCCATGGTAAGGCGACACCCGTGGGAATACCGTGCGTGAGGCTGCAAAGTGATATGAGGTGTTACAGGCTAGATCGGTGTGACTTAGAATCGGGTCCTGACATTATACTACATATAATATATTTTATCTCTACTCTTATAAAAAATGGAGTTGTTGATGATGGTGTGCCAGCCATCCTGCAATATAGGCCATCCGATTTATATCTGACGGATAAGAAGGAAACTATGGCAATTTTGAAAAAAAGATACCCACACCCCTCTCCATGTTTGCAAATTAGGCCTCCCCTTGATCATGTTGTTGTTCTGTGGAACGCATGGGCATCTTGCTAGTACTACGTATAATATATAGAACATTGATCATAATTTGGGCTAATGTGTGGCTTTTGCAGCTCAGGTCTAAATACTTGTCATAATGTAGGGGGCCCGGCACTATACTATGTGTGATAAACACGGTGTACACGTATGGAACATGGTTTAGATTATGAATATATAGTTACTACATCAAATGTACTATTATTTGGAATCAACATCAAGTGTATTCAAAAAATAGAATTCGAGTTCATGTAGTACACATAGTTCATATCTATCTCTATAGTAATCATGTGGTGTGTTATTAAGGTAATACATGAATGATGGTTGAAGTTGGCAACAATCATGATTGCAGATTCTTATTGAAATAGAGAAACAAATTCAAATTCAGTTCGAATTGCAGCGGTAGTATAGACATTTGGAATGCACTAAAATGTTGGTATGAGTAGGTTACATGCATTATACAGCAAGCGAAAAAATTTAATTGGACATAACATGGATTCATACTCCCTCCTTCCATCTATATAGGGCGTAATGCATTTTTTAAGACCGCCTTTGACTATTGACAAGATTAATAGTACATGACATGCACAATGTGAAAATTTATATCATCGAAAGAACCTTTCGCAGACGAATTTAATGGCGTGCTTTGTGTAAGTTGCATGTCATATATTATTGCTCTAATATTTGGTCAAAGTTAGCATCGAAAAACGCATTAGGCCCTATATAGATGGAAGGAGGGAGTAGCTTTGAATAGCATTTTAATAGTAAAACGGGGCAAGACTCTCTCTTTGTGTGGTGTGAATATTTTTATTTTTTTCGTTTTTTTTTGGTTGAGGGAAGTGCAAATTGATTTGGTACGTACAAGTACAATATTACATGTTAGGATTGTCCCTAAAATTCAAGCCGCGCCTTGTTATATCTCGAAAATTCAGATATCGTGCTCCCAAAACTGGCGCCTTCACAACCCGCGCCTTGCTATCCCGAAATTACAACGCGCGCGAAAACTCCCTCCAGCTGCCAAATCCCGACACACGAAATCCCCCTTCTAACCCTGAGCCGAAAGGGCCGCTAGTTCAAATTGGTGGGGGGTACTTTTGTAACACACCCTACATTTTGGACAAGCGCGTCCCTAAGTCATGGTTCACCCCCTCCCATTGCCTCCTTTTTGCCATTCGAAATCCCAGGCCGCCATAACCTCTCTTCTCCAGCCGCGAAACCCCACCCTTCTCCGTCCGCCACCTCACCACTGTCCAGCCGGAGCCTCTTCCCCGACGACGTCGTCCACCGCAACAGCTCGAAGTCCCTCGTCCACCTCCCCGGATGAGGGTCCATCATCTATCTCGTCGTCCTGCCGGTTCAGCCGCCCCGTCCTCCACCTCCAAGGAGCTGCTCCGACGATCGCCTCATCTATTGCGGCTACTCCATCCCCACAGCGCCGCCTTAACCTGCTCCACCGGAACCGCAACATCCTCACCGACTCCTGGGAGGAAGTCGAGGCCTACTCGGCGCCACCAAAGAGGTTGTACACTCATCGCATCGCACCTTCTCCTTAGCTCGACCTCCCGGCACCGACGGTGCTCCATCCCGCACCCCCATGGAGCGGCTACCTTGAAGCCGGCGCCGCGGGCGACATCTCCACGGCGGCTCTCCCCCAGTGCGAGGCCCCTTCGGCGGCGGCGTCCATTCCAGCCAGAACTGTTGCTGCTGCTCCGGCTCTCGCTTGCTCACCCAGCTGCTGCTCCGGCTCTCGCTCGCTCGCTCGCGCTGCTGCTGCTCTCCCCCTCGCTTGTGCTTCAGCTCTGCTCCGATTTAGCTACACTTCTGTCAACTGAATCGACTTTTGGGTCAGTCGATTTTCAAGGGGTGGGGGGGGGGGGGGCTTGCCGGAGTTAAGGAAGAACCACCCACAGCGGGGACGAGGGCTCGCTGGAGAGGTACCCCACTATCTATCTTAGGGTTCAGGGTGGGGGCGGGGGGCCTATAGGGCTGGCCGGGGCAGCGGTGGACTGGCGGTGGGGAGTTGTTTCGGGGCGGCGAGGCGGCGCTGGGGCCGGCGGTTCGGCCGGTGGTGGTTGACAGCTCAGGGGGTGTAGGTTGAAGATGAACTGCAGGCCCTCCCTAAACTACATGTCAAGTGCCTCTCTGCTACCATTGCGTTTAGTTTCGACAGTAACATTCAGATTCCACAGTAAGTTTCAGTTTCGACAGTTAAGTTCAGAGTCAACAGTTTTTACCTCATCTGTTGTAGTCAGGTGGTTTTTGGTGATGTAAATTTTACATCTATTTTACATCATTTATTGGAGATTCTATTAGAATCTCACTTGAGATTGACGATGTCTGTCTTGTGCTGCTTCAGCCTTGACGTCTTACGGCTCACCAGGGCTGCTCCAACGACAGAACGATCCATCACAACAGAGAAGTGCCCTGGACGCCGCTCTCTGATTCCTCAGATCTTCCTCCACACCTCCGACAACCACCTCTGCCTCAAGCGCTTCAAATGACCAACCCAATGATGCTGAGGTCTACACGGCTACGGCAAAGAGGCTGTACACTTGTTGCATCACTTATTACTATACATTCATGTCGATCCATTAGGGCTATTTTGGTTCAACGGAAAAACATAGCAATAGGGAATTTTCCAATGGCACTCTACTATTCAATTATTCATGCATTTTGTTGAAAGGAATGAAGCAAAACATCCACCTGGACCTACTTTTCAAAATCCTATGCATGAAAACAAGACCAAGTACATTAGTGGCAGAATAACATTCTAACTGTACACACTCTCATATGGTTTCACTTTATTTTGTCCATGTTTCTTTGCATTCCTCTGCTCTTCCAATTCCTGTAAACCAAACACTCAAGTTGACAGAAATCCTGTGTTTACAAATGCTCTGTTTACCATGTGCATTTCTATACTATTCCGGTGTTTTTCCTATCCCTGCGTTTTTATAATCATGCAAGCCAAATGAGGCCTTACAGAATTACTTCAGTTACAGGTAGGTGTCGAAGGGAACTTTGTGTGGTTTGTCCTGCTCCTGCCGCGACGTCGTCCACCTCAACTGAGCTGCTCCTTCGACATAAACATCCACTAAACCAGACATCACGACTCCTGACCGTCTTTCGCCGCCTCAGATCTCCTTCCCTACATGGCACCCACCTGAACGGCATCACCATCACCGACTCAGCAGATGAACACGAGGAGTACACGGGTCCACAAGAGAGGTCGCACTCTTTTGTTTCGCTTATGTTATGCATTGCTTAAAATTACCTGCTACTTTATCGTCCTGTTTCACCTGTTGACTCCAAGTCAGTCCAAATTAATGTTCAAACTTGAGTTCTAAATTTGTTGTGGGGCACATATCGAGGAAGCAATGAATAGTATCTCTGTCTAATATCTGGTTCACCTAGGGTATGCCTATGTTGTTCATCTTGGGTGGGAAACAAATAGTAAAGCAATCATCATATGTCTTTTTATTAAATTAAAGCAATCATCAGCCCGCTAAATCATTATTTTTGTATCCATCCACTGGTTGTTACCATCACTCTAAATTTCTGCATGCTCTCCTTACAAAATCTCACCATATTTTTTCGTATGGATGTCAGATATTGTACACAGTCATGCTGAACATGTAGAGAAAAAGAGAAGAGTTTTGCGCGGTAATACAATGTCATGCAGACATCGCTCCATGGTGGGTTCAATGGAAAACCCTCCCCACCCCTCTCCAGATTGTAATCCAGAGGAAGATATCTGTTCTGAGGCGGATTCAGACGCTGCTCACCACTCATATTTACCCCCCAAGGTGTTTGCTCTACCTTGGCAGGATGATGTTAGTCATATCATGCATATGTTGCCTTGCAATGCCTACTTCTGACATCATATATGTCATCTGCTTAGTTTAGACTTGTTCTGTAATGCCACCTGTTTAGTTTCTATATCAAATATGGGAATTATGCAGTGTCATGTCTTTTAGCCAGCCATAATATATGTGAAATGTGCAGTGCCATCCTGTTTAATCATGCATCATATATTTGAATGATATCTTGCCCATCCTTTTCTTCATTACATTTCCATTTGTCGATAATGTTTGTACATTAAACTACTCTTCCTGTGAATCAGCCATTTGAGTGGAAGATAGAAAAATCTGGAGTGAAAACAAGGCCTTCAGAGCGACGATGCTACCGTCAAGCAGATCTCTTGTTGGGTCCCGATAGCTCCTCGGAGATGGATTAGAGAGATGATGACCGTCCTATTCCCCCACCGAGGTGTATGCTCTAACTTGGCATGGTTATACTGCTCATATCATGCATATGGTGTCTTGCATTGCATAGTTTAGACATCATATACACAATATTCAACACCATGTTCTTAGTTCAGACATCATATCTAATGCCCTCTGTTTAGCATATAAATCACATATGTGAATTAAATGATGTGATCCTGATTACTTAGATAACATGTAGGTGAATTATGTCATGCTATCCTATTTAGTTATTCAGCATATCTTTGAATTATGTTATGCTATGCTATCCAGTTTAGAGAGACATCATATATGTGAAATTATGTCATGCTATCCATTTTAGTTAAACAATATACATGTCAACTATTTCATGTCCTCTTTTTTAAACACTATCTATTGCATCTGTCTCTCATACAATGTCTCAGACATTCAACTATGTTTGCTGTTTATCAGCCATTTGAATTGGAGCGGTGATGCCGAGATCAGCGGGACTAAAAACACGGTCTTCAAATAAAACAGTGCTACCTCTTGGTGGAGATAGCACCCCGGTTGTACATGCTTGCGAACCAGCCCTACCACACATAACCCAAACTCTCGCAGATTGTACCCCTACTGCGATGGACAGAGAACCAGCTTCACCCAATCAACCCCAACCCCAGCAGATAGTAACCCAGTTCCTGTTGACACAGTCCCATCTCCACCACAGAGCTCCCAAACAAGAGCAGTTAGTAAGGCAGCTCCAGTGCCCAAAGGGCCAATACTACCACGACGAACCCCAACTCCACCAGTTAGTACGCCTATTCCTGTGGAGGAAGCACAACCAGCTAGTCATAGTTTAGAATCTATCGCATTTGATGTTGTTAAATCGCATGTGCGTATCTTCCCATCTTGGAAATATTATACTGAAGATGAAGGAAAATGCCTGTTGCAGGTGTTTGTCCATGAGTTATGTGTAAGTAAGGTTATTCATGGCAATTACTTTGCTTTGTCCCATACATCCTACCTCCATGATGGTTATAATACATCAAATTTTCCCATTTTTCTCTATAGAGAAGGACTGATTTGGAAACACGGGATGAGGTAACCTGTGCCAATACCTCTGTCGGATCACGTGTTCCGGCAAAACCCTCAAGGTTCAAACATTGGGGTGCGCGCGGAGATCTCCTCCCTACCGATCCACGTCCTAGCTCTCTAAGATCTCGCGAACGAACTCGATGAACTCACAACACGAAGACACAAGATTTATACTGGTTCGGGACATTGTTGTGGTGTAATACCCTACTCCAGTGTGGTGGTGGTTGACTGCTTCTTGGGCTGATGATGAACAGTACAAGGGGAAGAACAGCCTCCTGAGGTTGAGGTGTCCTTGTGCTCGGTGTGTGGCTAAGGGTTGGCTCTAGATCTAATTCGCCTCTGAATGAGTTGCCTCCTACTGTGGTGGCTAGTCCTATTTATAGAGGCCCTGATCCTCTTACCAAATATTGAGCGGGAAGGGAGCCAGCAACAGCCAATTCGAAAGCGGTCTTCACCTGCAAAAGGCTCTGGAGGTGACACCGTCTTGGGCTCCATGGTGACCTCCATCTTGCCGTCCTGCTGGTCTTGGTCTCGTTGCACTGATATGGAAACCTTTGCTTGATGCCTTGGTACTCCGCGCCTGCGCTTGCCCCCTTGGCACAAAAGAGGAAACAAGGACGCTGTGCTCGCTGGCGCCCGCCTGGTCTCGATCGTCATGGATCACGTCACGAGGACCTCGCGAGGTTTGACTTGCCTTGATCTCTCCGTCCCTCGTGAGCCTACCCAGCGAGGCCGCTCCTGAGGAGGTCTTGTGTCGTCCGCCTCGCGAGGCTTGGCCCCTCGCAAGGGTCTTGAATGTCTTGTCGATGAAGATGGGCCGTACGTTCCTGCTAGCTCAGCCACGCCGTGGGCTGCAGGCAGGCAAGTCTAGGGATCCCCGTTCCCAGAACGCCGACAGTAGCCCCCGGGCCCAAGGCACGCTCGGGCTTGGCTTCGAGGTGAAGCCAAAGGTCAAGAGCGGAGCGCCACGGGCCCCAAAATCCTGTGGCCTCAGTTAACGCGTGGCGGTTGATTGGACGTGGGTGTCTCCCCTTCCCCACGCTGCCTCGACAACTGCCCGACTTGACAAGTCCCTGCAACATGCAAGGAAAACCATCATTACTTGTGATCATGGGGGGCGCTGGTTGGCCTTCTCCTGCTATAAACGAGGGAGGGGCGGAGCCTCCATCGCCCATTTGCTTCCCGTTCCGCATGCTTCTTCCTCCTCCGCTTCACTGCTAGTAGCAACTTCAATGGTGCCGATCCGAAGGTTCTCAGCTGAGGAGAAGGGAAAGGTTCCCTTGACGTGCCAGCGCTGCTCCCGCCGAAGAAGGGGTCGATCCATCGCCGCGGCGATGCAGGCGGTGACGAGGCCTTGGTGTGAGCGGCCTCCTCCTGGGTATCCACTGCCCTTGTACGCCCAAGCCGGGGGCTTGGGAGGAAGGAGCAACGAGCGCCAGCGCAGGCACCGCGGCCCAGGTCGACGCACCGCGACGACGAGCGCCGTCGCTCCTGGAGTCCATGCTGCGGACTCCTCACGCGAGGTTGTGCTGTGGCCGGCGATGCCCCCAAGCTCCTGGATCCTCTTCCCACGCATCTTCTCCAACGTGATGCCACCGAGGGGGCCTCTCGAGCTCTGGTTGCAGCATGCCAACTGCAACGCTCCGGCGACCGGAGCAGAGGTTGAAGTAGTCTCCACCGGCAAGATCTTCATGACCCGCGGCTGGGGCGAGGTCGCGCGGGTTTGTCGTGCGAAGGGCGCCCTCGCGATCCATTTCGAGTACAACGGCGCCTCCACGCTGTTCTTCAAGGTCTTCGACGCAGAGGGTCGCCGCTTGGAGTGTTGCCCCGAGGGGGAGCACAAGGATGAGGCGCGCCCCGCTCGCGGCTGCTCCAGCAGCAGCGACTCTCGGGAGTCCAGCGGCTCTCCTGAGCTCTATGAGACTCCAGAGATGAGTGACGACAGCTACGTGCCCCCGAGATCTCGCCGTTCTCGGAGCAGGGCCGCAACGTCCGGCTGCTGCCGCCCTAATCCGGATGAGGTTGGCGACGGCCTCCCGAGGCCCACTGTTGATGATGGCGGTGGCCGCGGGGGTATGTAGATAGGATTCTCCTAGGTTCTCATCTTTTGTTCCCTGCGAGGAATCAAGAAGTACCCCATAGGGGCGTGTAAAGAGTCTGCAATGTCTTTTGTTGATATTATCCTGATTATGGAATCCTTGTGAGCGCAAGTCCTGTTTAAGCTCGGTCCTCCCTTTCCAATCTCGTGACAGCTTGTCGCTCTACCCTGACAGGTCCCGGTCCCCAGGCAAGCTTCAGCCGTCGCTGGTATGCCAGGTCACGTGCCGTGGTCAAGACCAGGAGGTGAGCGGCCCGAGGTCTAGTAAGAGCTCCTGAGGCGCCATGCTCAGGGGGTCCCTGTCGGTGTCAAAACCGGCGGATCTCGGGTAGGGGGTCCCGAACTGTGCATCTAAAGCGGATGGTAACAGGAGGCGGGGACACGATGTTTACCTGTGTTGGGCCCTCTCGATGGAGGTAATACCCTACTTCTCGCTTGATTGATCTTGATGATATGAGTAGTACAAGAGTTGATCTACCACGAGATCGTAGAGGCTAAACCCTAGAAGCTAGCCTATGGTATGATTGTTGTTGGTCCTACGGACTAAACCCTCCGGTTTATATAGAAACCGGAGGGGGCTAGGGTTACACAGAGTCGGTTACAATGCGAGGAGATCTACATATCTGTATCGCCAAGCTTGCCTTCCACACCAAGGAGAGTCCCATCCGGACACGAGACGAAGTCTTCAATCTTGTATCTTCATAGTCCAACAGTCCGGCCAAAGGATATAGTCCGGCTGTGCAGATACCCCCTAATCCAAGACTCTCTCAGTAGCCCCTGAACCAGGCTTCAATGACGATGAGTCCGGCGCGCAGATTGTCTTTGGCATTGCAAGGCGGGTTCCTTCCTCTGAATACTCCGTAGAAGATTTTGAACACAAGGATGGTGTCCAGCTCTGCAAAACAAGTTCCACATGCCACCGTAGAGAGTACAATATTTCCACAAATCTGTTATGCTGACACACTCGATATCATGACAACATACCACAGCCCGGTCTTTATTCGAACCATTATTCTCGACCAGCCTTGGCGCATATCGCGAGGCAGTTTCCTTGGCACGTCTTGTCGAAGCAGAGATCGTGTCCCCTTATCGCGGGATTCTCATCAATACGGGCGTGGGTAACCAAGCCGTACTCGTTGGTATGACTCATCGATTGTAGGCAAGTCCCAAACGGTCACGAGGAGGACGCTTGGTATTCACCCTCTTTATAGAGAGACCAAGGCCTATCCTTTTTACTCGAACTCAATTGAATCCTTCCGCCGCCTCAAGTTCCAACACCCGAAGCCCTGGTCAGCAGCTTCGGACCTTCAACCATGTCCGGATCCGACCTTCAAGGTCGGTGGATGCCTTCCTCCGTCACCGAGGAGGACGTCAAAAAGTTAAGAGAGGCCAGGTTTCTGACCGGCGAGATCCCGCACTGGCCTGCTCGAGGGCAGGTCATTCCCACTCCCAAACCCGACGAGAGCGTTGTGTTCGTATCTCACTTCCTCCGAGGGCTAGGCCTTGCCCTAGATCCCTTCGTGAGGGGGCTCATGTTTTACTATGGGCTGGGTTTCCATGATCTGGCTCCGGATTCTGTCCTCCATATCTCGTCGTTCATCGTCGGGTGTGAAGCTTTCCTCCGTATTACCCCTCACTTCGGCCTATGGCTCAAGACCTTCACGGTGGAGCCGAAGATGATCGAGGGGCGGCATGCAGAGTGCGGAGGCGCAGTAATAAGCAAAAGTGCCGGCGCCCCATGGCCAGAGGGTTCTTTCTAGGAGGTGTCCATCTTATGGCAACGAGAATGGTTTTATGTCACAGCTCCCAGGGGCACCAAGTGGGTGGCTCCCCCTGTTTTTCGCTCGGGGCCCCCGTCACAACTAGCATCATGGGTCAACAAGGGGCTGGACTGGGAGCCAGTAAAGGATGTGCCAATATTGCAGAGCCGCATCCAGGATCTCCTAGAGAGAGACATCAGTCTAATCACGGTAATGCAAGTCAGGTTAATTCGTCGAGCCCTGCCCTGCAAACGTCGTCCCCTCCGCATGTGGGAGTTCAACCCAAAGGGATCGTGAGCTATCCATCATTTCCTTGGCATGACGACTGAGGAGATGCATAAATTGTTCTTCGGACCACAAATAATGTGTCCGGACACCACCGAGGATGCGGGTTTGAACTGCAATCGTCCAGATACCCAAGTAAGTAGTCCTGTAACCGAACATGTTGTATCTTTATTTATCATGACATCTGAAAAGTCGCTCTCTGACTAGGACTGGGTAACAAAGGCGAAGATGATCAGGTGTCCGGCCCCCCTCCCTGAGGTCTCACCGGATCCTGTACTAGCCAGGATGCTGGAGCTCGAGCCTTATCAAGCGCCCTTAGGGAAAGACAAAGGGGGGAAGAAAGAGGCTAGCGCCTCTACGAAGGAGGATAATCGTGGGGAAGAAACTGAAATTCCCCCTTCCCAAGGAAAGAAGAGGACCGCCTCTGAAGACCCGGAGACAATGGTCTCCAAACGGGGGAGGAAAATCTTCGCCAGAGGGTCCTCCCCGGGAGGTACCTCGGCCGCACAATGCCCGCTAGGGGGTCAGCCCCCAGCTGAGCTGTAAGTAGAAAGGGGACTTAATAGTAAAAAATGTCCTGCTTTGCTTCTGAGGAAAATTACCGAAACGCTTATCTTGTAGTCCAGATCATAGTCATTCTCGGCAGAGTTCGTCTTCGGGGGATCTTCTTCGAGAGATGGAGAGCAAAATGCCTCCCCATTCTCTCCCGTCTTACGAGGCGGGCGACCCCGAGGTATCGTCGTGGAGGGCTTCTCCTGATCCAGCAAGGCCAGAGGGTAATCCTTTGGCGACCCAAAGTCCTCAGTATCCGGCTCTTGCAAGAGCAACCGAAAGGGTCCGACACCGTCTGTTATGCGGTCGAACGCACTGAAGGATCTGCTAGAGCAGGCGGCTATCTCAGAAGCGCATCGTGCGCTAATGGGTACGGTGGTTTAGAGGATTTCATCCGCCGAAAGCGGGTTGCATGAAGCCTTTATGAGTCCGCTGAAAGGTTTTGAGGTACGTGAAATAGTGTGTATTTTTTACAATACCGCACACGTTAAGGTGTGTCCTATGCAGATAGTAGCCCCTAAGACTCTGGTTGCTGTCGAAAATGGCGGCAAACAGACGATCATAGTCCCAGGTAACAATCCGGCCGTCCTCATATGCAGATGGCGGAAGGTCCCGTGGCTAGCCGGACTGGTGAGTTTGCCGAGCTGAAGCGGTAACTTGATGCGGCGGATGCCGACATCGTGCTTGTCAACAAGCGGCTTGACGAGGCACAGGGTATGTGATTTCTCCAGTGATCGGTACGTAGTAAAAGGAGCATGACGCCAGTATCTTTAATATGTTGTGACTGCAGATGGAGCTACGGCCGTGGAGACCCTTCGAGCGGAACTTGCCCGGGCCAAAGAACAAGCCAGGAAAAGTAATGCGGCCGCCCTGAAGGCGGTCGAGGAGCTGAGAGCCGAAAAGGCCGCTCATTGCTGAAGCAAGGAGGAAATAGCCAAGATGGCTATGGAATTGAAGGATGCCGTCGGCCGTTACGAGCTTCTCAAAAAGGAAGATCGAGCGAAGATGACGGGCCTGGAGAAGGCCACGGTGGCGGCCAAGGATGCCCGCCCTACAATTAGAGCAATGATGGAGGAGCTGCGTCACGTCGGGGATATCGTGGCTGGGAAGCCCTTTTTGCTACGGATGAAGTTCGTAGATCCTCAGTATGCTCCGCTGGATCGGCCTGTGGAGTTCTGCGGACGCTTATCTGGATTTGGCTGCAAGTGCCGCTGATGCGGCCGAATACTTCAAAGATCAAAAAGATCGCGAAATGGAGAAGCTGTTCTGGTCACAATTTAACGTTCCAGCGCGCCCGCTTCCTTTGAATGAGCGGATGGCCGAATGGGCCGAGCTCCATAGGTTGTCCGGGCTCGCCATGAGGTCTGTTGTGGATTATCTATGGCTGGAAAGGCCAAGGCCGAACAGTTATTTTAGTTTGGTGCAGCAATTCCTTGGTACTGTGTCATGCATCGACGCTATGAAGAGGTCGGCGTGCATCGAGGGTGCGCGGATGGCGCTTGCTCGTGTCAAGACATACTGGGCAGAGATGGAGGCCACCGCAATTGCAACCCCGAGTTTGGCCGTTGGCCGAGTAGCTGCCGAGCACTACTTTGACGAAGTCCTTGAAGGTGCTCGTTCAATAGAAGCTCAGTGCTCGAAGAATATTATGTTCTAGTGACATGTATTCCCACTTAAAAACAATGTTTTACTGAATTGTAAAAGATATTTTTATACTTTTGCCTGAAAGTATGATGATGCCTCCTGTGCGGCCGTTTATGTATATATGTATATAACCTGAAAGTTTGCAGTCGTCGGCTTCAGCCCCCACGCGTATAATGCGGGGGTGTTCGCAGAAGACGCGTGTTCACAATTGATCCAATGTCTTGGTCCATTAAGGAGGTGATAGCGCAGCAAACGAGGCAACCAGACTATATTGCTTTAACACTTCCACTTAGCCATAGGAGTTTGACAATGGGGCTACTATATAGCCCCTGGTGGCTCCGCGCTCATCCGAATACGGGGCGCCTACATGCCTGGCCGGGAAACGGCCCTTCGTTAATGCGTAGGAATCTCGGAGATTCCATTAGGTCATCGAGTGGTTGACCAGTCTCGCGCTTTATCATGACAGTCAGTTTTTGGCTTTCTCTACTGAGGTGCTCGTCCGGCCGAACCAGGGCACAATCGCAGTAGTTCTCCTGGTGCCGCCTTAGCCGATAGAGCGGAACATAAGGTAGCAAAACATAGGAGTCGGGCAAACCCAACATTTGACCAAAGACATGATTTGGAGTTGATGCATATAAGGCCAAACTCGCGACGCCGAACACTCCCTAAGGTATTGGGTCTTTGAGATATATACCGGGCTAAATGATGCCCTTAGATAATGAGCCCCTAGTGTCCGGGTATGAGCAATATTCTGACGTGGCCACATGCCAAGAACGTCAGCATCCTTCTCGGTTGTATTGAGAATCCGGAGGATGTGAACAACAAAAGACAGTAAAAAAGGTTTAAGCAGGGTCTTAATCTAAAGAGAAACCTTTGAATGGGTCCCCGCTGCACGCTCCGCTGTGTCTCCGTTGCAGCCGTATCTCGACGGGTGTAGTACGATTGTCATCTGTAAAAGAGAGGAACTTAGTTGAAAGTTGTCGTGCAAAAAATTTATAAATAAACCATTTAAAAGTTAAGATGGGTAAAGTTGAGCCGGACTATGGCTGAGAAGCCCCTGGTACCGTCTACAAGGGTATAACCATCAAACCAATCTCTGTCCAATGATTAGCCGGACTCGTCTAAACGTGTCCGTGGTCTTAACGACCGGTCATCTGTTCTGGTGGTGAGGCCGTCTAGTGTTTGGCTGTTAAAGCAGTTGTACATTCTTCTGCTCGTAAGGAGCGCTCAACATTTCCATGTACTATGATGATGCCACGCGGGCCGGGCATTTTAAGCTTAAGAAAAGCGTAATGCGGTATTGCATTAAAACAAGCAAAATCCGCTCGTCCGAGTAGTGCTTGATAGCCACTTCGGAATGGAGCAATGTCGAAGGTTAGCTTTTCGCTTCGGAAGTTGTCGGGCGAGACCAACACAACCTCTAGTGTTAGAGAGCCCGTGCAGCGAGCCTCTGTGCCTGGTATTACTCCCTTGAAGGTAGTATTACTGTGGCTGATTTTTGTTGGGTTTATCCCCATTTTGCGGATGGTGTCATGTTATATCAGATTTAGACTACTGCCGCCATCCATAAGGACTCGTGTGAGATGGTATCCGTTTATTATTGGGTCCAGCACCAAGGCAGCTGATCCTTCATGTCGGATGCTTATTAGGTGATCCCTGCGATCAAAAGTGACCGGGCAGGCCGACCAGGGGTAGAACTCAGGGGTGACGGGCTCTACGGCTTGTGTATTTCGGAGTACATATTTGTTTCTCCGCTTGTCACGTGGATCACGTTATCGTCTTGACTTCGTGGGAATTTTTCTGTCCCCGATTGCCTTGTCGAGAGGCTCATCCTCGCTTCGCCGGTGTGTCCTCCCTTGTGTTCGGCGTTTAGCTTGCCGGCCTTCTTGAAGACCCAACATTCTCTATGGGTATGATTTGCAGGTTTATCGGGGGTGCCGTGGATCTAACATGGTTTGTCTAGAATCTTTTTAGGCCGTCAAGACATCTCTGTTGGTTTTAAAGGGCTTTTTTCCGCGACCGTCGAGAGCCCCCGAATCCATTGCCACCGCCGTGTTATCCGGGTTGTCTTCTTTGTTCCGGCGTTTGTTTTTACTGCGTCGTGGTTTTCCATTGCCATCCCTGACTTCGGATGGGCTTGGGTCGCTGGTGCTGCTTCGGGCTAACTAGCTGTCCTCGCCTGCGCAAAAGCGGGTCATAAGGCTTGTTAGGGCTGCCATTGTTCTTGGTTTTTCTTGGCCGAGGTGTCTGGCAAGCCATTCGTCTCGGACGCTGTGCTTGAATGCTGCTAAGGCTTCGGCGTCCGGACAGTCGACAATTTGGTTCTTCTTAGTGAGAAACCTGTTCCAAAGCTTTCGGGCTGACTCTTCGGGCTGTTGAATTATATGACTCAAATCGTCTGCGTATGGAAGTCGGACATAAGTCCCTTGAAAATTAGCCTGAAAAGCATCCTCGAGCTCCTCCCAACTTCCGATGGAGTTTTCGGGGAGGCTTTTTAGCCAGTGCCGAGCTGGTCCTTTGAGCTTGAGGGGCAAGTATTTGATGGCATGGAGATGGTCTCCACGAGCCATATGAATATGGAGGATGAAGTCTCAATCTGCACTTCGGTCTGTTGTCCCGTCGACGCCTCTGTGTTCACCGGTTTGAATCCATTCCGAAATTCATGGTCTAATACCTCGTTGGGAAACATACGGGTGTGCGGCACCCAGTATTTAGCTGCACCATGGCGCTCGGATGGTTGTGATATTTGGTTTTGTTGATTGTCTGAGCGCGTTTCCTTGATCCGTAGATGGATCTGGTTGCGCCGGTCCTTTGATGCGAGTCCTCGCGTGGGTCATGTACTGACTTATGTGCGGCCTCGTTGGCCGCTCTATCGCGGCCACGAGGTCGTCGATCCGACTGTTTGGCAATTTTGTTTTTTGGCTGTGGGGGCTCTAAGGCCTCATCGTCGAATTCAGGCAGCAACTTTCGCTTTGGGTAGCTCTTTGTGTGGCGACTGCCACCATACTTTTCTGCCGTATCGTGCACCTCGTTCCATCTACTGTTGAGTGTGCTTTGTGCGGCCTTGAGCCTTTGCTTCTGCTTCTTCAGACTCCTCGCAGTGGTGATAAGACTTCTATGGAGGTTCTCTTACTCCAGCTGCCTTTCCGGGATGATGTGTTCATCGTCATCCGGACTGTTCTCTTCTCCGGAGACGGGTTGATTGGCTTGACGCTCGGTGTTTCCGTGTTCGGTCAGCGGCTCCGTACTTTGTTCGTTGTCTGCTGGCTCACCCTGCTCTATCGCTGGGTCTATTTGGTCGCCGTTTCCTCCGGAGTCGACCGTGGTATTGTTTTTTCTTGCGCTGTTATCGCTGTTTTTGCCGAGGCGGGATTTGGAGCGGCGCCTACGGTGCCGCTTTGATTGCTTCTTGAGGGAGCTATCTTTCGCTGCATCTTTCCGTTCCTCGTCATCATTTTCTTTGGGTGTATCCACCATGTATATGTCATGTGATGAATTGGCGGTCCAGCAATACTCGTTAGCGGTGGTTCTGTTCGCTTCTCTGCATCGCTCTCCATACCATCGATGTCTTCGAGTCAAGTCGAGCATGTTGGTTAAATCATCGACAGTGGCTACTAAGTGGGTGGTGGGTGGGGAGTGAATTTCTTCGTCATCCGCATCCCATTCTAGCCGGACATAGTTCGGCCAAGGTTCTCCTGACAGGGAGAGAGACCTTAACGAGTTTAGTACATCGCCGAAGGGCGAGTGCTGAAAGATATCCGCGAAGGTGAACTCCATGATCGGCGCCCAATCGGATTCGATTAGCATGGGCGTAGGCGGTTCGGAGTCCGTGGCCGGAGATGAGTCCGGCGGTTTGGCGTCACGGTTCTCATGAGGGGTAAGGTCAGTATTCGGCTCTATCGCCACTGAGGGTGCAGCCTCCAAGGCGGGGTCTATCCGCCCGTCTTCGGATGGCACAACCCATTCTAGATTGAAGGCCGGAGTGGTTGCTGGCATGATTTCCCGAACACTGTCCGACGGTAGAGCTACCTCGTGCTCGTCGTGATCGTGTGGCACACCTGGCATGGGCTCGAATCCGTCGAAGATTAAGTCTCCGCGGATATCGGAGTGTAATTCAAGTTTCCAACCTGATCTGGTGGCCAGGGGCGTAGCTCTCGATCTGCTCCAGATGGCCAAGCGACTTGCCCACAGTGCGAAGCCGCCGAATACGAAGATCTGTCCGGGGAGGAAATCCTCACCCTGGACCGCATCGTTATCGATGATTGGAGGAGCCATCCATCTTTACGGTGACGACACAGTGGAACTCTCAATGAAAGCACCAATGTCGGTGTCAAAACCGGCGGATCTCGGGTAGGGGGTCCCAAACTGTGCGTCTAAGGCGGATGGTAACAGGAGGTAGGGGACACGATGTTTACCTAGGTTCGGGCCCTCTCGATGGAGGTAATACCCTACTTCCTGCTTGATTGATCTTGATGATATGAGTAGTACAAGAGTTGATCTACCACGAGATCGTAGAGGCTAAACCCTAGAAGCTAGCCTATGGTATGATTGTTGTTGGTCCTACGGACTAAACCCTCCGGTTTATATAGACACCGGAGGGGCTAGGGTTACATAGAGTTCGGTTACAATGGGAGGAGATCTACATATCCGTATCGCCAAGCTTACCTTCCACGCCAAGGAGAGTCCCATCCGGACACGAGACGAAGTCTTCAATCTTGTATCTTCATAGTCCAACAGTCCAGCCAAAGGATATACTTCGGCTGTCCGGATACCCCCTAATCCAGGACTCCCTCAGTCCCCTTTAGCGCTCAAGCAGCCGTGGAAAGATAAGAAAGGGAGGCGACGTTGCCGCAATAGGGCTGCGGCATGCGTGTCCCCTAGGTTCCAACGATCAGTTGATCTGAGCTTGTGACTTATCTTGGCGGTCCGAGGTCGATCCCTCGCGATGCGCCAGGCCTGTGCGCAAACGTCAGCAGCGTAGCTGGGTCGGGCCCATACGAGTCTCCCCCTTCCCAGGCTCTCCTTTGTGCCCTACGTCCTTAGGTCCCGACGCTCGAGCGAGCTGAGCCGCCGCTGGTATGCCAGGTCGCATGCCATGGTCAAGGCCAGGGGGTGAGGGCTGGAGAGCCAGTAAGAGCTCCTGAGTCGCGATGCTCAGGATCCCCCCTTTTAACATGCAAGCAGATTACATGGAAGAGGTGGGAGCTCGTGGTGCCTCTTGGTGTTGTCCTTGTGAGATTCCTGCGAGCCAGCACAAGGAAGAACGCGATCTGCCATTATGGTTGCCAGCCTGCCACTGGTTGCTCCGCGAGGGAGTGAAGGCACTGAGGGCCTGGTGAGGTGACGTGCGCGAGGCGTGCCGCAAGCCAGAGCTCGACCGCTCAGGTTTATCGACGTGGCAGGGACGGACCCGTGCACCAGCGCCGTGCCGGCGTGAGGAGGCCCCGTGGGAAGCGACGATCGAGCAGGTGGTAATCATAGGTAGATTAAGCATGGAGAGCAGCAGGCTTAAGTAAATGCATGGGAGATACATGCCACTGGGTCAGGCCCGAGCGGCTTGGGGATGATGTAGCCTGAGGGGCGCCCCTAACAAGGTAAACTAAAGACATAAAAAGGGATACATGCCACAGGGACGGACCCACACGGCCGGGGAATGATGCAGCCCGAGGGGCGCTCCTAGTTAAACGAACTTGGAAAAATGTCACCTGGTTCTATTGACTAAGGAGAGTTGGGGCAGCTGAAGGTACGCAGCGAAGGATTGCTCCTCACGAGCCACCGGGGCCCTGAGCCTCAGGAGGCTCCGAGGGCCCAGACAGTTCCTTGAGGACCGTCTCCATCTCCATCAGGACGGCGTGGTGCCTAGCCTCCTGAGCCTCTAGGATGCGCTGCAAGTTGCGCTGGTAGGCGGACGACACGCTCGGCAGGCCAAAGGGCATGTGAACGTAGCTGTGCGGTGGGCCCTCGCAGTGTCCCACGCGTGAAGGCCAGAAAAGCTCCTGAGAAGCGGCCCTGTTGAGCCCTAGGACGTTGATGCAGATGCGCAGCCCGGCATCCTCGCCTGGATGGGAAGCTGCGCCTCGTGAGCGGCAGTTGCCACGCATGGCCCTTGCGTCTTGTAATCCCTGGGTGGTCTTGGTGATGAACTCCTGAACGGTGGGTAATCCTTGCCCTCTTCCCTCCTGAGGGAAACGTGCCGCGAAGCACGCCTCCAAGTGGTGCCCGAGTGCCTCCTCGTGATGTGAGCAAGGTCTGAGGCCCTTCAGAAGAAATCCCCCGAGCCCTGCCCGAGAAGGGCGCCGAGCGCGCCTTCCTATGCAATGGAAGGAGGCGCGCCTGGAGCAGGCGCTGATCCCGACGAGGCTCCAGCTACGACGCCACCCTCCTGAGGTCCTGCACGGCGCAACTGATTCTTCTTCTTGGGGATGACCTCAGAAGGGCCCTCGCCCTTGCTGTCGGGGTCCTCGATTGCTGCAGCTTGGAAGGCACGCTCGAGGGAGCACATGACATCTCTTTCTTCACATGGGACCGTGATGATCCCGCCGCTTCCCGGCATCTTGAGGACATTGTAGCCGTGATGGGTCACTGCCATGAGCTTGGCCAGGGCTGGATACCCGAGGATGGCATTGTACGGCAGACAGATGTGGGCGACGTCGAAGTCGATGAGCTCGGTGTCACGCCCAAGATGCGACCCTATCCTAAAGGAACTCGAAGGTCCCACCAAGTATAGAAGCGCATCTTGAAGATGCTTTTGCAAGGTGGATATCATTACATCAACATTACATAATACATAGTGATACATACATAAGGCACGAATGCCACAAGAATACATCATCATCATACAAGAACAACATCCGACTACGGATGAAACATAAACAGAAACTCAAACAATATCCACCATGCTAGCCCAGGCTGCCGACCGAACCTATCCCCGATCAAGAAGTAGAAGAAGAACTCCAAAACAAGCAAACATCGCTCTCGGCCATGATCATCGTGACAACCTGTACCTGAAACTGTGGTGTAGTAATCTGTGAGCCACGAGGACTCAAAGAATCCCATTACCATGGGTATCAAGACTAGCAAAGCTTAATGGGAAAGGAAGGGATAAAGTGGTGAGGTTGCAACAGCGCTAAGCATATATGGTGGCTAACATACGCAAATGAGAGCGAGAAGAGAAACAAAGGAACGGTCACAACTAGTAATGATCAAGAAGTGATCCTGAACTCCTACTTACGTTAGACATAACCCGAAACCGTGTTCTCCTCTCGATCAACCCCAAAAGAGACACTCACGGTTACGCATACGGTTGGTGTATTTTAGAAGAGTTTACTTCAAGTTTACTACAACCGGATATTAACAAATTCCCATCTGCCACATAACCGCGGCACGGCTCTCGAAAAGTTTATACCCCGCAGGGTGTCCCAACTTAGCCCATGATAAGCTCTCGCGATCAACGAAGGATATTCTTCTCCCGGAAGACCCGATCAGTCTCGAATCCTGCCACAAGACATTTCGACAGCAATAAAACAAGACCAGCAAAGCCGCCCGATGCGCCGACAACCCGATAGGAGCTGCACATATCTCGCTCGTGGCAACACCGATGAGACATCCTACGAGTAAAACCAACCTCAAGTTTCCCCAAGGTGGCCCCAAGATCTGTTGTTTCGGGCCAACACTTAGAGAAGCATTGGCCCGGGGCTAAATAAAGATGACCCTCGGGTTGGCCGAACCCAAGGAAAGGTAGGTGGTGGTGAGGCAAATGGTAAAACCAAGGTTGGGCCTTGCGGAGGAGTCTTATTCAAAGCGAACTGTCAAGGGGTCCCATAAATCACCCGACCGCTAGGGACGCAAAATCCGGGAACATAATACCGATATGACGGAAACTAGGGCGGCAAGAGTGGAACAAAACACCAGGCATAAGGCCGAGCCTTCCACCCTTTACCAAGTATATAGATGCATTAATAATATAAGAGATATTGTGATATCCCAACCAAAACCTGTCCACCATGGAGCAATCTTCAACTTCACCTGCAACTAGCAACGCTATAAGAGGGGCTGAGCAAAGCGGTAACATAGCCACACAACGGTTTGCATAGGAAAGGTGTCAAAGGTTAGAGGCTGACATGTCAATTTGGGATGGCTTGACAAACAGGTAATAGGTAGCGCAGCATAGCGATAGAACGAAGCAACTAGCATAGCAATGATAGTAGTGAGATCCAAGGTAGCGGTCATCTTGCCTGAAATCCCGCTAGGAAGAAGAATGAGTCCATGAAGAAGATGAAGCCATGAAGACGAACCAAGCGTAGACGAAGGAATCCTCACGATCGCAACGAAACAGGAACTAACAAGAAGAAGCACACGCAATAGTAAACACACCACACATAGACAAGACATGATGCACAACCAAGCATGATGCATGACAAGGCTACATGAAGCTACTCATGGAAAAATATGATGCAAACAAGAACAACACATCAAAGCAAGTTTAAATGAGGCCGGAAACAACATATAACAATTCCGGTAAGTCCTCATATGCAAATTTCGAAATTGGTCCAGATCTGAATAAATCTTATGTTCAAGTTGTTAAACAGGAAGTTAAGATGCACCACGATGATCTACACGAAATTCTAGTCAAGTTACATATAAAGTTCATTAGATTCGGAGCTACGGCCTAGAAGATATGAGCAAAACAAGATAAGCATGGCATTGATGCAAAATGCATACCAACATCAAGCAAACACCTCAAAACATGGATGCAACATGATAATATGAAGCTACATGCAAAATCAAGCAAGTTTCATATAGAGCACACTCAAAACGGAGCAACGGTTCAACACATACACACAATACAAGTTATAGCAACAATCTGTCCAAAACAGCAACTAGGCATATTGCAAGCATCAAAACACTATGCTACAGCATCTCAACGTAATAAAAAAAGGCACGGGCATGATGTACAGGTAAAGCATGACAAAACATGAACACTGAGCTATCTCCAGAAATCTCTAGAACATGCTCAAAAACACATGGCAAGATTGCAAATAGTAACAGTTTCACAGACTTGGCAGAATTCACAGGACATGGCAGAAATAACATCAGGTTAACATGTTTAGAGCTATGAAACAACATGTTACAGGAACTTATCATGGCAAACAAAGGCATGGCATGAATCTACTAAATGCATAGAACAAAAGTCCCTTACTGACCATGAGCCAAAAGGGCACAGAAAATATGATGGCACCCATGTAAACATGGCAAGTTATATGACAGATTCATACAAGGCAGGAACAACAATAAGTAGGCATGTTGGTGAGCTTGAACCACTCACCACAGAGCAATACATGGCATGGCAAGGCAACTCACATTAAGAAGACATGGCATAGAAGCTATACATGGCAATAACAACATCATAGCATACACAGATCAACTACAACAACCTTGGCAAAATTGAGTAACATGTAAACAACCTGCCAGGAAACTTTTTATAGCAAAAGTAGATCTCGATTGACTCAAGCTATGGCACTCCATAATTGCAAACAAGGGCATGGATGGATAGAGCATAACCATAAGTTAAAAACATCCTCACTGAAGTATCTCAAAATAAGCATGGATCTCTCGGCAGCATCAAGTTTACATGGCATAAAAATATCAGCAGAACAGGGGCTGAAATCAGCAACATCATGAAGCCTAGTTTGCATGCTTGTGCTAGTCACCACAGAGATCACAAAAATACATGGCATAAACCCCTGTAAAGATTGCATGGAATATTACAAAACACATGTAGGAATCAAGTTCATAGGGTGCACACATCAATCATGGCAAAAATGACAAAAGTGCATGTTCTGATAAGAATCTGAAACTAACATCACATAGCCCTCTTCTAACAGCATTGCGGGCATCAAGATGAGCTCAAATGTAAATGATGCAATGAGATGAAATGATTTACTCGTCGAGTCGAACAATTTGACATATTACACGCACAAAACGGAGCTACGGATGCAGAGATATGGCGGCATGAACATGGCAAGAAAATTACTGAATCTGGGGACTTAGAGAAATATATACCCTCCGAAACTGGACGGGGTCGTGCGAGACGGAGGGATCCGGAACGGGCAGGGGCGCGTTTGGAAGGAGGAATGGGTGGATCTCATCCATCCTTCCTGGATCCGGCGAACTCCGGCGACGTACGAACTCCGGCGACGGACGGGGTGAGGCCGAGATCCGGTGGCCGACGGGGAGGCTAGGAACAGGTGCGGGGCGGCGGATCCGGCCGTGCGGGGCGAGGAGCTGCGGGCGGCGGCGGCCACGGCCAAGTGGCCGTGGTGGCAGGGGCGAGGCCGGGCGACGAGGGCGCCGCGAGGCTCCCGGTGGTGCGGAGATCCGCGGAGGTCCGGAGGGCGAAGCCGCGCGCCGTGCAGGATCCGGTGGGCGCGGAGGCGCGCTGCTCGGGCCGAGCTGCGGGCGGCTGACGGCGGGCACGCTGGCGAGGACGGTGCCGGGCGGCGGAGCGAGGCGGGCGCGGGCGAGGAGGACGGGCGGCGCTGGAGGCCGCGGGCGCGGCGCTGCCGCGGCCGGGCGGGCAGCGGCGGGCGCGAGGGTTCAAGCGGGCCCGCTGGGCTCAGGGCCGGGCGGCAAGGTGGGCGCGGGACGCCATGTGGGCGCGGTGGTTGGTTATGTGCGGCGCGGGCGGCGATTTTCGTTCAAGGGCGCGACACGTCCGGCGGGCGAGAGGGAGGAGAAATTAGGGTTTGGAACGGGAATTTCGGAGGGGGAAGGTGTTTATATAGGTGGAGGGAGCTAGGAGAGTCCACATGAGGAGCGGTTTTCGACCACGTGATCGTGATCGAACGACCGAGAGCATGGAGGGGGCTAGATGGGTTTTGGGCCACTTTGAAAGGGGTGTTGGGCTGCAAAGAGAAGGGGCTTTTTGCGGTTGCCTGTTAACTGCTGAGTACCAAACGACCTCCAAATGGCATTTAAACTTGACAGCGGTTCACCGGTGATATACCAAGGCCGCTTGGCAAACCTCGTCCATTCCTAGACCGCTTAACACCCGCATACCTAAAAGAGGTAAAAGGGGCGCCGGAGACATAGGAGCACCGGATTGCAAAACGGACAACGGGAAAATGCTCGGATGCATGAGACTAACACGATGCAAAATGAAATGCACATGATGACATGATAAAATGCAGATGATGACATGGCAAAGAGAGACACGCAAGCAAATGACATGGCAACGACGGCGTAATAACTCAAGGACACCTGGCGATCGAATCCGGGCGCTATAACACTCCTCCACTAATAAGAGATCTCGCCCCGAGATCTTAGGACCGAGACGGAAGGAAAAAAGGGATGAGGTGAAATAAGAACTCAAGAGAAGAAGCAAAGAATCGAGAGCACTCGAGAAGAAGAGAGGAACGGCGCGAATGATGAGAATCAAATTCTCATGGAAACACGATAGACTCTGAAAGCACTCCGGTTAGAACGAGATAAGAAACAAATAAGACTGAAACAATTTAGGCAGCACTCCGACTGAAAATGGAAGGAATAGAACAGGAGCTTCACACTATGGGATGGCACTTGACGAAATGAACAAAGCAATACCTCCGGAAGAATTGAAAGAGGATTGAATGAAAAGAATTTAGAATGATTGAATGGAGTTGTTGAGAAAATCATCAACGAAAGAAAAAGCTTGTTGTGGACTTATGGAAAACATCTCAAAATTATGAGGTGATAACCGACCACAACCGGAAATGATTGGATAGCTTAGAAGAACGAACAAATGCAAAACTCCACTTCAAAATAAAACGGAGAATTAATTGCACTTCGAGACGCGAAAAGAAAAGATACTTGAACTCCACCAACAAGAATCTTGATGAACTCTTGAGGAATGAATTAAATCATGAAGAACCACCATGAAGAACTCTGGTAACAAAAAGGATGGCGAGATAGAATGAAGGATGAAAGAATAAGATGAGCATTGCGATGATTTAGATGGAGGTTCTGACGAAATGACCGAGGAAAATTTGAACTCCGAAAAAGAAAAGATGAAAACACTAGGAACTAGAATTTATTCATCAAGAACAAATTCCGAAGGAAAGGATTACTCACTTGGATGAAATAAGAATAAGATTTATTGTATGCTTATCCTTCATCAAATTAAATTGATGACAAACACTGGATTTGCATACTACTTATCCTTCTTGAAAAGGGATTAAAGGGGGTATGGCACAAAACTTGAGAAAGTCTTCATGAACCACCGGTAGGATTGGAAAGAACGAATGGATTAATATGATAATCAAAGAAAAAGAATCTTGAACGAACCACCATGGAAAATGAAAATGAACATAGAGAAGAGAAGGGATCGCCGGAAGGAATTAGAAAAGCGCGAAGATACTTGAGGGAATTTGGGGAAAAGAGATCGAAGAGATCGCGAACTGATTAACGAATGCTTGAACGCAACACCGGAAGAATATTGAGACGAACGAAGGGGCACGAATATGGAATAATTGGAGAACGAATTTGAAAAACTTAGGATGGAGAGATATTCCGAAAAGATGGCCTCCGGAAGATCGGAACAGAAAAGCAACTCCTGAAATACTCCGGATGGATGAAAAGAATTTGCATGACTGGAAACAATTAGATAGGATAACATCGAGCTAGCACCATGAATCACCGGGGGAACGGACAAGATTTAGAGGAAAAACTCTTCTTCAATCTTCAAATGATGACGAGAAACACCACCAAAATTAATGAGATACTCTGGAAGAATGAAAAGCAAAGAGGTTGAGCGAACAATGAAATGATTCGAAATCGATCTTGGAAAAGGCAAGTGACTGATTATATTCATTCTTACGTCACACTTGAAAAGAATTGGGAATAACTCCGGAAAATCAGAAGAGTCGTAAGATCCTCGAAAAGACCCGTGGGTTAGGCCCACTAAAGGAAAGCACCGCTGGAAAGGATTGTTGAAGAGATAGATGATGCACCGAACGATTGAAATATTTGAATGAGGTGACAACCTCGAATTAATTCAAACACACGAAGTCTCCCGAGATGTCTTCATCACTCCGGAAGGATAAACCGGCAAGAGGAGAACGAGCAGGAAAAACACTTCGAGGAAAAGAATATGATCAACCTCAAAACTTGAATTGAGTCCACCGGAGAAGAAAAGAGATGAAGAATGTCGTACAAAACGAGAATTCACCGGTTGAAATAATTGAGGGAAGACTGAAGAGGCTCCACACGAATGGAATTGATGGTCGGAAGAAACTTGAATTGCGGGAATAATAGGGTGGGAGGGCGGGAAAAAACAAAGGCAACTTGGAACGGGAATCGACGAGTAACTTGAAGAGAAAAACACCGGTTGAAGAAAGCAAAGGCTTCACACGAGTACGATGGATACTCGATTACGGACTCCGGTTCCGAGAGGAAGAAGGGACGGCGGGTGGGAAAATAAAACAACTGAGGATTGAACTCAAAGATGAAGAGGCTCGAGTCAACTTGACGAGAAATGCACCGGATAAAAACAGCTGAGGAACAACTACCGGAAAACCAACTACGTGAACCTAAAGAAAAATTTGAAAGGGAAGAGGAGTGATTCAAAACACCTACGTCAAGATTCCTGACCAGAGCGACGAAGGGGCTGAGGAGTAAAAAGAATTCCTACTCTCCGATATAACTAGACTCCGAAAACAGTTTTATTCTAGACTCAACAATGCCAAACTACACGATCAATCAAGGGGCTCCTTAGGTCGGTCGAGGCTCGATACTAACTTGTCACGCCTAAGATGCAACCCTATCCTAAAGGAACTCGAAGGTCCCACCAAGGATAGAAGCGCATCTTGAAGACGCTTTTGCAAGGTGGATATCATTACATCAACATTACATAATACATAGGGACACATACATAAGGTACGGATGCCACAAGAATACATCATCATCATACAAGAACAACATCCGACTACGGATGAAACATAAACAGAAACTCAAACAATATCCACCCTGCTAGCCCAAGCTGCCGACCTGGAATCTATCCCCGATCAAGAAGCGTAAGAAGAACTCCAAAACAAGCAAACATCGCTCTCGGCCATGATCATCGTGACAACCTGTACCTACAACTGTTGGTGTAGTAATCAGAGCCACGAGGACTCAAAGAATCCCATTACCATGGGTATCAAGACTAGCAAAGCTTAATGGGAAAGGAAGGGATAAAGTGGTGAGGTTGCAGCAGCGGTAAGCATATATGGTGGCTAACATACGCAAATGAGAGCGAGAAGAGAAACAAAGGAACGGTCGTCAACTAGTAATGATCAAGAAGTGATCCTGAACTCCTACTTACATCGACATAACCCGTAAACCGTGTTCTCCTCTCGATCAACCCCCAAAAGAGACACTCACGGTTACGCATTACGGTTGGTGTATTTTAGAAGAGTTTACTTCAAGTTTACTACAACCGATATTAACAAATTCCCATCTGCCACATAATCGCGGGCACGGCTCTCGAAAGTTTATACCTCGCAGGGTGTCCCAACTTAGCCCATGATAAGCTCTCGCGATCAACGAAGGATATTCCTTCTACCCGGAAGACCCGATCAGTCTCGAATCCTGCTACAAGACATTTCGACAAAGAATAAAACAAGACCAGCAAAGCCACCGATGCGCCGACAATCCGGATAGGAGCTGCACATATCTCGCTCGTGGCAACACCGGATGAGACATCCTACGAGTAAAACCAACCTCAAGTTTCCCAAGGTGGCCCCAGAGTCTGTTGCTTCGGCCAACACTTAGAGAAGCATTGGCCCGGGGCTAAATAAAGATGACCTCGGTTGGCCGACCCAAGGAAAGGTAGGTGGTGGTGAGGCAAATGGTAAAACCAAGGTTGGGCCTTGCCGAGGAGTCTTATTCAAAGCGAACTGTCAAGGGGGTCCCATATATCACCCAACCGCGTTAGGGACGCAAAATCCGGGAACATAATACCGATATGACGGAAACTAGGGCGGCAAGAGTGGAACAAAACACCAGGCATAAGGCCGAGCCTTCCACCCTTTACCAAGTATATAGATGCATTAATAATATAAGAGATATTGTTATATCCCAACCAAAACCTGTCCACCATGGAGCAATCTTCAACTTCACCTGCAACTAGCAACGCTATAAGAGGGGCTGAGCAAAGCGGTAACATAGCCACACAACGGTTTGCATAGGAAAGGTGTCAAAGGTTAGAGGCTGACATGACAATTTGGGATGGCTTGATAAACAGGTAATAGGTAGCGCAGCATAGCGATAGAACGAAGCAACTAGCATAGCAATGATAGTAGTGTGATCCAAGGTAGCGGTCATCTTGCATGAAATCCCGCTAGGAAGAAGAACGAGTCCATGAAGAAGATGAAGCCATGAAGATTTAACCAAGCGAGACGAACTAATCCTCACGATCGCAACTAAACAGAACTAACAAGAAGAAGCACACAACATAGTAAACACACCACACATAGACAAGACATGATGCACAACCAAGCATGATGCATGACAAGGCTACATGAAGCTACTCATGGCTAAATATGATGCAAACAAGAACAACACATCAAAGCAAGTTTAAATGAGGCCGGAAACAACATATAACAATTCCGGTAAGTCCTCATATGCAAATTTCGAAATTGGTCCAGATCTGAATAAATCTTATGTTCAAGTTGTTAAACAGCAAGTTAAGATGCACCACGATGATCTACACGAAATTCTAGTCAAGTTACATATAAAGTTCATTAGATTCGGAGCTACGGCCTAGAAGATATGAGCAAAACAAGATAAGCATGGCATTGATGCAAAATGCATACCAACATCAAGCAAACACCTCAAAACATGGATGCAACATGATAATATGAAGCTACATGCAAAATCAAGCAAGTTTCATATAGAGCACACTCAAAACGGAGCAACGGTTCAACACATACACACAATACAAGTTATAGCAACAATCTGTCCAAAACCGCAACTAGGCATATTGCAAGCATCAAAACACTATGCTACAGCATCTCAACGGAATAACAAAAGGTATGGGCATGATGTACAGGTAAAGCATGACAAAACATGAACACTGAGCTATCTCCAGAAATCACTAGAACATGCTCAAAAACACATGGCAAGATTGCAAATAATAACAGTTTCACAGACTTAGCAGAATTCACAGGACTTGGCAGAAATAACATCAGGTTAACATGTTTAGAGCTATGAAACAACATGTTACAGTAACTTATCATGGCAAACAAAGGCATGGCATGAATCTACTAAATGCATAGAACAAAAGTCCCTTAGTGACCATGAGCCAAAAGGGCACAGAAAATATGATGGCACTCATGTAAACATGGCAAGTTATATGACAGATTCATACAAGGCAGGAACAACAATAAGTAGGCATGTTGGTGAGCTTGAACCACTCACCACAGAGCAATACATGGCATGGCAAGGCAACTCACAGTAAGAATACATGGCATAGAAGCTATACATGGCAAGAAAAACATCATAGCATACACGGATCAAGTACAACAACCTTGGCAAAATATAGTAACATGTAAACAACCTGCCAGGAAACATTTTATAGCCAAAGTAGAGCTCGATTGACTCAAGCTATGGCACTCCATAATTGCAAACAAGGGCATGGATGGATAGATCATAACCATATGTTCAAAACATCCTTACTGAAGTATCTCAAAATAAGCATGGATCTCTCGGTAGCATCAAGTTTACATGGCATAAAAATATCACAGTATCAGGGCTGAAATCAGCAACATCATGAAGCCTAGTTTGCATTCTTGTGCTAGTCACCACAGAGATCACAAAAATACATGGCATACACCCCTGTAAAGATGGCATGGCATATTACAAAACACATGTAGGAATCAAGTTCATAGGGTGCACACATCAATCATGGCAAAAATGACAAAAGTGCATGTTCTGATAAGAATCTGAAACTAACATCACATAGCCCTCTTCTAACAGAATTTCGGGCATCAATATGAGCTCAAATGTAAATGATGCAATGAGATGAATTGATTTACTCGTCGAGATGAACAATTTGACATATTACACGCACAAAACGGAGCTACAGATGCAAAGATATGGCGGCATGAACATGGCAAAAAAATTACTGAATCTGGGGACTTAGAGAAATATATACCTCCAAACTGGGACGGGTCGAAGGGACGGAGGGATCCGGGACGGGCAGGGGCGCGTTTGGAAGGAGGAATGGGTGGATCTCATCCATCCTTCCTGGATCCGGCGAACTCCGGCGACGGACGAACTCCGGCGATGGACGGGGTGAGGCCGAGATACGGTGGCCGACGGGGAGGCCAGGAACGGGTGCGGGGCGGCGGATCCGCCGCGGCGGGCGAGGAGCTATGGCTGCGGCGGCTACACGCCAAGTGGCCTGGCGGCGAGGGGCGCAGGCCGGGCGACGAGGGCGCTGGCGAGGTTTCGGGCGGTGCGGAGATCCGTGGAGGTCCGAGGGCGAAGCTGGCGCGCGCCGGGCAGGATCCGGGGCGCGGAGGCGCGCTGCTGGCCGAGCTGCTGGCGGTTGACGGCGGGCACGCTGGCGAGGACGGTGCCGGGCGCGGAGCCGAGCGCGGGCGGGCGAGGAGGACGGGCGGCGCGGAGGCCGGGCGGGCGCGGGCTCGGCGGCCGGGCCGGGCAATGGCGGCGCGAGGGTTCAAGGGCTCGCGATGGCTCAAGGGCCGGTGGCGAGGTGGGCGCGGGACGCCACGTGGCGCGCGGTGGTTGGCTGCGTGTGCGGCGGCGATTTCGTCCGGCGGGCGCGGACACGTCCGGCGGGCGAGAGGGAGGAGAAATTAGGGTTTGGACCGGGAATTTCGGAGGGGGAAGGTGTTTATATAGGTAGAGGGAGCTAGGAGAGTCCAAATGAGGAGCGGTTTTCGACCACGCGATCGTGATCGAACGACCGAGAGCATGGAGGGGAGCTAGATGGGTTTTGGGCCACTTTGAAAGGGGTGTTGGGCTGCAAAGAGAAGGAGGCTTTTGCGGTTGCCCGGTTAACCGTTGGAGTACCAAACGACCTCCAAATGGCACGAAACTTGACAGGTGGTCTACCGGTGATATACCAATGCCGCTTGGCAAACATCGGTCCATTCCGAGACCGTTTAACACCCGCACACGAAAAGAGGTAAAAGGGGGCGCCGGCAGACATAGGAGCGCCAGATTGCAAAACGGACAACGGGGAAAATGCTCGGATGCATGAGACGAACACGTATGCAAAATGAAATGCACATGATGACATGATAAAAATGCAGATGATGACATGGCAAAGAGAGACACGCAAGCAAATGACATGGCAACGACGGCGAATAACTGAAGGACACCTGGCGCATCGAATCCGGGGCGTTACACTCGGTGTGGTAGTTCTTGCGTTCTCCGAAGGTGACAGGGAGGTGGACCTGCCCTATCGGTGTGGTGGAACCGTTGGTCAGTCATGAGAAAGGCTTGGTAGGCTGAAGCTGGTCATATGGCACTTGGAGGTTGTCGAACGTGTCGACGGACAGGACGTTGAGCCCTGCGCGGCCGTCGATGAGTGTCTTGGTAACTTGCACGTTGCTAATGAATGGGGAGCAAAGCATTGGGAGGGCGCCAGCGGTAGTTGCGCACTTGAGCTGATCTGCCGAGTTGAATGTGATGGGGCACAGGGACCATCTAAGCGGGTGTGTGGCCTCGAGCTTGGGGAGGACTGCATTCACTTCACGAGCAAATTGCTTGAAGATACGTTGCGAGGCTGGGGCCTGGGCTCCGCCCAAGATGCAGGCGATATCACGCGGCTCCTGGAAGCCCCCAGCCCCCTCGTCTTGATAGTGGTTGTCATTCCTTCTTGGCAGTGGCGGCAGCGGAGGGAGCCCAGCGTTGCCTTGAGGACGATCCTCACGAGGCTGATCCCTCCAGGCGCCCTTGCGAGCCTGATCCTGCCAACGGTCCTCACGAGGCCGGTCACGCCACTCCTGGCATGGGCCACGGTCGTCCCAGCGTCCGCCACCACGTCCTCCTCCTCGGCCGTAGCCCCGGTCGCCGCGCTCGGGGCGTCTATCGAAGTGTCCTTCGTGAATGACTCTGAGCTCTTGACAGTCACTAGTGTTGTGGGTATTCAGGTTGTGGAAGGCGTAGAACGGACGGCTGCTCTTGGATGACTCTGGTTGGTCACTGCCATGCTTGGTGTCTGGTTCTTCTGCGAGCACGGCTGCTCCCTTGTGCTTCACGTCCTTGGCCTTGGCTTTCTTCTCCTCCAGGTCTACAGCTGGGAGCTCGATGAGGGAGAGGCACCCCTCCTCAGCTCTTGCGACTTGGTCGCCAAAGTTGAACAACCTGTGGACGCACAACTTGTCAAGATTCTCGGGAACGGGGTACCCAGACTTGCTGCTCAGGCCTACAAGGTGGTTTCAAGGGGTGGCCCAAGATGGCCCATCTTCATCAACACAAGCTCAAGACCTCGCGAGGGGCCAAGCCTCAAGGGGCAGACAACAGAAGCTCCTCGTGCACGGCCTCAAAGCTAGCTCATGAGGAGGCGGAGAGATCAAGGTGGGTACCTCACGAGGTGCCCATGACGCAAGCCATGACGCACCGAGGGCACGGTGGGCGCCACCGCCAAGAAGTTGTCCTCATTTCCCCTTTGGTGCAAAGGAGGCAAGCGCAGGCCAAGGCATCAGCCAAAGGCAACCATTTCGGTGCAACAAGACCAAGAACAGCAGAACAGCAGGATGGAGGTCATCGTGGAGCCCAATCCGGCGTCACCCTTAGAGTCTTTGGCAGGCGAGGACCGACTTTAGTCAGGATAAGTGTGCTAGATGTTCCCCTTCAAAATGGCCAATTGTTGGCACCCTTCCCGCTCAATATTTGGGGAGAGGCCCAGGGCCTCCGCCTATAAATAGGACTAGCCACCCATAGGGTAAACAAGATCGGCATCAGCATCTAGAGAGAGAGAGAGAGAGAGAGAAAGAGAGGCGACTGAACTCCCCTAGCAGTTCATCGCACCCGCCAAGAACAGACCCTCGCGAGGCTGTTCTTCCCTTGTACTATTCATCATCAGCCCCAGAGGCAATCCACCACACCACACACTGGAGTAGGGTATTACACCACAATGATGGCCTGAACCAGTATAAACCTCGTGTCTCTTGTGTTGTTCTTTGTGTAGTTTAGATCATTGCGAGGCGACGAGACGTAGGTAGGTTGGAGGTGCGATCTCCGCGTGCACCCCAGAGTTCGAACCTAGAAGGTCTGCCGGAACACGAAATCCGACATTTGGCGCGCCAGGTAGGGGTGCGCCAGAGCTTTCCCTTCCACCGACCCGCTCTCCGCCAACATCGCGATTCACCCTATGATGAGCAACGCGCCGCCCGCTCCGGTCGCCAGCGCCAGCGCAGGGGCCAGGGGGCTCCGAGCCTTGGCCCCAGCCTTGCGGCAGGTGCAGTGGCCGAACAAGTTCAAGCCGGAGATGCCACCACGCTACAACAGCACGACCGATCCGCTAGCCTTCCTGCTGGCGTACGAGGGGGCCGTCCTCGAAGCCGGGGGCGACGACAGGGTCATGGCTAACTGGTTTCCCATGGCCCTCACCGGCGCCCCGCGCATGTGGCTGCTCCACCTGCCAGCGGCTTCCGTGGCCTCTTGGGGGGAGCTGCGCGGCCTCTTCCTCGCTCAGCACGCTGCACCGGCGCCCCCGATCGTCGCAGCTCTCCTGAGCGGCTCGCAGGTGCCACCTTTAGGCCACCACATCAAGCCATTCATCCGCCAGATCGGCGTTGCTTCCGCGCAACATGGGGCTCCTCCGGGTCAGTCGGCGCCCAAGGCTGATCTGGGCTTCAGCTGGGATGATCACCCCTCCAACTCAGCCTGCTCGGGCGCGCTCCCAATGCTGTGCACCCCCACCATCTGCCAGGTGGCCCTCACCAGGACTCTCATCGACAGCGGCGCAGGCCTCAGCGTGCTCTCGGTTGAAGCCTTCAGCCTCCTCCATGTACCGCCGGAGCGGCTTCAGCCCAGCAGGCCCTTCTTGGGCGTCGGAGGCGGTTCCACCGGCTCCCTGGGGCAGATCCGTCTTCCGGTGACCTTCGGCACCTACGACAACTTCCACATGGAGCTAATCGACTTCGACATCGCCCCCATCGGCCTCCCATACAACGCCATCCTCGGCTACCCAGCACTAGCCCGATTCATGGCCGCGACTCACCCAACATACAACCTCATGAAGATGCCCGGGAGCAGCGGCGCCCTCACCGTATCCGGAGACACCGGGGATGCGTTGCAAGTACTCAAGCTCGTCTTCAAGACTGCGGCGGCGGCGCAGCCCGCCGACTCAAACGCCCCTGAGCCCAACGGGGCTGCACCAGCCAAGAAGAAGCAGCTATTCACCCAAGACAAGGTAGAAACCAAGCAGATACTGGTCGACGAGGATGGATCCACTAATGCCACCTTCACCATAGGCGCCAACCTCGAGCCCAAGCAGGAGGAGGCCCTGATCAAGTTCCTACACGTGAACAAGAAGGTGTTCGCATGGGAACCTGATCAGCTGGCAGGGGTTCCAAGGGGCGTAACTGAGCACCACCTCAACGTGTGCCCCAACGCATGCCTGTAAGCGTAAAGTTTAGACGGCAGTCCACCGAGAAGCAGGCTTTCATCGCCCAAGAGACCTGCAAGCTAGAGGCGGCAGGGTCATTCGCGAGGTCCGATACCTGATTGGTTGGCTAACCCGGTTGTCGTGCCAAAGAAAGGGGGAAGGAACACATGTGTCAACTTCACCAACCTCAACAAAGCCTGCCCGCAGGATCCATTCCCGCCCCTCAGATCGATCGATCGTCGACTCCACCGAAAAGCACCTGTTATGTTTCCTGGATGCCTTCTCTGGCTATCACCAGATCAAGATGGCGATAGAAGATGTGGAGAAAACGTCGTTCCTGACCCCGTGTGGAGTATACTACTACACATGCATGTCGTTCGGGCTGCACAACGCAGGTGCGACCTTTCAGCGGCTGATGCACATCGCCTTGGGTCGGTAGCTCGGGAGGAATGGTGAGGCTTACGTTGATGACATTGTGGTGAAGTCTCGGGAGGCAAAAACCCTGATACAAGATTTGGAGGAAACCTTCGCGAGCCTCAACGAAGTGGACCTGCGGCTCAACCCGGAGAAGTGTGTGTTTGGAGTCCCCTCGGGCAAGCTCCTGGGCTTCCTCGTGTCCCACCGGGGCATTGAGGCCAACCCAGAAAAGATCAAAGCAGTCGAGGACATGAGCCCGCCGAAGACCCTCAGAGAGATGCAGAAGCTCACTGGGCGCGTGACCGCACTAGGACGCTTCATCTCCAAGTTGGGGGAATGAGCGCTGCCCTTCTTCAAGCTGATGAAGAAAAAGGGCCCCTTTGGATGGACTGAAGAGGCCGACAAGGCGTTCCAGGATCTCAAAAGGTACTTAACCAGCCCTCCGGTAATGGTGGCTCCGCGCCCTCAAGAGCCCCTGGTGCTTTACCTTGCAGCCACCCCTACTCTGCCAGCACAACCCTGGTGGCGGTTAGGGAGGAGCGTTGGACCAAAGCCGCGGCAGCTACCCGGGTCGAGGCAAAGCAGGATCAAAGGGGCCTCACAGAGACCACTACCACAACCGAGAAGGATCAGCCGCCGCAGGGAAGCACACTCGGAATAGAAGAGGCCCCTCCCCCAGGCGACCAGCCGCTGGGGGCTCCACTGTCTCAGGAGGCGCCACGGCCTCCGGAGGACGCTAGCAGCACCAAGACTCCCAACCTCGCTAAACACCTGTGTACTTCGTCAGCATAGTGTTGGGGACGCGAAGTCTGTGGTACCCCATGCCCCGTAAACTCCTCCTCGCTTATTGGTAGCATCGCAAGCTGCAGCACTATTTTCCGGGCCATCCCATCAAGGTCGCCTCAACAGCACTTTGAAAGGGTGCTCAGAGCCCCAACTCGGCTGGAAGATTCGCTGAGTGGAACATCGAACGCAAGCGTTTCAGCTAGAATTCAGCACAACCAGAGTCATCAAGGGGCCGCTGAAGCGGACTTCATGGCGGAATGGGCGCAGGCGCCTGGCCTCAAGGTTGATGAGGATCGATCCTCTCCCGGAAGCGAGGCACCACACGGTTGGGTCATCTACTGATGGGCGTTCTCCCGACACGGGCGCTGGGCGTAAAGGCTCATATCTCCCACTCAAGACAAGCTCTACTACGTCAGGCAACTCGTTTCCAAAGACGGAGAAAAGATATCCAACAACATAGCAGAATACGAAGGCCTGATAGCAGGCCTGAAAGCCGCAGTCGCCCTGGGGTGAAGCGCCTTACCATCAAGGGTGATTCACAACTCCTCATCAACTTCTTCAACAAAGTATACGAGCCGAGGGATGAGCACATGGAAGCCTACCTCGCGGAGGTCCGCAGGATGGAGAAGCAGTTCTGGGGACTGGAGTTGCAGCATGTGCCTCGCGGCACCAATCAAGAGGCTGATGACATCGCCAAACGGGCATCCAGGCGACTACCTCAGGAACCTGGCGTCTTCGAGGAGCGGCTCTTCAAGCCCTCGGCGACGCCATCACTGTCAAGCACGGTGCAGCCTCGGGAAGAGCTCCCCCAGCCACCTGCCTCGGGAGCCCCTGGCTCATGCGCCCGCCTCAGAGGCTGCGCCTGCCTCGGGCGCTGGAGCCTCAGGAGGGGTGCTGGATCACAGAGCTCAGGAGTTACCTGACGCAAGGGGCCTTGCCGGAAAAGGAGGAGGAAGCGGAGCGTGTGGCGCGGCAGGCCACGGCATACTGCATCAGGGATGGAGAGCTCTACCGGAGATGACCGAATGATGTGTCCCTACGTTGCATTTCTAGGGAGCAAGGGAGGGAGATGCTGGCAGACATACACGGTGGAGACAGTGGGCATCATTCGTCATCACGGACCCTCGTTGGCAAGGCGTTCCGAAGCGGGTTCTATTGGCCCACGACGCTCAATGATTCCGTGGAACTGGTGAAAGCTTGCGAGGCCTGCCAATTCCATGCAAAGCAGACCCATCAGCCGGCGGGAGGTCTGCAAACTATACCCCTCTCGTGGCCATTCGCAGTCTGGGGGCTGGATATCCTGGGCCCGTTCCCTCGGGCGCTGGGAGGCTATCGCTACCTCTACGTCGCCGTGGACAAGTTCACCTAGTGGGCTGAAGTGGAAGCCGTCCGCACCATCCCCGCAGTTTCCGTGGTCAAGTTCATCAAGGGCATTGTGAGCCGGTTCGGGGTGCCGAACCGCATCATCACCGATAACGGTTCGCAGTTCACCAGTAACCTCTTCAAAACATACTGTGCTAACCTTGGGACACAGGTATGCTACGCTTCGGTAGCACACCCACGGAGCAACGGTCAGGCCGAGCGGGCCAACGCAGAGGTCCTGAGGGGCCTCAAAACCAGGACCTTCGAGAAGAAGCTGGAAGCCTGCGGCAGGGGCTGGTACGATGAGCTTCAGTCTGTGTTGTGGTCCATCCGCACGATCGCGACCAAGCCGACTGGCGAGATCCCGTTCTTCCTGGTTTATGGAGCTGAAGCGGTCCTCCCTCACGAGGTCAGACGTCGTTCCGCACGGGTCCTGGCGTTCGACGAGGCGCAGCAGGATGCCATGTGGGGGACGGACCTTGTGCTGGGGGAGGAGCATCGTCAAGAAACCGCGCTACGAGCAGCAAGGTACCAACAAGCACTGCGGCCATACCTATGCCACAACATTCGCCCCAGGACTCTTGAGGTAGGGGACCTCGTGCTCAGACGGGTTCTCTCCAGGGAGGGACTGCATAAGCTCTCTCCCATGTGGGAGGGCCCGCTCAAGGTTGTTCATGTTTCCAGTCTGCCCGCTCCGGCTTGAAGACTCGGGAGGGGTGCCCGCCCGTAACACGTGGAACATCCAGCATCTCCGAAGGTTTTACCCCTGAAAAGGCCCGGTGCCTGTGAAGTTGTCGCGTTTTGGAAAAGACCCGGTGCCAGTGAAGAAGCGAATGCCTGTGAAGTTGTTGCGTTTCGAAAAAGGCCCGGTGCCTATGAAGAAGGCGAATGTCTTTGAAGTTGTCGCGTTTTGGAAAAGGCCCGGTGCCTGTGAAGAAGGCGAATGCCTGTGAAGCTGCTGCGATTGGGAAAAAGGCCCGCTGCCTGTGAAGAAGGCAAATGCCTGTGAAGCTCGCCACCCGTGACACTCACGTAATAATGAGTGGGGTTGTACACGCCTCGGAGTCTCCGGAGTGCGCGCTCTGGCCTCGGGGCTCTCGCCACGCCCAAGTGCCAAGACTTAGCTCACATTTGGTGAGAAGACGTCGAAGACTAGAATAGGTGTCGGGCGCGGCTTCTTTCATTTGCTTTATGCAGTTGGCTTGTTCATTCCCATTTGAAGTTTTATTGAAGTTGTTGCCGTCTTTGTCTTGTGACTCTCTGCCTTTTTCGCTCCCCTGCCTCAATTTCTTTCGCGTGAGTCTCGCGAGGGAGCGGCGCGGGCACCCTCGCGAGCATTTTCTGCCCCTGTCGTCTGAGGCTTCCCAAGCCGGGTCCGCTATGGGAGCACCCCTCTTAGTCTGTGCCCCACTGGCACCGTGATGCGAACACAGGGCCTGGGTCGGTCGCCTCCGCAACTGAGTCCGGAAGCTACTTCTCCTGACTAACCTTTGCAGGATATGAAGCGTTCGACGAGGCCTCGGCCTCGGGAAGCGAAGACCACGACACGTCCCCCCAAGCTAAGTAATTTCTACGCGCAGGCGTGCGGTGCAAAGGCATAATACAGAAATAGTGGAAACAGTACGACAATTAATAGCAACAGTCCAAGCACGCCCCCGTGGGGCCCTACACTATTGTCTCTTTGCGCAGGAAGCGGGGAAGGACAAAATAGGCGCGACTCGCTTGGCACCAACTCACGGCGAAGGCTTGTACTGCCTCCGGAGCTCAGGCGGACTCCCTCTCGCGCTTCACCGGGGCGCGATGGCGGGCAGACCCGCTACCTCCCTCCAGGCGGGCGCGGCGGCACGGAGGCTGGTCGCGACCATCGCTGGAGGAGCTGCTGTCCGAAGGAGAGCCGCCGAAGCTCGACGAGCCCCGAGCACCGCCGACCACGCGCGCGCTGCCATCTTCATCCCGATCATCGCCAGGGCTGGGCCCACGGCCACGGTCATCGTCCTCGGGGCAGCACCCGATGCGGCGACCGTCTTCCCCAAACACCCTCACGTAGAGGGTGGCATCGCCGTCGAACTTGAAGTGCAGGGTGCACCGCCGACTTAGACCACGCGCGCGGGAAACGTTTGGCAACCGCGGGTCAGGGCCACGCTCCCGGCGGCGGAGACCTCCAGCGAAGCCTAGGAGGCCCGGCTGCAGCAACCGTCCGCCTGGAGCCAGAGGCCGCCCGGGTCGCCGGCCGGAAGTTCACCTAAAAGGAAGCGGGGAAGCTGGAGCCAGGTGTTGGTCGGCTCCACCGACCAAACAACAAACTGCGGCAGCACCTCTGCCGAGTGGAAGCGCGGCCTAGGAGGTCGCGCGGTCGTAGCGCGCCCCCCATCAACGGCCTGGCGCCCATCGCCGCGCAGGAGATCGCCTCCACGGCCGCGGGAAGCCGCTGCGGGAGCCACATGGTGCTTGCGAGGACGGCCTCGGCCGCGCTTGGCCGGGGGAGAGTCAGGCTCCACCTGGCGGGCCTTTCCCTTCTTCGCGGCCGAGAACCTCTTCGACGGAGCCATGGAGAAGAGGGAGAAGCAAGAAGAGATGGGCTGGAAGAGCTCACGCCGTTCCGTACTTATAGCCGGAGGAGGCCAATCGTCGGCCTCCACGATCGCAGGTAATCATGACCCGTTTCTGCATGCAGGGACTTGTCAATTCATGCGGTTGCCGAGGCATCATGGGGAAGTGGAGACGCCCACGACCAACCAATCGCCACGCGGCGCTCAAGGCCGCGGGCTGTTGGGGCCCGAAGCGCTTCGCACTCGCCCTTTCACTTCTTTGCTAAGCCAAGTCCAGGCGCGCCTTGGGCTCGGGGGCTACTGTCGGCGTTCTGGGAACGGGGGTACCCAGACTTGCCTGCCTGCGGCCTACGGCGTGGCTCAAGGGGTGGCCCGGTACGGCCCATCTTGATCAACACAAGCTTAAGACCCTCGTGAGGGGCCAAGGCTCGCGGGGCGGAGAACAGGAAGCTCCCTCAGGCACGACCTCGTCAGGATGGCTCGCGAGGAGGCGGAGTGTAACACCCTCGATGCGGCTATATCTCCCACGTGTCGAATCACGACTTAGAGGCATAACCGCATTGAAAGCAATGTCGCAAGTGAGGTAATCTTCACACAACCCATGTAATACATAAGGGAAAGAGATACATAGTTGGATTACAGTCGCCACTTCACACAATACATAAATAAACATCCATCATCCAGATTACACTCAAGGTCCGACTATGGAACCAAAATAAAAGAAGACTACCCCAAATGCTACACAGATCCCCGATCGTCCCAACTGGGCTCCACTACTGATCAACTGAAATGAAACAACACAATGAACAAGATCTTCATCGAGCTCCTCCTTGAGCTCGGATGCGCCACCGCACGGTTTCATCGGCACCTGCAAACTGGTTTTGAAGTATCTCGTGAGTCACGGGACTCAGCAATCTCACACCCGCGAGATCAAGACTATTTAAGCTTATAGGTAGGACAGAGTTGTGAGGTGGAGCTGCAGCAAGCGACTAGCATATATGGTGGCTACGTTCGCAAAAGAGAGCGAGAAGAGAAGCAAGGCACGGTCGTGAAGCTAGTAGCTATCAAGAAGTGATCCTGAAACTACTTACGTCAAACATAACTCCAACACCGTGTTCACTTAAGAGACCATCCCGGTTACACACGCGGTTGATGTATTTTAATTAAGGTCAACTTCGGGTTTTCTACAACCGGACATTAACAAATTCCCATCTGCCTCATAACCGCGGGCACGGCTTTCGAAAGATAATACCCTGCAGGGGTGTCCCAACTTAGCCCATTATAAGCTCTCACGGTCAACGAAGGATATTCCTTCTACCGGGAAGACCCGATCAGTCTCGGAATCCCGGACTACAAGACATCCCGACAATGGTAAAACAAGACCAGCAAAGCCGCCCGAATGTGCCGACAAATCCCGATAGGAGCTGCACATATCTCATTCTCAGGGCACACCGGATGAGCAGTCCGTACAACTAAAACCAGACCCCAAATTTCCTTGAGGGGGCGCTGCAAAGCGCTCTAGTTTGGGCCAACACTCGGAGGAGCATTGGCCCGGGGTTAATAAAGATGACCCTTGAGTCTGCAGAACCCAAGGGAAAAAGGCTTAGGTGGCAAATGGTTAAACCAAGGTTGGGCCTTGGAGGAGTTTTATTCAAAGCGAACCGTCAAGGGGTCCCATAAATCACCCAACCGTAAGTAACGCAAAATCAAGGAACATAACACCAGTATGACGGAAACTAGGGCGGCAAGAGTGGAACAAAACACCAGGCATAAGGCCGAGCCTTCCACCCTTTACCAAGTATATGGATGCATTAATTAAGATAAGAGATATTGTGATATCCCAACATAAACATGTTCCAACATGGAGCAATCTTCAACTTCACCTGCAACTAGCAACGCTATAAGAGGGGCTGAGCAAAGCGGCAACATAGCCAAACAACGGTTTGCTAGGAAAGGTAGGTTAGAGGCTTGACATGGCAACATAGGAGGCATGATATAGCAAGTGGCAGGCATTGTAGCATAGGCATAGCAAAAGAGCGAGCAACTAGCAAGCAAAGATAGAAGTGATTTCGAGGGTATGGTCATCTTGCCTGAGATCCCGCAAGGAAGAAGAACGAGTCCATGAAGAAGATAAACGAACGAAGTCGAACGAATCCTCACAACTCCGGAACAAAACTGAAGCTAACGAGAGAAGCAACCCGGAAAGAAGCAAACAACATAGTAAACAACCATCCCATACACATGGCATGATGCACAACCAAGTATGATGCATGTCCGGTTTAAATAGCATGGCATGGCAATATGCACCAACAAAACTACAAGTTAAATGGAGCCCAATATGCAACGAGTTGCATATTGACGAAACACCACATCAATTATTTAGTTCTCTCTTGGTTATGTACCCAACAATATTAAATATTGGTTAACATGGCAAGTGGTGAAGCATAACAAAACTATACCATCTAAACAATTTAAATGGGGACGGATATAAAACAACAAACCGTAAATCCCCATATGCATTTAGCAATTTAATGCAACAACAATTTTAAACATTTAAATGTTGTTATCATGATGCGGATGACATATACAAGTTATATGCAATTTTTATGAAAATGTTGACAAAAGCGTGTTATGGCGGAACAAAAAGGGTGCCACGGCGGCGAATCCGAAAATGATGCCACGCAACATACCGGTTCCGGTAGCTCATGGAGATACCGGTGCAAAAGGAGGCGTGCGGATGTGCGCAACATGCTAGAGATGGTGGGGTGCTCCCGACTACTGGGTTCCCACGGGTTAGGGGCATGGCAAACAAGGAGGAACGTGCATGAAGCAAACGGGCAGGGTGCAAACACGAGCATCTCGTACACCACATGCATTCGGTCCACGGTTGATCATCTCGGGGTTATACCTTTGAAGCGTGCGTCTCGGAGCGGGTCGAGTTCAACGAAGGAAGTAGTGGTACACGGGCCGTAGTGGAAGTAGTCATTCTCGCGGCGGTAGTGGAAGTAGTGGTACACGGCGACGGTAGTGGAAGTAGTGGTTCACGTTTCGTAGATGAAGTAGTTGTTCATGATCCGTAGATGTTCGGGGTCACCACAAGGAACTTGAGTCGACGGGGTCTTCGCGGGTCGACGGTAGTGCTACACGTTTCGGAAGGGGCTCACGACGATGGTAGTCGAACTTGGTGATGCGAAGGGGTACTTGGCGGATGACGACCGTAGTGGTACTTGGGGAAAACTCCCGGAGACGATGCTTGGCGGTCCTGGTGTGGTCTTGGCGTCCATGTAGTCGATCTTGCCGGCCTTGACGGTCCAACACAAAACAACACAAGGGCATCGGGATGCCAGCAGCAAGGAGGCGATGGTGGTGGTCAGCGGCAGGAGATGGTCAGCAGCTTGATCGGAGGCAGGCCGGCAGGGTGCTGGCTGGACCTTGTAGCAGAAGCAGCTCACGCATACGGCTGCGCGGGTGCTCGGTCAACGCTGGAGGCCAGCGAGGCAGAGGAGGTCGGATGGGCTGAAGACGCTCGGGATCGAGCTCCTCTCGATCCAGAGCATGGTTGCGGGCGAGGGACTGAGGGAGGCGCGGGGTCACGAGGCTGAGGTAGGGGCTCGGCAGCGGCGAACTTGGCGAAGCAGGGGAGGTCCGGTGTCAGGACTCCGATTCCAAGTCACATCGACCTAGCCGGTAACACCTCATATCACTTTGCGGCCTCACGCACGGTATTCCCACGGGTGTCGCCTTACCATGGCCCGGGACCGTTTACGCCTTTTGGCTCACGTATATGATAGTGTCGCTAGCATCCATATGACAAAGAACCCGGGCCGACATGGCTAGCCGTGAACCCAAAGCGGCGCTAACCATTGGGGACAGGCATACATGAATCACATCGAGCATGTCGGTCATCAACGTATGAATTCGGGCTGTAGCACTAGGCTAACAGGACTCCGGTAACCCGGGCTGTAGCAGGCTAGGCAGGACTCTGAATATCACCGTGTGACATTTCCGGCGATGTATATAGGAACGGCGAAACACATGCCGCCGCCAAGTGTCCAAGCAGAGTTGTAACGCCTGGATCCGATGCGCCTGAGTTTCGCCGCTTATTCGCCGCCGTTGTCATGTCATTTGCTTGCGTGTTGCACTTTGCCATGTCATCATTTGCACTTCATATCATGTCATCATGTGTTTTTCATTTTGCATACGTGTTCGTCTCATGCATCCGAGGATTTTCCCCGTTGTCCGTTTTGCAATCCGGCACTCCTATGTCTCCCGGCACCCCCCTTTGCCTCTTTTCGTGTGCGGGTGTTAAACTTTCTCGGAATGGCCCGAGGTTTGTCAAGCGGCCTTGGTATAGCACCGGTAGACCGCCTGTCAGGTTTCGTGCCATTTGGAGGTCGTTTGATACTCCAACGGTTAACCGGGTAACCGCAAAGGCCTCTTTAGTGTTGCAGCCCAACACCCCTTCCAAAGTGGCCCAAAACCCAGCAAACTCCCCTCCATGCTCTCGGTCGTTCGATCACGATCGTGTGGGCGAAAACCGCACCTCATTTGGACTCTCCTAGCTCCCTCTACCTATAAATATGCCTCCCCCGTCCAAATCCGGGTCCCGAAACCCTAAAATTCCCTCCGCGCCGCGCCGGACAAAGCCCCGCCGCCGTCTCCAGCCAACCGGCGCCCGACACGCTGCCCCTGCCTCCAGCGCCGCTGCTGCTGCCTGGCCGGCCCGGGCCCGCCTGCCCATCCGCCGCCGCCGCCATGGACGCCAGCGCCCAGATCCGAAGGCCGCCTGACCGCCGCTCCTCTCCCAAGGCCGGCACGCGCACGCCGCCCGCGCCAGCGCCCGCCGCCTCGCCTCCCGCCGCTTCGCTGTAGCCTCCGCCCGCCGCCACACCGGTGCTCGCCGTGCCGCCTCCCTCGTCGCCGCCCGGCCGTGCAGCAAGCGCCCAGCAGCCCGCGCGCGCCGCCCGCCGAGCCAGCCCGCCGGCCTCCTCCCCGGCCGCCCCGGCCCTCGCCGGCAGCCGCGCCGCCCTGTCTCCGGCGTTCCTTGAAGAGCGTGCCCGGTCAACCCTGGATCCGGAGTGGTATATCCACTAAGTCCCCAATCTGCTCATATTTTTCATGCATTTGCATCATGCCGTATCTCTGCATCCGTAGCTCCGTTTTGCACGTGTAATATGTCAAATTGTTCGTATCAAAGAGTAGATCATTTCATCTCATTGCAGCATTTTCATTTGAGCTCATATTGATGTCGAAATGCTGTTAGAAGAGTGCTATGTGATGTTAGTTTCAACTCCTTATCAAAACATGCACTTTTGTCATTTTTGCCATGATTGATGTGTGCACCCTATGAACTTGAGTCCTACATGTGTTTTGTAATATGCCATGCCATATTTACAGGGGTGTATGCCATGTATTTTTGTGATCTCTGTGGTGACTAGCACAAGCATGCAATCTAGGCTTCATGATGTTGCTGATTTCAGCCCCTGTTCTGCTGATATTTTTTATGCCATGTTAACTTGATGCTACCGACAGATCCATGCTTATTTTGAGATACATCAGTAAGGATGTTTTCAACATATGGTTACTTTCCATCCATCCATGCCCTTGTTTGCAATTATGGAGTGCCATAGCTTGAGTTAATCGAGCTCTACTTTTGCTATAAAATGTTCCTGGCAGATTGTTTACATGTTATTCAATTTTGCCAAGGTTGTTGTAGTTGATCCGTGTATGCTATGATGTTTTTCTTGCCATTTATAGCTTCTATGCCATGTCTTCTTACTGTTGGTTGCCTTGCCATGCCATGTATTGCTCTGTGGTGAGTGGTTCAAACTCACCAACATGTCTACTTATTGTTGTTCCTGCCATGTATGAATCTGTAATATAACTTGCCATGTTTACATGGGTGCCATCATATTTTCTGATCCTTTTTGGCTCATGGTCAGTAAAGGACTTTTGTTCTATGCAATTAGTAGATTCATGCCATGCCTTTGTTGGCCATTATAAGTTCCTGTAACATGTTGTTTGATAGCTCTAAACATTGCAACCTGATGATATTTCTGCTTAAGTCTGAAACTGTTATTATTTGCAATCTTGCCATGTCATTTTGAGCATGTTCTAGTTGTTTATGGAGATAGCTAAGTGTTCATGTTTTGTCATGCTTTACCTGTACATCATGCTCATGCCTTTTGTTTTCTTGTTGAGGTCCTGTAGCATATTGTTTTGATGCTTGCAATATGCCTACTTGCTGTTATGGATGATTGTTGCTATAACTTGTATAGGGTGTATGTGTTGAACCGCTGCTCGCTTTTGAGTGTGCTCTATATGAAACTTGCTTTATTTTGCATGTAGTTTCATATTATCATGTTGCATCCTTGTTTTGAGGTGTTTGCTTGATGTTTGTATGCATTTAGCACCAATGCCATGTTTATCTTGTTTTGCTCATATCTTCTAGGCCGTAGCTCCGAATCTAATGAAATTTATATGTAACTTGATTAGAATTTCATGTAGATCATCGTGGTGCATCTTAACTTGCTGTTTAACAACTTGAACAAAAGGTTTATTCAGATCTGGACCAATTTCGAAATTTGCATATGAGGACTTACCGGAATTGTTATATGTTGTTTCCGGCCTCATTTAAACTTGCTTTGATGTGTTGCTCTTGTTTGCATCATCTTTTGCCATGAGTAGCTCCATGTAGCCTTGTCATGCATCATGCTTGGTTGTGCATCATGTCTTGTCTATGTGTGGTGTGTTTACTATGTTGTGTGCTTCTTCTTGTTAGTTCCTGTTTCGCTGCGATCGTGAGGATTCGCTCGTCTCCGTTGGTTCGGCTTCTTCCGCTCATCTTCTTCATGGACTCGTTCTTCTTCCTTATGGATTTCAGGCAAGATGACCGCTACCCTGGATCTCACTACTATCATTGCTATGCTAGTTGCTTCGTTCTATCGCTATAATGCGTTACCTATCACCTGTTTATCAAGCCATCCCAAATTGCCATGTCAGCCTCTAACCTTTTGCACCTTCCTATGCAAACCGTTGTTTGGCTATGTTACCGCTTTGCTCAGCCCTCTTATAGCGTTGTTAGTTGCAGGTGAAGATGAAGTTTGTTCCTTGTTGAACATGGAGATGTTGTTCCTTGTTGGAACATGTTTACTTGTTGGGATATCACAATATATCTTATATTATTAATGCATCTATATACTTGGTAAAGGGTGGAAGGCTCGGCCTTATGCCTGGTGTTTTGTTCCACTCTTGCCGCCCTAGTTTCCGTCATATCGGTATTATGTTCCCGGATTTTGCGTCCCTAATGCGGTCGGGTGATTTATGGGACCCCCTTGACAGTTCGCTTTGAATAAGACTTTCCCAGCAAGGCCCAACATTGGTTTTACCATTTGCCTCATCACCACCTACTTTTCCCTTGGGAGTCGCTCTCTCGAGGGTCATCTTTATTTAGCCCCCCCGGGCCAGTGCTTCTCTAAGTGCTGGTTCAAAACGAGCAGACTGCGAGGCCACCTTGGGTAAACTTGAGGATTGGTTTTACTCGTAAGATGTCTCATCCGGTGTTGCCCGGAGAACGAGATATGTGCAGCTCCTATCGGGATTGTCGGCGCATCGGGCGGCTTTGCTGGTCTTGTTTTATTGCTGTCTAAATGTCTTGTAGCCGGGATTCCGAGACTGATTGGGTCTTCCTGGGGAGAAGGAATATCCTTCGTTGATCGCGAGAGCTTATCATGGGCTGTTGGGACACCCTGCAGGTATAAACTTTCGAGAGCCGTGCCCTGCGGTTATGTGGCGATGGGAATTTGTTAATATCCGGTTGTAGTAAACTTGAAACAAACTCTTCTAAAATACACCAATCGTAATGCGAATCGTGAGTGTCTCTTTTCGGGTTGATCGAGAGGAGAACACGGTTTCGGGTTATGTCTGACATAAGTAGGAGTTCAGGATCACTTCTTGATCATTACTAGTTGACGACCGTTCCTTTGTTTCTCTTCTCGCTCTCATTTGCGTATGTTAGCCACCATATATGCTTAGTCGCTGCTGCAACCTCACCACTTTATCCCTTCCTTTCCTATTTAAGCTTTGCTAGTCTTGATACCCATGGTAATGGGATTGCTGAGTCCTCGTGGCTCACAGTTTACTACACCAACAGTTGCAGGTACAGGTTTGCGATGATCATGACTGGAGAGCGATGTTTGCTTGTGTTGGAGTTCTTCTTCTGCTTCTTCTTCGATCAGGGGATAGGTTCCAGGTCGGCAGCCTGGGCTAGCAGGGTGGATGTCGTTTGAGTTTCTGCTTAGGTTTCATCCGTAGTCGGATGTTGTTCTTGTATATGATGTTGATGTATTCTTGTGGCATTCGTGCCTTATGTATGTATCCCCATCTATTATGTAATGTTGATGTAATGATATCCACCTTGCAAAAGCGTTCCAATATGCGGGTCTATCCTTGGTGGGACCTTCGAGTTCCTTTTGAATAGGGTCGCATATTGGGCGTGACAAGTTGGTATCAGAGCCTCGACCGACCTTAGGAGCCCCTTGATTGATCGTGTAGTTTGGCCGTTGTTGAGTCTAGAAGAAAACTGTTTTCGGAGTCTAGTTATATCGGAGAGTAGGAATTCTTTTTACTCCTCTGCCCTTCGTCGCTCTGGTAAGGAATCTTGACGTAGGTGTTTTGAACTACTCCTCTTCCCCTTCAAAAATTTTCTTTAGGATCACGTGGTTAGTTTTTCGTTCGTTGGTTCTCATCTCTTTTCATCCGGTGCATTTCTCGTCAAGTCGACTCGAGCCTCTTCATCTTTGCAAGTTCAATCCTCAGTTGTTTTCTTTTCCCACCCACCCTCCCTTCATCTTCTCGAATCCGGAGTCCGTAATCGAGTATCCATCCTACTCGTGTGAAGCCTTTGCTTTTTTCAACCGGTGTTCTCTCTTCAAGATATTCGTCGGTTCCCCCTTTCAAATTGCCTTTGTTTTCCCGCCCTCCCACCCTCTTCTTCCCGGAGCCCGAGTCTCTTTCGAGCATCAATTTCATTCGTGCGGAACCTCTTCAGTCTTTCGTAAATCATTTCAACCGGTGAAGTCTCGTCTAGTTCATCAATGTTCGTCTTGTTTTCTTTCTGGTGGATCCAATTGAAGTTTTCGATGTTGATCTTTCTTTCCGTCAGCTCAAATCTTTCCCTCTGATCGTTCGTCTCTCGCCAATTTATCCTTCCGGAGCGTTCAAGACATCTCAGGAGATTCGTCTGTGTTCCAATTAATTCGAGGTTGTCACCTCATTCAAATCTTTCAATTGTTCTGGTGCATCATCTATTTGTTGAACAATTCTTTCCAACGGTGTTTTTCTCTTTAGTGGGCCCTAACCCACAGGCCTTTTCCCAGGATCTTACCTGACTCTTCTAATTATTCCGGAGCTATTCTCTAATTCTTTTCGGAGTTTGACGTAAGTATGAATTTCATCAGTCAGATGCCATCTCCAAGATAGTTTTCAAATTCTTTTCATTGTTGGCTCAACCTCTTCGTTTTTCATTCTACCGGAGTACCTCAGTTATTTTGGTGATGTTTATCGTCGTCATTTGAAGACCGAAGTAGAGTTTCTCTTAAATCTTGTCCGTTCTCCCGCAGATTCGTGGTTCTAGCTTCATGCTATCCTCTTGAATTATTCCGTTTGTCAGAGATTCTTTTCTTACCCATCCGGAGTATTTCAGGAGTTGCTTTTCTGTTCCGATCATCCGGAGGCCATCTTTTCGAATATCTCTCCATTCTAAGTTTTTCAAATTCGTTCTCCAATTATTCCATATTCGTGCCCCTTCGTTCGTCTCAATATTCTTCTGGTGCTTCGTTCAAGTGTTCTTTAATCAACTCATGATCTCTTTGTTCTTTTGCATCTAAATCCCCTCTCGCTTATTGGTTCTTCTAATTCTTCCCGGTGATTCATTCTCTTTCGTCAGTCATTTCCGAATTTCTCACGGTGGCTCGTTCAAGATTCTTTTTCCTTGATTATCTTTTTAATTCATTCGTTCTTTCCAATCCTACCGGTGATTCTTGAAGACCTTCTCAAGTTTGCAATATGTCACTTCTCAATCCTTTTCAAGAAGAATAAGTAGTATGCAAAATCCATTGCTTGTCATCAATTTAATTTGATGAAGGATTAGCATACAATAAATCTTATTCTTATTTCATCAAGTGATTAATCCCTTCCTTCAGAGTTTGTTCTTGAGGAATAAATTCTAGTTCCAAGTGTTTTTCATCTTTTTTTTCCGGAGTTCAAATTTCCCTCGTCCAATTTTGTCGGAACCGCCATCTAAATCATCGCAAGCTTTAATCTTATTCTTTCATCCTTTATTCTATCTCATCATCCTTTTGTCAATGGAGTTCTTCATGGTGGTTCTTCATGATTTAATTCATTCTTCTAGAGTTCATCAAGATTCTTGTTGGTGGAGTTCAAGTATCTTTTCTTCTCGCATCTCGAAGCGCAATTAATTCTCCGTATTCTTTTGAAGTGGAGTTTTGCTTTTCTTCGTTCTTCTCAGCTATCTAATCATTTCCGTTTGTGGCCGGTTATCACCTTATATCTTGAGATGTTACCTATAAGAACACAACAAGCTTATTCTTTTCGTTGTTGATTTTCTCAACAACTCGTTATAGCCTTCCTTCTAAAGATGCTTTCTATTTCATTCGTGGCACAAGTTGTCATTTTCTACTCCGTTCTTTTCATTCAATTCTTCCAATTTTTCCGGAGGCATTGCATTGCTTATGTCATCCAGTGTCATTCCATCTTGTGAAGTTCATGTTCTATTCTTTCCTTGTTCAACCGGTGTGCTGCCTAAATCCTTTCAGTCTTATTCGTTTCTTTTCTCATTCTAACCACTCCGGTTAGAACGAGTGCTTTCAGAGTCTATCATGTTTCGTGAGCTTTCGATTCTCGCCATTCTCGCCGTTCCTCTATTCTTCTCTTGTGCTCTCGATTCCTTGCTTCTTATCTTGAGTTCTTGTTTCACCTCATCCCTTTTATCTTCCGTTTCGGTCCTAAGATCTCGGGACGAGATCTCTTGTTAGTGGAGGAGTGTTGTAACACCCCGGATCCGATGCGCCAGGTGTCTGTCAGTTATTCGCCGTCGTTGTCATGTCATTTGCTTGCGTGTTGCACTTTGCCATGTCATCATTTGCACTTCATATCATGTCATCATGTGTTTTTCATTTTGCATACGTGTTCGTCTCATGCATCCGAGCATTTTCCCCGTTGTTTGTTTTGCAATCCGGCACTCCTATGTCTCCCGGCGCCCCCCTTTGCCTCTTTTCGTGTGCGGGTGTTAAACTTTCTCGGAATGGCCCGAGGTTTGTCAAGCGGCCTTGGTATAGCACCGGTAGACCGCCTGTCATGTTTCGTGCCATTTGGAGGTCGTTTGATACTCCAACGGTTAACCGGGTAACCGCAAAGGCCTCTTTTGTGTTGCAGCCCAACACCCCTTCGAAAGTGGCCCAAAACCCAGCAAACTCCCCTCCATGCTCTCGGTCGTTCGATCACGATCGTGTGGGCGAAAATCGCACCTCATTTGGACTCTCCTAGCTCCCTCTACCTATAAATATGCCTCCCCCGTCCAAATCCGGGTCCCGAAACCCTAAAATTCCCTCCGCGCCGCGCCGGACATGTCCGCCGCGCCGGACAAAGCCCCGCCGCCGCCTCCAGCAAACCGGCGCCCGACATGCGTCCCCCTGCTCCCGGCCGCTGCCCGCGCCCGCCCATCCGCCGCCGCCGCGCCCGCCATTGGCGCCGCGCCCGCGCCGCGCCCACGCCGCCGACCCGCCGCCTCTCCGGCAGCAAGCCGCACACGTTGCCGCTGGCGCCGGCACCCGCCGCCTCGCCCCCACGCCCGCTGCGCGCGACCTCCGCCGCCGCCACCAGTGCGCGCGCCGCCACGCCGCCTCCTCGTCGCCGCCCGGCAGCGCCCGCGCCGCCCAGCAGCCCGCGGCGGCTGCCGGCCAAGGCGCCCAGTCGGACGGCCTCCTCCCCGCCGCCCTGCCCTCTCCGCAGCAGCGCGCCCTGTCTCCGGCGTTCTCAAGAGCGTGCCAGTCAACCCTAGATCCGGAGTGGTATATCCACTAAGTCCCCAATCTGCTCATATTTTTCATGCACTTTCATCATGCCGTATCTCTGCATCCGTAGCTCCGTTTTGCGCGTGTAATATGTCAAATTGTTCGCCTCGAAGAGTAGATCATTTCATCTCATTGCATAATTTTCATTTGAGCTCATCTTGATGCCCGAAATGCTGTTATAAGAGTGCTATGTGATGTTAGTTTCAGCTTCTTATCAGAACATGCACTTTTGTCATTTTTGCCATGATTGATGTGTGCACCCTATGAACTTGAGTCTTACATGTGTTTTGTAATATGCCATGCCATCTTTACAGGGGTGTATTCCATCTATTTTTTTGATCACTGTGGTGACTAGCACAAGCATGCAAACTAGGCTTCATGATGTTGCTGATTTCAGCCCCTGTTCTGCTGATATTTTTTATGCCATGTTAACTTGATGCTACCGAGAGATCCATGCTTATTTTGAGATACTTCATTAAGGATGTTTTCAACATATGGTTATTCGCTATCCATCCATGCCCTTGTTTGCAATTATGGAGTGCCATAGCTTGAGTCAATCGAGCTCTACTTTTGCTATAAAATGTTCCTGGTAGATTGTTTACATGCTATTCAATTTTGCCAAGGTTGTTGTAGTTGATCCGTGTATGCTATGATGTTTTTATTGCCATTTATAGCTTCTATGCCATGTCTTCTTACTGTTGATTGCCTTGCCATGCCATGTATTGCTCTGTGGTGAGTGGTTAAAGCTCACCAACATGTCTACTTATTGTTGTTCTTGCCATGTTTTAATCTGTAATATAACTTGCCATGTTTACATGGGTGCCATCATATTTTCTGATCCTTTTTGGCTCATGGTCAGTAAAGGACTTTTGTTCTATGCAATTAGTAGATTCATGCCATGCCTTTGTTGGCCATTATAAGTTCCTGTAACATGTTGTTTGATAGCTCTAAACATTGCAACCTGATGTTATTTCTGCTTAAGTCTGAAACTGTTATTATTTGCAATCTTGCCATGTCATTTTGAGCATGTTCTAGTTGTTTATGGAGATAGCTCAGTGTTCATGTTTTGTCATGCTTTACCTGTACATCATGCTCATGCCTTTTGTTTTCTTGTTGAGGTCCTGTAGCATATTGTTTTGATGCTTGCAATATGCCTACTTGCTGTTATGGACAGATTGTTGCTATAACTTGTATAGGGTGTATGTGTTGAACCGTTGCTCCGTTTTGAGTGTGCTCTATATGAAACTTTCTTTATTTTTCATGTTGTTTCATATTATCATGTTGCATCCTTGTTTTGAGGTGTTTGCTTGATGTTTGTATGCATTTAGCACCAATGCCATGTTTATCTTGTTTTGCTCATATCTTCTAGGCCGTAGCTCCGAATCTAATGAACTTTATATGTAACTTGATTAGAATTTCGTGTAGATCATCGTGGTGCATCTTAACTTGCTGTTTAACAACTTGAACATAAGGTTTATTCAGATCTGGACCAATTTTGAAATTTGCATATGAGGACTTACCGGAATTGTTATATGTTGTTTCCGGCCTCATTTAAACTTGCTTTGATGTGTTGCTCTTGTTTGCATCATCTTTTGCCATGAGTAGCTCCATGTAGCCTTGTCATGCATCATGCTTGGTTGTGCATCATGTCTTGTCTATGTGTGGTGTGTTTACTATGTTGTGTGCTTCTTCTTGTTAGTTCCTGTTTCGTTGCGATCGTGAGGATTCGTTCGTCTCCGGTTGGTTCGGCTTCTTCCGTTCATATTCTTCATGGACTCGTTCTTCTTACTTGCGGGATTTCAGGCAAGATGACCGCTACCCTGGATCTCACTACTATCATTGCTATGCTAGTTGCTTCGTTCTATCGCTATGCTGCGTTACCTATCACCTGTTTATCAAGCCATCCCAAATTGCCATGTCAGCCTCTAACCTTTTGCACCCTTCCTATGCAAACCGTTGTTTGGCTATGTTACCGCTTTGCTCAGCCCCTCTTATAGCGTTGTTAGTTGCAGGTGAAGATGAAGTTTGTTCCTTGTTGGAATATGGAGATGTTGTTCCTTGTTGGAACATGTTTACTTGTTGGGATATCACAATATGTCTTATATTATTAATGCATATATATACTTGGTAAAGGGTGGAAGGCTCGGCCTTATGCCTGGTGTTTTGTTCCACTCTTGCCGCCCTAGTTTCCGTCATATCGGTATTATGTTCCCGGATTTTGCGTCCCTAACGCGGTCGGGTGATTTATGGGACCCCTTGACAGTTCGCTTTGAATAAGACTTTTCCAAAGAAGGCCCAACATTGGTTTTACCATTTGCCTCACCACCACCTACTTTTCCCTTGGGAGTCGCTCTCTCGAGGGTCATCTTTATTTAGCCCCCACGGGCCAGTGCTTCTCTAAGTGCTGGTTCGAAACGAGCAGACTGCGGGGCCACCTTGGGGAAACTTGAGGATTGGTTTTACTCGTAGGATGTATCATCCGGTGTTGCCCTGAGAACGAGATATGTGCAGCTCCTATCGGGATTGTCGGCGCATCGGGCAGCTTTGCTGGTCTTGTTTTATTGTTGTCGAAATGTCTTGTAGTCGGGATTCCGAGACTGATCGGGTCTTCCCGGGGAGAAGGAATATCCTTCGTTGATCGCGAGAGCTTATCATGGGCTAAGTTGGGACACCCCTGCAGGGTATAAACTTTCGAGAGCCGTGCCCGCGGTTATGTGGCAGATGGGAATTTGTTAATATCCGGTTGTAGTAAACCTGAAACAAACTCTTCTAAAATACACCAACCGTGTGCGTAACCGTGAGTGTCTCTTTTCGGGGTTGATCGAGAGGAGAACACGATTTCTGGGTTATGTCTGACGTAAGTAGGAGTTCAGGATCACTTCTTGATCATTACTAGTTGACGACCGTTCCTTTGTTTCTCTTCTCGCTCTCATTTGCGTATGTTAGCCACCATATATGCTTAGTCGCTGCTGCAACCTCACCACTTTATCCCTTCCTTTCCTATTTAAGCTTTGCTAGTCTTGATACCCATGGTAATGGGATTGCTGAGTCCTCGTGGCTCAATGTTTACTACAACAACAGTTGCAGGTACAGGTTTGCGATGATCATGACGCGAGAGCGATATTTGCTTGTGTTGGAGTTCTTCTTCTGCTTCTTCTTCGATCAGGGGATAGGTTCCAGGTCGGCAGCCTGGGCTAGCAGGGTGGATGTCGTTTGAGTTTCTGTTTATGTTTCATCCGTAGTCGGATGTTGTTCTTGTATATGATGTTGATGTATTCTTGTGGCATTCGTGCCTTATGTATGTATCCCCATCTATTATGTAATGTTGATGTAATGATATCCACCTTGCAAAAGCGTTCCAATATGCGGGTCTATCCTTGGTGGGACCTTCGAGTTCCTTTTGGATAGGGTCGCATATTGGGCGTGACAGTAGTGCTGGGCTAGCAGGACTCCGGTGAACCGGGCTGTAGCGGACTACTATCGCTCAGAAGCACGAGACTACATTTCCCCATATGAGAGGCTGCCAAGGATAAACAACTAGTTTGTCGGATCCCACTCATACCAAGCATTTCAATCATACACGCAATATGCCCGATATGAGTACATATAACATGGCTTCACAACAAAACTCTACAACTCAAAGTACTTTATTTAAGAGGCTCCGAGGAGCCATACATAACATATTCATACAGATAGGGGTCACATGACCCAACACTCAAGTCATACAAACATACAAGCACATGCGGAAGCAAACTAGTCTGAGTCTGAGACTCTAAAAAGAAAGAAAGCTTGTTGAAGCCCTTCTATCTACTGTGGCCCTTCACAAGCCTTGGATCACCACCAGGTGGCTAGTTCACTCGTCGATGTCAAGGTCTACATAAAACCCATCGGGGGGGTGTTGTCGTCTGAAAACATTAATTAAGAAAACATGAGTACGGAGGTACTCAGCAAGTCTTACAACAGAATCCTATTATACATGCACATTCTCAAGAAGGTAGTGGAGTTATTGCAGCAAGCCAACTTTGACTCTTGGCTAAGCTATCCTACGTGACACCACTTGAAAAGCATTTGTCGCGCACGAGTCCACTAAACACCATCACAATACTCCACCGTGGATCCTCTCTCGTCAACCCACGAGAGGGCCATCCGCGGTACTCACACTTATCTTGAGGCTTTTAGTAGTATCCATTTACTTGTCTATGAACTGTATAGGTGACCAAGTAGTCCTTTACATGACGCTGCTATTGAATAGTTTTATACCTGCGGGGTGTACTTCTTCACACACGCTCTCACCACTTATCGCTGCTACACGACATGTACTCGGCAACCTTCAAGCGGAAGCCCAGCGAGGGTGTCGGCCACGACGACTAAACACACGAGTCCCGAGTCCGGGTTTATCGCCTATTCGGGTTCCATCCGCAGGAGTCCGCCGAGGTTTCCACTAACGGCCCCGGACGATGTGTGCAGGGTTCTCGAGACACCAAAGGGCGAATCGGTACACTGGCCACGTGCCTACCGCAACACAGCCCACCCCTAAGGTCGGTGCGTAGTGCGGCCCCAAAGATGCTACAAACACCAGAAACTACTTGCAACTCCCGGACTGAGGACAAGAGTGGTTAATAAGTCGAGAGGGTCAATTAAGGATCCCAATGCGTGGTAGTAGCTAAGTCTTAAATCACGCACACAGATCTCAGTTCTTAGGGACGGCTTCAATGAAACAACCCACCATGTACTCCTACATGGCCTCTCATCGATACCTTTACCAAAACGTGTTCAACACTTTCACTCTCGAACCCGACACAACCTTTCACTCCAGTTCATCATCCCGATGAGCCGACTCGACACAACTCTAAGCATAGCAAGCATAGCATGGTAGGAATCACAAACATGGCTCAATCAACTCCTACACATACTAGTGGGTTTCATCTAGTTACTGTGGCAATGACAGGTCATGCAAAGGAAGTGGGTTCAGCTACCGCAGCACACAACAGTTTGAATCGCGTTGTCTTAATGCAGTAAACAAGAGCAGAAGCGAGAACATGGGTTTGTATCGGAATGATCAATGCGTTTCTTGCCTGATGTAGTGGTGGTAGGATACCGCCCTTCACACGGATATTCGGGATTATCCTCGGAGGCAGAACCTATCACGAAAGACACACCGAAAATAAACAACACATGACAATATGCAACAATATGATGCATGCTATGACATGGCAATATGAATGTGTGTTGGCCTAATGCAAGCTGGAACAAAAAGGGATGAACTCATTTGAATCAAAGATTCAAATGTTAGCTCATTTAACATAGCCATAAAGGTGCATTATCTTAATCTGATTAAACAGCAAGGTTAACTTGTTCTATCATGCATTAAACCTTTACCAATGGATAGAATGGATTTTTTTGATCATTTTTCATATATAAATCTTTGCATTTGGAGTTACAGATTAATTTCTATGAATTTTTGAAGTTTGAACTATTTTCTGGAATTTCCTATAACAGAATAATTCCAGTAATTCATTTACTGTGTCAGCAATGCGTCAGGGTGATGTCAGAGGTCAACGGGGACGTCCAGGTCAAACTGACCAGTGGGTCCCGCATGTCAGCACTTAATTTAACTAATTAGAATTAGTTTAAACTAACTAAGTTAATTAGCAGGGGGGGCCCACCTGTCATAGACTCAGGAGAGTCAACCAGGGATCGCCCTGGTCAAAGTCAGGGTCAACTATGCCGGCGTTTAGCCGCCGTCGAGTCAGACGCGGCGGCGAGAGTGGTTTTGGGCGTTCCGGCAACCAAATGAGCCGCGGAGGGCGTCTACGTGTGGCTGGGAGCAAGCCGCAGCTCTTGGTGGCGTTGGCTGGGCTCGGGGTGGCCGGAAACGGCACCGGCGACAACCTTGGCGGTCGCCGGAGTTCGGGTGATGACGAACTCGTGGCTACGGGGAGCGGTGAGGTGCGTGAAGTAGTGGGTTAGACTCTATGCGACGCGGTGAGCACGTTAGACACCGTGGGGTGACCGGTGGATGGCCGGAAGCATGTCGGCGACGAGCTCCGTGGCGGCGCGTGCGAGTGATCTTCGTGTAGTCGCTACGAGGCTCGGGAGCAAGGAAGGAAGGGAGGGGGAGGTAGCTGGGCTCACGGCGATCTCGAAGAAGCAAACGGTGCGGTCGGGGACGAGCTGGTGCGGCGGTGACGTCGAAGGGGATCTCCGGCGACGGCGGGGTCGGGCGAGGTCGGTGCAGAGGCCTCGGGCCACGCGAGCGCCCGGGGCTCGGCTAGCTCGAAGAAGAGGAGGGCGGCGGAGCTCCTAGACACTACGGAATGGCGCAAGGACGACGGAGAGCGCGACTACGGCGACGGTCCGACTGCGGTGGCGTCGGCCATGGTGTGGGAGAGCGAGGGAGAGGAGCTGGGGAGGAGGAAAGGTGTCTGAGGGCTAGGGGGGGAGATAGAGCATTCCGCGTCGACAGCTCGGCGAGGGAAGCGGCGAGGCGGCGGCCAGCTGCGTGGCACGCATGCTGTGCTCGCCGTCGAGCACCTGCCTGCCTGCCTGGCCAAGCCAAGCAGCTCGCTGGCGCGGCGGCTGGGCTGGGCCGGCAGGTGGGCCGTTGGTTGCGCCTGTAAAGTTTTTCATTTCTGTTTTTTTTCCATTTTTCGTAACTTTGTGGACTTTCTAAAATACCTAAACAACTCCAAAATTCACCAAATCGCACCTGGTCCTTAGTTGGAATATTTCCAGCATGGAACATTTTAGTTTGGGATTATTTGGGCATTTGAAATATTTTATATAATTTAAATGCCCAAACTCAAATACTTATGATTTAATTCAGAAACCTTAGGATGACCTAGACAATTGTGCACCACTTTTGGCAGAGGCTCTGAACCAAAGCAAAGGTGATGAGCATTTTAGAAGGGCATTTCAGGTTCATTGAAAATAATTTTAGTAAGCCCTAGTTGGATTCAAAAGGGGTTACGGGGTTCTGTCTTTCCCATTTCAAATTTTCGATGAAAGTTAAACATGATGCAACACACTAATGCATGGACTAGCTAGGATGTGACAACTCACCCCACTCAAAAGAATCTCGTCCGAGATTTAGGATCCGTTCTTGAAAAAGGTGGGATACTCAAGTCAAAGACGATCCTCCCTTTCCCAAGTTGCTTCTTGCTCGGAATGGTTTGACCATTGAACCTTGAGAAACTTGATATTCGGCGTCGAGTGGTACGCTCGGGTTGATCAAGAATCTGAACGGGATATTCTCGATAGGTGAGGTTATCTTGGAGATCAAGCGTTTAGTGGTCCACTCCACGGATAGGATCCGAGAAGCAACGCTGAGTGAGAAGCGTGGAAGACATCATGGACTCGGAAAGATGCGAGGTAGTTCCAATTGGTAGGCAACTTCTCCTCGTTTGGCAAGAATGCGAAAGGGTCCAATGTAATGAGGAGCCAACTTGCCTTTGATACGAATCGATGGGTTCCTTCAAAGGAGTAACCGAAGGTAAGCCTTCGCCAACTTCATAAGCCATAGGCTTGTGCTTGCGGTCATATTGGCTGTTTTGGCGAGATTGGGCTGTTTTCAATTTCTCACGAATAAGGCGAACCTGCTCTTCTGCTTCCTGGATCATATCCGGGCCAAAGAGTTGTCTCTCCCCGGTTTCTGACCAGTTAAGAGGCGTTCGACATTTCCGTCCATAGAGAACTTCGAAAGGAGCTTTGCCCAAGCTGGCCTGATAACTACTGTTATAAGCGAACTCGGCGAATGGAAGGCATTTCTCCCAATTCATGCCGAAGGAGATGATAGAAGCTCGAAGCATATCCTCTAGAATTTGATTGACTCGTTCTACTTGACCACTTGATTGAGGATGGAAGGCGGTGCTAAAGGAGAGACGAGTTCCCATAGCATTTTGGAAACTTTCCCAAAATCGAGAGGTGAAGAGACTTCCACGGTCTGAGTTAATATCCAATGGAACACCATGAAGAGACACTATTCGAGAGATGTACAAATCAGCTAACTGGCTAGCGGTTATACTCACGAACGGGTAGGAAGTGGGCTACTTTGGAAAGACGATCGACGACAACGAAGATAGCATTATTCTCTCTCTTGGTCCTGGGAAACCCGGTAATGAAATCCATACCGATTCTATCCCATTTCCATTCAGGAATTTCCAAAGGTTGAAGGGTACCAGCAGGCCGTTGATGTTCTGCTTTAACTCGAGGACAGACGTCGCAATTAGCAATGTATTGAGCGATTTCTCTCTTCATCCTAGTCCACCAAAACCTCTGGCGTAGGTCTTGATACATTTTAGTACTACCGGGATGAATGGTGAGAGGAGATTCATGAGCTTCCTTAAGGATCAGTTGCCGTAGCTGTTGTTTCTTGGGAACCACCAAGCGTTTCTCAAAGAAGACAACACCTCGCTCATCTATGGAGAAACACTTAGTAGCTCCGCTAGCAATGTTCTCCTTGATCCGAGATATTCCTCTATCATACTGCTGAGCAGTTATGATTCGATCCGTAAGGTTGGGTTACGCCACCAGGGTGGAAAGAAAACCTCGAGGAACAATGTGAAGGTTAAGTTTACGAAATTCCTAGTGGAGAAGTGGTTGACTTTGTTGTAACATCAGGTTGTTACAATAGGATTTACGGCTTAGTGCGTCAGCCATGACATTGGCTTTGCCTGGGGTGTAAGATATTCCTAAGTCGTAATCTGTAATCAACTCGACCCAACGTCTTTGCCTGAGATTCAAATCCGGTTGGGTGAAGATATATTTCAGACTTTGGTGATCAGTGTAAATTTCGCAATGATTACCAAGAAGGTAATGTCGCCAGGTTTTGAGTGCATGGACCACTGCTGCAAGCTCTAGATCGTGTGTGGGATAGTTATCCTCATGTGGGCGATGGCGTCGATAAGTGTAGGCAATCACATGACGATCTTGCATGAGTATGCAACCTAGTCCTTGTCGCGAGGCGCCGTAATAGATAACAAAGTCCTTAGAAAAATCTGGTGGAACAAAGTACGGAGCAGATGTCGAGCGTCTTTTAGTTCTGAAAGCTGAACTCGCCGTGGCGCCCACTTGAACTTTTTATCTTTCTTGAGGAGTTCGGTTAGAGGCTTAGCAACCTTGGAGAAATTCTCGTGAAGCGGCGGCAATAGCTCGCTAAACCGAGGAAACTCGAACTTGCTTGACCGATTCAGGTGGAGTCCAATCAGGGCGGCTTGAACTCGCTTCGGGATTGACAGCAATGCCCTTACCAGAGATTACATGGCCTAGATAGGTCACTTCGGTAACTAGAATTCACACTTAGAGAATTTGGCATAAAGGCGGTGCTCTCAAGTTTCATCAATACTAGTCTTAGATGTTCGCATGTTCTTCCTCATTCTTGGAGTAGATGAGTATATCATCGAGGTATACCACGGCGAATTTATCCAAATACTCCATGAAGATTGAGTTCATTAACCGAGAGAAGGTGGCTGGAGCATTGGTTAACCGAAGGACATGACGGTGTACTCGTATTGGCCATAACGAGTAACAAAGGCCGTTTAGGAATGCCCTGTTCTTGATTTTGATTTGATGGTAGCCCAACCTCAAATCCATCTTGGAAAAGGCGAGGATCCAAATGAGCTGATCATACAGGTCGTTGATCCCGGGAGCGGATACTTGTTCTCGATAGTGACCAAGTTGATGGTCGGTAATCTACAACCATCCGATCCGTTCCATCCTTCTTCTTGACGAAGAGGACGGGCAAGCCCATGGAGATGAACTAGGACAGATGAAACCCTTTTGCAAGGACTCATCGAGTTGTTTCTTAAGCTCGGCTAGTTCTGGGGTGCCATCTTATAAGGTCTTCTAGAGATTGGAGCGGTTCCGGGAACAAGATCTATCACGAACTCGACATCCCTGTCAGGTGGAACACCTGGCAGTTCTTCTGGAAAGACATCCGGAAAGTCACGGACTACCGGAATATCTTTGAGGTCTGGAAGGGGGTTGGCATTTAAGGAGTATAGCTGACGCTTAGACACTCGGGTTAAAACATTAACTATCTTGCCCGAAGGATGGGTGAGTTGAACAGTTCTAGTAGAGCAATCAATCTTAGCATAATGGGTGACATCGGTCCATACCCAAGATGATGTTTATGTCCGAGGACTTGAGAGCTATTAGAGATGCAAGAAAGACTAATCTGTCGACAAGAATTTCATTCCCATGACTTATTCTAGAGGTTTGCCATCTAGAACCAGGTGTTTGAATTTCCATGGAGGTGTGCATGTCGCAGAATGTGGTTTTGTGCAATCGAGCATAGCTCTCAGAAATAAATGAATGAGATGCTCCAGTATCAAAAAGAACAGTTGCCGGATGACAATTAACAAGGAGCGTGCAGAGCGACATTGGGATCCTCATGGGTTTCCTCGGCTGAAACATAGTTGGCGTGGCCACGGCGATGGCAGCTGGTTTAGCGAGAGCACCTTTCTGCTGGCTTACCACGGCCAATGACTTTCCGATCCGACCGGGGTTGTTCTGGGACACTCACGGATGTAGTGGCCCGTCTCTCCACACTTGAAACAGGTTATCATATTGGGCGTGGAGCGGCATTAGCAGCGGGCCACCATAAGTCTTGGGCGGTACATATCGCTGGTTGGGGCGAGGCGCCTCAAAGGATGGCCTCGGAGTGAACACGGGTGGCGAGCGGTGTTTGGAATCCAGACCCGCGCTTCGAGATCCGAGCGGATGAAGAACCAAAGTCACGGAGTGCTGCGTGAAGCTTCAAAGTCGGTATCGGTTTCAGACCGATAGCCTTGTTGACTAACTTCTGGAAGGAGGTGCACTCGTGCAGACGAAGATCACGGCGAAGCTCGGGGCTAAGTCCCTTGCAGAACCTTGACTGCTTCTTGGCATCGGTAGAAACCTCTTCAGGAGCATAACGTGCTAGATTTCTAAACTCACGGCTGTATGCATCCACAGTCAGTCTACCCTGGGTGAAGTTGCAGAACTCTTCCCTCTTAAGATCCATGGGACCTTCCGGGATGTGATGTTCACGAAAAGCGGCACTGAATTCAGCCCAAGTAGTGATTTGGCCAACCGGGCGCATAGCCTCGAAATTCTCCCACCAAAGGGTAGCAGGGCCTTCGAGGTGATAGGCGGCAAAGGTAACCTTATCAGCTTCAGCCACGTTGGCAGAACGTAGCTTGTGGGTGATGCTGCGAAGCCAGTCATCCGCATCGAGAGGCTCAACGGAATGTTTGAACTTCGGTGGATACAGCTTGACAAAGTCATTAAGTGACACCAGATCATTCCTTGGTTGGCGTGCGGTATTCTGCTCAATCCGCTCCAGCAAGCGATTGGTCTCAAGCTTGTTGCGTTCTGCCTCCAACATAACCTCGGCCAAAGAAGGCGGTTGAGGCAGATTTACATTCCTAGCTGCGCTGGCTTCTCCCTACTCCGGAGCAGCAGGATTGTTGCGGGTGTTGACCATCCTAGGAAACAAAACAACGGTTTAAACCAGGATGACAGAATTTAGCAAGGAAGTGCGGAATGTAATGGATAACACGGAATGCAGGGATGTTCATCCGTATGACATGGTAATATAGAAACTGCCATATATATACCAACGGTCATACACACCATTCATAGTTTAGTACAAGCCCGACGGAGTACAACTACAGTGAAAGGCGTTACATCTCATCGGAAGCATTCCAAACTCCTATACATTATTTTTCTACACTTCGGAATGATACACACTAAGTCATATTCCACGAGTCACACGGGACGGTGGAAATACAACTATTACAATACTAGGGATACTACTACTAACTCGAGACAGCTCCGTAGTAGTCCTCATAAAAGTCACCACCCAAGCACAGGCGGAACATGATCATCCGAGAACAGACGGTCTGTGGAGCTTGCGGACCATAGGGACTCGGATGTGGCCGTGGTCCAACAAACGGCGGCAGACGAGGTCCACGAGGAGGGTGATGCCTCCTACCTCACGCCACTCCATAAAATCTGGCAGACCAGCTCGCACAGGTACAAGTCCCTCATGTCCATGTATCCGCTTGCACGGGTGCAAACCGAGTCGAGTGGCCCAGATGATCGAGCGGGCATTAAAGAGCTCCATACGCAAGGCCCGATTTTCACGGTCCTTGTCTTCCAAACATCTCAAGAGGGTGCGGAGGAGAGAGTCCTCATGGGATGCGTCGCTGTACATACCACGAAGGTAACCATGCGCCTGTGGAGGGATCTTTGGCATGTAGCGAAATCGGTGTTGCACAAAGAAGACAGTTCAGCTCGAATAATAGTCATCATCGAGTAGGCTGCATCCTGCACGGACATCCCAATAGTGATCCCAAGTCCATAAGAACAGTGGAGCGGTTCAGTAGCTCCGGGATAAGATGGATATATCCTGACCATGCACAGATATTGGCTTTGATTAAAGTCTCTAAACTGCTCCTCGACGGTATATTCGGGATACCATCGGTAACCGGTCTCGACCATCACCCGAACCAACATGGCCGTGTGACCACACACATCAATGCAACGGTTCAGACGAACCACTTGGTTCTGGGGACGGGTGGCCATCTGAAAGCACAGCCACAATACAAAGGCATTAGAATTTCTAGGGAAAATCGGGCAGCATAACATCTGTAAATGCTCAAGAAAAGATTTGAGACATTCAAAATCAGATTGCAAAACTCCTCAACAACATCATATCAAGGTTCTGGTCCAACTGATAGCATACTAAAAATAGTAGTAAGCTGAGGCGAGGTGTAACCAACAATCCTATAAGTTACTATGGATTAGTAACACGTGAACTGATAGAGAGAAGAGAGCCTAGTCCTATACCCACGTAGAATGAGAAGAGGATGACTCGGATCGAGGGCATAAGGTAAAGGAGTAAAAAGAGCCTTACGTTCCTCCCACAATCAATTCCCTACATATAACTAAAGCATTTCTAGACTCGACATCGACCAGTTTGGCTTAGCGAACCTACAGGTAGTCCGACTCTGATGCCAACGCTGTTAGGACCCCGATTCCAAGTCACATCGACCTAGCCGGTAACACCTCATATCACTTTGCGGCCTCACGCACGGTATTCCCACAGGTGTCGCCTTACCATGGCCGGGACCGTTGGCGCCTTTTGGCTCACGTATATGATAGTGTCGCTAGCATCCATATGACAAAGAAGCCGGGCCGACATGGCTAGTCTTGAACCCAAAGCGGCGCTAACCCATGGGGACAGGCATACATGAATCACATCGAGCATGTCGGTCATCAACATATGAATTCGGGCTGTAGCACTGGCTAACAGACTCCGGTATCCCGGCTATAGCAGGCTAGGCAGGACTCGAATATCACCGCGTGACATTTCCCGGGCGACAGACATAAGGCGAAGTGAAACACATGCCGGCCAGTCAAGTGTCCAAGCAGTAGTGCTGGGCTAGCAGGACTCCGGTGAACCGGGCTGTAGCGGACTACTATCGCTCAGAAGCACGAGACTACATTTCCCCATATGAGAGGCTGCCAAGGATAAACAACTAGTTTGTCGGATCCCACTCATACCAAGCATTTCAATCATACACGCAATATGCCCGATATGAGTACATACAACATGGCATCACAACAAAACTCTACAACTCAAAGTACTTTATTTAAGAGGCTCCGAGGAGCCATACATAACATATCCATATAGATAGGGGTCACATGACCCAACACTCAAGTCATACAAACATACAAGCACATGCGGAAGAAAACTAGTCTGAGTACAGACTCTAAAAAGAAAGAAAGCTTGTTGAAGCCCTTCTATCTACAGTGGCCCTTCACAAGCCTTGGATCACCACCTGGGTGGCTAGTTCACTCGTCGATGTCAAGGTCTACATAAAACCCATCGGAGGGGGCGGTGTTGCCGTCTAAAAACATTAATTAAGCAAACATGAGTACAGAGGTACTCAGCAAGTCTTACAACAGAATCCTATTATACATGCACATTCTCAAGAAGGTAGTGGAGTTATTGCAGCAAGCCAGCTTTGAATCTTGGCTAAGCTATCCTACGTGACACCACTTGAAAAGCATTTGTCGCACACGAGTCCACTAAACACCATCACAATACTCCACCGTGGATCCTCTCTCGTCAACCCACGAGAGGGCCATCCATGATACTCACACTATCTTGAGGCTTTTAGTAGTATCCATTTACTTGTCTATGAACTGTATAGGTGACCAAGTAGTCCTTATCATGGACGCGCTATTCAATAGTTTTATACCCTGCAGGGTGTACTTCTTCACACACTCTCACCACTTATCGCTGCTACACGACATGTACTGCAACCTTCAAGCGGAAGCCCAGCGAGGGTGTCGGCCACGACCTGACTAAACACACGAGTCCCGAGTCCGGGTTTATCGCCTATTCGGTTCCATCCGCAGGAGTCCGCCGAGGCTTCCACTAACGGCCCCGAACGATGTGTGCAGGGTTCCCGAGACACCAAGCAGGCGAATCGGTACACGGGCCACGTGCCTACCGCAACACAGCCCACCCCTAAGGTCAGCGCTGCGTGCAGCCCCCAGCATGCTACAAACACGAAACTACTTGCAACTCCCGGACTGAGGACAAGAGTGGTTAATAAGTCGAGAGGGTCAATTAAGGATCCCAATGCATGGTAGTAGCTAAGTCTTAAATCACGCACACAGATCTCAGTTCTTAGGGACGGCTTCAATGAAACAACCCACCATGTACTCCTACATAGCCTCTCATCGATACCTTTACCAAAACGTGTTCAACACTTTCACTCGAACCCGACACAACCTTTCACTCCAGTTCATCATCCCGATGAGCGGACGACACAACTCTAAGCATAGCAAGCATAGCATGGTAGGAATCACAAACATGGCTCAATCAACTCCTACACAAACTAGTGGGTTTAATCTAGTTACTATGGCAATGACAGGTCATGCAAAGGAAGTGGGTTCAGCTACCGCAGCACACAACAGTTTGAATCGCGTTGTCTTAATGCAGTAAACAAGAGCAGAAGCGAGAACATGGGTTTGTATCGGAATGATCAATGGGTTGCTTGCCTGATGTAGTGGTGGTAGGATACTGCCCTTCAAAAGAATATTCGGGATTATCCTCGGAAGCAGAACCTATCACGAAAGACACACCGAAAATAAACAACACATGACAATATGCAACAATATGATGCATGCTATGACATGGCAATATGAATGTGTGTTGGCCTAATGCAAGCTGGAACAAAAAAGGGATGAACTCATTTGAATCAAAGATTCAAATGTTAGCTCATTTAACATAGCCATAAAGGTGCATTATCTTAATCTGCTTAAACAGCAAGGTTAACTTGCTCTATCATGCATGAAACCTTTACCAATGGATAGAATGGATTTTTCTGATCATTTTTCATATACAAATCTTTGCATTTGGAGTTACAGATTAATTTCTATGAATTTTTGAAGTTTGAACTATTTTCTGGAATTTCCTATAACAGAATAATTCCAGTAATTCATTTACTGCGTCAGCAATGCGTCAGGGTGATGTCAGAGGTCAACGGGGACATCCAGGTCAAACTGACCAGTGGGTCCCGCATGTCAGCACTTAATTTAACTAATTAGAATTAGTTTAAACTAACTAAGTTAATTAGCAGGGGGGCCCACCTGTCATAGACTCAGGAGAGTCAACCAGGGCTCGCCCTGGTCAAAGTCATGGTCAACTACGCCGGTGTTTAGCCGCCGGCGAGTCAGACGCGGCGGCGAGAGTGGTTTTGTGTGTTCCGGCAACCAAATGAGTCGCGGAGGGCGTCTACGTGTGGCTGGGAGCAAGCCGCAGCTCTTGGTGGCGTTGGCTGGGCTCGTGGTTGCCGGAAACGGCGCCGACGATGACCTTGGCGGTCGCCGGAGTTCGGGTGATGACGAACTCGTGGCTACGGGGTGCGGTGAGGTGTGTGAAGTAGTGGGTTAGACTCTACGCGACGCGGTGAGCACGTTAGACACCGTGGGGTGACCGGTGGATGGCTGGAAGCACGTCGGCGACGAGCTCCGCGGCGACGCGTGCGTGTGAGCTTCGTGCAGTCGCTACGAGGCTCGGGAGCAAGGAAGGAAGGGAGGGTGAGGTAGCTGGGCTCACGGCGATCTCGAAGATGCAAACGGTGCGGTCGGGGACGAGCTGGTGCGGCGGTGACGTCGAAGGGGATCTCCGGCGACGGCGGGGTCGGGCGAGGTCGGTGCAGAGGCCTCGGGCCACGCAAGCGCCCGGGGCTCGGCTAGCTCGAAGTAGAGGAGGGCGGCGGAGCTCCTAGACACGACGGAATGGCGCAAGGACGACGGAGAGCGCGACTACGTCGACGGTGCGGCTGCGGTGGCGTCGGCCATGGCGTGGGAGAGCGAGGGAGAGGAGCTGGGGAGGAGGAAAGGTGTCTGAGGGCTCGGGGCGAGGCGTTCCGCGTCGACAGCTCGGCGAGGGAAGCGGCGAGGCGGCGGCCAGCTGCGTGGCACGCATCTTTGTGCTCGCCGTCGAGCACTACTACTGCCTGGCCAAGTTAAGCAGCTCATTGGCCAAGCGGTTGGGCTGGGCCGGCAGGTGGGCCGTTGGGTGGCGCCAGGTAAAGTTTTTCATTTCTGTTTCTTTTTTCTATTTTCTGTAACTTTGTGGACTTTCTAAAAATACCTAAACAACTCCAAAATTCACCAAACTGCACCTGGTCCTTAGTTGGAATATTTCCAGCATGGAACATTTTAGTTTGGGATTATTTGGGGATTTGAAATATTTTATATAATTTAAATGCCCAAACTCATATACTTATGATTTAATTCAAAAACCTTAGGATGACCTAGAAAATTGTGCAGCACTTTTGGCAGAGGCTCTGAACCAAAGCAAAGGTGATGAGCATTTTAGAAGGGCATTTCAGGTTCATTGAAAATAATTTTAGTAAGCCCTAGTTGGATTCAAAAGGGGTTCTGGGGGTTCTGTCTTCCCCATTTTAATTTCTGATGAAAGTTAAACATGATGCAACACACTAATGCATGGACTAGCTAGGATGTGACATCCGGGGCGCCGGGAACCACGGCGACGGAGAGGATCCTGCCGGTAAGAGGTCGGGGACGGCGCGATGATGGGGTCGTCGGAGCGGCGCAACAGCTCGGGGCTGATCCTGGCGTTGGAGGTTGGGACTTGGCCGGCAGCAGGGCGTCGCGGAGGAGCAGGAGAAGGGGAGGCGCTTGGCGGCAGGAGGGAGCAAGGCGCAGAGGCAAGAAAGCTGGCGGCGGCCATGGCCTCGACGAGGGGTCGGGCGAGCTCTGCTCCTCTCTCTTTCTCTGCGGGAGGCAGCGCGAGGGAGGAGACGAGAGGGAGATGGGGATCGGGCGATGGGTGCGTGGCGGCGCAGGAGGAGAACGAAGGGAGAGATGGGGATCAAGCGATGGTTGGGCTAGGGTTACGTAGGGGTGCGGCAGCTGGGCCTTGGGCCATCTCGGTGAAGAGGGGAAAGGCCAGGAGGAGTTGGGCTGCGCTGATCTCTCTCTCCCCCTTAATTCTTTCAATAATCTTTTCCAAAAAATAGTAAATCGCAATGAAAGAAAGGAGTGAAAAGAAAGGGGTTAGGGGAAAGATTTGGGCAAGAGGTTAATTTCCCTGGACTCACTACACTGAGTTTGATCCCAGGAAAATAGGAGTGGGCATGATTGAAAGGTTAAATTCAAACTCATTTGATTTAAATTCAAATGATTTGAATAGGAAGTGAGGGTTGGGAAGGTCCAAAAATGTTCGGATTTTTGGTGGAGCTCCGGAATATGATGAAAGAAATTATGGGCAAGGTTGGAGACCAAGAATTAAGATAACAAAGGCATTGGGATAATTTGCAAGTGTGTTATGGTGATTTCTAAATTAAAGAAATATTTAATATAGCTCCCTAATATTGGGATGATATGTTATAAAGAGAAGTCACCCTTCCCTCAATTTTAATAGATCAACTATCCATGCAATTTATTAGTTAAGGTTTTTAAAATTAAATGACATGCTGGCATGATGACATGATGCAATGCAAAAATTAAAAGAGCAAGCACAAACGAAACACACGGAGGTCACAAAAATATGGAAGTCTTCTGGATCGTCGGTCTTGGGGCGTTACAACACTCCACCACTACAAGAGGATCTCGTCCCGAGATCTAAGGATGTCACCGGAGAGAAACGGAAAGGGAAGAGGTAAAACAAAGTTGCTTCTTCGACAAACGAGTGAAACCACGAACCTTGAGAGGTCGCAACGCTTGAAAAAATGACACGACGGAGGTGAACATTGCAAAAACCTTGTAGGTTGAAAGACATGGAAATAAGAGCTTAACGGATCAAAAGGAATATGAAAGCACACCAGTAGAAAAGAGAAACAAGGAACACCATGTGAACCTTGGAGTTTGCAAAGCTATGAATGGCGAGAACAATGGACGAGAAGTACATGCAACCACTCCGGTTGAATTGAGATGTACAAGTAATGATAAAGATCAATTACGACAACACTCCGGTTGAATTGAGATGTACAAGTAATGATAAAGATCAATTACGACAACTCTCCGGTTGGAAATGAAAGGGATAGACTACGAGCTTGGCAAAACGAAAGCACTTGGATGAGACTCTGATTAAAAGAGGAATGATAGACCCAACACTCCGATTAAACGGATAAGCACGAAAATAACTTGATCTTGGCAAAACGAGATGATGGGTGAAAATAGCAACATCACAATGCCTCCGGTAGAAATGAAAGAATGCAATGAAAAGAACGGATAAGAAAACAACATGTTCTACATCAAGTGAATTTGAGAGAGCATCCTTGCAAGAAGGTTAGAATGGAGTTGTTGGAAGGTCAAAACGAAAGGATATGATCCTCGTGGGCTTATGGAGACGTCCCAAAATTATGAGGTGACAACCTGCCACCCACGGATTTTTTTTTTGATTGATAGCTAGAAAAGATAGAAAACTTCTTCCACCAAGATGATAGAGAGATAACTTGGATCATAGGTAATCATCGGAAAGAGCAACATTCCCAATGGAAGGCTTTAGGTGAAATCTATACCAAGATAACTCCAAGGAAGAAGATGATGGGTTTAAATATCTCATTCATGAACTTGTGTATCATGAAACATGAAGGAAACTGTCAAAATGACATAACACCATCTCAAAAGATAAGGTAGAAAGAATTGCACTTCGGAATGCAAGATGAAGAATGCTTGAACTCCTCCAAAAAAAACATGTGTTGAACACCATGCTTATTTTAGAGTATAGCTTGGCGGATCTTAACTCCGAGAGAAACTTGAAGGACAAATCAAGAAAAAATGAATCCTTGACGAACCACCATGTAGAGCCTCCATGAAGAACTCCGGTAAACAAAAGGATGATAGAAAGAAAGAGAAGTTGACAACACAAGGTGAAGCCTTGAAGTGACAAGATGAAGCTTTGAAATGATATAACCGAGAAAACTTGGAACTCCGGAAAGAAAGATGAACAAATGAAATCAAGAATTTTGATGATCCGCCGGAATAAGGAATTGAATTCACTCGATGAAACAAGAATAAGAATTACATTATGCTGACCCTTCACCAATTAAATTGATGGCAAGCAATGGATTTGGCATACTACTTATTCTCGTGGAGAGGATTAAGATAGATATGGCGCAAACTTGGGAAGGTCTTTAACGAACCACCGGTAGGATTGGAAAGAACGAATGAATCTATATGATAACGAAGGAAGAGAACTCTTGAACGAACCACCGTAAGAATTGAAAATGAACAAAGAAAAAGAACGAATCATCGTAAGGAATTAGAAATGAACGAAGATACTTGAGAGAATTTAGATACATGAGAACGGAGAGATCATGAACTGATTAGTGAATACTTGAATGATGCACCGGTAAGATTTGGGGAACAAGAGCTGAAAGCTGGAATGAATAATTCTGAGATGATGGGCTCAGAAGAATCAAACTGAAAAGACTCCTGAATTGCTCCGGATGGGTGAAAAGAATTCTCACAATCAAAAACAACTATGAGAGGGCGGCATCAAGCTAGAACCATGAATCTTGAAGAGAATGGAGCAAAATTTAAGAGAAACTCTTCTTTGGTCTTCAAATGTTGAGAATGACGATGAGAAACACCAGCATGAATTGTTGAGATACTCCGGGATGAAAATTAGAAAGGTTGAACCAACGATGAAAAGAATTTGGAAGATCTTGGAGAAAGCCATGACTGATGAAAACCCATTGTTACGTCAAACTGAGAAAAGAATTTTTAGAAGCTCCAGAAAAATGAGAAGAACCAGGTAAGATCCTGGGAAAAGACCTGTGGGTTAGGGTCCACACAAAAGAACCACCGTTGAACGATTGCTTGAAAGGGAGGTTGCACCGGTTGATTTAAATGGCTTGAATGAGATAACAATCTCGAAATAACTTGAACGGATTAAGAATGGAAACACGAATCTTCTGAGATATCTTCGGCACTCCGGAACAATTGAATAGCGAGAAGTGGATGATTAAGAGATGCACCGACATGAGAAAGCATTTGAAACGATGAAAAGAATACGATCAACACTGAAAGCTTGACTTGAGTCCACCGGAGAAGAAAAAAAACGAAGAATGATGAACTTGAAGCTCCGTTAGTATCTCCATGGGAAATCACCGGATAAAAACATTGAAAGAAAAGAATGAAGAGACTTCGCATCAATAAAAAAAAGATACTTGATTAAGAAATCTGAGTCCTTGAAGAAAGGGTGGGAGGGTGGGAAAACAAAAACAACTTGGGTCGGATGAAATGAACACCGTTGAGAAAAAAGCTTAGAATTGATCTTGCGAATGTTGCAATGATCGGATTTACTTGAAGGGAAGCACACCTGTTGAAAAGGATTGACATGACAATCTCGATTATCATGAAGGATTATCATCCACATAGAAATATGATAACACCGCTTAGAATAAGGTATGGAATCAACACTTGACTTCGAAGCAACTCGAATACCACAACTCAAAACAAAAACAAAGGATTTGGCTTATGAATAAGCGGAAACAAACATACGATAGATCCCATATCGTATCATGTGTCCATTGGGAAGATAATCTAGGAGCTACTTGAATTCCACTTATAAACTCCGAAACTTTCTCGGTTATGCAATCTGGTGTTGGGGATCAGGGACACAATATATCTCACCCAAACTAACAATACCTAGATCCGATTGTATCCATCCGTCAACACATAACCAAGAAAACTCGAAATCGTTTACCTCAACCTTGAAAAGCATCCGTTATCGAGTTATGGCAATACTCTCGAGCTCGCCCAAAGATCTTTGGGTTATCGAGGTTATCTCACCAACAACTGCATAAAAGAGCTTTTGATGTCGGCAAAGCTCAGGTATTCCAGAACTGCAACGATAAAATTGTGACGACAACACCTCAGAGCTCAACTCCCCGGGACACTGCCACAACCCCTAAATGTCAGGAGGCACCAAGAACAATGTTCTCGTCACAAAACCATTGGAACGATACCAAGATACCTGCGTGATCCTAAATTTTTTTTAGTGAAATTTGAGGAGAGGAAAGTCAAAACTTCTACGTCAGGGGGCCTCACCAGAGCGATGAATGCACTGAGGAGTAAAAAGAATCCTACTCTCCGATATATATAATCCTAAGACTCAAAACTTTTTTTTTCTAGACTCAACAACGCCAGCGATTCGATCAAGCAGGGGGCTCCTAAGTCGGGGATGGCTCTGATTACCAACTTGTAACGCCCTCGATGCGGCTATATCTCCCACGTGTCGAAGCACGACTTAGAGGCATAACCGCATTGAAAGCAATGTCGCGAGTGAGGTAATCTTCACACAACCCATGTAATACATAAGGGAAAGAGATACATAGTTGGCTTATAGTCGCCACTTCACACAATACATAAATAAACATCCATCATCCAGATTACACTCAAGGTCCGACTACGGAACCAAAATAAAAGAAGACTACCCCAAATGCTACACAGATCCCCGATCGTCCCAACTGGCTCCACTACTGATCAAGCTGAACGAAACAACACAATGAACAAGATCTTCATCGAGCTCCTCCTTGAGCTCGAATGCGCCACCGCACGGTTTCATCGGCACTGCAAACTGGTTTTGAAGTATATGTGAGTCACGGGACTCAGCAATCTCACACCATGAGATCAAGACTATTTCAGCTTATAGGTAGGACATAGTTGTGAGGTGGAGCTGCAGCAAGCGACTAGCATATATGGTGGCTACATTCGCAAAAGAGAGCGAGAAGAGAAGCAAGGCACGATCGTGAAGCTAGTAGCGATCAAGAAGTGATCCTGAAACTACTTACGTCAAACATAACTCCAACACCGTGTTCACTTCCCAGACTCCGCCGAGAAGAGACCATCACGGTTACACACGCGGTTGATGTATTTTAATTAAGGTCAACTTCGGGTTTTCTACAACCGGACATTAACAAATTCCCATCTGCCTCTTAACCGCGAGCACGGCTTTCGAAAGATAATACCCTGCAGAGGTGTCCCAACGTAGCCCATTATAAGCTCTCACGGTCAACGAAGGATATTCCTTCTACCGGGAAGACCTGATTAGTCTCGGAATCCCTGACTACAAGACATCCCGACAATGGTAAAACAAGACCAGCAAAGCCGCCCGAATGTGCCGACAAATCCCGATAGGAGCTGCACATATCTCGTTCTCAGGGCACACCGGATGAGCAATCCGTACAACTAAAACCAGACCCCAAGTTTCCTTGAGGGGGCGCTGCAAAGCGCTCTAGTTTGAGCCAACACTCGAGGAGGAGCATTGGCCGGGGGTTAAATAAAGATGACCCTTGAGTCTGCAGAACCCAAGGGAAAAAGGCTTAGGTGGCAAATGGTAAAACCAAGGTTGGGCCTTCTTTGGAGGAGTTTTATTCAAAGCGAACTGTAAAGGGGTCCCATAAATCACCCAACCGTGTAAGGAACGCAAAATCAAGGAACATAACACCGGTATGACGGAAACTAGGGCGGCAAGAGTGGAACAAAACACCAGGCATAATGCCGAGCCTTCCACCCTTTACCAAGTATATAGATGCATTAATTAAGATAAGAGATATTGTGATATCCCAACATAAACATGTCCCAACACGGAGCAATCTTCAACTTCACCTGCAACTAGCAACGCTATAAGAGGGGCTGAGCAAAGCGGCAACATAGCCAAACAATGGTTTGCTAGGAAAGGTGGGTTAGAGGCTTGACATGGCAACATAGGAGGCATGATATAGCAAGTGGTAGGCATCGTAGCATAGGCATAGCAAAAGAGCGAGCAACTAGCAAGCAAAGATAGAAGTGATTTCGAGGTATGGTCATCTTGCACGAGATCCGCAAGGAAGAAGAACGAGTCCATGAAGAAGACAAACGGACGAAGTCGAGCGAATCCTCACAACTCCGAACGAAACCGAAGCTAACGAGAGAAGCAACCCGGAAAGAAGCAAACAACATAGTAAACAACCATCCCATACACATGGCATGATGCACAACCAAGTATGATGCATGTCTGGTTTAAATAGCATGGCATGGCAATATGCACCAACAAAACTACAAGTTAAATGGAGCCCAATATGCAACGAGTTGCATATTGACGAAACACCACATCAATTATTTAGTTCTCTCTTGGTTATGTACCCAACAATATTAAATATTGGTTAACATGGCAAGTGGTGAAGCATAACAAAACTGTACCATCTAAACAATTTAAATGGGGCCGGATATAAAAACAACAAATCCGGTAAATCCCCATATGCATTTAGCAATTTAATGCAACAACAATTTTAAACATTTAAATGTTGTTATCATGATGCGGATGACATATACAAGTTATATGCAATTTTTATGAAAATGTTGACATAAGCATGTTATGAAGCATTTGGTCACCATGGCGGAACAAAAAGGGTGCCACGGCGGCGAATCCGAAAATGATGCCACGGCAACATATCGGTTCCAGTAGCTCATGGAGATACCGGTGCAAAAGGAGGCGTGTGGATGTGCGCAACATGCTAGAGATGGTGGGGTGCTCCCGACTACCGGGTTCCCACGGGATAGGGGCATGGCAAACGAGGAGGAACGTGCATGAAGCAAACGGGCACGGCGCAAACACGAGCATCTCGTACAACACATGCATTCGGTCCATGGTTGATCATCTTGGGGTTATACCTTTGAAGCGTGCGTTTCGGAGCGGGTCGAGTTCAACGAAGGAAGTAGTGGTACACGGGCCGTAGTGGAAGTAGTCATTCTCGCGGCGGTAGTGGAAGTAGTGGTACACGGCGATGGTAGTGGAAGTAGTGGTTCACGTTTCGTAGATGAAGTAGTTGTTCATGATCCGTAGATGTTCGGGGTCACCACAAGGAACTTGAGTCCACGGGGTCTTCGCGGTCGACGGTAGTGGTACACGTTTGAAGCGGCTCACGACGATGGTAGTCGAACTTGGTGATCCGAAGGGGTACTTGGCGGATGACGACCGTAGTGGTACTTGGGGAAAACTCCCGGAGACGATGCTTGGCGGTCCTGGTGTGGTCTTGGCGTCCATGTAGTCAATCTTGCCGGCCTTGACGGTCCAACACAAAACAACACAAGGGCATCGGGATGCCAGCAGCAAGGAGGCGATGGTGGTGGTCAGCGGCAGGAGATGGTCAGCAGCTTGAGCGGAGGCAGGCCGGCAGGGCGCTGGCTGGACCTTGCAGCAGAAGCAGCTCACGCATACGACTGCGTGGGTGCTCGGTCAACGCTGGAGGCCAGCGAGGCAGAGGAGGTCGGATGGGTTGAAGACGCTCGGGATCGAGCTCCTCTCGATCCAGAGCATGGTTGCGGGCGAGGGATGGAGGGAGGCGCGGGGTCGCGAGGCTGAGGTAGGGGCTCGGCAGTGGCGAACTTGGCAAAGCAGGGGAGGTCCGGGGCGCCGGGAACCACGGCGACGGAGAGGATCCTGCCGGTAAGAGGTCGGGACGCGCGATGATGGGGTCGTCGGAGGGCGCAACAGCTCGGGCTGATCTGGCGTTGGAGGCCGGGACTTGGCGGCAGCAGGCGGCCCAGAGGAGCAGGAGAAGGGAGGCGCTTGGCGGCAGGAGGGAGCAAGGCGCAAAGGCAAGAAAGGCTGGCGGCCATGGCCTCGACGAGGGGTCGGGCGCGAGGCTCTGCTCCTCTCTCTTTCTCTCGGGAGGCAGCGAGGGAGGAGACGAGAGGGAGATGGGGATCGGGCGATGGGTGTGTGGCGGCGCAGGAGGAGAACGAAGGGAGAGATGGGGATCGAGCGATGGTCGGGCTAGGGTTACATAGGGGTGTGGCAGCTGGGCCTTGGGCCATCTCGGTGAAGAGGGGAAAGGCCAGGAGGAGTTGGGCTGCGCTGATCTCTCTCTCCCCCTTAATTCTTTCAAAAATATTTTCCGAAAAACAGTAAATCACAATGAAAGAAAGGAGAGAAAAGAAAGGGGTTAGGGTAAGGATTTGGGCAAGAGGTTAATTTCCCTGGACTCACTACACTGAGTTTGATCCCAGGAAAATAGGAGTGGGCATGATTGAAAGGTTAAATTCAAACTCATTTGATTTAAATTCAAATGATTTGAATAGGAAGTGAGGGTTGGGAAGGTCCAAAAATGTTCAGATTTTTGGTGGAGCTCCGGAATATGATGAAAGAAATTATGGGCAAGCTTGGAGACCAAGAATTAAGATAACAAAGGCATTGAGATAATTTGCAAGTGTGTTATGGTGATTTCCAAATTAAAGAAATATTTAATATAGCTCCCTAATATTGGGACGATATGTTATAAAGAGAAGTCACCCTTCCCTCGATTTTAATAGATCAACCATCCATGCAATTTATTAGTTAAGGTTTTTAAAAATTAAATGACATGCTGGCATGATGACATGATGCAATGTAAAAATTAAAAGAGCAAGCACAAACGAAACACACGGAGGTCAGAAAAATATGGAAGTCTTCTGGATCGTCGGTCTTGGGGCGTTAAATGGAGAGATCAAGGCGGGGTACCTCACGAGGTGCCCATGATGCAAGCCATGACGACCGAGGGCACTAGGCGGGCGCCAGCCGCGCAGTGTTCTCATTTCCCCTTTGGTGCAAAGGAGGCAAGCGCAGGCCAAGGCATCAGGCAAAGGCAACCATTTCGGTGCAACAAGACCAAGACCAGCAGAACAGCAGGAAGGAGGTCATCGTGGAGCCCAATCCGGCGTCACCCTCAGAGTCTTTGGCAGGCGAGGACCGACTTTAGTCAGGATAAGTGTACTAGATGTTCCCCTTCAAAATGGCCAATGGTTGGCGCCCTTCCCGCTGAATATTTGGGGAGAGGCCCAGGGCCTCCGCCTATAAATAGGACTAGCCACCCACAGGGTAAAAAAGATCGGCATCGGCATCTAGAGAGAGAGAGAGAAAGAGATGCGACTGAACTCCCCTAACAGTTCATCGCACCAGCCAAGAACAGACCCTCGCGAGGCTGTTCTCCCCTTGTACTGTTCATCATCAACCCCAGAGGCAATCCACCACACCACACACTAGAGTAGGGTATTACACCACAATGGTGGCCTGAACCAGTATAAACCTCATGTCTCTTGTGTTGTTCTTTGTGTAGTTTAGATCCTTGCGAGGCAACGAGACGTAGGTAGGTTGGAGGTGCAATCTCCTCGTGCACCCCAGAGTTCGAACCTAGAGGGTCTGCCGGAACCCGGAATCCGACACAACTCCTCGTGGATAGCGAGATCTTCCTTTATCTTGACGTCGCGGACGCGATCAGAGAACGCAGAGATGATGGCCTCGTCCATCACCTTGGGGATCTTGAGGCGGCCATTGTTGAAGCGCTGGATGTACTTCTGGAGGGTCTCTCCCGGTTGCTGCTTGACGCAGCGCAGGTCACCCGCAGCCAGCGGGCGGTCGTGAGTGCCCTGGAAGTTGGCGACGAAGCGGTTGCGCATCTCGTCCTAGGAGGAGATCGAGCCCGATGGCAGGTTCAGGAGCCAGGAGCGGGTGCCATCCTTGAGAGCCATGGGAAACCAGTTCTGTCGGATTTCGGGTTCCGGCAGACCCTCTAGGTTCGAACTCTGGAGTGAACGCGAAGATCACACCTCCAACCTACCTACGTCTCGTCGCCTCGCAAGGATCTAAACTACACCAAGAACAACACAAGGGACACGAGGTTTATCTTGGGTTCAGCCACCATTGTGGTGTAATACCCTACTCCAGTGTGTGGTGTGGTGGATTGCCTCTGGGCTGATGATGAACAGTACATGGGAAGAATAGCCTCGCGAGGGTCTGTTCTTAGCTGGTGCGATGAACTGCTAGGGGAGTTCAGTCGCCTCTCTTTCTCTCTCTCTAGATGCCGATGCCGATCTCTTTTACCCTGTGGGTGGCTAGTCCTATTTATAGGCGGAGGCCCTAGGCCTCTCCCCAAATATTGAGCGGGAAGGGCGCCAACAATTGGCCATTTTGAACGGGAACATCTAGTACACTTATCCTGACTAAAGTCGGTCCTCGCCTGCCAAAGACTCTAACGGTGACGCCGGATTGGGCTCCACGATGACCTCCTTCCCGCCGTTTCATGGTCTCGGTCTTGTTGCAATCAAATGGTTGCCTTTTACCCGATGCCTTGGTCTGCGCTTGCCTCCTTTGCACCAAAGGGGAAATGATGACATCACATGACCGGGCGCCCGCCTGGTGCCCCGGTCGTCATGGCTTGCATCATGGGCACCTTGTGAGGTAGCCCGCTTTGATCTCTCCGGCCTCATGCGAAAGCCACCTGATGAGGCCGTGCTCGAGGGAGCTTCTGTTGTCCGCCCATGAGGCTTGGCCTCGGGAGGGTCTTGAGCTTGTGTTGATGAAGATGGGCCGACTGGCCACCCCTTGAGCCACGCCCAGCCGCAGCAGTGCAAGTCTGGGTACCCCTGCTCCCTGTAACGCCCTGAGAGCCCGGGCCCAAGGCGCGCTGGACTTGGCTTAGCAGAGAAGCGAAAGGGCAAGCGGCGCCAAGGGCCCCAACAGCTCAGGGCCTTGATCGCCGCCTGGCGATTGGTTGGTCGTGGGCGTCTCCACTTCCCCACGATGCCTCGGCAACCGCATAACTTGACAAGTCCCTGCATGCAGAAATGGGTCATGATTACCTGCGATCATGGAGGCCGACGATTGGCCTCCTCCGACTATAAGTACGGAACGGCGCGAGCTCTTCTGGCCCATCTCTTCTTGCTTCTCCCTCTTCTCCATGGCTCCGTCGAAGAGGTTCTCGGCCAGGAGAAGGGAAAGGCCCGCCAGGTGGAGCCTGACTCTCCCCCGGCCAAGCGCGGCCAAGGCCGTCCTCGCAAGCACCCTGTGGCTCCCGCAGAGGCTTCCCGCGGCCATGGAGGCGATCTCCTGCACGGCGATGGGCGTCAGGCCGTTGATGGGGGGCGCGCTACGACCGAGCGACCTCCTAGGCCGCGCTTCCACTCGGCAGAGGTGCTGCCGAGTTTGTCGTGGTGGTCGGTGGAGCCCACCAAAGACCGGCCCAGCTTCCCCGCTTCCTTTTAGGTGAACTTCCGGCCGTCGCCCCGAGCGGCCTCAGGCTCCAGGCAGACGGTTTCTGCAGCTGGGCCTCCTGGGCTTCGCTGGAGGTCTTCGCCGCCGGGAGCGTGGCGCTGACCCGCGGCTGGAAAACGTTTGCCCGCGTGTGTGGTCTAAACCAGCGGTGCACCCTGCACTTCAAGTTCGACAGTGATGCCACCCTCTACGTGAGGGTGTTCGGGGAAGACGTTCGCCGCGTCGGGTGCTGCCCCGAGGACGACGACCACGGCCGTGGGCCCAGCCCTGGCGACGATCGGGATGAAGATGGCAGCGCGCGCGTGGTCGGTGGCACTCGGGGCTCGTCGAGCTTCGGCGGCTCTCCTTCGGACAGCAGCTCCTCCAGCGGTGGTCGCAACCAGCCTCCATGCCGCCACGCCCGCCTGGAGGGAGGTAGCGGGTCTGCCCGCCGTCAAGCTCCGGTGAAGCGCAAGAGG